>OU343224.1:96546715-97268206 GCA_910596185.1 Chrysanthemum makinoi | reverse complement strand
GATCATGTGTTTTCGATTGTGATCACGGATTCTAGCGGTCGCACACTAATATACCATCCTTTCCGGAATCACTTGTAACTAGTATTATCTGTTAGTCATTTACTTTAATATTGTGCTGAAATATGGCTTTTATGTATGTAATTAGAGCTAGGCTTATGTAGAAAGCCCATGAGCCAATGCAAAGGCCCAAAAGGCCAAGGCAAGGGATGCCCTAGTTCCCTTGCCTATATAAACTATGTAACCTCTCATTTGAGAGGTGTTGGTTCTTTCATAATACACTTAAACCTTTCCTTATTATTTCGTGTGTGAGAATCAACCGTCCCTACTCATCTCTTGTTTCTATCATACATCTATACACTTGTGTTCATATTATGGTGACCTAACAGTGGTATCATATGCCATCTTGTTGGGTGAAACATTTTGTTTTTGAAGTTTTGTAGCCTACGCGTAAGTTTGGTTTGTTCTACACTTTTCACACGCTTACAACTTTGATTTTTGCACTAAAAATCTTGAGATTCTGGTGTATTAAGGTTTCTATAGTGTTTAGAATTCTTGTTTTTGCAAAAAGTTACAAACTTTACGTGTTTTATTAAGTTTTCACACTCGTTTTTATCTAGCCGTTCATCTTTACGCATAAGCTGAAATCTCACTTTGGTTCATCAAGTTCAAAACTTTTTTGTTATTTAAGTGTTTTTGAAGCTGTTTCATCATTAAAATCGAGTGTACAAAGCGTTTTGGTGCTTAAAATACGTTTTGGACATTTCATAGTTACGAGTAAGGAAAACCCTTATTTTACACGTAATTCAAACCCCTTTTTTTTACGCCTAAGTGAAACCCTAGTTTTACGAGTAAGCTTTATGCCCAAGTTGGGTTTATGCCTAACCAGTTCTTACACCTAAGGAATCTTCATCAAATTCTTCAAAGCTGTTGGTAACTCAGTGTTTTCCTTGCTTGGATAAGCTTGAAAAACACTTCGACTGGATATCCTGGACAAGTGTTTATCTTGGCCTAATCTTATGCTTAAGATTCTTATCACTAAGTTTAATCTTTAGCCTAAGGTTCCTACTACTTTAGCTGGACAACCAACTTCGGGTCATTTATCAAAACAATTCATGCTTCACAATTTCATCATTTATCGTAAACTAGGTTTACGAGTTTCAAATTCGCGTAACCTTAAAGGTTTAGCTGCGAATTCATGATCATATCATCACGGACATTTCATATAGACTAAGTTTAGTCTACATTTCCTTAGCATCATTTCCATCATGTTAGTTCATTCATGATTTTTCATTTCACATTAAGCCGTAAATTTCATATTAAATAAAGCTATCGCGTAGTTATTATTTTGAACATTTAATCCGATACTTCCAAAAATTATCCCGATATATTTTATACTTACATTTAGTTTATAAAAAAAATATATATATATATTTTGAGTTTACCTAGTGTTTTAAATTTATTTTATATAACGGTAAATTTCCATATTTTAAATTTAATAATAAATTATTATTTATTATTACATACGAAGCGCATTTCTCATAGATAGAAGATAAATTTCACCTAAACTAATTATGAATATGAATATTTTATATTTTGGTATGAGTTTTCTAATAAAGTTATCTCACTTTATTAAAAACACGCATCAAGCTTCCATAGTAACGTGGTAACTCAAATATTCAATTCACGAAAGCGTAAATAAAATACCAAAACTTTCCACTCTTTCACTTCCTCTCATTGTGTTGCATTTTATGCAACGATACACAATCCAACTCGTTTTATACGTATTTCATATATACTTCTCTCGATATGGACTTATCTCCATACAATTAGCAACCGAAAATATTTTCAGATTGATTTTACATAATAAATTATATTTATTATTCCCAAGTTTCACTTTCGAACTTTCTTAAACCTAATTGAGCTTGAAAACGAGAGGATATCTCTCTGAACGCTGAAATCTACGAAATAAATGAGCTTGCGCGATTTTAAACTTTTAAATTAATTAATTTAAATTCGAGAAAACTATACATGTGAATAATACTTATTATAAAAAATTATTTCGGACGCTAAAGTCTCGTAATTTTAACGGCTATTTGCTATGACAAATGGGGCCCATTTATATAAAGATTATTAAAGTTTCAAAACACCCCTAATTTTATTACACCAATCCCCCGATTTTTCTTTTGTCCACATTTAACCCCTCAAGGGGGTATATAAACCCAAATATTAGTCTTCCTCCCCATTTGGATACCACCACCACCACCACCGAAAACTTCTCCGCCGTCGCCAATCCGCCAACCCCAACTTCTTGTTCCAACGCAGATCAAGCCACGGGATCATTTCGAGCGTTTGGGTGTTAAAGAGCTCGTTTGGTCGCGTCCGCTGGTACCACTGGCCACCACCTTCGCCACACTTTCACCTCCTCTTTTGGTAAGGACTCAGCACCCAACTCTTCATTTCTTCCATTTTTTTTAAAACCCTAAACGAGTTTAATTAATAAAAACGTTTTTATTATAAAAACTAATAAAAACTTATGTTTTAAAACAAAACGCATGGATTTAGGTTTTTGGCTCTTGATTTGTTCGACTCATCACCGAGTCAGTTGACTCGTTCGAGTCAACTCACGAGTTGAGTTGACTCGGATCCGATTCTTATTTGTTTCATGTTGTTAATTAATCCGAGCTTATATGTGTTCTTGTGATTGTTGTCGCGGTTTTGATACCATTAGGTCTACCAAGGTTGTTTATCCGATTGATTTTCGTGTCTAGTGATATCTTGTTTGATGTTTTTCGTTTATTGGTTGAGCATATAAACGCTTGTGGTTTCCTTTGGTTTTGGATGATTTTGGGAGTTGGTTTTCCGTCGTGATTGTATATGCGTAGATATGATAGCGGACTCAGGTGAGAGAGGTAATGCACTCATTTGTTGAGCTAGCTGGGTCTAGGACTATTGGTGGTCGAGTTCGGTTTGAACCGTGGGATTAAATGGTTATTGGTGGTCGTCGATTTATGGTGCCGTGACTCCGCGAGTCACGCCAAAGCTTGTTGATTTTTTTATTTTTTTCTTTTATTGTTGGTGTCGTTATTATGAACCGTGACTCACGGGAGTCGTGGCACGAAGTTTTAGTCACCAAGGTGATTAGCCGAGGTTGAGGTCTCGTAAAATAATTTTGAATAAATACTATTGATGTAGGAATATTATATTTGACCATGGTTTTTAATTGAGAAAATATTTGGTAAATGGCAATTTCGGTAAGTGTCGTGAGTGTACCACGACACACAGTGGCGACGGGACTTGGAATTGTCGCACTTTCGTAATGTCTTTGTCTTTAGTCAAAGGGTTTTAAGCTCAAATTGTCGCGATCATTAATATCGATATATATTGTTTTGGAATTGAATTATTTATATTTATTTTGACGTTGATCATTCCATTTAACGTTCATTAACGTGACTTATTTTCCTTGTTTTAGTCAATGACGTTTCGGATACTTATTGGATCACTACTCGGGATTGGTATGGGATTTGTTTTTGATTTGGATAACTTGACAAAACGAATATTTAACGGATTAAATATTTTGGACTTGGAAATAATTATTAAAGCCTATGCTTGGATTTGATCATTGGATTTGGACATTATTAGAGCGAAAACTATAAAATTAGACTTGGATTATTTTGGACAATAGTTTGTAGTTTTATGAGCATTTATTGGACATTTGGACTTGAGGCGATACAATATATTAGACTCAGAAGAATTTAATATATTAGACTCATAACAAACCTAAAATATGCAATAAACACTTATTCAACTAATAACGAATTGTTAATTATAAACTTGCCGAGAAATATTGTTTTGCAACATGAGTTTTATAAAGTCGCGATGACTTGCGCGTTATATAAATGGACGTGTCATGCGAAATTTATAAAACGTTATAAACTTATATTTTAAACCAAATCCCTTTTTTATTGTTATGAAACTCACAAACAAATCCTAAACACGTATTACTTTTATCTAGTAAAACTTTATTGTTCGAAATTCAAGTAATTGAAACATAACCTTGTTCATTTATACAAACTATTTGGGAGCAAGGTAAACCAAAGCTTATTTAATTGACTTTCTCTACCCATTACTTGTTCCATCGCCATATCCTTAACTCTTTCTTTGTCATTTCTTTCTCACTCCAAGTACCGCCAATACTTTTCTCGACCGTGTTGATCATATATTCTTTATTGGCTGAGTATAATTGAGTTACCATATGATTCAGCTATTATAAAAGTTTCGTATACCTTATTCCTCCATCTTTTCCAAGAAAGGCATTGAATTATTTTCGCAACTACACTTTTCGATCATTATCGACAATCAAAATAATTCGTGAAACTTTGCATGATATGTTATTAAACAAATATTTAAAATATTGGTTCTTAACTTCAAGTATTTTAAAGATCCTAATACTTGAAAACTTTCGCTTTTGAACTTCAAACACTTTCATAAACACAAACACGGTAAACTTACAAGCGTTGTTTAATCTACACAACATGTATTTGAATACGAGACTTATACTAAAAACCATACCATACCTATCTAGTTATGTGTCGGAGCGCGTGCACATTTATTACTTGATGTTAGTTGTGATGTCTTACATTTACGCATACCAAGGTGAGTTTCTATAGCCCGTTTATATGTTGATTATTTTCAAACCCACGGGGGAGAATACATTGCACTACATTTTTTTTACGATACCAAGTATGTTAAATTCATTACATTGCTTTAGTTACGATTTGCCAATTTGAAAGTACCCATTACTTGAACATGAACCGTTAATCTTTGAAGCGAGGATGAGTGGATAGATCTATCGAGGGTGACGCTTCCATCCGGGTTGGTGAATCCCAACCGTGCAAACGGATGCATTTCATTTGATAATATTACTGAGTTGTTCCGCAAACACTCTGCTAGGTACATTATTGAACAGCCTAGTTTGGGTCATGGGCTTAGAGCAATTGTAACATTATTTTTATCGTGACTGGACTGTTTTGTCATGCATGGTCTATACTTAGTGTAGTCGTGATAAAACATTTACATACACCTATGATTTCTCACCAACATTATTGTTGACCGTTTTAGCAATGTATTTCGGTAACTAAGGCGCATACTCATCATGGCATGGTTAAGGAACCTCTTTTGAGTCGCGTGTCGACTTATATCATTGTACATTATGGCACTTTCTTTCAAAACATCGTTTGGACTAGTAATATATTTATATTTCCGCAAACTTTTTAAACTTTTGGGACCTATGTTGTAACTCTGAACGCTTTTATTAAACATCCAACGATGTGTTTTAAACGGCACTTTAGGTCGCTAATATAACTGTGATTGTGGTGCTATGACAGTCTTCATCCCTGTGAATTCCATTCACAAGCAAGTTAAATTGGGGGGTGTGACAGATGTGACAGGTACGAGCCGGGTTATAGAGAACTAGGTCGCATCATTGACCCTAGACTATAACTACATTATCATAGCATCTCATCGTTTCATCATGAGTACATATTCACTATACATGCGGTTTCATACGCATTTTTTGGAAGTTATTTACTTTCATTTCGAAATCGATTGTCACATTGATGCCTTCAAATACCCATCCCATCACTTTGACATGGAGAATGCCTTGTCATTCCCTATCACAATTTTAACATCAGTTGACTCAACACCGATAACATCAGATGATGACACTGAGACCTTTAGGAGGACGGAGTTGCACCTACACCATCACGATCACTATTGATTCACCGTAGGATTATGACAATTTTTATCATTCAGGTTGGGATGATCATACCATTTGGTAGAAATTATAGGCTTAGTCCTAATTAACCTATTTTCTTAACTCACCACAAGGATTTCCATTATCATCATTGTTATCATTTTTATCATTATCATTTTGAGCACCATCCGTATCATCACATCTCATACACGATACTCATACACCGACTTGCTCTTGAAGCATGCATGATTTAATACACCATTACCATCTACCACTAAGACTATAGACACTACACCATCTCATAGGTTTGAGGACTGTGAGAGTTCTAGGACTATTGTTGCTAGACCGCCCGCTTCCCAGACTTGAAACACGATTAGACCATCGACAGGAATAAATAATAAGTACCTTTCTAACTAATGTAATCTCTATCACTTATTATCTCCACGATAATCACAACCTTTGTTCATTTCATTCCTTATTCCAATTGCCCAATTTTCAATCATTTCGCGATGATACCTCACCATCTTACTAGGGGTCAGGCCAACTTTAATTCCTGACCAATTAGGAGACTATTACTACTCGATGAGGTTCTCACATGTATCCTACAAACCATTCAACAAATTTTATTTCAAGTTATTTTGCTACCACTTCACGAAATTATTTCACTTAATTTTATTTCGAGCTATTTTATCACCATTTTATAAACGTTGTTTTATAAAGTTTTAAAACAAGTTGTTTCATTACCACCCTATCAATTGGCTTTCAGTCATTTTATCAATTATTTAATACCATCCTGCGAAACGATTTTCATGTTACTCTGAAAAATTACTGAGCCATTATCTTACAAAACCAAAACGTTGAATACCATCTAAAACTTCGGAGGAACACAATACCATTTCAACAAAACCAAGCATCACATCATTTGTCCTCGATTATACATGGCCTGATCACCTATGTATAATTCAAGAAGAATTATGTCATGAAAGAAACAAGTATCCTTTCAAATTTCTTAAGACAACCTTCATTCAAAAGCAAAGTTTTGTAATCATATAAATTGTTCATAAACATATCTTTTTAATAACACTCTATTGATGCTCACGCCATTCATCCCTCACTCAACCGATAAGTTAGAATTTGACGAGTAAATCTTTTTAGGAAAGACTTCATATACCATCTGTGAGGAGGATTCCTCGATACAAGAAAACAATGAAAGGACTTTGGAATTATCAACAAGGACTAGAAGTAAGTAGCGAGATCTTTCAAAACCTAACAAAAATTTTAAGCCATTAGGGGACAATCCGAACCACTATCTTGAATTAGAAGCAAAATTCTATTATTTCAAAAGTGCCAGCTATACCGAGTCACTAGATTTAGTATGAAGCGTATACACACTAAGCAATACTATAAGGACAAACCAAGTCTTCTAATCAAGACTACAGAACATTTCACTAAACATGGCTTCAACAATATGTGAATTTCCCTACAATAAGTTTTCCTTAAAGGAAAAATTGGTTAAATTCAGGCTATCCATATAAATTTTCCCTAAGGCATTGTGCTCTATAGAAATTACGGATAATTTCATCTTCGCCTCAAGAGATGCAACAGGTTTGAACATATCGGACAATCAATAAACCTCCATCTATAAGTGAAATTAGAACAAACATTCTTCGACATAGTATGAGCTGATATTTATTGTCTTGCTAGCATGATAACAATATAAGTAATGAAATAATTTAGAAGCACTCATATCGGGACAAATCTTGAAAACCAATCACTACACCACATCACTTAAACATTTAAGGTTTTGAAACTTTACAACATGGAGCATGGAAACACTTCAATAATCAAACAATAAACATTTTAGTCATAGAGACTAAGCACCTTAGGCAAGTAAGACTCAAGTCATGACATTTGCTAGGACTAGAAACGCGAGGAATCACAACTGTTACCTATAATCTATTCTTTTCAATAAGTTCCTTTCCACGATTTAACATTTAGAAATCTAACACGAGACACGTATCAATTCCAGCTTGTACCTATTATAAGTTATTCGATTCACCTTAGATCACTGACAGGTCATTTCAGATTTCCATGGAACCTACTAGGACATGATTACCACTACTATCCTCACTCAATGGTGAGAGCGAGAGAGCAATTCCCACATTAGATAATATGCTCAAGCCGTCGCGACTTTCTAGAAATGGTTAGGCAAATCATTCTCCATCGACAAGTTTCTTTACAACAATAGTTAGCTCATGAACATATTGACTACACCATTTGAGGCCCTTTAAGGTTGAGGTATCAATCACTTATTCACGGGTTAAAATCAGGAAAGTCCAATTCATTAGTCCATAACTCATTCATGAAACAAACAAAGAAGACATACAAATCAAGAATCAGCCATACAAGTAACAACATATAGCTAGATAAGCTACATCGTTATACGATGCAAATTTTGGAAATATGTCCCATAAGCCGCAAACCATTAGAATTTCAAGTTGGCAACATAATTTATGTTCGAAATCTTGCCTTGGAAAGGCGTGGTGCAATTCAAAAACACACTTCCAGAATCAATACGACTCAAATATCCTCACCTTTCTCATAAATTGAGTACCTAACTAGGATGAATTCGGGAGAATTCCTTTTGATGGGCGAATGTGACAACTCGTAATTTCGGTCATTTATCAAAACAATTCATGCTTCAATTTCATCATTTATCGAAACTAGGTTTACGGGAACTTTCAAATTCGCGTAACCTTAAAGGTTTAGCTGCGATTCATGCGATCATATCATCACGGATATTTCATATAGACTAAGTTTAGTCTACATTTCCTTAGCATCATTTCCATCATGTTAGTTCATTCATGATTTTTCATTTCACATTAAACGCGTAAATTTCATATTAAATAAACGCTATCGCGTAAGTTATTATTTTGAACATTTAATCCGATACTTCCAAAAATTATCCCGACATATTTTTATACTTACATTTAGTTTTAAAAAAAAAAAAAAAAAAAATATATATATATATATATTTTGAGTTTACCTAGTGTTTTAAATTTATTTTGTATATAAATCGGTAAATTTCCATATTTTAAATTTAATAATAAATTATTATTTATTATTACATGAACGATTTTGAGCAAGCATTAGCTCACTTGAGATAGATAAGGGAGGTTATCCCGCACACTGGAACAATTTAAACTAATTATGAATAGCAGAAAATGAATATTTTATATTTTCTGGCCACTTATGAGTTTTTCTAACTCGACAACGAGAAGTTATCTCACTTTATTAAAAACACGAGCTCGCGCACGAACCGACCAATAGAAAGTATGATATTAGTCTAATAAACATATTTTTCACGTCAACGGTTTCCAACGTGTAACTGAAATATTCCAATTCACGTTTTAAAACGTAAATAAAATACCAAAACTTCGAGGAAGTTCATGTTTTAACTTTCCACTCTTTTCTACTCTCATTGTGTTGCATTTTATGCAACGATACACAATCCAACTCGTTTTATACGTATTTCATATATACTTCTCTCGATATGGACTTATCTCCATGCAATTAGCAACCGGAAATATTTTCAGATTGATTTTACATAATAAATTATATTTATTATTCCCAAGTTTCACTTTCGAACTTTCTTAAACCTAATTGAGCTTGAAAACGAGAGGATATCTCGTGAAACGCGAAATCTACAAATAAATGAGCTTGCGCGATTTTAAACTTTTAAATTAATTAATTTAAATTCGAGAAAACTATACATGTGAATACTCATTTTTATCAGAAAAATTATTTTGGACGCAATGGCGCAAGTCTCGTAATTTTTAACGGCTATTTGCTATGACAAATGGGGCCCACAAGGCTTTTATATAAAGATTATTAAAGTTTCAAAACAGCCCCTAATTTTATTACACCACCGATTTTGTCCACATTTAACCCCTCAAGGGGGTATATAAACCCAAATATTAGTCTTCCTCCCCATTTGGATACCACCACCACCGAAAACTTCTCCGCGCCGTCGCCGAATCCGCCAAAATTCCGCCAACTATGTTCTTGTTCCAATGCGATCAAGCCACGGGATCATTTCGAGCGTTTGGGTGTTAAAGGAGCTCGTTTGGTCGCGTTTTGAGTACCACCGCCGCTCACCACCTCGTGCCGCCGTTCGCTACCACCTTCCCCCTCCTCCTCTTTCGTTGGTAAGGACTCACGCACCCCAACTCTTCATTAACTAATAAAAACTTATGTTTTAAAAACAAAAACGCTTGGATTTGCAATCTTGGCTCTTGAATCGTTTGGACTCGCTCCGAGTCGTGTGACTCACTCCGAGTCAGTTGACTCGTCCGAGTCAACTCACGAGTTGAGTTGACTCAAACCCGTTTCATGTTTATTCCATTTCTTGGTGTTATTAATTTCGAGCATATATTCGTCCTTGTTAATATGTATTGCGAAGTTTGTTTGGGTTTTTGTTCTTGGCCGATTGACATATGGGTTCGAATGGGTTGAGCCGTGACTCAAGGGAGTCACGGCATGGTGATGTTTGGTCTGTCTCGACCCACCACGACAGCCCTAGAGGGTGCGTTTTAATCTGCTTAATTCGTTAACCGGTCCGTTTGGATTTGCTTATTTTCAGCCTATAGGGCGAGTTTAGTTTAGCTTGTGGTAAGTAATTTTTGAGCCGTGGTCGTTTATGGTTAAGCCGTGACTCGAAGTCACACGCCACAAACTTTGGTAACCAAGGCATATAGCCAGGGACAGATGGTCATAAACATTTTTGGTAATTCGTTATTGATATGGATTATAAATTATGGCCGTGATAATTGTTGTGGAGACAATAGTTGGTAAATGACATTTTCGGTAAATGTTGTTATGTGTACCACGACACACGAAGTGTCGTGGGGACTTGGAGTATATCTTAGGCCTAAACGTAACTTCTTTTGGGTCATTGACGAGGTTTAGGTCGCCTCGAATTGGTCGTATACGTTAGTATCGATATATATTGTTTTGGAAACTAAAACTTAAGTGTTGGATTGTTTATATTTATTATTTTTGACGTTAATCATTTCATTTAACGATTATTAACGCGACTTATTATCTTTGTTTTAGTCGATGACGTTTCGGATACTTATTGGATCACTACCGATTGATATGGGATATGATTTTGATTTGGATAATTGGACAAAACGAATACTTAACGGATTAAATATTTTGGACTTAGCAATATTTGTTAAAGCCTATGCTTGGATTTGGACATTATTGGACGAAAATTATTAAAATTTGACTTGGATTATTTTGGACAATAGTTTGTAGTTGTATGAGCATTTATTGGACATTTTGGACTTGAGACGATACAATATATTAGACTCGTAAAGAATTTAATATATTAGACTCGTAACAAACCTAAAATATGCAATAAACACTTATTCAACTAATAACGAATTGTTAATTATAAACTTGTCGAGAAATATTGTTTTGCAACATGAGTTTTATAAAGTCGCGATGACTTGGGCACGTTATATAAATGGACGTGTCATGCCGAAATTTATAAAAACGTTATAAACTTATATTTTAAACCAAATCCTTTTTTTATTGTTATGAAACTCGACAAACAAATCCAAACACGTATTACTTTTATGTAGTAAAACTTTATTGTTCGAATTGCGAATTGAAACATAACCTTGTTCATTTATACAAACTATTTGGGAGCAAGGGGTAAACGCCGAAACGTACTAATTGACTTTCTCTACCGACATTGTCCTTATCGCTATATCCTTAACTCTTTTTTTTGTCATTCCTTCTCGACTCAAGTACTCGTCAATACTTTTCTCGACTGTGTTGATCATATATTCTTTATTGGCGTGAGTATAATTGAGTCACTATACGATTCAGCTATTATACGAAAGTTTCGTATACCTTATTCCTCCATCTTTTCCAAGAGCCAAGACGCGTGAATTATTTTCGCAACTACACTTTTCGATCATTATCGACAATCAAAATAATTCGTGAAACTTTGCATGATATGTTATTAAACAAATATTTAAAATATTGGTTCTTAACTTCAAGTATTTTAAAGATCCTAATACTTGAAAACTTTCGCTTTTGAACTTCAAACACTTTCATAAACACAAACACCGGTAAACTTACAAACGTTGTTTAATCTACACAACATGTATTTGAATACGAGACTTATACTAAAAACCATACCATACCTATCTAGGTTGCGTGTCGGAGCCGTGCACATTTATTACTTGATGTTAGTTGTGATGTCTTACATTTCTGCATACCAAGGTGAGTTTTCATAGCCCCGTTTTACATGCTTTCGATTATTTTCAAACCCACGGGGGAGAATACATTGCACTACATTTTTTTGTACGATACCAAGTATGTTAAATTCATTACATTGCTTAAGTTACCGCATTTGCCAATTTGAAAGTCCCCATTACTTGAACATGAACCGTTAATCTTTGAAGCGAGGATGAGTGGATAGATCTATCGAGGGTGACGCCTCCATCCGGGTTGGTGAATCCCAACAGGCAAACGGATGCATTTCATTTGATAACATTACGGAGTTGTCTGGCAAACACTCTGCAGGGCATACATTATTGATCAGTCTAGTTTCGGGGTCATGGGCTTAGAGCAATTGTAACATTATTTTTACGTGACTTGTTTGTCATGCATGGTCTATACTTGTGTAGTCGTATAAAACATTTACATAAACCTATGATTTCTCACCAACATTATTGTTGACCGTTTTAGCAATGTATTTTCAGGTAACTAAGGCATACTCATCATGGCATGGTTAAGGAACCTCTTTTGAGTCGCGGCTTCGACTTATATCATTGTACATTATGGCACTTTCTTTCAAAACATCGTTTGGACTAGTAATATATTTATATTTCCGCAAACTTTTTAAACTTTTGGGACCTATGTTGTAACTCTGAACGTTTTTATTAAATATCCAACGATGTGTTTTTAAACGGCACTTTAGGTCGTTCAATATAACTGTGATTGTGGTGCTATGACAGTCTATCCCCAGGAATTCCATTCCGCTGCAAAACAGGTAAATTGGGGGTGTGACAAGAAACAGTTTCCAGATTTTTGTTTTCTGTCTATTTTGTAATTTTTGGAAATTTCCATGATTCTTAATTTTCCAAAAATCTGCAAACATCTATTTCACAAGCATTATATCTTACTTGCTTTCTAGTGTAGTTTTGTTTTTTATATAGTTTTTACCACCGATTTTACATGAGGTTTCGTCTCCGTTTTCTTATAAATGTGCTGGTTATATTGGACAAGAAGATGAATTGTAAAATGGAAGCAACATTTATTATTTATTCATTCTTCTTGGAGGAGGATTTAACCATAAATTTACACATATCCTACCAAGCAAATCAGGGGAGTATTAGTTTCTCTCTTTTATTTTTCCTTTCTCTATCATTACTTTGATACTTTCGGGAAACATTGGGGACAGTGTACATGTTAAGTGTAGGTAGGAAGAATAAAACGGGAACTTAGAAATTATTCACTCACTTGATTTTTGCCTTGTCCTTAGTAAATTGTGTAATAAACTATGAGAAATATTTGTTAGAGTAATTTTAGCACCAAATTTATGTTTTTTTATGGCACTTACGAGTAAAAATTTAGTCTTAATAAAGTGTTTATGGATAGGAGTTATATGACTAGCACAAAAACCATATACCACTTTAGGAATAAAAGCATTCATCTTTAATGCTTAGTGAGTGTACCGGTAGTATAATAGATTCTAGAACATGTTTTGTGATGCATTCCATGATCACTAGTGAGACTACATTCATGTAGTTAAGATTGACTAAATGATAAGAGGTGTTAGGATAACTCTTGTTTTAAACCTGTAAATTAATTACGTCAACTTCATCGGTTGAGTAATTTTCCCCACACCTTTGCGATGTACTCATTTATAGTACACGATACCCCTAGCTAACCCCTCATAGCCTATCTTTTCGCGGTTCTCGTGATGTTCCAGTTTTTAGAATATCAATAAAGAGCATTGTTACAATCTACCCCCAAATGTTACACCCAAATAGCCTTAGCCCACCTTGTATGCACTCATCTTTAGTGAATTATTGTAACTATTGTTTAAACCCTTAGTTCAATTATCTAGTTACTTGCATGGTTGCTGATTCAATCTCAACTATAATCTATATTCCAAAAGAACACAAACGGTTAAGCTTGTATCCCCGGATCGTTTCCCAACGAAGGCTGAATGGAATTCGTGATTCGAGTCGCGTTTACGTGAATTTGAATAGTGTAAAAGGTGATATTATGGGATTTTACACTAAATTTAGCAATTATAAACTAAAAACAACTTAAATAGCATACAAAATGATAATACGAAGCAATTATAAGCTAAAACACAAAAGAAATCTAAAAACGAGCACGCTCGGGGAAATCCTGAGCCTAAAACGCCAAATTTATGAAATTTAAACCCAAGGAACGTGAAAATATTTTTCCTCAAAGTGCTAAATGATAAAAGATAATTTTAGAAAAAAACCGGATATTTTAATGAATTTTTATTTATTTATTATGAATTAAAAACTGAAAAATTAGAAAATTAATTATTAAAAATAGTAAATGAAAATGGAAAAATATCAAAAAATCATGAAAAGTACATTTTTAAACACTGAATAAGAGAAAATTAAAAACCTTAAGCTAGCTTCATCCTATAAGCAGTTAAATTGGAAAAGAGCTTATAAGCTTATTCTACTAAAAAGTATTTAAAGGAATAATAGTGAAAGGGACTAACACGCAACACAGACTAGAGCAGATGGTAAAGGGATTGGTGTTGAGGTGCTGTGTGAGTGGAATGACCCAGGTTGAACCTTAGGTTATGACACTTTTTTGTTTTTATTTTCATTTTACAAATTTTTCTAAACCAACTTATTAATAAGTTGGAAATAAACAAGTTTTGTAAAAACTAACTTTTTGAAAGGGTGAAATAAGCTGAGAAAAAGAAGATTCAAAAAGGCAATTAAGCAAATTCTAAAAACTCTAAACTAAGTTCACTAACCAATAAGTACAAGCTTGGAAAAGCTTGTGCTTACTTTGAAAAACCACTAAGAACCTAGAATCAAACATTCTTAAACTGAAATGAGGTAAAAAGCAGTCTCTATTAAGCTAGAAAATAGAAGAGACAATAATAAGCTAAAGCACAAGCAAGTTAACTAACGGGATTCTAAATGACTAAATAAGCTGAATAAAAGCAAAAAATAAGCAAACTCAGGAAACACCTATTCTAAATAATCTAAAGGCTACAGGGATAATGAAATAAGAAAAGGGATGATAAGCTAAAAGCTGAGAAATCTAATTCTAAATTACTGCCGCAACAGCATCTAAAAGGCCTAAGAGGGTCTGTTCTGGCTTAAAAACAAGCTAACAAAAGCTAGCTTATGCCCTAAAAATGTATAAACAGATCAAGCTTATATAGCAAAGAACTCAAAAGTCTAAAAAGTTGCTAAAGGGGAGCTGAAGTGAGCTTGAGGGAAGCTTGTGAAAGTGACTACTCATACTACTTGGTGATTTCTTCTGAGTTAAAAAGGGTTTACATGAATAACTTCAAGACTAAAAATAAGCTAGGAAAAACTTATGGAAGACTTGAAAAACTACTAATGAATTATGAAAACATCTTTTTATCAATTTTGGGAAAAATTGAAGCATTGAAAACAACCGATGAACACATCAGACTGGGACAGTTTTGACATTATGAAATTTAAATGACTGATGAAAACAACTTATGAAACTTAAGGAAATCTCTTAATATAACCTGCAAACTACTTATTTAGAATCAAAATAACTGATGCAACTCAGTTTGATGACCAAAAACTGATTTTTAAAAACTAAAATCTCATTGTACCAAACACAGATTTGTAATTTTAGACAGATTACGCTGAAAAACTTGAAGGATTTTGACTTTAAATGACTAAAAATGACAAACTAACTATTTAACACTACAATTTTACATATTAAAAGCAGAAATTAAACTAAAGATGTTTTTGACTTTTTAGATTGACTAAGATTGACTTTTTGAGTAAATTTGAAATTAAGACAAGTAAAAACAACAATAAGCTCATATAAGCTATATCCAGCTTATATGAGCTTATATAAACAGTTATTATAGCTTATGAGTGAATCAAACAGTAATGAAAGATTAGAGTTTAAATTGAGACAAAGTGTAAAATGAAAACTGAAACTTAATTTATAAAACAGAGATTACAAATGTGAAATTATAATTACACCTAAGTTTAACTATTAAAAAACAATAAATGATGCAAAAACTAAATTGGCAACAATCTTCCTAAATACAGTGAAAAATTAGACAAAATTCTTGTGAAGATGAGGGGCTCTATTTATAGCAGAAGAGGGTCTCAATTAGGGTTTCTTGGAAGCTCCTGGATCCTTTCTTTTCAGCCCTTGATCATAATCCTATCATCACATCATCATTAGTTGCCCTTAGATCATGCGTATGAGGTGTATCATCCAATCAGGATATTTCCTTGGTCCATGCTGGCAATCCATTGCATCACACCCTTTGACACATTGTCAGGCTTCTAGAAGTACTTATGGATGGGTAATTTTTGTGAGCGCAAGGTGAATTGTAAGAAGTGGGATAATGAACAGTGAAATGGGTTTTTTTTACAAGGCGGGTAATTGGGGATTTATTTATGTTTGTTTGACCAAGTTAAGTGGGTCTTTGACATGGGTTATTAGAGGAAAACGGGTAAATGGGGGACATTGTTTTATAACCGGGTGTAATATTTATTGAATGGGCTTGGGTATAGGCTGCTTGGGCTAGGGTGATGGGTTTGGTTTATTTTATTTTGGACTTGGACTTTTACATGTATCCGGATTTGAACAAAGATTTACCATAAGGATCTTATTTGTAATTTGTTGATAGATTGAGGACCACTTGTGTAACTTTGGTGAAATGAGGGGTAAAACGGTAATTTTAGATAAACGTGGGTGTAAAGTGAAATATGGCAAAGGTAAGGGTATAAAGGGTAAAAATGGTAAAGTGAAGGTGCAAAATGTAAATATTGTAATGATGAGGGTTTGTTTGGTAATATGAGTAAAGTTGAGGGTGAGATGTGAAATTTTCCCGTACATGTCCCGAGGTCCGTAAAGTATAGATTTGAGTGTTCAAGATCCAAAAACCCGTAAAACTGATTCCCGGCTCCGGCTTTTTCTCTCTTTTCATTCTTGTGCCCGGTTTTCTTCTATTTTTTGCCTTAACGTCTGATTTCTGGTTTATTTGGGTCGGTTTTGATAAATGAAAGGTATATGTTTTCACATATACCAAAATCCCCCAAACTAACGTATTGTCGTGTCCTCACGCAATGTCATCAACTCATGCTTCTAAAACCAAAGTTTTCCACTTCTTTCTACTAAAGCTATAAAAAGCAGAAAAGCTTCCTTATAAGAGATTAAGAGACCCTTAGCTCTAATAACGCCCCGTTTACCTTTTTATTTCATATATAGATATAACGTTTAAGCACTTCTCATTTATGTAATGGTTTGTCGAACTTTCATGTCTATCAATAACTCTCACCTATTTTCGAAAGAGATGTTAGGATCTGATACGCGTACAAGGTGCGCTCGGGGTCAAAGGAAACTTCCTTTTCGTCGAGCAAGTTTTTCAAAACCCTAGGCAGTGAACCTAATCGTTGCAGTGTAGTATTGGGTAAGCCTCAGGTATTGATATCGTTCTCTAGGGGAATAGGAATGCTAGTGAGAAATTACTACGCCAAGGTTGAGGTTGAAGAAGATTATTTTTTATCTTTTTATATTTTTTTAGAAACTAAAGGTAAAATCTCAGGGCTTGGATTTGGGGGTTGGTACTTCTACCGATTACTCTACTATCTAATTATCTAAACTAAAGGGTAGTCTATGTCTATTGATGTATGCTCGTATGATGATTAAAGATGTGTCTACATAGATACTATTACTCCCTAGTTATCTTTTATTGGTGGTTGAATTGTCACGTCCTTATTCTTTACGCATTGTGTTTTCTAAGGTCGTAGGGTGTGCTTTTATCCCTAACTCTTTGAGACTACCTTAAGATTAATGACTATGAATTCTCTAGGATTCATAAACTTAACACTAAGGTTATCTTCGGATGTTTAGCCTACAGTTCCACAAGTAACTATAAACTAACATTCAACAAAGATTAATCAAGCATTAAAAACACAACGATGGCCTAATGCACTCCTAAGCCAATTACAATTAAGATAAGAGACAACCAATTAATAATTAATAACTAGGTTTCATAGATCTACGCAAACACACAAGTAAATTAGCCGGACATGTTAAACATGCAAGAATACACACATTCAATTGAAGACATAATGAAATCAAGGGAATAAATAACTTATCTCGATGTAAAATAGGGTATGAGAACCCTAAAATACTGCCCAAACCAGACTACAATCATTTTAGGTTTTTACTCCACAAGTCTACCTCTAAAAATTTTGAAAATTCGATTTCTATATATATAAGATTACAACTGCGACAGCGTCACCTTATAGTTGGGACGCCGTCAGATCGCCGTCATTAGGTTTTCGTCTTGGTCAAGTCATCATTGCTATGGCGTCACGTTTTGGTTGCGACGCCGTCAGTCTTCAGTTATGACGTCGTCTGAATCTGGATCTAGGTCGTCTGAGGAGGAAATACTACGTGACGCCCTTACTCTTCAAAGCCTGACGCCGTCAGGTGCAAAATAGCAAAATTGCTACTGAGCCGTCACAAATTCAATCACACAAAGAGGGACGGTGTCGCCCTTGGTTTGCGACGCCGTCAGGTGTAATTTCAGCAGCTTGAGTGTCTTGATCTTGACTTAGCCATTTTCTTCATATATTCACTCCTTTTAGTCCAAAAATGCATCATTCCAGCATTTTGCTTCCAAGAGACCTAAAAAGTGAAAAGGAACAAAATTAAGCAGTAACGGATATAAAAGTGGACGACTAAGGGATTAAATGACCCCTTAAAAGTGTACGTTTTAAATCCTTATCAAATATCCCTACACTTGGTATTTGCTTGTCCTCAAGCAAATGTGCTTTTTGTCAATCAATTTATTAGTTAGGGGGCATAAAGCAATGATTTAACATCATTCATAACAAGTATAAGCCCCGCAATAGTCATAAAAAGTACGAAAATTATATACTAGCACCTCAAAAGGGGTGTTTGGATACTCTCATCTCTCGAGTGTATACGAAATATAGAAAATGAAAATGGTAGATAAACACTCATTAACTGGTCATAGTACATAGATTACCATAGGCTTGAGACTAGATCAAACCTCCACCGCTTTGGCGTAAGCACCTAGGAACAACTATCTAAAAGGTCTTTTAAAGGGTTGTAACGTTAGGCTTACGGTTAGGGAAACAAAGGGTTTGGTTGGATAGGCGATTTAGTGGTGGCAAGTAAAAAATATTTTTGTTACAAGCATGAGAAGAATGGCGTTGCTAAGCCAAGTCTCGACTCTCTAAACTCTATATAGCTTTGAAACAAACAAACATAAATTGAAAAACATAAAAATAGATGTAGGATGGTAGCCCGTATTTTTTTTCAACACTCTATTTTTTTTTCTCTTTTCTATTTTTTTGGATTTTTTTTTTTCACTTCACATATACTTTTACTCTACCATCCTCTATGATAACATCAAAATATAAGGGATTTATAGGCACATCCCTACACTTGATTTTTAATTACTCTAACACTAATTTGACCCGAATTGAAAAGATCAAAACACTTGGAGTACATTATTACGTAAATAAAGGGAATTTGAATTTAACGTTCTTTCCAGTCACTCGATAAAATTTAACTTTACCCATGAGTCCCAATCATCCCAAAACTGTGTATAAAAGATATGACTCGACTTAGCAACCATGCAAGTAACTAGATAATTGAACTAAGGGTTTAGTATGATAACAATAATGCACTAAAAGTGAGTGCATACAAGGTAGGCTAAGGCGATTTGGGTGTACATTTGGGGTGGATTGTAAACAATGCTCTTCATTGATATTCCGAAAAACCGAAACATCACGAGAACCGAGAAAAGGATAGGCTCTGAGGGGTTAACTAGGGGTATCGTGTACTAAAGATGAGTACATCGCAAGGTGTGTGGGAATTACTCAACCGATGTGGAATAAGTAATTATAATACGGGCATCAAACAAGGGTTATCCTAATGCCTCTTTTCATTTAGTTATTCCTAACTACACAAGTGTAGTCTCACTAACGATCTCGGGATGCATCACAAAACAAGTTCTATAATCTATTATACTACCGGTACACTCTCGAAGCATTAAAGATGAATGCTTTAATTCTTATAAATCTAGGGGCGAACTTCACAATTTTTTGGGTGGAATTTGAGTGGTAAAGGGTTTTTGTGCTAGTCATATAACTTCCTATCCATGAGACGCTTTATTAAGACTAAAGACCCACTCGTACAAGTTATGAAAATTTTTAAATTTGGTGCTAAAATTACCCTAACCGATATTTCTCATAGCTTGTTACACAAATGAAATAGGACAAGACAAATAATCAAGGATAAGCATAGTTTCAAAGTTCCCGTTTTATTCTCTTTCCCTACACTTAAACTGAACATTGTCCCCAATGTTCCCTGAAAGTATCAAAGTTATGATAACGGAAGGTAATTTAAAAGAGAAAGAAACTAGTACTCCCCTGATTAGCTCGGTAGGATCCGTATGAAGTAGTGGTTAAATTCTTTCAAGAAGAATGTATGCGTGAAAAGCTCTATCCAATCTTATGTTTCTTCTTCTTGATAAATAAAACCTACACACTTTAAGAAAATAGACGAAACCTTCGCATAAAATCGGTTGTAAAACTCTATATGACTCTACTACACTAGGATATAATGCTTGTGGAATGGATGTTTACAGATTTTCTAGAAAATTAAGACCTGACAATTTCCAAAAATTTATAAGTAGCGCAGAAAACGAGAGAAATTTATATAAGCTGTTTCTGCTCCTCCTAACGCTGTCAGGTTGCAATCCTGACGCCGTCAGGTTATCCTGACAGAAACTGGTCTGCTGCATTTTTCTAGAAAAATTATGGAAAAATTACACCTTTAAAATCTGGAAAAGTTCCTGCAAAACATCCATTATGACTTGATACAAGCATTTGACTCTAACAAACAAACATATATATCATTTTCAGTAATCGTAATTCTCATGTTCATGTTCTTTTAAAAACGTGTGTAATCCTCCCTACACTTATCCTTTTTGTAAAATACCTTTATATGTAATTAAGACGAGGTTAAATACAATATATAACATTTTCACAAATTCAAACATGAGAATAAACAATCAATGAAATTATATATGACACACAAACAAGCAAACAATTAAGCATGGGTTGCCTCCCACGAAGCGCTTTTCTTTATTTATGAGTCTTGTAGCTAGACTTGAAGTCGTGCCCCTACGTGGTCTCGTGCACGCTTACGTGCCCACTTCTTAGCCACTCTAATGTTCTCTCATTTTTCTTGTACTCATCTCCTAACTCGAGGCATTTTTTGTAATATCTCTTAGTTTTCTCATACGGGTACCTAAGTCCATTTTGCTTATCCCTTTCACTAAGCAATGGAATAGGAGTCATTCTATTACATGCCTCATTATCCTTGTGTTTAAACCTAGGATGAGCACGTGGCATTTGGTAGAGAAAATCTTCATCTTCATCAGAGAATGTAATTAGACCATCCATCATTCGTTCATTCAACCTAGTCATTCTCTTAAAAGGCTTTCCAAATATTACTTGAGTGAGGTCCTTATCCAAAAATTCTCCTAAGTTTTCTAAGACCATGAATTCTACCAAATAAGCAAAACTTCCAACAAACACATGCAAATGAGTGACCGCGTCAACAACATTGTTCCCTTGATAAGTTAACTCACTTACCTTAATTTTATTGTATAAGTTCCTTGAGATTAAGTTTAAAGGTAAGAACGAATTCAAGTAAGCATCAAATCCTTCTAATCCTATTTTGCAAGGGAATTGCATGTTGAAGGGACTATTTTTCTCAATTCTACACCTAGGGTTAAAACATTGGGAGAAGTCTTCTTCCATTTCAAAATTAACTTCATCAATGACCTCCCCGTTATCAAGTGCCTCACCATAGTCAAACTCCTCATCGGAATTCGAGTCGTAGAAAGGACTATGTTGTTGCCAATTTAGTTCATTATGCCTTAAGTGATTTCCAAAGTGATGAATGGGTGAAAGGTTTTGTGGGATTGCGTTTTCTATTTCGGAATTGGGAGGAGGGTTGGGGGCGGGATTGGGAGCCAATAGTGCAAAGTTTCTACGGCGAAAGATGCGAATCATAGTGAGTGATGGGTTTTACGAACAAAGTCACAAAGAAGGTGGATAGACTACGAGGAAGCTAAAATTGAGAAAAAATCTTACTTGATAGGAATCAAGCAAGGATACCTAAACGAGATGGAAATCTAACTAGCTATTCTATTCCCCGGCAGCGGCGCCAAAAACTTGATGCGCGTACAAGGCGCGCTCGGGGTCAAAGGAAACTTCCTTTTGGTCGAGCAAGTTTTTCAACACCCTAGGCAGTGAACCTAATCATTGTAGTGTAGTATTGGGTAAGCCTCTGGTATTTATATCGTTCTCTAGGGAATAGGAATGCTAGTGAGAAATTACTACGATAAGGCTGAGGTTGAAGAATATTATTTTTTATCTTTTTATATTTTTTTAGAAACTAGAGGTAAAATCTCGGGGTTTGGATTTGGGGGTTGGTACTTCTACCGATTACTCTACTATCTAATTATCTAAACTGAGGAGTAGTCTATGTCTATTGATGTTTGCACGTATGATGATTAAAGATGTGTCTACCTAGATACTATTACTCCCTAGTTATCTTTTATTGGTGGTTGAATTCTCACGTCCTTATTCTTAACGCGTTGTGTTTTCTAAGGTCGTAGGTGTGCTTTTATCCCTAACTCTTTGAGACTACCTTAAGGTTAATGACTACTAAATCTCTAGGATTCATAAACTTAACGCTAAGGTTATCTTTGGATGTTTAGCCTACAGTTCCACTAGTAACTATAAACTAATATTCAACAAAGATTAATCAAGCACTAAAAACACAATGATGGCCTAATGCACTCCTAAGCCAATTACAATTAAGATAAGAGACAGCTAATCAATAATTAATAACTAGGTTTCATAGATCTAAGCAAACACACAAGTAAATTAACCGGACATGTTAAACATGCAAGCATACACACATTCAATTGAAGACATAATGAAATCAAGGGAATAAATAACTTATCTCGATGTAAAATAGGGTATGAGAACCCTAAAATACTGTCCGAACCAGACTACAATCGTTTTAGATTTTTACTCCACAAGTCTACCTCTCAAAATTCTGAAAATTCGATTTCTATATATATAAGATTACAACTGCGACGGCGTCACCTTATAGTTGGGACACCGTCTGATCGCTGTCATTAGGGTTTTGTCTTGGTCAATTCATCATTGTGACGGCGTTACATTTTGGTTGTGACGCCGTCAGTCTTCAGTTATGACGTCGTCTGAATCTGGATCTAGGTCGTCTGAGGAGGAAATACTATGTGACGCCCTTACTCTTCAAAGCCTGACACCGTCAGGTGTAAAATAGCAAAAATCACTAATGAGCCGTCACAAATTCAATCACACAAAGAGGGACGGCGTCGCCCTTGGTTTGAGACGCCATTAGGTGTAATTTCAGCAGCTTGAGTGTCTTGATCTTGACTTAGCCATTTTCTTCATATATTCACTCCTTTTCATCCAAAAATGCATCATTCCAGCATTTTGCTTCCAAGAGACCTAAAATGTGAAAAGAAAAGAAATTAAGCAGTAAAGGATATAAAAGTGGGCGATTAAGGGATTAAATGAGCCCTTAAAAGTGTACGTTTTGAATCCTTTTCAGGATCACAGAGTAGGAAACACAACTCTTAAAGAAGTGACCATACGGATAGAATTCATCGTCCTTGATTTTTCACGAGCTCCCAAACTAATCTTAGAATCGAAATCACATCTATAAAGATGCTAACACTACTCATAGATGCTACTTGTGTACGCTTAGCTACTTTTCACTCCCATAATCCTAATTTCTCTGAGGATTTATTTTGAAAATCGAGAAATTTTTTTGTTTTTTCTCATTTCTTGTTGCGATAGATATTTATTCCGATAAAAGAATCAAGTTTAGACGCTAAGTAGTTTCCAAACCTTTCCTCGAAAACCGTCGCCTACAAGAATGAGGTCCACATCAAGGTCCTAATTTTCACGATTTAGGGGATATCCTTTTTATTTATAACGGAGACATCCCATGTTTGAGACCCGAAACAGAAACTTTTTATTAGGTTATCCCCAGAGTCGAAGCTTGGCTTAACATTATTTCAGCACATTTGCACATTTGCAATTTTAGCCCCCGGTCTTTTCAACCACCAATTCAACGGGATTACCATTTTATTAGAAGTCTTATTATGACTTTGGAATTTTTCCTCAACCTTTTTGAATTCCATGTCAAAATGGGTACCATCAAACATAGAAAACTTTTATGGCTTTGGATTTTGACATTTATAAATTTGAGCTTTATTTCACTATCAGGAATCAGTTGTCTATTTCAATGCAACACTGATAGTACCTTGATGTGTACCCAACTCTCATAAGCAAGGATTCTCTCAAGAATGCTTGAAAACTAACTATCGCCAAAACTAAAAACCTTTAATTATTTTGAAATTTTTGTTTTTTTGGTGTTTATAAGCTGCTGGGAGCAAAAAGCCACAAGTAACCTCTACGAGCTCTAAAGAGATCCGACTACTCCACTCTTAGCATCTAACTTCTATATAACTCTATCATTTCTCGATCTTCGCAAATTTAAAATCTTAAATAATAAGATCCACGAATGCTTAGCCGATAATTTAGCTTTTGTGAATTAAAGTCAATCATGGGAACTTGCAAACTCTTTGATAGAATTCGCGTTTTATAGCTCCTCATATGAAAAACTAACGAAAGCTTTTAATTATCAATTGTTAAGGGAAGAAGCTAGGGCTTAACACGCCCCGCCAAGTCAAAATTCTATTCCTACTCTAACCAGCGGAAAGTCAACAAGGTGTCAAAGTATATACATTATTTTGAAAATGCTTCGTCAAATAATCTCAAGTCTTGCATTTTTAAAATCACTTATTAGAAACTATCAAATCTTTCAAAGCTTCGCATATTTGAAATTACTTAGGGAAGCTTTCAAATTCTTGGCCTTTTGAGCAAGAATTCGCATCATATAGCCTCTTGTCTAAGCAATTAGCAAGGACTTTTTCAAGAAAACGCACATTTAAAGTAACTTCTAAGAGACTCCCAAAGACTTTTCAATCATAAAACTAGCAAAAGCCTACAAAAAAAATTAAATTTTCTCACTTTTTCATCAATTTTTTAAACTTTTTTAGGAAAAACGGGGTTGCGAGAGTATAAGGCAAAAAACAAGTGCGGGCAAACCAAATCGAAGATTAGCCCCCCAAACTAAAAAAAAATATTATCCTCAATGTTTAAAGGCAAGGGTTCTCAACGGAAATCTAAAAGCCGTTTATTAATTATGTTAAAAGATTAACGTTGGTCGATAAGATTTAGGATATCAGATTTCCATAAGCATCGAAACATGAAACTCGAGTGGAGAAAAGACAAAACCTCGAGCACGAGAGTCTTCATATATCGGGGAAATCCTGGACATAAACATCTAAAACACAAACACAAGAAATCGAAGAGGCGAACCCCCTCACATCACTTATTAGAAAATAGAAAGAAGATAGAAGGATAAGCATGGGTTGCCACCCACGAAGCGCTTTTGATTTTGTTCAACGAGTCGCTAGCTTGACTCGTCCCCGAATTCATTTGTCCTTGGGGAAGCAAGTGGAAGAGATACCGGGATCAAAAATGGTATCCTCATTCCCGTAAGAGAATGGGTGGGTTGGGTTGGTGAAATATTAGGCATAAGCATCAAAGGTTCAAAAATCTCTTTCACCACACCCGTATTGGTCATAGTATGAAAGAACGTTCCATCATCCGTTGGTTTAGCGGTCGGACGAAGGGGCGATGGATCAAGGTGAAATGACTCCATAGCAGAAAAGAGTCCATGGTTCGGAAGGAGACTTTTTGAAAGCTCAATGGTTAAGGCATCCATCATAGGATCCTCTTCTTGGACTACATTTGTTGTAACATGAATTTCATCGTTAACGAGTATCTCGGGTTTAAAAACTTTGTCTTCACAAGTAGGCTCAACGGGATATGCAAAGGTAAACTCATCAGAGAGAGGAGAGTCATGGTTAAGCAATCCATCGAGAAACAACATATCCCTCTCGGGGTCATGCTCGGCATTCTCAATACCCGATGGTATAGAGTCATCAAGGGTGAGAAATAAGTCGGCATCCTCTATGATTCGGATTATCAGAAATATCGTTCATAGCAACTTTACTCAAATCGGACTCAATCTCAATGTAGAAACGCTCATAAATCGGAGGAGAGGCATCCGTAATAGTGGGACTGCCACTATTTTCTTCTTTAAATCGAAAAATTTCAAGCTCAGGTAAAAAATTTCAAGCTCGTATTTTCATTAAGTGCTTCGATCTTAGAAATGAGAAGATTCACATTCAACAATGTTTGACGTAGTGTTTCATCCTCGATTTGCAACTCATCTGGCTCAATCTCTACATCTTCTGGCTCAAAATTATTTTCTTCTTCTAAATTGACGGGCTCAGAAGGTAAATCCTCAACGTAATTGATGTCTCCATAAGAATCGTTATCGGAATCGGAGAACATCTCAACATGATCATACGTGATATCAAAAGAAGGATCATCACAAATATCGTCGAAGATAACCTTGGACTCACTTGGGATTGGGACAAGGACCTATACACTAGACTTTATTACTTCATCCAATTCCGATTCCGGAATAGTGCTAAGATGCTCGTCCCCCATTTTGAGAGAGTCAACGGGTTCTTCGAAATCAACAATTTCCGGAGAAATTGGATCATTTTTAAGAAAAACATCGACCTCTTCCAAAATGAAGTCACTTCTCTCAACCGGCGTGAGCGAAGGGGAAGAGTCGGAAATGATAGGTTCTGAAACAGGAGTGGGATTGCCACTCAAAGAAACTTCTTTAGGAACAAGTTCAACACGTATACTCGACAAACTCTTAACCGTAAATCATGAAAGTTTTGAATCAAATCTAGACGGTTTAGGATTGGAATTTAGAGCACAAACGGGAGTCACTTTGGGCTCAGAAACATGAATAACCATAGGTTGGACTTCTTCGGTACTTTTCTTAAGAGGAGGGGGCACCGTGTCCTTTGTCACCTCTGTCTCTCGTTCCACTTCCCTCACCGAAGAGGGAGTAGGAATCAAGGGTTCATCATAATCAACTCTACATCTCAAAATTTTTGACAAGGCTTGAAGTTTTTCAATGTTGTGATTAAAGGCCCTAAGTTCCCTCGGCGGGTTCTTGGGGTAACTCCAAAATGTTGTGATCATCTTCCACAATTTGAATGGGATCCTCATTAATAGCACTATTTCGAGCTTGAATTTGACTTAAGATAGTTCTACACATGTTCTTAAGTGTGTTTTGATGTTGATATAATTTGTCTATAATGTCGATTAAAACATCCCCGAAACCCCCGATGGGTTCTTCTAACAATGTGCAATTACACCGTAGACAATGAAAATCATTCGACGAATCTACAATATCTCCACACCTATAGCAATAACGTTGATCGAATGAAGATATTTCGGGCTGTGGAGGGTAGTCGGAAAAACTTTGAGACTCATTAAAAGAGTTTGGACACGTATAATTATAACAACGATAATCATTTCCCATACGACCTTGACAACAATAACAAATATAGTCGAGCGACGCCAAAAGAATTAAACACAAAAGAGGGATAAGAGGATAAAATTATTGGTTTAGAGGGTAAAGAAGATTATTTTTGGGTTTTGATAAATAGCAAACATAAAAGGAAAAATAAATTTTGAAAAGGAAAATATTTTTGGGTTTTTATATAAGAAAACTTTGAAAACACAATATTTTTGTAAATCGATTCACCAACCGATGCTCGGTAGCTCTCTAGAATTACGCACAAAGGAGCGGAGAAACAAAGGTCAGCGCGAAGCTTATTAAAAAACCCGTCTCTTTTCGGCCACAATTTAATGCAAAACCATCCTTATACCCCTCTTATAGTTTGTAACTCCAAAGGTGAGCCGACGTAAGAATCGGTTTCACGATTTCTTTTGGAGTGTTAAACACTCTAGGAAGAATTTTTGTGGGTTTTTAATTTTTTTGCTTTTTATAAAAGAGAATATTCACAAAAACAAATGATAACTACACAAGGAAGGTTCTTCAAAAACACGCGATCGTAACTGGAATCAAAAATCGCTTCAACACTTCCCCGGAAATGGCGCCAAAAATTGATTCGATCTCAGTTATAATATATATTCCAAATGAACACAAACGGTTACGCTTGTATCCCCGCATCGTTTCCCAACGAAGGCTGAATAGAATTCGTGATTCGAGTCGCGTTTACGTGAATTTGAATAATGTAAATGAAAATGGAAAAATATCAAAAAATCATGAAAAGTACATTTTTAAACACTGAATAAGAGAAAATTAAAAACCTTAAGCTAGCTTAATCCTATAAGCAGTTAAAATTGGAAAAGAGCTTATAAGCTTATTCTACTAAAAAGTATTTAAAGGAATAATAGTGAAAGTGACTAACACCCAACACAGACTAGGGCAGATGGTAAAGGGCTTGGTGTTGAGGTGCTGTGTGAGTTGAATGACCCAGGTTCGACCCTGGCTTATGACACTTTTTTGTTTTTATTTTTATTTTGCAAATTTTTCTAAACAAACTTATTAATAAGTTGGAAATAAACAAGTTTTGTAAAAACTAACTTTTTGAAAGGGTGAAATAAGCTGAGAAAAAGCAGATTCAAAAAGGCAGTCAAGCTTATTCTAAAAACTCTAAACTAAGTTATCTAACCAATAAGCACAAGATTGGAAAAGCTTATGCTTACTTTGAAAAGCCACTAAGAACCTAGAATCAAACATTCTTAAACTGAAATGAGGAAAAAAGCAGTCTTTATTAAGACTGAAAACAGAAGAGACAATAATAAGCTAAAGCACAAGCAACTTAACTAATGGGATTCTAAATGACTAAATAAGCTGAATAAGAGCATAAAATAAGCAAACTCGGGCAACACCTATTCTAAATAATCTAAAAGCTACAGGTATAATGAAATAAGCAAAGGGATAATAAGCTAAAAGCTGAGAAATCTTATTCTAAATTACTACTGCAACAGCAGCTAAAAGGCCTAAGATGGTATGTTCTAGCTTAAAAATAAGCTAACAAAAGCTAGCTTATGCCCTAAAAAGGTATAAACAGATCAAGCTTATATAGCAAAGAACTCAAAAATCTAAAAAATAGCTAAAGGGGAGCTAAACTGAGCTTGAGGGAAGCTTGTGAAAGTGACTACTCAGACTACTTGGTGATTTCTTTTGAGTTAAAAAGGGTCTACATGACTAACTTCAAGACTAAAAATAAGCTAGGAAAAACTTATGGAAGACTTGAAAAACTACAAACAGATATCAATGTACTACTAAGGAATTATGAAAACAGCTTTTTATTAATTTTGGAAAAAATTTAAGCATTGAAAACAACTGATGAACACAGCAGACCGGAACAGTTTTGACATTTTGAAATTTAAATGAAATCTCTTAATATAACCTGCAAACTACATATTTAGACTCAAAATAACTGATGCAACTCAGTTTGATGACCAAAAACTGATTTTAAAAACTAAAATCTCACTATACCAAACACACCTTTAAAACACAGATTTGCAATTTTAGACAGATTAGGCTTAAAAACTTGAAGGATTTTGACTTTAAATGACTAAAAATGACAAACTAACTATTTAATACTACAATTTTACAGATTAAAAGCAGAAATTAAACTACAGATGTTTTTGACTTTTGAGTTTGACTAAGTTTGACTTTTTGAGTAAATTTGAAATTAAGATAAGTGAGAACAACAATAAGCTCATATAAGCTATATCAAGCTTATATGAGCTTATATAAATAGTTATTATAGCTTATGATTGAATCAAACAGTAATGAAAGATTAGAGTTTAAATTGAGACAAAGTATAAAATGAAAACTGAAACTTAATTTATAAAACTGAGATTACAACTGTGAAATTAAAATTACAACTAAATTTAAATATTAAAAATTAGTAAATGATACAGAAACTAAATTGGCAACAATCTTTCTAAATAGAGTGAAAAATTGGACAAAATTCTTGTGAAAATGAGGGTCTCTATTTATAGCAGAAGAGGGTCTCAATTAGGGTTTCTTGGAAGCTCCTTGATCCTTTCTTTTCAGCCCTTGATCATAATCCTATCATCACATCATCATTAGTAGCCCTTAGATCATGCGTATGAGGTATATCATCCAATCAGGGTATTTCCTTGGTCCATACTGGCAATCCATTGCATCACACCCTCTGACACATTGTTAGGATTCTAGAAATACTTATGTTAAAATCACATCTTAAAATTGCTTTGGAAGTGTTAAGATACTTGAAAGGGTCTCCTGGGTTGGGTATTCACATTGTGAAGTCTGCGAATGTTGGGATTTTAGAACCAGTTAACCATTAACCTCTACGAGTACGCAGCGGATATTGGATCTAGTTATTGCAATTATGTTAAGCACGTAATTAATAAACAAATAATTAATACAATATTAATTAATTAAAAGGGATATAGAAAAGCTAACCTTGCTTGGCAATTGATCTCTAGTAACGGAACAATAAACCTTAACGAAACCTTAAGCATCTAAAATAGATACCTCGAAGAGTACCACACACAAACACTTAAACCAAGTACGTTCGATTAGATGCTAGTCGAGAACGTTTAAACAATCAACCCCTTGATTACTTGAATACCACTAACAAAACGAACAACTTTGCTTTTATCCTTTCCTTCTTGCGTCAAACGAAACAAACCCTTTTATTGAATATATATATATATATATATATATATATATATATATATATATATATACTATTTCAGTAACTAATAAAAGGGAATGTGCATAGAATTCTATGCATGTGAGTGGGACAGGAACCGATTATTAAGTATTCGGTTAGGGATAGTTTTATAGCCGTCCCTTTTAATGCAATGTTGTGTTTGTTTATATAGTCTCATCAACTGAGTATACTCTTGGGCTCAAACCTTGCGCACCAAGCTACAAACCCAACACCACCCGATCGTTTATGGTGGTCTAGGCCCAAGGCTCACCATCCGACCCATATTGAAAGCTAAAATAGCCCATGGGTCATGTAATAGGATCGGGTCGCGTGCATGCATAAACGGGTCAATATATTCAAGTAATTATAACGTTCATCACGTACTCTCGTGTTTAACGTGTGTGCCCCCATCGGCTCACACACTTCTAGTCGTTTACATGTGTTTATAACTCCCACAAACCAACAGCTCCCACTTGGGAGTTGAACTGTCGAATGGCACACAAAACTAACGACGGAAACGCCTAGCAAACGCTCTCACTCGCTTTTTAACTAAAAGTGTCTGAGAGAATAGTTTCGTAAAAGTTTCTCAGTAGCATGGTCATTCAATATCTTGCTCTAATCATCTTTTGTTATAGATACCGTTAAACCATGGATTATGGATCTTAAATCATTCCATATTGTTTAACCATTTAGAATCTCGTTATAGAATTTAATTAGATATACCAAATGTAATCAAGTATCATCTTGCATTACCCTTTGGGTTCGGCCGAAAAATTATCTTATTAAATCTGGAGAGGCGCCATGGTATCTTTCTGCACATATCAAGTGGAGTAACAAATCCTTTATTGACTACAAGTGTTGTGGATGCTTCTTCACATCACTCCGAAATATAGCTTTTATAACTACCTTATTCAGATAGCATTTTGTGTATACTTACAAAAATTGATATCCACACATAACAGAACTTGCTTGTATCTCAAGTCTAAGGATGAAGATAACAAACCATTTTCAATATTTTACTTATGACAAGGATCCAAAAGTAAATGTTTGAAAGTTGGGGAATCCAATATGCATCTCTAGTGAATACATATGAGTTTGGCGGGAACAATCCACATTCTCGTTAGAATATAACCAACACTCACATTTGCCTTACATAACAATATTCCCATATTGTTAACCGACAATGGACATATTTAGAATAATAAAATCATTCAAGGATTAAACATGCAAATATAGGATAACAATTATTATATGAATGAATAACAAATACCAAGTATCTTTATTCATCATAAAGTAAAAATTGTCTATCAATCCCAATTATCCAAATACTAAAACAGATATGCATGAAAACTCATTTAGTAAGTTGAATCCTAATGTTTCCAACATTATCAACCTTTCTTTTACAAGAAAAACTAAATAGTTATCTGAGTAAACTTTCCGAATACTTGTTTCAAATATCACATATAGTGAGTGATTTGAAATATAAGATGAGTGTCTTATCTCATATGCTCATACTATTGCAAGAATTATAGTATGGAGACGTCGTCTTACCTTGCATGAGGTATTAGAAATCAACGACATACTGACAGTCATCTTTACAGTTTCTAAAAGTGTAAAGTATTCTCATTCATTAATGTGTAATGCAACAACGCTCTATGTTGAGCATAGCTAGTTAGCAGATTTTTCATAAATGATAAAATCCTACTACAACTAGTATTAATAATCCTCTAGCATCATTCGTACTTAGACAACACTATGCTTTATAATTCGTAAACATTTATAAAAAACAATAATCTAAACACTCTCAATTAGATATTGTTGTTGTTAGCTCATTTTGTTCTTGTACAAAAGCAACAACTAGTCTTATACACAATATAATATATACTTGATAAACCCTTAGTTTAAAAACACAAGGTTTCCATCCATGTAAATTATTCCAATTGAAATATATCATTGAAGACTTGCTTGAATGATATATTGCATTTGTGTCAGACTTAATTTTTCGCATTTGTTTATTCCAGATAACCATTTATTCCAATGTTGTTTGTTTTATTCCCTAAATTCCAAGTGAAGCTTCATTCCAAGCTTAAGGATCAATATCTAGCTTAAATAGAATGATATCTTCAACATGTAAATTTTAAGGAAAAACACAATGCTCTCACTCAATGTCAGATGTACTCAAGAGTTGTCTTAATTTAATCAGAATCATATTGTAATTAAATTCAAGATCTCAGGTCTTAGATGCATGATCCAATCCAAAAAATGGATTGCTCAAATTTTGTATACTACATAAAGATAATATAAATTTATAACCATTTTGATTACACACCGTACTCGCAAAAGGTAATCATAAAGAAAGAGTTATAAAATCTAATTGTCATATTCAACATACAAATCACATGTATGACAATTAAATATCTTTATATAATTAATGCATGTATTATATAAGAAAATTTAATCACAGTCAATTGCTTAAGTATGATTAAAAACTTCTTATTAAATGCCAAACATTAATATGTATACAATTTTGTTCTTGTGAGTCTTTTTTCAAAAGAAACTCATTCCAACCTCATAGGTTAACTGTTAGGCAAAATAATCATCAAGCTCAAAACTCGATTTGCCTTTTAAGGACTGCATCTTATCATTCATAGTTCTAAAACACTTATCAGATTCAAGATGTGATAATATATTTTAGTAGTTAGCTGATTTACAACAATCTTCTAACTTATATTCCTCAGCAATGATATTAAAAATATCACTCAAGTGATGAGGCATCCTTTCGGATTTATGAATGAGAGTAATCATTATACTTCGGTCAACATTTTCATGTTTAACCTTAGTATGACATTAATAAGTGGATTTTAGAAAGTTAAGTATTTTGTTCTCAAATAACTTTGAGATTTGTATATGCTCCCACATACTTTTGTAAGTAGAGACAATTCTCTAAATACTTAGTATTTAAGCAACAATAAATTTGTTCTTTATTGGGAACCACAAAATACATATTAAGTTTTCATCTCTAGATTCGTTAATAAAATGCTTCATAAGATTTTAACAAATTCAGAACTTAAATCAAGACATAATGGAATTCCTTCCAACTACTCAAATTAGGGTTTATAGAAAAACTCTAATTTAGTATCACTCTTTAACCAAAAGCTCTAGCAATAGTTTTGTATTTCGTCAAGCTAGGAAGAACACCAAAACTACAATCTTCAAGCTAGGAAATGTAGAAAAATCAAAAAACCAAAAGGGTTTATGATTCAATTTGTTTGAGTGGTAAAACCTCAAATCCCTAATGAATTAGGGTTTTCAGTTATAGGTTGTCTTGAATACCTTCTAGGTTTGAACTCTATTGAGTGTATCCATGACACACGCAATTTCTAACCTTGATATGTTTTGGAGGTAGAGCAATTAAAGCTATCATGAACCAAACTATATGAATAAGATTTGATCCAACACATTAGACATACCATAATGAAGTGGTATCCTATGAGTTATTAGAATTGTGAAACTGTACCAGAATTCTATAGATAACTTAATTCTCTTTGGACCAAATACTTGTCAATTAGGTCAAGCCAAATTGCATATAAAGTATTTACGAACCAAGTGCATGCAATAATGTATATTCATAGAACAATACAAGAACATTATGTTCATGTGTTCACAAGAAGACATAAATGTTCAAGGATTATATGTTCATATGTCAACAAGAAAACAGAACATTTCAATAATACATTATAAGTCTTTGAATAATTCAAAGCCTCATGTTTATGTGTTAACGAGAAGACATAACACATTTACTATATATATACTTTGTGTTATAAGTCATTGACTAATTCAAGGACTTTATAATTATGTCTTAACATGTAAGCATAATTATACTAACAAAAGTAATCATGAACGCAAACTCTTGAGTTCTATAGTAATTTCAAGTTAATTTTATACTTCAAAATTATGATCATTATCATATAACCATAATTATGTTGACTAAAACATGTAGTCAAATGTTGAAGTATCTTTACACTATATCATGACATTTGAATGTAGTAGGGCAACAAACATCTAGTGTGTTCAAGTCCTAGTATAATCATTATTAGAATGTAGTAGGGCAATAAACATCTCATGTGTTTAAGTCCTAGTAGAATTCTTATTTTACATGTAGTAGGGCATTAAACATCTAATGTGTTTAAGTCCTAGTAAAATTATTAGTTTCCTTTACCTTGCGGTCAAGAGATACCAATAATATTGTTGTTCCTTGCACACACTTTGAAATTTCTCCCACTTGTGTAAGGTACAACATCATATTATGAAAACAAACAACACGTGATTGATTGTTCAAACGATATGATAATGTCATATATATCATAAGTAGTTTTAGAACCATAACCTGTAATAAGGAATTATGGATTATTATTCTATAGATAACTTTTCAGGAAGCGACAGCAGGAAGGCAATGTGTTATCTTATAAAATAAAATGCAATTTTCCTTTAAGCAATGGTTGTTCATATTCGGAAAGTAATGGATTATTTCAAAACTAGTTTGAAATGATATGGGTGACTAATAGGAAATAAATCTCATAGCTCCCACTGAAATTGACAACATTACATGAATGATATTTCAGTCATAAAATGCAACCTCCCACTGAATTTGTCAACATTGTAAGTGTTACATTTCCAGTAGAAAGCATATAGTAATTTTACACACTGTCCTATTCTCTTCAATTGCCTACGAGTAACATGTACTTAGGTATTGAACAGAGTATATGAAGTTCTACTTATGTAGACAATGGACTAGCCATTCTTTTAATCAATTAACTTGAATCTTTAGCATGCAATTCCTCCTTTATCGTCTACAAGGCCCCAAGGATAATTAGCACTTTAGGAATAATAAGAGTCCAAGAAGATTACCTAGCAAATATGCTAGTAATTTCTTTACTCTTTGCAGTTTAAACTCATACATCACGACAAGTGCAGGATGTTTTTTTTTTATTTTGGTAGCTCTAAACACAATGTTTCCAGTTACACAAAATATTCTATCTTTCAATTAACTCTAGACCAGAAAAGGGTAATGAAAGATCATAACTGAGTTTATCAATTTGTAATCCTATCTTAGTCTGTCAACTAAGGAGAAAAGATAGGTATAAGTCTCACTCTTCTTACTAGGAAAAGAGATTAAGTTTGTCTTTCAAAGAAAAACAACTTTGTTTACGAATTATGTTGCAATAACACAATTAATCAGAACATAAAAAGTTCAAATCTAGTATTTTTGATAATTACATTCTTAAAAGAATTAACTACCCAATTAATTACTAATTAAGACTAAGATCCATCTTGCAACCCCACTTAATTACCATAGGTCTGACCAGTGTGTAAAAAAATAGGACAAGAGGTAAGCGACGAGCGTTAATTTCAAAATGCAACTCTTAGATTTATGAGACTGTTTAAGGCATTAGTATCAAGTAATAATGTCAAAAGCATGTTTAGTTCTCATCTTATGCCTCGGGTCCGAGGTCGACCGAGTTAACTCGATATAAGTCGACCAAGTATGAACGTGTAAAAATAACCAGAGGTCGACGTGAGAAATAATTACTATGAGTTGGAAAGGCCCTTAGGTCTGACCAGAGAAGTCAATCCAAGTGCACGTGTCCATAGTTGGGTGGCATAGACTTAATATTAACAAATAGGTATGCACACATAAATGTGGTCAAAGTTGTGTACAAAGAAGCATGCAAAACAACTTTGTAACACTAATTTTAAAAACTTTTTAGTAATGACACTGTAGTGATCATGATGGTTCACGGTAGCTCCAATCGAACGCACAGAGAGGCAGAGGACCAGGTAAACGCTGAAGCATAACCTTAGACATCCTTTCGGTGCGACTGTGCGCACCTCTTTTAACCCCCTTTTGAGTTTGTTCTAGTGGGTGAGCCGTATATCCCAAGTGTCCATAGCGTCTAGTTTTTAAATTCTTGAAAACGTGTTTCATATATTAGGTCACTTTATTTTACAAAAACAATTTTCCACGAATCAAATAGCAGGTCACAATGAGCAAGGTATTTTGGCGTGTAAATAAAGACCAATATTAATGTTATGGTTACGATATGTATTATTCCATATTGCATACAATTAGGTGTCAAAACAAGTAATAATGCACATATATGAATTACAAACATACAAGCATAAACATCAATATAAATAACCACATATTGTTCCGAGTTCTCTTGCGAGTCTTCCCCAAACGGAGAACCATAAGACTGTCACTAGGATGTAATACCTAGATCGCCCCATACATCACTTAGAAAAGCAATTGAGTGGGTCTTGTGGCCGGAAAAACACATAAAGCATGGCAATCTGAATTAACAAGTAATAACGCAATTTTATGTATTTATAAACCAATATGTAATTCTAATTATCATAATAATTCTAATTAACAATTAATAAATTCAAATTAACTTTTAATTCTAATTAACAAGTAATTTTAATTAACATGTAATTCTTAATTAACAATTTAATTTCAATTAACAAAGTAATTATAATTAACATGTAAATTAAATTCTAATAACAAATTAATTCCAATTAACAATTAATTCTAATTATCAATATAATTTTAATTTGTGTGTGACTAGTTATTATTTATTAAAAATTGACAAGTATTGCATGTAATTGTCAAAAGTAAAATAAAACAAAATAACTAAATTAGGTTTCATGCAGCCTTTTAAACATGTTTATTAATAAGAAACGTGTAACCCTTAATTGCAAAAACGACTTGACTCGTGATGCCACTGTTGGGATTTTAGAACCAGTTAACCATTAACCTCTACGAGTACACAGCGGATATTGAATCTAGTTATCGCAATTATGTTAAGCACGTAATTAATAAACAAATAATTAATACAATATTAATTAAGGTAGATAGAAAAGCTAACCTTGCTTGGCAATTGATCTCTAGTAACGGAACAATAAACCTTAGCGAAACCTTAAGTATCTAAAATAGATACCTCTAAGAGTATCACACACAAACACTTAAACCAAGTACGTTCGATTAGATGCTAGTCGAGAACGTTTAAACAATCAACCCCTTGATTACTTGAATACCACTAACAAAACGAACAACTTTGCTTTTATCCTTTCCTTCTTGCGTCAAACGAAACAAACCCTTTTATTGAATATATATATATATATATATATATATATATATATATATATATATATATATATATATATATATATATATATATATATATATATATACTATTTCAAGAACTAATAAAGGGAATGTGCATAGAATTCTATGCATGTGAGTAGGACAGGAACCGATTATTAAGTATTCGGTTAGGGATAGTTTTATAGTCGTCCCTTTTAATGCAATGTTGTGTTTGTTTATATAGTCTCATCAACTGAGTATACTCTTGGGCTCAAACCTTGCGCACCAAGCTACAAACCCAACACCACCCGATCGTTTATGGTGGTCTAGGCCCAAGGCTCACCATCCGACCCATATTGAAAGCTAAAATAGCCCATGGGCCGTGTAATAGGATCGGGTCAAGTGCATGCATAAACGGGTCAATATATTCAAGTAATTATAACGTTCATCACGTACTCTCGTGTTTAACGTGTGTGCCCCCATCCGCTCACACACTTCTAGTCGTTTACGTGTGTTTATAACTCCCACAAACCAACAGCGAATACTTCTCTTGAAGTTGTAGATGCAGACTGGTCAAAGCGTATTGTTAGAAGAAAGTGTGCAACCGGATATTGTTTAAACTTAAATGATTCTTTAGTTTCATGGAAAAGTAAGAAGAAAAATACCCTCTTAAAGTGATCAGCAGAAGCTGAATATAGGGCTTTAGCTTCTGTTACTTCTGAGATTTGGGTCCTTAAAATTTTAAAGGACTTGAACTGGGAACATTTCATTTCAGTTAGAGTATTTTGTGACAGTCAAGTTGCTATTAAGATAGCAGCTAATCCAGTGTTTCATGAAAGAAATAAACACTTAGAAATTGATTTACATTTTGCGAGAAAAATAATTTTAGCTGGTATTTTAGAAACAAAAAGGATCATATCAGCAAAAAAAATTGCTGATATATTTACAAAAGGTCTTGAGAAATCTTAACACAATAAACTGGTTTTAAAACTGGTTTTGTATGATGTGTTCCAGGCTAAGATTAAGGGGTGATGTTAAAATGATAATCTAATACTGGAAATATTACAAGGAAAAATTATGGCATGTTCGTATTTTTAATTATGTTGATATTCTACTTTGGGGGTTGTTTGACACACGCTGAGAATATTGAGGGCTAGATGTGGCAAGCTAGAACAAAATCGGTTCTTGGAGTATATAAGCTAGGATTTTGACCTAGAGTTTCATAACTCACTTTCTCTCTCTGCATACAGATAACTCTCTCTAAGCTTTCTCACAAAAAACCCTTGATTGTTTTTTGACCATTTTTGTCAGGCTATTATTTTGAGTATTGATTCTTGTTGTAATAGAACTAATATCACTTAGATATTAGAATACGACAGAGTAGCTCGAGTATTCTTTGTGGTTGATTCTTAGTTATCTGATTAAGATCAGATTTGGTTGTATCTTGGTTTGTATGATTGAGATTAGTTTTGTACTTTGGTTATTTTCTTTGGTAATAAAAGGTTTTTTGTGAGTCTTATTGTGTTTTTCTACAGGGGCTCCAAAGATTTAACGGGTCACCATTTGCCCAAAATGTGACTAACAATGCAACAAAACGTAAACGGGGGACTAAATGTGAAAATGGGGTATAGTTTGGAGACAAACAGTGTAATTTACCCTTGAAACTATTATTACAAGTTTAAAATAAAATATGTATTAATTAGTTAAGGTAAAACCGACAATTTTTAAAAAATGTAATGAAAAAACATCACTAATCTCACGTTCTTTCCTTAAATTGTAATCGTTTTTCTAAGGGCAATTATTTAAGAACGGAAGTAGTACAAAATAGCGTTCAATGTTTAAAACTTGCTTGGCACGAAAATATGTACCATTTTGTAATTTATTTAAATGTTAATAAAAAAATGTTATATTACTATTCTATTGTCGCCAGTTCATTTAGACACAAGGTAATATACTTTTAATCTTGACCATTGTAATTCCATGATTATCTATATTTAACAAACTTGAGCCAAAATATGTATTATATAACATGTGCAAATTAAATATCCTAAGAACAAACCATGCGTACAGGTACAAAATAGATATATTAGGAACAAACCATGCACCTCATCTCCTTATTAACACGCATACTGAATAGTTATCTTTATTTTGATCCCTTATCTTTTTAAATTAAACTTTTGAAAGTCAATATTTTGGCGCCTAAAATGGCCTTATAAATAGATAACCCATAATCAACATGAAACTTGATACCCAACCGTTGGTTGATGAGGAGATTCGTGACTCAAATAAAAGGAAAAGGGAAGCAAACTTGGCGACATGGAAATGGAACGATGTTATTGAAATCGAAAGTTCGGACAATAAGAGCATTTTCAATGGGGATGATGACACTCTTGGTGATACTTTCGATGTTGTTTTGTCAAAGTCCAATATCAAGAGGAAGAAAAGAAGCCAAGTTTCCGTGTTTAGCCACAATAAAATTTACCGTTTGATTGACGAAGATGATGAAGAGGAAGATAACATATTCGGTTGATCAATATTTAGTTTCTTTACAATGTTTTAATTTCTTTCTTGCGTACTTTTGTTTAGGATTTTTCAGTTATTTGGTTAAACCATAGGTTGAATTCGTCATGGTATAGAGTTTTTAGTGAATAAATTTTATTTGAGTCACTTATGTTTTAATGCAATTATGGTTACTTATAGTTGTGAAGTAATCTTTTTCGGAGTATATAATAAAGGAATTATATTATTTCGGAGTGATTTTGTCAATTCATTCTTATTGGAAAAACAATTAGGCCAATAGGAGAGCTCGATTTCGCCACGTAAACAAAATTGTGTGATGTGATTGGTTAATTAAAGTCAAAATTAAATTGATTTTAGTCAAACTTTAATAAATTTGGTGGAGAAATTTTGTTGATAAAAAAAATTAATAAAATAAAATAAAAAATATAGGTGTCAAATTTGTGAAAATAAAAACTTAAAAAATAAAGAGGTAATTAATAAAACTTTAGTGATTGAATTTTTAAAAATTATATAGAGTTAAGTGTAATATTATAAGCCTCCATGTTTTTTAATAACTTTGAGTTACATAACAGAAATTTTTACAAATATTTTACCAAATTATAATGAATATTAATGCATAATGAAAAACTCGTGCATAAGTAGCCTAAATGGTGATTGTTAACCTAAATGGTGATTGCTAACACTAGGAAAACATAAAAAGATGTATTAGTCAAGGTGTAGTTCTATTATGACTTTTTTATGATTATACTGATCCATTTATATATGCTTATATGACAAAATTTTCTTTTTGAAGCATATATGCTTATACTGATCCATAATAGTCGAGTATATATGCTTATACTGAGACCGTGTATCTTCCTCATCATTTATTACGACTAACTCATTTTTGAACTATAAACATGTCGCTCAGCTATACCTTTATCATTAAATTAGAATGATTTTGCACTTTGAGATACTTCGTTTTTACTTGTGTTGATGTGTGTGTGTAAGTATATTTTATTAAATATACTCACGACAAGTTTATAATTTTCTTTTTAAATTATTGAATCGTTATACCAACGCACGGGTATTGTATATTGTTTCTTGTTACTGTTTCATGATACGGCTGTTAAACAAAGCAAATACGTCGCGTGTAGCAACAATTTTGGTACTCTAGATACGAACATGTTATGTATTAAGAAGAAAACTATTAAACCCAATCATCAGTCACAAGTTTCGTATCTCTTTTATTTTTCATCTTCTTCTTTACATAGAGATTTTATTATTAAATCATTGCTAAATATTTCTAGTACCAAAAGACACTGCCTAAATATTAAGCTTTTGTACGAAGCTGGTGATTTTGCCTATATTTAGCCAAAGCGCATCCAAGTGTTTATCTTAAATTGGAACCAAATAGTTTCGTTTTGGTGGTGGCAATGTAACCGAGCAACGATAGGCTGTGTTGTATGAAGCATGCCAAATTTATCCCACTTAAAGTGAATTGTCAATATCGGCGCATACAAATTTTTAACGATTTTTGGTGAAAATATGAAATGTGATCACGGAACAAAAATTTAGAGGTTGAAGTGTTGCTTAAAATCAATGGGTCTTTAGTCTAGTAGGTTTCATGAGATGGTTATATCCTTATCCAAAAGATTGTGAGTTCAAGTTTTGCGAAATTCGGAAACAATATTTTTGTAGTTTGAAGGAATGTGTATATTTTATTATTGTGCAAGTGATTTTGCTTATAGGAAGAGATAAAGAAAATATAAAACAAAAACTTTGATACCCATACAACGGATATGGGCCTGATTGCTAGCCTAAATTAGGCCTCTTTTTGTACTATCCTTGATCAACAGCCATCTTCCTCAGAAATTCCTCCTAGCTTAAAGCCTTAACCTTATATCGATCGAATAGACTTTGACGTGTGGACATCAACTTCGAGTCTTCGAATAGACGGATCGAATTAGGAAGAAATAGACTTGGTGTTGTTTGGTTTGAATCGATCAGTTTTCATGTTATTTGAACTTTTAAGAACCCCAACTTCGATATGAATTCGAATAAGAGTTTTGGATATTCGGATCCGAGTTGTTTGAATATCTGATTGTTCAGATATCCAAATAAACAGCAACCAAATAAGCTTCCATTTATCACATAGCAAAAAACTGAAAATAGTAACCATACAGGTCAAATACAGTTTGATTCTTAAGTTATAGTGCTTCAATTTTATCCAAAATAAGCTTCCATTATCACATATTCATCGATCTTCAATCTACTAAACTTGCACATTTGTTACATAACACGAACGTATAACTTATGAAATATGAAAAGTAATATAAGGAAGTATATATATCCGAAAAGGATTCAGATATATATACCACATCCGAAATAGAGTTCGGTTATTCTGTTTATCTGAATAATCCGTTTACGGTATCAAAACCGAGTAACCCGGTCACATTAAGCTTATTTGGATTTGAATCGATATAATCGGTTTGGAATAAAATGACACCCTACGTGAACAAGTCATTTACAGTATTATTTGTTGAATTAGTTTCATCTTTTTATCCACTAGTACAAAAAAGGAAAATGTATTTGTATCACTGTTAAACTATGACAAGTCGAACAACATTGATACAAACTGTATTAAATGGAATAGTTTTCTTTTAAGCACACGAATACGTCTTTTATATACTCGACATGTACATTAAGAACTCAAGTCTGTGATCTTGTGTCAGTGTAAATATTCATCGATCGATAGTCATCCTTATAAATTCATTATAGTTTGGTTCTATATGTTCTCTTAATAACTTTCATCACTGTTTTCGATTGATTAAATGTCACCAGACAAGCTTAATTATTTGGGTTTGAGACAATGCAAAAGGCGATCTTTTCTTGAGTCATATTGAACTCAAATCATGCATCTCTAGTGGCATTAATAATGTGTTTTTCTAAGGTAACCAACCATCTTCAAATATACTATAAACATCTCAGCATCTCACACAACCATTCAATTCAGTACTTGTACTTGCAACCAATTGATTAGTATGTGTCTCAGATACTGATACGCTGATACACAGAGAACTCAACACGTGCCACAATTCAAGTCAAACAGCTAATAGGAGTCACATGAGTAACACGTGACGGTCTAACCGTCAAGTAAATTGAGCGGGGAAGTTAGTTGCTGTATAAAATACCCACTGTTAATATTAAAGTGATGGTCATTTATAGTATATCGAACCTTCTAACGTTATATTAATATGTAATGGCAAACGGGCTTAGATATCTAATATTAGTTCATGTATAGGTCCAATCTATAAGCCTGGCCCATCAAAGCCCAAGATGGCTAAGTGCTATGTATAAAAAAACGCCTTATTCACAAGTGAGGGGTAGGGGTGTTCATGAGTTGGGTAATATCCGAATAAACCGAAAACTGAAATCGAACTGAATCGAAAATAACAAACCAAACTCGTAGCCGAACCGAAGTTGCCAAAACCGAACTGAACCGAATTAAATATTCGGTTTTCGGTTCGGTTATGGTTTTATCAATCCAAACCGAAAATCGAATTCAAATAAATTTATATATTTTTTTATATATTTATATATATAAAAAATATTAAAACTCTTTTATATTATATATATATATAACATTTTTGAGCTTGAAAAAAAAATTTGCTAAAAATATATATAAATAAATGGATAAATAATTAAATTTATGTAATTCGGGTTATTCGGTTCGGTTTTCGGTTATGGGTGTTCGGTTTTCGGTTATTCGGTTCGGTTTTCGGTTCGGTTTAATCAATTTAGGTTCGGTTCGGTTCGGTTCGGTTCTCGGTTATACCCAAAAAAAATTAACCGAACCGAACAAACCGAATAACCCGATAACCGAACCGATGAACACCCCTAGTGAGGGGTGTGAGAGCTCATTAATTCAAAGGAAGTTCTCCTAGATTCTCCTCCCTCTCTCTAGAACTACCTTACTTCTCTTTCTCTCACAAGAAATTTCTCTCTCTAGCTGTATATACTAAACATCTAATAAATCGATATTAGTGTGAATGATTCACTATGTTAGAGACCGGCATCATAGCTTGGTTTTAAAATTGATTTGATTTTTGTGGTTCATATTTTAAATCTGTCATTTCTTGGTCACAGAAGAAAAAAAAGATCAATGAATTGGTTTCAGTTTTAGCAGACGTTAAAACTGGTATATTACATGTTCTTGATTGTCTTTCAGATTTCAAACATTGTTGGTCTAAACTGTCAAGAAAGGTTATCAGTTTTTTTAGCAGATGTTAAAAGTAACTTTAACAATTATTGGCGGATTTTCTGGTAGTTTTCTTCAAGTTCTTTATGGTTAAAAACTCAGAAAATTAGTAGTATCTTCAAAAAGGGCGAGTTTTAGCCTCGCTTTTTTATAATGATAACGTCACTTACGTGAATTGGACTAGATGCGTAGTATACTTTGCCCATAGGGACTAGTATCGTTTAAGTGGCAAATTTAAGGTTTGTTGAGCCTATAAATACCCCTCATGACTCTCCATGAGGGGTGAGGTGAAGCATTTGGCTAAAGGTGTAGTGTGTGTTTTCTTAATAAAAGTCTTTGTTTTCTCCTCCCTCTCTCTAGTTTCTCTCTCTAGGAAGATGATGTTCTTCATCTTCTTCCACCAACCCCGACCTCCAAACCACATAAATCTATATGTTTTTCGGTCCTAACAAGTGGTATAGAGCCATGGTTACATTTTGATGATTTATGTTGGTTTTTACACATGTTTTTTGACTGTTTTTGTGCTATATTTGTGGGTCGGAAAATTTTTTCCGATTTGAGGGTAAACAGTTTTAAACCATGTTTGAGTATCCTTAGTTTTGGTCCAAAAAGAAAAGTTTATTGCTTTACCATGTTAAACAAAAACTTGTCTTGTGTCACTTTCTTGTCCAAGTCAGATTCGTTATATCTTTTTTAGACTTTGGTACCATATCCGTGAATAATATTGTGGTCAACCGGTCATCTTTTCATGGTCAAACTGACAAAAAGAAGCAGTTTTTATCTTTGTTTCTGGGTTTATTATGAAGACTGGTCGGAGAATGTGGTCGGAAAAACTCGCCGAAAAAAGTCAAAGGGTCAAAACCCTTTTTCTACGCATAAGGAGAATCTTCAGGAATATTACGCATAACTGTGAAGTTAGGCGTAGGAATTGTTAAGCGTAAGTCTTTACGCATAAACCCTTGCTTACGCATAAACTTGACCTGGGTTTACGCATATGCAACTGGCTTACGCGTAAGACCAAGCAGTTTACGCATAAGGTCCAACCAAAAGTTACGCGTAACTGATATTTTTTTACGCATAAGGAAGAAAAGGTTACGCGTAACAAAGACCAAAGCCACAACGACTTATACCAAATACCATCCACCAACAAATCCAACACATTCATCCAATCAAAACTACCCTATCTCAACTCCATCTCATTCCCAAAACTCAACTCCAAATAACAATCCATTCGAAACTGAAAATATACATAATCTCAGATTTGGCTCAAGTTTTTTTGTAATCTTTTGTAGATTATTTCAATTGAACCACTCATCCTCATAGACCATGTAAGAAATTAATATTTGAATCTGAAGAAAGACTATAACAATGATGTTATATCTTGTCTTAGTTTCGTTAAAGACTCAAACAAATTAAACCTACCTTAGACCCAAGAAGGATCTTGAAGAGTTATCATCTTCTAATTTCCTTTGATCAAACAACTCATGAAGTAAGAAGGTTCGGTACGTTTAATTTTGTTGTGATTGATGATGATGAATATGTGATAGAAGGATTGATGGAGATAAGTCATGGCTGAAGCGCTTTTTCAGATTGTGTTGAGATAAAAAGTTTGGCAGAGAAAATGTATATGTGGTAGGCGTACACACTTAGCTGTGTGTGACTTTTTAGGTTTAGGTTAAATCTGAATTTAGTTTTCCTTTATAACCGGAAACTTAAAATCTACATGGGCCTAAGAAGTTCCTTATAACGGGCGGATGTGATAGTGAATGGATCGGGCCCAGCTATGAGTGCTTGGACTTTGGATCGTGAGTTGGGGTATCTCAAAAGATGCACTTGGGCCTGGTGTTAAATTCATTTGGTGGACTGCTAAGTGTATTAATTGATCAAATGTGATATCCGAATTTTTTAGCTAATGATCTTTTGCTAAAAATTTGGATGACATTTCATATCGAGAGTGGTATTTTGGCATGGTAAATTTTCACGAAGGGATACATATTCACGGCTCGAACGAAGATGTGAAAAATGACTACGGGGTTTTTGTACGGTATTATTGATGAGGAATTTAAGTGATATTTCACGGGTGGACTTCATTATCTTTGAGACGATGGTTGGTTGGATGCATGTCTCAAGATAACTTGTTGGGGTATTACTGTCACTTTAAGTGATTGAATGGACAATCTGGTTATAACTGATGTAAGGAGTTACGTTGTAGTGCTCACAGTGTGTAACCATCACTTGAAGGAGTAACGTTGTAGTGCTCAGTGTCATACGGCGTTGTGGATTCTTCAAAAATTTTGAACAAGCAGTAAGTCACAAAGTTGGGATGTTTACTTCCTTTTCAAGTTAGTCGTATCGGGTTTTCTCCATATGTGGTCATTACAATTAGCCGGTGAATTCAAAGGAGGTTCGTTTTAAAAGGTTGGTTTGAGAGAATTATTGAGAGTATTTTTGCAACATATTCTCACAGAATTTTGATCAAGCTATGATGTTAATATTGCATCAAGAAAAAGGTAATACGGCATGTACGCAACATTATGATGATTCCGATAGCTCGCAACCATCAGGAGGGAGAAGTTGGTATTTCATCTTCCGTGATTGGATTGACGAAGGGATTTGTGCTTAAGACCGAAGAAGGAGAAGCAGTGTGTGTACATCGGGGCTTTTTACCAACTTGGATGCAATACTAAGTGAGTTATGTTGTTATGATGTTCCCAGAACGACAACCATTGTACGATCAAGAGTATACTTTCTCCGCTGCGTTTTGGAAGAGTGTTGTCGGTTCAGGAGGGAGCAGAAAAAGAAAAAAGGCTCACTAGTTACGAGGGAGTAATAACCTAACTAGACCGTTACAGTTGAAGTTCAGAGCTACAAGAATTTGTGCCGTCAGTGCCAAAGATCAAATGCCGAGGTCATCGTAAGGGAGAACTTCAAGTTTGCCTCAGTATCTAGACTACAGAGAGATTGCGCTTCAAGAAAGTCAACATTGTTCATTACTATTGTAATTTACTTTGTTTTGTATTTATAGGTCTAATTGTAACCATTCATGTGTGACGCTATCTTGGAGGGAGATTGTTAGCCTCGCTTTTTTATAAAGATAACGTCACTTACGTGAATTGGACTAGATGCGTAGTATACTTTGCCCATAGGGACTAGTATCGTTTAAGTGGCAAAGTTAAGGTTTGTTGAGCCTATAAATACCCCTCATGACTCTCCATGAGGGGTGAGGTGAAGCATTTGGCTAAAGGTGTAGTGTGTGTTTTCTTAATAAAAGTCTTTGTTTTCTCCTCCCTCTCTCTAGTTTCTCTCTCTAGGAAGATGATGTTCTTCATCTTCTTCCACCAACCCTGACCTCCAAACCACATAAATCTATATGTTTTTCGGTCCTAACAGTTGGAGTGTGGAAAACTTAGTCAAATCTCGACTAAAAATAATCAAAATAAACAAACGACTTTTGTAAGTAGGGAGAAAACAGGCGAATTTGTGTGTGGGAGACTTTGGTCAAAAATCGGTAACTCTAAATCCAAACCCTAAACAACCGATTTCCACTTTAACCGATTTCCAAAACAACCAATTTCCACTATAACCGATTTCCAAAACTTACCAAGTTTGACCAAACCATTAAACGACATTTGACCATCTCAGTTGACCACTGATATTTGACCTCATACCTTATATCAGCCATCATCAGTTAAAAAAAATGTTAATCAATAAGTCCTGGAACTGTTCCAAACACGATCGGGAAACTCTCAAACTCTGAACCTATAGGAATAAATATAAGAACAAACGCACATTTAGCCACAGCAAAATAAAACACATCGTACATCACCCACGATTACTCACACCTCATAACATCGGGGAACAACTGCGTATTGCCAAACACAACGACATATTAACATTCGTATAAGAAATTATACAAACCAATATCCGCACATCTTTTATTATTCTCACCGCGATAACAATGGTTGTTGAGTTAGGCCAACCTTGCATCCAACCATCTCACCACTTTACACAACCCCAAAATATCAAAACCTCAAATATCATTACAGTCAGATTAAACATAGCATGTAGCACGCATTAATCGCCACAACTTATACAAAGTGTAAAAATTTATAACTCGGAACCGAACACCTAACTCTAAACAATATAAGGGAAAAACGCTTCTAACCACATATCTAAGCCAATTCAGTTTTGCACTCAACCATCCTACCATTTTACTCACCAAATAAATAGTTTGTTTCACTTTTGAAATCAGCCATTCTGGACCCAACTTATAGGCAGGGTATAAAATCGACACCCCGTAACGAAACGCAAACTTTAAACGCCATCACAAAGCACCTTCGACCAGAGATTATACAAAGTGTATAAATAAGCATTGATGACGACACACGATAGTCTACAACACATCAGAAAGACTAAACAAACAGAAACACACATGTAGGAATCCACTAATGGCATATAAATAAGAAAAGGTTTTTGGAAACCAGTCATCGGCAACTAAAACAAAGCTTGGAGCACATCACAAATAATCATCACTTATGCTCACTTATGAGACTCATCGCAAAGGTTAAATAAACACAAATTCAAACCCGCTATTACACACACATAAGACTCATCACAAAGGTTAAACAAACACGATCTGCCATTTCACTAACAGCATACAAAGTAACATGAAACAAAATATCTTCCATTAAGCAATCAGATGGTAATCAAACTTTTATCTCAACAGTACCTCAAACAGACATCATTCTCCCAATCATGTCGAGGTGACACAACTTCAAGATTTTTCAAAGACTTTAAGACTTAATTCTCCATTCAAATTTTAGTAAAAAAACGCAAACAATAATAGTCTACTGGCAAACAATAAGCAATCATCATAAACTGATTCGATGTTGCAAAATATGAGCTCACAAAACAAAACAAACAACCATAATCCAAAAAAAAAGTAAAATCACTTGGTATATGAATATACCTCCTTAACAACGAGACTTCAACAAACCATCAAGCACTGAATAAGTTTTTTTTTGAACGACAAATATAATTTGAAAAACTAGCAAGAAGCTAGAAAATTACAATGAAATAAGATGAGGGTTTTTTAGCCACTCTATCCAACTAAACTTAGCTTTACATCTAAAACGAATCCAATAAAAAGCACGGGACACCACTTCATCAAAAATGATCGCCTTTGAGGGAGTCTCACGACCAAAAATCTTTTTGTTGCGACAATTCCAAATATACCACCACAAAACGTAGCACGTACCTTCGAAGATCTTTTTTTCTTTAACGGCAGCCGAATAGACGAAAGCCATTCTAGCCAATCTTCAAATGAATTAATCTCCATGTAATCAATATCCCACCACCGAGTAATCTTGCGCATAAGCTCGCTAATAAAATGACAAGTGAAGAAAAGATGTCTAGATGACTCCACCGCATTATCACACATAGGACATAAGATAGACTCAATCTCCATTCCTCTACGAGAGATATTAGATCTGGTAGGGAGACAATCATGCTTAACTTTCCAAGCATGAACATTAATCTTGATGGGCACTGCTTTTATCCACCTGGTCTTCGTGGTACCCTTCAGAAGTAAGGCAGCATCAATAAACTTCCTAACCGACGACACCAAAAATTTACCCGAGCCTTCTAAAGACCAAGCCCATCTATCGTTCATATTACCAAGAATACAACCTTCTACCTTTTCCTTCAATAGATCAAACTGGGCCTGCTCTACTCCACCCTTGGGATTTCGTCTAAAGGATAACTCCAACCCACAATGAGACAATTTTGACGCAACATCTATATTTTTCATCGATTCAAGCGCGTACAATCTAGGAACCAAGACTTTAAACGCAACATCCCCACGCCAAGCTACATCCCAAAATGATGTATTCACCCCATTACCCAATTTAGGAAGAATTAAACTAAGTAAATCAATACCTTTCAACTTCAGTAGCTCAACCTCATGAATTATATTAAGCCAAATAGACGGATAACTAGGCTTTATCTTCTTACCAATTTTACCATCTTCGCCATGCAACGCTTTTATCACCCTAGCCCATAGCGACGACTTTTGAGAGATAAACCGCCACACCCACTTGAACATAAGAGCTCTATTTAGCGCGAATAAACTTGACACACCAAGACCACGTTTATCTTTAGAAGCCATCACATTTTTCCATCTAACCCAGCTCGGCTTTTTAGATTTAATATCTGCACCATTAAAAAAATGCGATCTGATGGATTCCATATTTTGTAACACCTTCATTGAGACTTTAAAAATAGACATATAATATCTTTGGAATCGCGCCTAATACCGATTTAAGAAGATTTAATCTTCCTCCTATTGAAAGAGTCTTTAACTTCCATCTTGATAAACGAGATACCATACTCTCAACTATATCATTCCAAGATTGTATCTGTTACATGAGGCCACCCACTCTTGATCCTAAATATGTGAACGGAGTTTTGAGAATCATACATCCGATCTTCGTAATAGCCTGTTCCACCCTGCTAATGTCCACAGAAATACCCATCAACTTACTTTTATTCATATTGATACGAAGACCCGAAGCACGGTGAAACACTTCCAACACATGAATAATAGTATCAATATTAGATTGATTCCACTGACCCATGAATATAGCATCATCAACATAAAACATATGTGAAATATGAAGTGAAGGGGCCACCATAATCCCTTTGAATAAACCTGCATCCACCACTCTTTGAAATGAAACATGTAAGCTTTCCATGACTAAGATAAATAAGAAAGGAGAAAGCGGATCGCCTTGTTTAAGACCTTTGTAAAACTGAAATTCCTTCGTAGGACTTCTATTCACAATAACTGAAACCCTAGAGGAATGAAGACAACTTTGGATCCACTTACACCATTTCTCTCCAAATCCAAACTTCTTCAATATGTCATCCAAGAAATCCCATCTAACCGAATCATAAGCCTTTTCAAAATCAACCTTAAAAATCATAGCTTGTTTCTTCTTCTTCTCACACCATTGGACGAGTTCATTCAAAATAAATGGACCATCAAGAATTTGTCTATCCGCCACAAATGCAGATTGAATCTCATTGACAAGGTCACCTAAAACCATAACTAGACGATTTGCCAATATCTTTTAAATAATTTTATACAAACTCCTAATTAGACTAATAGGTCTAAAATATTTTAGGAATTAGAGTAATTAAAGAAGAGTTACCTCCTTTCGGAATCGACCCTTGCTGAAAAAAACATTTGACAACATCGACAACATCACTTTCAATAAGATTCCAATACCGACGATAAAAGCCGAAAGTAAAACCATCCAGCCCAGGAGCTTTATCGATACCACAATCCCACACCGCCCTTTTAATCTCCTCTTTAGAAACCTCACGTTCCAAATCTTCATTTTGATCAGGTTTGATTCTATTAAAAAAGTTCATCTCTAACTAAATACAATTTTGTAGAGGCTGCTCAAATCGATTTTTAAAATGAACAAAAAAATTCATTTTTTACTAAGGAAGGAGATTCCATCCAAATACCATCCACCAAAACACCACGAATAGCAAGCCGTCCTCTTTTTTTATTAAGCACACCGTGATAATATTTAGAGTTCTCATCTCCCTAATAGCCCATTTGATTTTCGCTTTTTGAGCCACTTCCAAAGATTGAACCTTCTCCACCTCTTGAAGTAATCTAACAAATTCATGTCTCCTATTAACATCAATATCCTCTCCATCACCTTTGTCAATAAGCAATTCAAGATCAGATAACTCGGCCTTTAGACTTCTCTTCCTACTATTTGAGATCTCCTTATTTAATCTACTCCACATCCGAATTTTTTCTTTCACGTATCTAAGCTTTTTCATCGTTTTAATAAAAGCATTATGATCAGAAACATTAGCTTCTTTCCATGAATCTTCAACTAACTTGTCAAAACCATCTATTTCAAACCAATAATGAAAGAATTTGAATGGAACTGGCCCATAGTCATAATGAATTTCACGCATTAAAATTGGCCGATGATCTGATAAATACCGATCCAAAGAAGTAGAAGATATGTTAGGACATGAACACATGAGATTATCAGAAATAAGAAAGCGATCAAGTTTGCTCATCTTCGTAGCTGATTTATGACACCACGTGAAAGAGCAACCACCTAAAGGCACCTCCACTAAACCGGCATTAGAAATGAAAGAATTAAACGCCTCTGCACCTTGTCTGTTAAACACCGATCCAAACCTCTCACTTTTGTCACGCACTTCATTAAAATCTCCCATATTAACCACTTCGCCTTCCCAATTCTATATCACGATCGATAAATAATCCCACAACATCTTTTTTTCACTTAATTCTTGAGGAGCATACACTGAGATAATAAGTAACTTTTTACCATTAGGCACCCACACGCCTCTAACCATAGTGAAATAATCCGAAATTGTTTCGTTCAATTTATTAAACATATTTGGGTCCCAAACACAAAGAATCCCACACGAGTTACCGACAGCTTCGCTATAGACATAATCAAAAGAAAATTTTCCCCAACACCTCTTAATGCAAAAAAGTTCAATTTTCTCCATTTTAGTTTCTTGTAGCGATAAAAAATTCACCTTATGAGACACACATAAATCCTTAACCCAATCCTTTTTAGCCTTTTGAGCAAGGCCTTGAATATTCAACGATAAAAAATTCATCGATGAACTTCGTTCGCTCCTTTTAATTCAATGATTTCTTCCATATTTTTCATACAACCCGTCATGTCATATCCCATGGTCTGTCCCACGTTAACCAAGTTGTCAAGCAATTGTAATATTGAACCGCCGGTACGAGGTACTTCCGATTTCTTAAAGTGGCCTGAACAAATGGATTCATGTGCGTCATTCATAACTTCATTCTTCAAGTCTGTTAGTTTGTCAACTGAAGCACCAATTTCCTGATCATCGTTCTCTCTTGTCTTATCCAACAGAACATTTGGCGCTTCTACTGATTCGTCTATATCTTCATTTGGAGTGAAACCAGGTGGGTACTTTAGACTAACTTCTGAAGTAACATCGTTATTGTTAGCATCTCTCTTTTTCTTAAGAACCTCATAAATACCAAATGGATCCTCAGATTGTACATTGCTTTGTCTAAATGAATTTTCCTCCAAAGTATGATTATTAGATTCCTCCTCTAATTTTGACTCATGAACTTCTTCCGCATCACTATCGCCTTCCAAATCTTCTAAATTTCTCAAGCCACCCCCATTAATTTCATCTTCATATGATCCGTCATCCGAATCATGTTCCTCTTCAATATCATCCTCAAAATCAGGCACCCATCCTGGTACTTCAATAGCACGTACCCAACATACCTTGCCACGATACACCATTTTAAAAGACTCAAACAGATTCGTCTTCATATTCGTACATATGCAAATTCTTTTCCTATGAAAACCTCCATCCTCCAGCTCCTCGCCATTTAATAAAGTACCCCATCTAGATGCAATACGACTGAATGTATTCCTAGACCACCACTTGCATGGGACACCCTTAATCTCCACCCATGTAACCCTCTCATCAATAGTGAAATCATTGTGTGCTTGAATAATCTGAGAGAACCATGTACTCGTTGCCAAATTAGCTTGAAGCCTCTTCTTAGTTTCTTCATCCTGAAACTCAATCATAACCCTAAACCCTCCTATACTTAAGCTCAATATTTACATAACCTTACTTGGCTAAAACCACCTTTAAATTTGTTAAGGATGTGAAGTCTTTCACTTTCCCCAACAAACATAACGAGTACACTTTCTGATTCAAGCATGAATCATCCAGCACCAAAGATGGAATATTATCCATAACCTTCTTCTGACATTGAACTCCTTTTACAGCATGAGCATATGAATTAGCCGTACCCTTTTCCCCGTCTACATTCTTCCTACCTCCATTATCATCCCTTTTCATCACATTATCATTAAATTGATTACTATGCTTGTCCAAAGGTGCCCTTTGAAACCTTGCCACATTAGCATGCAGTTTATAACGCCCAACCCACACCGTACACAGGTTATTGACCAAACGATCCACATCAAAAACCTTAATAAATCGCACAAAACCAAATCTTTTACTTGCTTTCGATCTCCTATTAGGGATATAAGCATCAACAACATGCCCATAAATCTTACATGAATTCCACAAGTCCTTAGCGCCATACTGATCAGGAAAATTGGTGACAAACACGGACGTGGAAATCTTATGAACCTCATCCTCCTTAGACCGCTGACTACCCATAAAAATCATTACTGAAAATTGGATTAAAAAAAATTAATTGAAATTGTAAAAGAGGGTTTTGGAAAAATTGAAAAAATTGAAATTGGGTGAGGCCTTGAATCGGTGAATGATTAATTGATTGATATACTGGAAATTGGAAAAGAGGGTTGGATAAAACGAGATTGAAAAAGAGGGTTTAAAAAAATTGAAGTTGATAAAAGGGGCATGATCGCCATAGAAGCTTGAGAAGGTGTTACCCATAGTGTTGTAGCAAAAAAAGCACTGAATAAGTTGATGTTGTATCTGCAACAATAAATGACATTGACACTTCTATAACCTAAATCCTGAAACAATCATGCATTTGACATTCACATCAGAAAACATCAACACCGAACCAAACATCTAAAGTAAATTACATTGATACATCTTCCAAACCATATACTCAAATGAAAATAGCCTTAAACAAACTCATATGAACATCCACAATTAGGGTTTATAAACTTACATAAAGGACTGAGAACCATCTTCCACACACAATACCAAGCTGTGAAAACATACACACTCAAGCATGTACACTCAGAATTTTCCCTTAATTATCTCGGAACTTGTAATTCCAACAAATAATATTTGTGGTTGCAACAGATAATATTGAAAGACCTTATGTAAATTGAACGGAAACGATAAACCGTAAGCAAAATCTTGCACTGTTGAAGCTCTTCAAGACTAAAACACAACTTCTACCAAACCATAAAAAATCAGCACTCATTATAACAAATTAAACCTATCACAAAGATTAAACAAACACAAACACAAACACAAACACGAATCCAAAAATCCACAAACTAAAAAAAAGGAACCAAAATACCTTACATTAATGAATCAGACGTCAATGAAACCACGCTATCAAATCTTGATATACTAAAACTCTAAGCGCTCAACGCTCTCAAAAACACTATGTGTGATTAGAGAGAAAAATCACAGACCAAAAAAATGACCATGAGATTTCTTTTCTATGGATCTAGCACTGATATAAGACAAAAAACATGTATAACATGCAGCCAACACCAAAGATTTAAGTGGCCAAATGAAATGGTAGTGTAAAACAAGTGTACAACATACAGCTAACCCTGAAACTAAGTGAAAGCTTAGTGGAGAAACCACCATTAACCACACTATCATTATTTTAATCCATCTAAGCCGACACTCGGCTTGGTATGTAAATAGTGTCGGCTCGAGCCGCGGATCCACAGTGCACCCAAGCTGCCCCACTCTCAAGTCGATCTCCCAATCGATGGATTCAGAACAGTGTCGGCTCGAAGTTCCATTTCAATGAATGTTATATAGTATAATATTAGATAGTGTGTGAATTTTCAAAGTATTTGTTTTCTTTATTTAAACATATATGTGAAAATAAAATTACTTAAAATATTATACAAATATTACAATTCATTGATTATAGAAAAACAATACATTTGGTAAAGAACATGTTTTTCATCGTTCTTTTCGTGAATAGTGTTACAAAATAATAAGGGTGAAAGCTAAAGATACGTAATATAGTTTTTCAAAACAGACGATGTACGCAATGAACTTTGAAACTTACCATTGTACGCAAAATACTTTCAAATTTGGAACGATGTACGTAATATGACCGGGAACTAGTAGGTTACCAGGTCACAAAGTTTGAAAATTGGCAAAAATGGTCCCTATGTCTTGCGTTGACTTTCACCGGTCATCCCTTAACTTTTTTTAGTTAAAAAAGTTACAGTAATGGTCCTTATGGTTATTGATTTTCAGATTTAGTCCGTTTTTATACTTTTTCCCCGTTCTCTTACGTTTTTATCCGTGTTTGTCCGTTTTTCTTAAGTTTTGTCCATTTTTCTTACGTTCTTATCGGTTTTCATCCGTTTTTCTTACCTTTTTTTAGATTTTTGTCCATTTTTATTCATTTTTCTTACGTGTTGTCTTGTTTTATTCGTTTTTGTCCGTTTTCATCCGTTCTTGTCCTTTTTTTTGAAAAAATATTTTTGTCTGTTTTTCTTATATTTTGTTTGTTTTTCGTACGTTTTTGTTTGTTTTAGTATTATTTCAAGATATTGAATTTTTTTTCAAAAATAAAAATATTTTGAAAAATTTTGAAAAATAATTTTCAAAAAAAAATGGAATTTTTTCGAAAATTTGAAAAAAAAAATTGGAAAAAAAATTTCTAAAAAAAGATTTGAAAAAAAAATTCCAAAATTTTTTTTCGTGAATACTTTTTTTTTCAAAAAAAAAAAAGAATTTGGATTTTTTTTTTCTAAATTGTTTTTTTCAAAATTCTTTTTAAAAAAATAATTTTTTTGAAATTTGGAAATATTGAAAAAAAAATTCGAAAATATTTTTTTTTTTCAATATGTCCAAATTTCGAAAAGATTATTTTTATAAAAAGAATTTCGAAAAAAACAATTTAGAAAAAAATTTCCAATTTCTTTTTTTTTTAAATATTATTTTTCAAAATTTTTTTGTTTTTGATTTTTTTTTTTAAATTTTAAATATGTTGAATTAGTATAAAAACAAACAAAAGCGTAAGAAAAACGGACAAAAGGTAAGAAAAACAGACAAAAATGTAAAAAAAGGGACAAAAACGGATGAAAACGGGCAAAAACGAATAAAAGTAGACAACACGTAAGAAAAATGGATGAAAATGGACAAAAATCTAAATAAAGGGTAAAAAAACGAATGAAAACCGATAAAAACGTAAGAAAAACGGACAAAACGTAAGAAAAACGGATAAAAACGTAAGAGAACGGGGGGAAAAGTATAGAAACGGACTAAATCTGAAAGTCAATAACCATAAGGACCATTACTATAACTTTTTTAACCTAAAAAAAAGTTAAGGGATGACCGGTGAAAGTCAACGCAAGCCACATGGACCATTTCTGCTAATTTTCAAACTTTTTGACCTGGTAACCTCCTAGTTCCCGGTCATATTACGTACATCGTTCCAAATTTGAAAGTATTTTGCGTACAATGATAATTTTCAAGTTTATTGCATACATCGTCTTTTTTGAAAAACTATGTTGCGTATCTTTAGCTTTCACCCAAATAATAACCAATCGACAAGAAGTATAAGCTAGAAGAATTGAGAGATTATGGAATGCATTTTCATTGATGATTACGAACTATAACATGAACCTTTATTTATAGGGTTCTCACAATCAAAGTATTTAGTACAACCATTATTGATGGAATACAAAAGATCAAAGGTTAGAGGGGTTATGGTATGTAATATTCATAACACTCCCTCTCGGCTATCTATCATTAATTCTCATACGCTTGGATCTGCTGCCTCATTAAAAACCTTGCTTAAAAAACCATGTGGGAAAAAACCATAGCTAAGGAAAAAAGAGTGCAGCGTGTGAACTCTCCCTCTGATGGTTAGATCAGCTAAGTTCATTGAGTCTTCGCATTCCAATGCCGTGAACCAACTTCTTAAATGTTGAAGTAGGAAGTGTCTTGGTAAACAAGTCTGTTAGGTTCTCGCTTGAATGCACCTTTTGAACAACAATAACGCCACTCTTCTGCAAGTCATGAGGGAAAAAGAACTTCGGTAGAATATGCTTGGTTTTGTCACCTTTGATGTATCCGTCTTTAAGTTGAGCAAGGCATGCTGCATTATCTTCATGTACAACTGTTGGAGCCTCTTGGCTTGAAGAAATTCCACATGATTCACGAATATGTTATATCACACTTCTCAACCATACGCATTCTCTACTCGCTTTGTGGAAGGCCAAGATCTCTGCATGATTTGACGAAGTGGCACTCATTGTTTGCTTTACGGAACGCCATAAAATGGCAGTGTTAGAACTTGTGAAAACATATCCAGTTTGGGACCCACCGGTATGGGGATCAGACATATATCTTGCATCGGCAAAACCAACTAGACTTCTTTTGGATGAGTTAGTATAATATAAATACATATCTTTTGTACCTTGAAGATAGCAAAATATTTGTTTTACCTCATTCCAATGTCTCCTTGTTGGACACGAGCTATATCTTGGCAATATGTTTAGCAAAAAGGATATATCGGGTCATATATAACTCGCAAGAAATAACAATGCCCCAATTGCACTTAAATAAGGTACTTGTGGACCAAGAATTTCCTCGGCGTCATTTGGAGGTCGAAACGGGTCTTGTTCAACACCTAGGGTCCTTACAACCATTGGGGGTGCTCAATGGATGGGATTTATCCATATAAAATCCTTTTAGCAACTTCTCTGTGTATGCATTTTGGCATACAAGGATTCCATTATTTAGATGTTTAATTTGTAATCCAAGACAAAACTTTGTTTTTCCAAGATCTTTCATCTCAAATTCTTTCTTGAGGTATTCAACTGCCTTTGGAACCTCCCCTAGAGTTCCAATGATATTCAGATCAACACACATAGCGATTATGACATATTCACATCAAGACCTTTTTATAAAAATGCATGGGCAAATAGAATCATTTCTATATCCTACATTTAATAATTATTCACTAAGGCGATTGTACCACATTTTCCCAGACTGCTTCAACCCATAAAAATATTTATTCAGGTTGATTGCATATTGATCTCGAGAACTTGTTTTTCATGATTCAGGCAGCTTAAACCCATCTAGAAGCTTCATGAAGATTTATGTATCAAGTGAGCCATATAAATAGGTTGTCAGAACATCCATTAGACGCAAATCGAGTCCTTCTTGTATTACCAGACTAATCTATACCCGGTCTTTGTGAAAAACCTTGTGGCACCCAGCGTGCTTTGTAACGCGTAACTTCATTTTTTTCATTTCGTTTTTGCACAAAGAGCCATTTATACCAAACAAGTTTTACACCTTTAGGTGTACGGACTACCGGTCTGAAAACTTAGCCTTTCTAAAGAGATTTTAATTCTGCCTCAACTGCGTCTTTCCATTGTGGGCAATCATTTCTATTTTGGCATTACAGAACTGACTTTGGTTCTGATCCTCATCATTTTCCAGAACTTCTAGCGCTACATTATATGCAAAAGCATCATCGACAACGATTTCATTTAGGTTCCATACCTTTCTAGAGATGATAATTTATTGAGGTCTCTTCATTTTTGGGTACCCAAGGTTCCTCTTGAACCGTCATGTCTAATGTTCCTATAGAGGACCCTTCTGTGTTTCTTTAACCTCAAATTGACCATCTTGATTATATGTTCCCTTTTTTCGAGGATTTTTATCTTTGGAACATATTGGTCTACCACGCTTTAGGCATGCCTTAGATTTATTAGCAATTTTCTGAATGTTCTTTAGGAACGTCAATTCTAATAGGAGCATTAACAACTGGTATATGTGATTTGGTTACTCTTTTAAGGTCAGTAAATGCGTCTGGTAATTGATTTGCTAACCCTCTTAAATGAATTATCTTTTGAACTTCTTGTTCATATTCTTTTGTTCGAGGATCAAGATGAGATCATGATAATTCATTCCAACTTATTTCACTTCCCAACTATTTCTTTTTTCCCTAAATGTTGGGAAAATTGACTCATCAAAATGACAATCAGCAAACCGAGCCATAAACAAATCCCCCGTGAATCATACACAACGTATATTCCCATCCTCCTTTGAGGTCGCATCTTTGTACGTTGTGGTGGAGCAATTGGGACATATATAGCACAACCAAAAACTCTTAGATGGGAAATATTTGGTTCCTGACCAAAAACCTTCTGTAATGGGGAGTAAGTATGGTGAGATACGATTTAGTGACACTGCATGTAGAACAGCGTGGCTCCAAGCAGAAACTGGTAGTTTCGCTTTCATAATCATGAGACTTGCGATTGAATCCGCTTGATAAAAGACTCGGCAAGCCCATTTTGTGTATGAACATAAGCTACTGAATGTTCTACACTCATCCCAATAAACATAAAACAGTCATTAAATGTTTGGGATGTAAAATCACCAGCAATGTCCAAACATATTGTCTTTATAGGATAATTTGGAAAATGTGCTCTAAGTCTTATTAATTGAGCAAGTAATCTCATAAATGCCATATTATGACATGAAAATAAACACACATGTGACCATCGAGTTGATGCATAAATTAAAACCGTAAAGTATCTAAATGGTCCGCAAGGTGGATGTATGAGCCCACATATATCCCCTTGGATTCTTTCCAGAAAATTAAAGGATTCATTCCCTATCTTAACTAGTAATGGGTGTGTGATTAATTTTTCTTTTGAGCAAGTAACACATGTACTATCTTTAGTTTCTAGAACCTTATGGTCCTTTAATGGATGTCCTTTTGAATTTTCTATTATCTTTCGCATTATTAATGATCCGTGATGGCCTAGCTGATCATGACAAACGTTAAATTTTTCTCGATCAATAAGTTTTTTATTTATGACAACATTTGTTTCAACAATATTAATCTTAGTGTAATACAACCCGGATTAAAATGCGAGTAATTTTTCTAACAATTTCTTTTTACCCAAAGTCACAGTCGTAATATGAAGGTACTCATCGTGTCCTTCATTTGTAGTCTCAATATGATATCCATTTCGACGAATGTCTTTAAAACTTAATAAAATCCTTTGAGACATAGGGGAAAATAATGCATTCTCAATTTTAAATATTGTTCCTTCGGGTAATAAGATATTTGATTTTTCATTACCTTTTATTAGCTTTGCACTACCCGAAATAGTACTGACATTTGATTCTTGTAGGTTTAAGTGTGAGAAATATTTCTTCTTTTTAAGTATCGTGTTTGTGGTTGCACTATCCATTAGACATATGTCTTCATCATCAATAATAAGTTGCGTTACACGATCCATATTCTTCAAAATAAAACACATATTATAAATAAAATGTTTAACGGAATAACTAAAAGGAAATAACATGTTTTAGTAAGCCAAGTGAGTAATTATAGATAAAGTATGTCTCATAGGACAACATAGGTAAACTTGAAAGAAAATAAACGAAACAAAATGGAGATCATCATCAACATGAATACATTTTATTCTTGGCTTTATTGACACTCTTATTATTGGCTTTATGGATCACTCATTTGTGAAAAAATTACTGACATCCAAATGAGTGTTATCATTTTGGTCTTCTGGAACACCAAGACTGTAAATACCAAGGATATCATTATCAAAACTATCAATCTTCCCATCTTCATATACAAAATTAACTTCGACCACTTTTCCTTTGTTTTTTTAGGATCGTTGGTAGAATTCCACCAAATGTTTGGGTGTGCGACACGCAGGCCCAATGATTAGCACCGCCACATCAATAACATGCACTTTCTATGGCACGTTTTGGTTTTTCACCTCAATCATTTTTTTTTATTATCATTTTCCCTTTATCTTGCCACTTTTTGTGACCACTGATTATTACCTCGACCAAAACCATGTCCTTGGTCACGTCCACGCCCATGTCCATGGCCACGTCCTCGTCCACGACCAGATCCACGACCGCGACCTCCATTTTGGTTATAAGTTATCACATTTGCTTGTGAAAGTGGAGCAGATCCAGTTGGACGTGACTCATGGTTTTTCATCAATAATTCATTGTTTTGTTCCACAACAAGTAAACATGAGATCAAATCACAATACTTTTTAAAGCCTCTTTCGCGGTACTGTTGTTGCAATAGTAAATTAGAGGCATGCAATATAGAGAATGTTTTCCCAAGCATTTCTTCATGAGTGATCTTTTCCTCACACAAAGTTAATTGGGAGGTAATTTTAAACATAGCGGAATTATAATCACTCACTGTTTTGAAATCCTGGAACCTTAAATGAACCGTCATAGCATGCTCTCGCTTAAATAATTGTTTTTGATGTTCATATATGTCCTTTAAATGATTCCAAAAGATAAGTGGGTCCTTAACAACGAGATATACATATTTTAAATTCTCATGGAGGTGATGATGTAACAATATCATTGTCTTAACCTTTTATTCAACAGTTATTGTCTTTCCCGCTTGGATTTTATCACCAAGACCATTAACAGCGAGGTATATCTCGACATCCTGAACGCAAGACATATAATTTTGCTTACTTATGTCCAAAACCAAAAATTCAAGTTTCGCAAGTTGGACATGGCCAGCTATATTATCAAATACATGCAAGTTTTTTTAGAAAGGCAACAATATTATAACCCACAAACGAAAAAAGATATACAAGTAAAAGGCATCTTGATGAGTTATTTTACTCAATTTTCAAAATGACTCATCAGTATGCCATGTTACTAAATTTTTTTAATTGTTAAATACGAAATACATTATGAAGTAATCAGATGCAAACATAATGAAACACGTTGATCAAGTAAATTATAGAATATCAATTAATTGAAAAAAAACATATTATAATCTAGCAATATGACACTTATATTAATATACATCATTTTATAAATATTTATTAGTAATGCACAACAACGTATAACATACTCATTAAAATAGTACACATCACACCCTATATAAAACGCAAGTGTGATTGCTATTTTTGGGCACTGTATTTAATCTATGCTTTTATAAAAGGGGATAGCTTGGCTACAATTTTTGTAGCCAATTGGCTACAATCCTTCATTAAAAATACACTAATAATCATCCAGGGACCCACAGAAAGAATCAGGACCCACAAAAATAATCAGGGACCCACATTTTTTAGTACAAAATTGTAGCCAATTAGCTACAATTAATTGTAGCTAATATATTCCCTTTATAAAATTATTATTAAATGAGTATGAAAAGATCATGAAGTGAAGTATTGAGTTTTTCCCAAGATTAAATTGCCTAATATACTGTTCGGTTTAGTTGCATTCGATTTGGACACTATTTGTTTTAATTTTTTGGCTTATTTCGACTCCGATAGTAATGAAATAGTTAGAAAATATCAGTTAAATGAACAAACTGTTGTTAGTAAGCCGTTAATTAATCTTATGAATAAGGGTTGCTGGGTAGTTGAACCTAACCTCGAACCACTAATCAAGATTTAGACAGAAAATTAGGAATAAGCAAATGCACGACAAACTGTCTAATTTTGCTATAACGTGCTTGTCAAGCATCTATTCTTTCGCATAAATGCTTTGTTTGCCTATAACGGGAGTTTGGATGCCCTTTAATAGGAGTTTGGGTGACTTGTTTGGCAACAGCGTGCTACGTGAACATGGAAAAGGTTGCAGCTAACAACACCATGCTAAGATTTTGGGTTGGCTTTAACTGTTTCACTCGTTCCCTTTCTGATAGCTTTTTTCTGTCTGTCCCGTTTCAAATACATAACAGCTATGATATGTTCTTTTCAGGTTAGCACAAGCTGCAGCTGATCATCTTCGGTAACAAGTTTGGATCAGGTGGTTCTTGAGGTAAAAAAATCTATACTTTCGTTACATAATGTGCTTATGGTTAATAATGATATGTTCTTTTCTGATGCATATTTTATTTGTAGAAACCAACTGACAGTTTTATATGAAGGCATCAATTTTGCAGATGATCTTCGTAATAGCAGGAAAAAAAGATTACTGGCCACATTTTACCTTACAATTTTTTAGTTTACAAGGTATGCAAGGTTTAATTATCAACGTATATCTTACGTTTGGTAAAAGGGATGGGTTGAGCTGATTGGGTAACAGGTTGAAATGGGTTATGGTGAAAATGTGTAATTTTAAATTATGGGCCGGTCGTGTTAGGTTTCCCTATGCTATTTTCCCCAGATTTTTTCTTCTGTAAATGGTCGTTGTGTCATATATGATAACAAAATCCTATTATATTTCAATGATAAGGTGATATCTTAACTCAATAGCTTGATAAGGTTCTTTGCAGTAAGAATACACTTTGAGTGACTTTTGACCCAATTGATCCATTCAACCCATCTGACTCATTCTGTTTACACTACACTTTTACATTTACTGATTTGCCCTATTATAGATAAACCATAACCTATATTGACATTATTACAAGCAAATGCCTAGAGTATGTATAGTAAAGAAGATGCCATCTACAATTGAATAACTTTTTGGTGTCTAAAAGAATTATTTAAGAAGCAAAGCAAAATGAAAATGCATTTAAAGAAGTTGCAGTGACACTAAAGCGTGAACGCTAGAAAATGGTACTATTTTTTTAATTTTCTAATGAAAATTTTGATTTCTTTTAAAAAAAATCGACTTTCATCTATTTGTCTCTGTTGTTTAGGAACAAGCTACACGAGATGCATAAAAAAACATCTAAAGAAGCTTCGTTTACATCAGTTGGTAGAAGCAATGTACGACATATAAAGAAGCCATTGAACCTCATATTTGGTACTTTTAATCAGAAAAGTATGGTGGATTTCGAAAAAAGAAAACCTCTAAAGACAAGAAGGCAATGAGGCATTCTGACAAGGAATGGTTTAACGAAGGTGAGATGGCTGACAAGCCTTTAAAGAAGCTGTCAACAAATGAAAAGAAGACCAAAGACAGGAAACCACCTCTTAAAAAAAATCCACTGAGATCGGTTTCACATCAACAACATTTCAGATCATCCGTGGATACAAAACGCCAAAAAAGCTTCAAATGTTTCTTTAGGGGAAATTGTTAAAGCGGGAATCAAGCAATTTTCTGTCATGAACAAGCTTAAGAATAGAGATCTAAGAGTAAGAACATGCATTCATGACTTTCGTTTTTAAGAAAATGTATATTGCGTCTTCATGGTGAAGTTCTTGATCTATCTGTACCACTAAGAAGACATATATATGCTACACCGATATTGATAAACATGTGGATATCTTATTGAAAGTGCATATGAAGACATAATTTTAGCTCAACTATTGTTACTTTAAATTGTTTGCATTCTCCCTGTAGCCAATAAGAAGTCATATGACCATCTGTGGTGATATCGATGGGCAGTTTGATGATCGTGCTGAATTTTTTTCATCGGGGAAGGTATTTTTCCGTCTTATTGTCTTGGACCTCATAATTATGACAACTTGACTAGGGACTCTGTGGTTATTGAATTGCCATGCCACCACATATTTTGTTTATTTGTTTTAACGTTTTCAGACGTTTAGTTTCATGTGGACGCCCCCCATCAGCGTATTTTTTTTACGCGCCCATAACTCTTCCTCAGCCAGGATGGGGCAGAATAGCATAGCAACTACTAGTATTAGTAGCATAACAAAAATGCGTACTCCCCTCTGGATGCAGGAATAGCGACATGGACTAAATGTCCTGTCCAAGCCAAGGAACTTACGCCGAACAGTCCTGATAAATGATGCAGTGCCTGGACACTAAGTAATTAGTTATGGGGGATTACGTCGATCAAGGATATTCTTCGGTTGAGACTCTCACGGTAAGTGGAGTTTAATGTATTTGTTCATAAATCACCTCTTTCCATTTGCAAAAATGCATGTAAAGGATAATATAACACTACAACATTCGTCGCTTTCGCAGGCGAAATTTCAGGCCTTTCGCCGGGGACATGTCCCCTGCAATACCCTTCCCCGGGGACATGTCCCCGCAGAAAGTCCCCCGGTAATACCGTTTCGGGGATACCTTTCCCGGGGACTATCTACAGCCTTTACCAGGGACATGTGGGTCCCGCAGCAAATTGTCACCGATCAAACATGTCCGACGTGGCACTTTGTTTTGCCGTGGACTGTCCCCGGGGAAAAGGGTAACTAAAGTTTATTTTTAACGGCTTCGCCGGGGACATGTCCTCGGGGAAAATGAAAAACTAATATTACCTATGACACTTTCGCCGGGGACATGTCCCCGGTGAAAGACTTTGACCCATGTTGCAGAAAATTGCTGCAAAATGGGTAATTTCCAGATTTTTTTCCGGAATTTTTCCGGAAAAAATCTACAATGTAACAACCTGTTTTCAACCTATTTTATGCTACAACAACACAAAATCGCTAAACATAATATCATATATAACCAAATGGTCCAAATTCGCTACAACACAATCGATAACATAAAATTTGTTTCCAAAATCGCCAATGGTCCAAAACTATACATAAGCTACCTATACGCAAATGGTCCAAAACTTTACGTATAATCCATTTAGCGGAAATCCTAACCATGTTATTCTCTACAAACATATCCTAACATAATCCATATCTTCTGCTTCTTCCGATATCTTCTGCTTCTTCGGGTTTGTCCAAAGCTTAACCTGCGTATTTTAAATAGTTTAGGGTTTTAGGTAATGAGAACTATCCAAGCATCGGGTATCAAAAAGACCCTTTAAACCATTAGGGTTAAATTGGTCATTTTAACAATTAGGGAAGGAGGGTAGGATGGTGGATTTTGGACCTAAACCAAGATCTTGGCAGGGTGTTGGGGGTCCACCCCCTTTCATGTGTAATAACACTTTAACTAGGTTAATGAGATCATGTTGTTTATTTTGCTTGTGATACAAAAGATTTGATCATGTTTGCTTACGACTTTTTGAACAATGTGTCTAGGGTTGAGGGTTGGTGAAAACGTGAGAATGGTGTTAGTGTGTCTAGTTAAAGTGCTATTACACCATTTCCCGACAACATTTCATTCTGTTTCTTACAATGATCTTCCAAAAAACTCACCAAATTCTCTCTTATATTATCAAACAACAAAAATGAACTTAGGGGCGGTGACACGTGGCTTCTCTGATGGTTTACGGCGAGGAGGTACACGGTTTCTTGGTCCAGTAGATACAGGAAAGTGTACAGCCTATTTCTTATTACGGTTTGTAATGGTTACCTGATGATGAGAGTTGAATCTTGAAGGGTAGAAAGGTGGTGCAAAATGGTTTAGCCCTGCTTTGAGAGTTCATAACTGTGTGTGTGTTTTTAGTGTGTGTTTTTTTGGTGAGAAACTCCATGTGTGTGTGAGAGAGAGAGGGGTCGGAGATTATAAGAAGATAGATGAAAGGGTTTGTAATGATAGTGATGGCGAGTGAAGTGGAGTTAATGAGACACCCTCACAAACCCTTTCATATCTCTCGCCACCATTATATCTCTATCATTACACACCATTTCATACCTCTTCTTATCATCTCTGACCTCTCTCTCACACACAAACTCATAGAGTTTCTCACCAAAAAACACACACTAAAAACACACAATAAAAACACTCTCAAACCAAGCTAAACCCTTTTGCACCACCTTTCTACCCTTCAAGATTCAACCCTCATCATCAGGTAACCATAACAAACCGTAACAAGAAATGGGCTGTACACTTTCCTGTATCTTGTGGACCAAGAAACCGTGTACCTCCTCGCCGTAAACCATCAGTGAAGCCACGTGTCACCGCCGCTAAGTTCATTTTTGTTGTTTGATAATATAAGAGAGAATTTGGTGAGTTTTTTGGAAGATCATTGTAAGAAACAGAATGAAATGTTGTCGGGAAATGGTGTAATAGCACTTTAACTAGACACACTAACACCATTCTCATGTTTTCACCAACCCTCAACCCTAGACACATTGTTCAAAAAGTCGTAAGCAAACATGATCAAATCTTTTGTATCACAAGCAAAATAAACAACATGATCTCATTAACCTAGTTAAAGTGCTATTACACATGAAAGGGGGTGGACCCCCAACACCCTGCCAAGATCTTGGTTTAGGTCCCAAAATCCACCATCCTACTCTCCTACCCTAATTGTTAAAATGACCAATTCAACCCTAATGGTTTAAAAGGTCTTTTTGATACCCGATGCTTGGATAGTTCTCATTACCTAAAACCCTAAACTATTTAAAATACGCAGGTTAATATCTTACCTTTTGGTCTCGGCTGTGGTCGCGGCTTGGCCTCGGCTTCCATTGATTTCTACAAGCAAAGCACATAGTTAGGTAAAAAAATTTACAATTGAGGCTTTATCGGTAAACCAGCATAACCATGAAAAACAGAGATATTAAAACTATAGCAAAGTTAATGGAACCTGTATCGGTAAACCACACCATTGCATCTCCAATATCGGTCCAGCGGCACTTTCATCCACAGAAACTTTACAATATATCACACATTCTATTTGTACTAATATTAAGACAACCAACCTTTCATCCACAGAAACTTTACAATATATCACACATTCTATTTGTACTAATATTAAGACAACCAACCTTTCATCCACATAAACTTTACAATATATCACACATTCTATTTGTACTAATATTAAGACAACCAACCCACTAATCAGTTTTATTATTGCCGCGACTAACAAAACACCATCCCAGTGTTCACTATTACAACGAAGCAATAACCGACAACCATTACGGGTGTCGACCAAAAACAAACAAACACCCTCTAATCGAGTCTAACATCACTGAAGCATGAATGCTTATAGATTTAACAAGCAAAATAAGCAAAAACCAAGATAATCCGTGACCCCAAAAGGTAAGTAAATAATTAAGCCTAAAAGAGCAACAAAACGAGTTTTTAAGCAAAAACCAAGATAATCCGTGACCAACAAAACCAAGATAGCCGATTTCTAATTCCACGAAACTATATTAACGATTCACTATATGGTTTTTAAATAAAAAGAGCAACAAAACGAGTTTTTACGATTTGTCATACCAATAAAACGAGAGACATAGAGAGATGACGAGGAAGTGGTGGTCATGTGGTGGTATTGCAAGCCGCAGCTGAGGAGTGTTGTGGTGGTATTGCAAGCCGCAGCTGAGAGAAGTGTTGGTGGGTATATTTTTTTTTATCTCAAAGTGATAACAAATACGTTAATAATTGAGGTGTTTTTTACGTTCAACTTTTCCCGGGGACAAGTCCCCGGAGAAAGTTTTGTTTGTCTTCTAGCAAGACTTTTGGCGGGGACAAGTCCCCGGTAAACGAAATGGCGGGATAAAGTAAACGAAAGGAGGGAAAATGAAAAGTTTTGTCAAAACCTTCCGCGGGGACATGTCCCCGGGAAAAGATTTAATTATTCAATTTTCTTTTTCAAAAAACTCTTTATACGTATAGGTGCTATGGTATACGTATCATGTTAAACGACCGAGTATAGGTGCTATGGTATACGTATCAGGTTAAACGACCGAGTATAGGTGCTATGGTATACGTATCATGTTTAACGACCGAGTATAGGTGCTATGGTATACGTATCATGTTAAAGGACCGAGTATAGGTGCTATGGTATACGTATCATGTTTAACGACCGAGTATAGGTGCTATGGTATACGTATCATGTTTAACGACCGAGTATAGGTGCTATGGTATACGTATCATGTTAAACGACCGAGTATAGGTGCTATGGTATACGTATCATGTTTAACGACCGAGTATAGGTGCTATGGTATACGTATCATGTTGAAGTACCGAGTATATGTGCTATGGTATACGTATCATGTTTAACGACCGAGTATAGGTGCTATGGTATACATATCATGTTAAACGACCGAGTATAGGTGCTATGGCATACGTATCATGTTTAACGACCGAGTATAGGTGCTATGGTATACGTATCATGTTTAACGACCGAGTATAGGTGCTATGGTATGCGTATCATGTTTAACGACCGAGTATAGGTGCTATGGTATACGTATCATGTTTAACGATCGAGTATAGGTGCTATGGTATACGTATCATTTTTAACGACCGAGTATAGGTGCTATGGTATACGTATCTTGTTTAACGACCGAGTATAGGTGCTATGGTATACGTATCATGCTAAACGACAGAGTATAGGTGCTATGGTATACGTATCTTGCTAAACGACCAAGTATAGGTGCTATGGTATACGTATCATGTTAAACGACCGAGTATAGGTGCTATGGTATACGTATCATGTTAATCGACCGAGTATAGGTGCTATGGTATACGTATCATGTTTAACGACCGAGTATAGGTGCTATGGTATACGTATCGTGTTTAACGACCGAGTATAGGTGCTATGGTATACGTATCATGTTTAACGACCGAGTATAGGTGCTATGGTATACGAATCATGTTTAACGACCGAGTATAGGTGCTATGGTATACGTATCATGTTTAACGACCGAGTATAGGTGCTATGGTATACGTATCATGTTAAAGGGCCGAGTATAGGTGCTATGGTATACGTATCATGTTAAAGGGCCGAGTATAGGTGCTATGGTATACGTATCATGTTAAACGACCGAGTATAGGTGCTATGGTATACGTATCATGTTAAAGGACCGAGTATAGGTGCTATGGTATACGTATCATGTTTAACGACCGAGTATAGGTGTTATGGTATACGTATCATGTTAAACGACCGAGTATAGGTGCTATGGCCAACTCGTTCTCTGTATTTGTGAGTACTTTGTCATGATTACCATGTTCGTGAACAGAAGAGTTTTATTGTTACAACTATTTGACGGTACCTCACAGTAAATAAAAGGCCACTTGCGTGCGCTATAATTACTCTTATAGTCTTACATCATATCCCATCACACATTAACAATCTCAATTTACGATCCATACTTTTCGTCAATTTATGTTACCAAAACTCAACTCTAACATACCAACTTGCACCACTACACATTACTAAAAAAAGTAACGAAAAATAGTAAGTTTAAAAAGAAGTAAATTTCTTAGCGTGCTTATAAAAAAATCACATCAATTACTATAAAAAATCCGCCATAACTCGTATCTCTCTCACATACTTATTACACCAAGAAAACACACACTAGCCAGTTGTCACCGATGCTTCATATTCTTCATTCAAAAACAGTTCATTTCATATGATCATCACAAAAAAACACTTCAAAAAGTTCAAACTCTTAAACAATATTGTTTGATCATAATGGATTTTCTTAACTTGCATGTTGGAAAAAGAACTAAACATCAATGGCAACTCTATGCTCAAGGTAGTAACTTGTTTAAATATTTGATCAACTTTTTATTATATGTTCAGATATGTTACAATATAATAGTGTTTGGTATCAAGAACTCGAGTAAAGAGATATATTGACGATTGGGTTATTTATGTTATTCCAAGCAACGGGGTTTTAGTTATGTATTAATAGTTGCAATAAAGTGTATTTTTTTAAAATATAATTTTTGCCGGGGACATGTCCCCGGGAAAGGGTTTGGCGGGAATTTTCCCGCGTACAATTAACAAGCTTTGGACTTTTTGGTCAAACTTTGGTGAACGTAAAATATACTTTCAGCGGGACTAACCGGTCAAAATCCAGTTAACTTTTGCCGGGGACATGTCCCCGCGGAAAGTGTGCGTTGAAATTTCCACAACAAGTCAGCGAATTCATGTGCTACGTCAGATTTAATTTTGTCGTTTAGTGACTTTCGCCGGGGACTTTGTGTCCCCGGCGAAAGTCTCCTCGCCCGTCCATCCAATTGTTGTAGTGTAACAGTGGCATCTCAAAATTAAAAATAAAACAATTGTTCTTAAATATGAAAAAGAGGTTTAACGACAATAATGATTTGAATAGTTTCTTTCTTTCAACGTTTCTTACTTGGCTATTAGAAAACAAATATTGGGGGTAGAATGCATTCCTTTTTCTATGCTGGTATGTCCAAGACTCGAGATAGTGCAGTACCTCATTACCTAGATCTAAGATTATTCTAATATATGCTTTGTCTACTCCTCAGAAACTGTTCCAGTTAGGACCAAAAAAAGACAATGTTCTTCGGGTCTTCAGGCAGTTGCTGATGTAGCTACGGGCTACGGCTATTAAAGCTGGATTTTAAGATATTGGGATTGATGCTGGTTTGGAATTCATGACTGCCAATCCATTGATGATGTTGTGGTGGTATACAGGATGAAGTTTTCATCAAATCATATAAAGATATTGTTACAGGCTTCACATTTTAATTATCCGTTAATAGAATAAACTTTAAAACTTTTGATTTCATGGATGCATGTGTCTATTTATATAACTTTTGCTTAATATATTTGTTATGGTCTCATTTGATAAGTGAATTTAAAATTAATCATATATTATTACTTAAAATGTAATTATAGAGCTAGCCTGCCGCCCTTCAAGCGATCTTGAAGCTAGTTATCTATATGACATATCAATATCACAAAGGAGATGATTTGCACACTTTATTTTTTGATTGAGACACTTATATGTAGGGCTGTGCATGGTCTCAAAACCGGACCGGACCGGCCAAGACCGGACCGGACCGAAAACCGACTTCAGCATAAACCCTAGACCGAGACCGGACCGAATGTGGTCGGTCCGGTCTCGGTCCGGTCCAAATTAGCCTAAATCCTTCGGTTTTGGTCCGGACCGGACCGGACCGAGGACCGAATTAGACCAAATGCCAAGACCGCGGACCGGACCGAATGTGGTCGGTCCGGTCTCGGTCCGGACCGGTCCGGTCGGTCCTTCGGTCGGTCCGGTCCGTTCGGTCGGAATGCTCACCCTTACTTATATGTACAACCGGTTACAGCAATGTACATCTACACTACAACAATTTAATACACAAGATTGAGTGTCCCAATCAAAAAATAGAGTGTGTGAATCATTACCCATATCACAAACAACAACACACAAGAATAATTATGAATTTCAAAATTATAAACACAAATTAGATATTATAGGATGACACACAACAAAATGTAGTACCACAGTAACTATAAGAATATAACAGTACAAAACATTTTATTATGTACAAATACATTATTGAATTACGTACAACCAGCGGGGTGAGCAATAGGTGCCGTCGCACACGGCCTCTACTAAAAAGGGTCACATTTTATTGGTTTAGCATATAAATACGTATAATATTAACATATATGAGTCATACAATTCACGTTTACATGTAATTTTTTTTTAGTTTACAAATGGATAAGGCCTCTTTGTTGTTATTGCTTAAGGCCACCGAAAACTACGAGACGACCGTGCGTACAACCACACATAAATAGAACCAAACATGCAATATATAATCATACCATATAATAAACATAATCACACAATGATTATAACAGTTGCGTTTTAAAAATAGACATGATCCAAATGACAGTAAACAATAACGAATTGCATTTTAAAAGTAGACATGAATAATTTAATGAAACATCCGATTTACAGCAACTAGAGATAAAACATATAAGACAATTCAATAGTGATCATAGTAAGAAGTATAAGCTAGAAAAAGTATAAAGACATTTGACATGACGGTTCAAGATGAAGGATTGCACATTGAGGCTATCGTGATGATCACAAACTAAAACATAAACCTTTATTTATAGGGTTTTCATCAAAATATTTAGTAAAGTTATTATTGAGAGAAGACAAAAGATCAAATGTTAGAGGGGTTATGGTGTGGATAGCCACAATAGTAATATTCATAACAAATAGCATATTATCAGTCAAAAATCTGTTGGAACTATTTGAAATATTTATTTACAATATTTTTTAAATAAAGATATTATTGATTGTGTTTTTGTATGATTGCATAATGAGATTTAATGTCCATTTATAATAAAACACGACATAGAGACAAGCTAACAAAACTCTATGTCTTTAGGCTTGGGCCTTAACCTATCATCCAACACTCCATTGCAGTTGAAACGCGAGGTTTTCAAACTTATAAACTCGATAGAATGTCGAAATCGCTTTCTTCTTTAATTTTCTTTTTCTCCGATCCTCTTCTTTGTCATTCATTTGCATGGAGATGAACTTGTATTTGGTGACATAATTGTATATTGCTTCGCTGATTCCTCTATTTTTAATGATGATTGCTAAAAAAAATTATGTCATGGCTTGCTTAAACTCGGATACCATATAAATAGAGATATTATTCATCGTGCTTTTGTGTAATTACATAATGATATTTCATGTCTATTTATAATAGAACATGAGTTAACTTAGAGAATAAGCTAATATATAAAACTTTAAACCTAAGGCTGAACACAGTGGTGACTTCGGTCACCCCTGCCACATTAACTTTCTCTCTCCGACGACCTGACGACGACCTAATTGGCACAGTGATGACTTGGGGTGTTTTTTTTTTTTTTTTGTCTTTGTCCACTTTTGATGCTTTAAACTCGGTTGAATTCACAACCTAGTTCGTCTCTTTTTGTTACTCAACCGAACACAACCGAACTAGCCACAATGGGGCAACCGCCGGTGTCAACCCTCCATCAACCGGTTGGGTTAACCTCTCCATTGTGTTCAGCCTAATGGACCTTGAGCCTTTTTAACCTATCATCTGATATTTGAAAAATTGCAAGAGGTTGAAATTTGAAAATACGAAGTCTAGTTCACTATAAATAATGGAGTGCGAGAGCGTAAGACACACATTATTGAGAAAGCAGAAATGGCACCATCCAAGTTTCTCATTTTCTTTCTTTCTTGTTTTCTCTTATCTTTTTTTGGTATTGCTAGAAAAGAGTTTCCTTTGGAGACTAATGACGAAAAAGAACACCATTATCATACCCTTCAACTAAGCTCTTTACTGCCATCATCTACTTGTAATCCATCCACTAAAGGTTCGTACATATTCCATCAATTACAAACTCTACTTTCTCTATACAACGCGTACACACACAAAACGTGACACCACATATATATATATATATATACGTATATATATATATACGTATATATATATATATATATATATATATACATGCATGTTTCTATTTGTATACGTGTGTCTGTGTGTAAATATGTATGTGTACGTATATATACTAGTGCATGTATGTGTCATGTGTTAGCCTACTTAAATAGGTGATTAGCTCCTCCCATGACAAGTAAATTAACCAAACTAGTGAATACTTTTACGAGTTTGGTCAATAACCGTTTTTATTTGATTATGCAAATTAGAGTAGTACTCACATCACATCCTTTTTTAAAAGACCAACGTATTACTTACAATTAACGAATTTTTTTACGTAAGCTTAGTAATTTAGCTATGGGTCATATTTGAATAAATTTGAAACATATTCTAATGATTAGCTATATTAATCTTTACCAGAGTTCCGGAAACCAGCACCGTAGAAAAACCATTATACACGATAAAATTTAAGATGTAGGAAATAGCACTTAAATTTTGATGTTAAAATCATATCTGTCCCTGTAACAAATATTATGATATGTTAATTATTACGATATGTTAATTATGTTGTTGTTGCCAGAAAAGTCTCGGTGATATAGTATGTTTGATTGATAGATGAATAGTTTTATATTTAATCATAGGGCCAATCAGTCTTTGTATTGAGAAACATCGATATCTAAGCATGATGAAAAAGGAGGATTTGCATTCATCGTTTGGCAACATACAATATCATGCTATGAGGTTACTGATCTTAAAATGGGACTTTCAGGGTCTTACGTACCAAGTTTCTTTTATACATCTACGTACTCATAAGAGCACAAGGTGTCACAACAAGGCTAAGCTCTTCAATCGGAAGAGGGGCTCACGGATGCCACATCACATCCACATCACTATAACAAACCTCCACAACTAACCCCCCCTCACTCACAACAAACCTCAACTTACTCATTTGAGGCACACCACTTACATATCGCTTTCATTTTACTCATCACCTTCATATTAACCAAATGCTCGGGTCTCACTTGTCAGCATATTTGCTTCGCCATCTGCACGAATAAGATGAAAACAATGAGCTATGGCGAGTTGGGGTGGTGTCACGGCGAGGTGTGGCGAGCTGCCATGTCACCAACGGCGAGACATGGCGAGCTTCACACCTTGTGCTCTAACCGCGTGAATGCATGTTTAAAAAAACTTTTTTTTAACTGAAATGAATTGAAATACAACTTTACTTGAGATGCTACTTGTTGAGAGAAGCTTCCATTTAAAATGAGCCATATTTTTATTAGTTTTTCATATAAATAGGTATAATATTTATTAAGGCAAAAATCTCTTTCATCCAATAAATGAAAGACAAAAAGAATTGGACCTCAAGATAGCTAAGGGATGGCTTATTGGGACTTATGGACCATAGATGTCCACACCAAATAATAAAAATTCTTCTCCCACACACTTCAATTACCCAACTAAGAGAAACATGATTGAAACTGGCTGGTAAGTGGTAAGGTTTCATTCACACATACATTATTCGAAAGATATTAATGTTAATTAAACTTTAACTTATAATTAAGATATTTTGTTGTACATTTTAAGTTTTATCATTTGATAAAGTGTACATATCATCACATTTAGGTATATGTACATGGGAACGGATCTAGTGAGAAGAGTTATTGAAATGAGAAGAGTGAGAAACAATTCTATCCACATAATTCAATAAGAAAAAAGAAATAATTGGAGATGCATCTATTTTTATGGATGCATCTAAGATTGGTGGTTGTGATTCCTTCTCATTCTTCTCATCTTGATTTATATTTCTCATTTGATCCTTACTCATATGTACATAAGCAAAGCATTTAAAAATGTTGTATACATACTTGAATTTACTGGTTAAATACTAAATTTATCAGTTAATTACGTTATAGGTTATAATCAATAATAACTTTTCTTTCCACACTTTGAAAATATGTGCAAAACTTTATTAGTCTATCATCACTTAGTTATGTATAAAATTTTGCTACATTTATATGTGTGAAAAAATTGTAAATAGATGTTCGTTTTCCATACATATAATTGTATAGAAAAAAAAAAGTTTACACATTTAAGTGCGGAGAAATAGAAGAAATGTTCACACTTATAAATGTGAAAGTCATTTGTAATACTCAATTTCTCAATATTTTCTTAAGTATGGAGAAATTGGGTGTGACAATTAATTTTCACACTTATGAGTGTGGCGAAACCTTACACTTAATAGAGTGAACTTCTTTTGATACATTTAAAAATGTAAAAATTTTATTGTTTTATAATTTTTTCACACTTAATGATGTAAATAATTTTTACATTTTATCAAGCGTTAATAAACTAATAAAGTTTTAGACACTTTCTAGAGTTTGTAGATTGTACTATTTTTTTACTCCCTCCGTCCCAAAATTATAATCCTTTATTGACTTTTTCGGTCTTTCTTTTACAACTTTGACCTTAAATATTTTTATTTATGCTATATAATACTTGATGCAAATTATATGAATGGATTGTGTTTTAAATGTATTTTCCATTGGTATATATTTCATCAACTATTGTATAACACAAACAAAAATATTTAAGGTCAAAGTTAAAAAAGAAAGACCGAAAAAGTCAATAGGGGACTATAATTTAGGGACGGAGGTAGTAGTTCTTAAGTAATGGATATATTAGTTGAAAAAAAGTCCGTATCAAACTTGACGCTCGAAGTGATAATATTAATTAGCAGGGAACCCGCGTATTGCAACGGCGGGTTTTTCTGTAATCTAAATTTTGGCGTAAAATATTTTTTATTACATGTTTTTCGTGATTTTACACCTGGCGAGAATGAAATAACTTTATCGCAAACTATTTCATATTAAAACGTCAATAACTTATGCTTCACAATGCATTGACGGTAGTTATAGTATTACAAGGTTATGATGATTGACGGTAAATGGTATTTGCTAATCAATAATGTTGTGTAATATTCGTTAAAATATTATATAACGTGAAAATATAGAGAAATGTAAATTAGTTCTTGCAGTATATGATTAATAATATATATGGCATTGCTTATATAAATTACGATATTCAAAATTTACATATATTCGTGCTTTATAAATTACATGAAAATCTTTGTAATTTGACATGTATGATTTTTTTTTAATTGAATTTATCAGTAAAATGATTAGGATTTCACTAAACTTGTACTAAAATGCATACATATATAGAGGATAAATGTTTTTTGAATATGCATTTTTCAAATTTTTAAATGTCCATAGCCAAGAAAAATTGGGATTAAAATTACATTAATAGATGTTAATTATGTGTAAAAGAATTATTGTTTAATGTGTTATACATAGCATTAACCATTTGTGCATATTGCATATTATTTTTTATTCCTTAATACTTAAAAATACATTTAATGGAGAAAAGTGTCTTCATCCATTATATATGTAATATAGATAAATGTTTAACATCACTCTCTGTTTTTATATAATTTTAAAAAAAATAATAATAATAAATAAATAAATAAAGAGAAATGCTAACAGCAGCCTTTATGGTTGTTGTTAACAACCAAATCTCCACAAAATCTGTTGATTTTAAGATATAATAAAAGACAAGTTCCACATTTTTCGTTAATATAACCAATAGGAAGAGTGTATTGTATTTTAAATTGTTAGTGATTTTGAATGATCTTACTTGAACATTGTGTAATGTCCGAACATAAATTTCGGTAATTAGTTGTTAACGACAACCCTAAAGGCTGTTGTTAGCAAAACCCATAAATAAATGATAAAAATAAGAATAAAAATTCCCTCTTCTATGAAACAACGTACCCTTAATTATGATGTTATATATATGTAACGATACATATGGGTTTGTAACTAAACAAATATTAGTTTCGGTTTTAGGTGAAAAGTTCATATTTATTTATTTCCTAACAATCATCTGTATTTTTTATATATTCAAAACCATCATCTTCAGGGTGTCATTCGGGCTGACCCGACCCGAGTCAATTCGGGTCGGGTCAATCGGGTTCAAAAATATATTCGGGTCAATCGGGTCAACCCGAATTGACCCGAGTTCTAAACAAGGTAGGGTTCGGGTATATTTTTCTAGCCTTGACCCGACCCGAACCCGACTAACCCGGTTCAACAACACTTTTACAATGTGAAATACTCGGGTTGACCCCGAACCCGAATTGACCCGACCCGATTGACTCGACCCAAGTTGACCCGAACCCGAATTGACCTGACCCGAGTTGACCCGAGTTCTAAACAAGGTCGGGTTCGGGTATGTTTTTTTAAGGCTTGACCCGAGTTGACCCGAACCACCATAGGTCACCCGAATAACCCCCCCACTCAATACGTATAAATTTCTTTTGTGCGCACGAAAGTGCTTTTTTTTTAACAAAATAACATCTCAAATATGACGAGTTTTTTAGCATTTATGTTGTCATATTTTGTCTTAATCATCCATTTAACCAACATTTCGGCTCTTTCTGTATTTGTGGTTCTTACAATAAGTAGGTCCCGTGACACGACATTGTATGTTTGCTAAAAATGTTATTTTGTGCATCTAACTTTTTAAATTGAGAGATGGACATAAAACCCTCTAAACATGAAAAAACCTCGATCTTACATTTATTTATCAACATTTTTAGAAATGTAGATACACATGACAAATAATATAATGTCACTAGCTGGTCCAGTCTGACAGTAGTATATTTTGTTTTCGACTTTAGTTTTATTGAAGATTCACATGGAAAGTGTCCTACCTTGTATTCCTAGAATAGACGTGAATAAGTTGTTTTTGTTTGGTTTGGTTTTGTTTGCAATCATAAACGTACTACTCGTTCTACCTGTTTGATTAACTGCACGATAACTAGATTGTATCTTATTCTTGACTGATACTAAACCGGGTGCTAGCATAAGTGAAGGTTAGTTTGATTGGCTTATGAAGTTTAGACAGAATTGGCAACGTAGATTGCTTGAGTATAATCTGATTTTAGCAGGGCTGCGACGTTGTTAGATTGACTCATAAAACTTTTACGACGATAATAATTTGACTTTCTTTTGACCCGTTAGACATGTTCAACCAAAGATTTAAAAGTAAAAGTTATGTGGTTTGAAGTCAGGAAAGAATCTGATATATAACGCGATACATTTTTGTTTGTCATAATACCGTTTTAGGATTTAGCCTACTGAGTATGCAATATGATTTTAACTTTCTGTTACAGTAACTAAATGAGATCTAAATATATAAAATTAGGTGACAAGAAAAAGGGGTCATTGGAAGTAGTTCACAAACATGGACCATGTTCTAAGTTCAGTGAAGACGTAATAAAAGCGTCGACTGCGGAAGAAATCTTCACCCATGATGAATCGAGAGTTCACTCGATCAGGGCTAGGTTAGCCTTCAACAAAGGGAAAAAGGATACACTGGGCTCCAAAACCACTCTCCCTGCAAAATCTGGTAGCACCATCGGATCAGGTAATTACATTGTGACTGTTGGATTAGGTACGCCAAAACAAGACATGTCACTCATTTTCGATACAGGAAGTGATCTTACTTGGACCCAATGCCAACCATGTGCAGGGTCATGCTATAGCCAACAAGAACCCATATTTGCACCATCTGCATCAACCACCTATAAAAATATTTCATGCACTTCGACTGAATGCTCAGATCTCACTTCTGCAACCGGGAACACACCCGGATGCATCTCATCAACATGTGTTTATGGTATTCAATATGGAGATCAATCTTTCTCGGTTGGATTATACGCAACAGATAAGCTTACCTTGACTTCAAACGACGTAATTGATAATTTTTATTTTGGGTGTGGGCAAAACAACCAAGGACTATTCGGTGGTGCTGCTGGGTTAATAGGACTTGGGCGAGACAAGGTATCCATAGTTTCACAGGCCGCTGAGAAATATGGGAAAGTTTTCTCTTATTGTCTCCCATCAAGCGCTAGCTCTACAGGCTACTTAACATTCGGAAGTAGTGGGGATGCTAGTGGAGTTATGTACACGCCACTATTGACCTCACAAGGGGACTCCTTCTATGGTCTTGATCTTCATTATATATACGTTGGTGGAACTCAATTACCAATAAGCCCATCAGTGTTTTCAACATCTGGTATGATCATAGATTCAGGAACCGTTATCACAAGGCTTCCTCCTACAGCTTATTCGGCTCTAAGTAAGGAATTCAGAGCACAAATGACAGAATACCCCTTGACTAAAGCATTATCTATACTTGATACATGTTATGATTTTAGCAATTATACCACAATTACCATACCAAAAATAAGCTTTCTTTGGAAGGAAAACACAAAGCTTGACCTTGCACCTCAAGGGATCTTTTACGCTAAAAGTGTAAGTCAAGTGTGCTTAGCTTTTGCCGCAAATGGGGATGATTCTAATATAGGTATATTCGGGAATGTCCAACAAAAGACAATACAGGTTGTGTACGATGTGGATGCAGGAAAGGTAGGATTTGCATCTGGGGGATGTGCTTGAACACAAATGAAGTACAAAAGTTACAGCAATTTGAAGGTATAAATACTTTAAAGATCAATTCAGCGAAAAGATTGTTTGAATAAGGATGTTGATTATGCAACTAAAATATAAGTTACTTGTCTCTGTTTTCACTTCACGAAACATAGCTGTAAAACTCTTACACAATTCGATTTGATAAACCGAGAAACAATGCAAATCGTGAAATATGTATCATTGAATCAAATTGTATAGTATGATTTTATATGGTTTACATGTAGTTCCTATTTTCTTATTCGTATCCGTATAAATATTAAGAATGAATACAAAAAATACTATTCTGATACTATATATAATGCATTGACGTGAGCCAAAACCTAGCATTGTTTGTAAATTGCATATCACATTCATCATATATGGTTCTTGTTAAGATAAAAAATTCGCCTTTCGCCAATGCTCAATGACACCGCCATTCTTGTGAAAATGACGCCTAACGTCAAAATTTTTCTTCTTGCCTATGCTAGAGGACAGTTGACTTAATTACAAGTTTGTGGAAAATTAGAGGGGGTTGATTAGTTTTATAGTTTTTCTTTTAAAATCTTTATGTTTATGCAAAACCAACCAAAGTAAAAATAAGTATAATGCAAGAAATGATAGAAACAATCAAACCATAACACGAGTGTTTATAGTGGTTCGGTCTACAAGGACTCTTTTTTTTTTGCCCTACTTCACTCCTCAAGTCTCCAACTCGAGAGTATTCTTCACTAATCAACAAGCTCCTTTATCCGGCGGAGAAAACCTTTACACGTCGCTTACACAATATTTCTAACACAAAGCTAGATGTCGAGTTCTTTTACAAGGGTATAACCACTACCGTCATACTTCGTATTTTGAAGACTAAAATACTAAGCAATCACTATGGAGAGTTTATGATGGTTTAGTACAAATAATGATGTATGAATTATATTATAATATACACTTGTGTTAAACAAACAAGACTTGCAACTCTTTGTTGAAGCTTATAAGTCTTCAATGATGCTTTGATCTTCTTGCTAATTAAGAAGCTCACAAAGATAAATATGAATGAGTTAGATACAGGGAATAATAAGTAGGAGACAATATATAAATTATGTATGTAAATGTGTGAGAAAAATACTAAGTTTGGCTTGCTATTTATAGGCAAGAAGTCACAGCTGGCCACGGATCTAGAGGAACAAAAAATATGGTTCCGTCAGTGTACCATTTTGGTTCCGTCGGGCTCTGACAAAGGATCTTCCAAAATCTTGCAAATCTAGTTCATATCTTTTCAAAATATTCTTTATGATCGTAATAGATTTGATATTTCATATAATCTTATAGTAGGACGATCCATTTAGTGATATAAAAATGCATTTACATTTGATTAAAAGATTTAACAAAGTAAACTTGTGAAATATAAATAGTAGCTAGCTAAGTGATGTTAATTAAAAAGTAACTTATATTTAAATCTATTGTAAAGAAAAACTTTGTAGCTATATAAAAGACTTGAAAAAATATATACTTTGCTAAAATAAAGTTTATTATTGTCGCTAACAAAAGATAGCAAAAATCGTAAAATATAAATAACATTTTTGGACGATATTTGTATTAGCAAAGTCTATGTGGTCTACATATAAGACCAAAACTCAATGCTGCATTTTCACAAAGAGTAGTGATATGGAGGCCTAAAATTCATGCCTAAAAACATGACTAATCTATTCATTATTTGACATGTGTTTTATACATTTTATCTTTCCTCATCTCCACTCTTCATCTTGACACATGTCTTAATCTTCTTGTTAGGCATGTATTTAGGCATAAGTTTTAGGCATGGGAATCATTTTCCTTTCACAAATACTACCTTGTATGCATTACATAATCAAGAAATATATTCGGAAGAAGAATCAGACAATCATAAGTCACGGAGTTATTTAATAAAATAGATACTAGTAGGGGTGGAAACGAGTCGAGCCAAGCTCGTGTCTGCCATAGCTCAAGTTCTGCTCGTTTAAGTTTTGTAAAGTTCGAGCTCGGCTCATTTCGAACCTTATTTTTTAAGCTCGAGCTTGGCTCGTGGTATGTTATACATGCTAGGGCTTGGCTCGAGCTCGGCTCGTTAATAGGATTCGGCAATGAAAATTTAAAGCTTGGCTCGATCTCGGCTTGTAATATATCTATTTTGAGCTTGTTATTGAGCTCGTTTATAACTAATTGACCTCCGTCTTACATTTATTATATATCATAGCGAGTATTCATTAATAAGCATGACAATCTATTACAAACAAAGTAGGATTGATCTATCAAAAACCGGATTTGTTTTTGGCACTGTTAGAGGGACGGCTCCCTGTAGACGGTCCACTCTTTAGGGGCCGTGGTGGGGGTCGTGGGTAGTCTGATGCCTCAAGCTTGCCTATTTAAGCAAGCCTTTTACATTCATTTTTCATTACCCCTTTCCATTATCTCTCTTACATTCATACAATATTCTTGATAATTATCTTGCTAAATATCCATTTAAGTAATCCATACAACTAGCCATTTTGTCTAGTAAGGGAAGAACACTCGAAGAACTCTCAAGTCTCATGTGTTGTAGTCATTAGTACTAGTTTATTATGTTTTTGTATTACCATATCACACTACTCTACTTCAAAGTTCATAATCACCACAATACTTAAAAAATAGAGTGTTAGGTTATTAGTTTAGTTAGTCCTCAAAATACAAAGATAGAAATGTTGGTTCTAACTCAACTAGAACTCGATACTTAGCTTAGTATTGGTAAAGATTGCAAGCGGCGTTGTAAGGTTTTCTCCGTCGAGAAGGAGCTTGTTTACATAGTAAAGGATACTCTCGAGTCGGATACTCGAGATGTGGAATAGAGCGAAGAAAGAAGCTTCATTATTGAACCACTATAAACACTCGTGTCTTGGTTTGATATTTTCATTACTTACTTATTGTTGTGCATTTACTTTTACATATTGTTATGCATTTGTTATTATACTATATACGTAGATGGCCATTGTTTGAATTCACATAAAGTTTCAAAACTATAAATTTAAAACGGTAAAATTATTCAACCCTCATCTAGTTTTTAGAGTACTAATAAATAGCAAAATAAGTAGCGTTCGGTGTTTAAAACTTGTTTGGCACGAAAATATGTATTGTTTTGTATTTTATTTAAATGTTAATGAAAAAATGTTACGGAGTATATTGTTTCTTGTTAGAGAGGAGGGAGTGGGCACGGGTAAGGGATTCGGGTACCCTTACCCGAGCGGTAACACCGCCGCCGCCCCTTCGGGTATGAAAATCGGGTACCAAATTCGTGGTACCAAGCCGAGTGTGAAATGTGATGTTGGATTGCGTTTTTTGACCGTTGGAGCCAAACGGTCGAATTAAAAAAAAAAAAAAAAAAAAATTTACCTTTAAAACCAAATATTACTCTCTTTATTTTCAAATAAAACACACACTAAAATCTCTCAAAAACAAAAAATAATTGCCAAAATGTCTTCCGATTCTTCCGAATTCGAATGCATTATTCCATCTTCGTCTGGCGAGATATCCACGGGTAGCTCGTTGCAATACTTGCTTCAATCGGCTCAGTATCTTGCAGACACGGCAAGCTCTAGCCGAACTAGCGTAAATCGTCAACGGGCAATAGGTCTTCAAACGTTAGAGAATGATTGGTTCGTTGAAACACCAAAGTACAACGAAGAGTACTTTAAAAAAAAATTCGAATGGAGAAGAGCATGTTTTTGCAAAGAGTGGGCGACATTGAAGCGAGATACCCATATTTTCAAGAAGGGTACGACGCGCGTTCGAAAAAAAGTTTCACGGCGAAACAAAAAATCACTTCAGCCGTTAGGCAACTCGCAACCGGTAATCCCCCGGATGAGTATGATGAATATTTATGCATGGCTGCAAGAACGTCGCGTGAAAATCTTGATTATTTTTGTGAGGCCATCATTCAGTTGTACGGTCGAGAGTACCTACGTAGGCCTACAGCACACGACCTTGCTCGCATTTTCCATGCCCATGAAGCGAAGCATCACCTCCCTGGGATGCTTGGTAGCATCGACTGTACACACGTCAGATGGAAAAATTGTCCTAGACATCTGAGAGGGCAATATACTAGAGGTGACCATGGTGTTCCCACTATTATGCTTGAAGTCACCGCGTCACAAGATATGTGGATTTGGCATGCTTTTTTTGGTCCACCAGGGTCAAACAACAATATCAACGTATTGAATCAGTCTGACTTGTATCTTACAGATCGAAATGGAACGGCGATGAACAGTTCATTCAACGTGAATGGACGCTTTTACAAACGCGGCTACTATTTGGCAGATGGAATCTATCCTAAGTGGTCTACATTTGTTAAAGCATACCCGTATCCATCCGAACCAAAGGAAAAGAGATTTACGAAGTTACAAGAGGGGGCGAGAAAGGATGTCGAGCGAGCTTTTGGTGCTCTTAAAGGAAAATGGAAAATTCTCGATCGACCTCTCCGAGCTATGACCAAAGCGAAGATTGCCAAACAGGTTCATGCGTATGTTATTTTGCACAATATGGTTATAAACGCGGGGAGGCAATCTCACCGGTTCATATAATGGATGAGCCGGTCCAGCCAGTGTACGACGACAGTGTGGTAGCGGAGTTACTAGACGAAGTTCTCCATGACCGTCTTCGATATGATCTCACGGAGCACGTAGCACGTCAAAACTTGTCGTATCTCGATGATTAGTGTGTTTTTTATTTTAATCTACTTATTTTTAAGTGTTATGTTATGTTTTTTTTATGTATTATGTTATGTTTTTTTTTAAGTATTATGTAATGTTTTATTTTATTTAATGAAATGGTATGTTTTTATTTTAAATATTGTATGTGATTTTATGTATGAAAAAAAAAAAAAAAAAAAAAAAAAAAAAAATCGGGTACAAATTGGTGACCACTCCCTCCACTTAGGGTATGGTTAGGGTAAAATTGGGTACTTTTGATGTGTAATGTTTTTATTGGATGGAGGTGAGGTGGCACCTAGGGTATTAGGTGACCACTCCCCCCTCCCTTATATATTGTTTCTTGTTACTGTTTCATGATACGGCTGTTAAATAAAGCTAATATGCCACGTGTAGCAACAACTTTTGGTACTAGATATGAACATGTTATTTATTACTAACAAGAAAACTATTAAAGGGTGCGTTTGGTTTGTAGATCGGATTGGATTCGGATTTGGATTTGGTATGATTTGAAAGAAAAGGAGGAAAGAGAAAATTATAATGATTATAAATTGAAGTTATATTTATAAATGTTATTGAATATAAAAGCATTATTTAAATAAAAGAAAATGAAATAAAGCCATAGCAGAGCAAATTATGTGGACTTAAATTGGAGAGAGAGTCTAGTTCTTTAAATTTGTCAGTAAAGTCACCAAGTGACGTAGAAATTGATCTATGGGTATTGTTTCATTGACTGTAATCAACCAACTAAACCAAACAACGTTTTTTGTGAAATAATTCCATTCCTCAAATCAAAAAGCATATAACAAACGGGCCCTAAATCATTCTTAAATACTAGCAGGGTATCCGCGCTAAGAGCATCGATTATGGGAGGTCTAAGAATAGGTTTATAATTGTTGAAAAGGTTTATGATTTATTTCAACCACAGTGAATTTTTATTTCATTTCTATGTGGCATGCAAAAGGTCCAACAACTTATACATCTTCATAGTCTCAAGATATTAAATGCATGTGATATGTGAAAAAATTACAAAGCTTTAAAATGTTTGTACCATAGTGGAGATATGTTCATTAACACAAAAAGTTTATAAAATAATGATGTGGCATGAAATATTAAATTTTTAAAGCTTGATAAAATTTAACCATAATGGATGCCCTGAGATTAAAATTGTTGGCGAACAATATATTCCTATTATATGTTTACCGTGACAATAACTTTATAGAAAATAAATTTTTTTGTTATAATGTCTTTAAGCAATAGCATTCATATAAAAATATTAGTGCACCCGCATAAAATAGCAACCCAAACAAAAATTGATAATTCAAAAAATAATTTGGCTAATATCCAACGCAACTCATAATACTCGGTCGAAACTTAAAACTAATAATCAATACACTTTATTTTTGTTAGTATTGGCCCAATATAAATTTTATTTTAACAACCACCCACTATCTCCTTTGTCTCATTCAAGCTCATAAACTCACAAAAGTCATAATATCATCGTCACTAAAATCCACCACCAAAATCCTTGCGTTCTCTAATCCAAATGACAAATACAAACTCGTTGTGATTCTCGTTTCTTGTCTTCAAATCAAAATACAAACACAATAAACAGTTAAGCACCCACGAAAAGGAAGAAAAAAAACTCCTTCGAAATACAAAAACTCGTATGTGACTCGCGAACCAATTAGGTGGTTTCGCTTTTTTTTTTCCAAGATCAATGAAGGGTTTTGTTGGAGGATCTTTAAGCATTTTCGAAAACTAAAACTGACATATTTTTCATGTATTTTTTTTTTATTATGTTTTAGTTTAAAATGTTTGAGAAAGATGAGGGTTTTGTTGTGGTTTATTCTTGGTTGAAGTTGTGACTATGTTGATGAGATGATTTGGGCAGCTTTGTTGTAGTTGAATTTTGTGGATAAGTATTTGTACATTTTGCTTTATATTTTGTATTAATTGGTGATGGGGTGTATTAATTATATGTATGTAAGAAATAATATTTGCTTAAAATCAATTATGCTTTACATAGTTGTACATTATGTTTTATAATTAGTATTTGCTTAAAATCTAATTTAGAAAATCTTAAACTTATAAATAGGAGAGATGGTTATCCCTCCATTATAAGTAGTATAGATTACCAAGTGACACTACCTAAATATTAAGCTTTTGTACGTAGCTCCTGATTTTGCCTATATTTAGCCAAAGCCCATCCAAGTGTTATTGGAACCCAATAGTTTCGTTTTGGGTTGAAATGTAACCGAGCAACGATGGGTTGTGTTTTTTGAAGCACGTCAAATTTATCCAACTAAAAGTGAAATTTCAATATTAGCGCATACAAATTTGTAACGAGTTTTGGTGAAAATATGAAAAGTGATCACGGAACAAAAATTCAGAGGTTGAAATGTAGATTAAAAATTTAAAATCAATGAGTATTTAGTCCAGTAGTTTTCGAGATGGTTATATCGTTAACCAAAAGATTATGAGTTCGAGTTTTGCGAAATCCGAAAGCAAGATCGGTGTGGTCAAGGAATGTGTATATTGTGTATGTGATTTTGAACCCACACAACGCATATGGGCCTAATTGCTTGCCCAAAGTTAATATCGGTAACAAATAGATCTAGTCGGTTAATTAATACGTAAAGCACAAGCATGCATTGACAATACGTAAAGCCCAAGCATTTTGTTAATACTATAAAACCTCACTCGCATATATTCCATGCAATTAACCTTTAACTTACCATTGAGAAAGATCGATATACGATGCAGATATTTGTAAAAACTTTGACAGGGAAGACAATAACCCTTGAGGTTGAGACTTCCGACACCATCGACAACGTTAAGGCCAAGATTCAGGACAAAGAAGGTATTCCTCCGGACCAGCAGAGGTTGATGTTTGCAGAAAAACAACTTGAAGATGGCCGTACTTTTGCCGATTACAACATCCAGAAAGGTTGTTCTTTTAAACTGATTATTAACTTTTGTATTTATTTTATTATATATGTTATGTACTACTGTAAATTAATTTGCAAAGGAAGTTTTAGTTTATTAATTTCAACATCAATTTATTGAATAAAAATAGTTATGGTTGTTTATACCAAAATCAAATCAAACACATGTTGCAATTCTGTTTTTAGTATAGATCTAAATAGTGTATTGTGTTTCTATCCTTAGAGCACTCCCATCCATAACACCATAACACCAATAACAACGTCCACGTCAGATCAGCTTTAACATTTAATATTAACATCCCCAAAAAACACTCTCATCCATAACATCCCAATAACACCATAACACCAATAATATTTCATATTTTCAATTTCAACCCCTAAACTAAAACAAACACTTCAAAACTAAAACAAACATTTCATTAAAACTAAAAACATATTACAATACGAGATTAAAAATAAAAATAAAAAAAATACAACGAAAAAAACACACACACAATAATCAATATGAGATTAAAGGAAATACGATCTATTGACGAGGTTTCAAGTTATATTTTGCGATGATTCGATCTTTTTTCGTCATTGATCCACCGCGACCACCATTGATCTTCCCCTCAAGACGCTGCGTCATCAAAAACTTGATCTCTTCCAACCGGTTATTGTGAGATCTTTTTTCCTGCGCTGCCCGACACGCCGAGACTCTCGTTTCAAACGAAACTCGTTTGCCATAGTTTCGGGAAATAAGGCGACGAGCTCGTTCTCCAGGCTTGTTCCCCAGTACTTGTTGTAGTCTCGGATCGTGCTTTCTTGGTAGCACGTTTATTTCCCATGGGGCGTGGTTGTTCATCATTACCAAACAAAGCCTCGTTTGTTTGGTTGACTTCACGGTTAAATCAACCGGTTCTAGCGTCTCCCATTTCTTATAATGACGCAAAACATCCCAAGCGTCATCCACCAAAATTGCTTTCCTCACGATACCATTGATTTGCCCGTTTCATCACATCCACCTCACTTTCACCGCTTCGTTGCTCTCGTTGCGCACGTACGTAACAAGAGTTGAACTTTGTGCATATCCTGTTCAACGATGTCCATTTGCTTGACATCATGTCCTTGGTGCGCCGTTGAAAGTTGAGTCTATTGAACTCATTTCTGACCCGATACCAAAACGTATCTCTAGGTTGGCACTTTCCAACTTTTGGATCCTCCGAAACAGCTATGTAACACCTTGCAAGTAATGTTTCCTCTGTTGAATTCCAACGATTGGTAACGACAACCTCCTCATCAGAATCAATTGGTTCGGGCTCGGGGTCTTTGGATTTTTGGATTTTCGCTTAATACGACCTTTTCCCTTTTTTTGGTGGAGATATGGGTGTCTCAGCAACATCTTGTGTTTCAGTTTGTGATTGTTGTGACTGTTGTGTGAATTGAAGGTTTTGAAAGTTGGAGTTTAAGGTGTTTTGTTGGTTTTGTTGTTGCCAAAACAGTAATGTTTGTTGTTGTTTCCACATTTCTTGGGTTGAAAAGCCTAGTGGGTTGGGGTTTGAAGATGAACCAGCGTTCGGGTTAGATGATGAACCCGGGTTTGAGGGATTCCACCCATCATTGAGAAGATTGAAGAAAGTATCGTTGTTGCCTCCCGACATTATTTTTTTTTTACAGTTAATTGAAGTTGATAGATTGAGAGTATTGAGAGGATTTAGAAGTGGAAGTGTGAATAAAAATGGTGTTTTGATTGTGTATTTATAGTGGTAAAAAAAGGTTTTTTTTTTTTTTTTTATCAATTCTAGCCGTTAGGGACTAAAAATGAAATTTGTTTTTAAAGTTAACGGCTAGTAGCCGTTAGAGGGACTAGATTTGAAAATTTTTTGAATTTTTTTTTTCCTGCCCCTTAACGCGCGTTAAGGGGATAACGTTGGGGGATTAACGCCGTGACACAAACACACTTCCAAGGGTAATAACGGGCCAACGCCGTTATTTTTTGCTATAACGCCGTTTCGGCGTTAACAATGGAAGTGCTCTTACTGAAAATCTAATATTGTATTACTACTATTGCTTGGCATACATATTTGTGCTAAGAAACATAGATTTGATGGTATATTATCCGGTTGGTTTCTGATTTTGCGTTTTTAATTTGTTTATAGTCGACTCTTCATTTGGTCTTAAGGCTTAGGGGAGGATTTCAACGACCCCTTGAGCCTTCCTTGTTGGCTTTGGTTAAGAAGCATCAAGACAAAAAAATTTGCAGTAAGTGAGTTCTTCTCTTCTTTGTCTTTTAATGTAATATGTTTGAAAGAATTTTGCTTATTTCATGTATCCGTGTGCAACACATTTCTAATCTCTAAATAATTCGCAAATTGGTTTATAGCAGAATTGTAGAATAGTTTAGACCGGCTTTCTCTAAATAATGACAATGAATGAATATAGATTTACCTACTTGTTCATTGTGGATTATTTTTCTTACAACAATGATGTGCTTTTGAACGTGTTTGAATTCTATAGTTTGCATCTTTTTAGTTTATTCAACGTTTGAGTTTATTATGTGTATTGTTTTCGTCGATCATTTCCTTGTACCTAACAGTGTTGGTTTTTGTTAGGTGTTATGCTCGTCTGCACCCAAGGGCTACAAACTGCAGGAAGAAGAAGTGTGGCCACAGCAACCAAGTAATCAGTCGATCTCTCAGGTTTTTACGAATGCAAATGAGCATGTTTTAAAATTCCTTATTTTGATTGGTTGAACTTTTTTTTTTCCTTTGTGGTTACAGCTAAGGCCAAAGAAGCGGAACGGTTTCTCATATTGACCTGGGAGTGTTTTCTCTGTTGGAGAGGATCTTGTTATGTTATATCTAGAACTTCTGTATCTTTTGTTAGTCATATTTATTTGTAACTACCTATGAAGGTAAACTAGCTAAATTGTTTGTGTAGTTAAAGAAGTACCATTGGTTTAAAGTTTTCTGTCTTTTCCCATGAAGAGTCATTGCAGTTCTTGGATACCCCTTGCATATTATGCTGATCTACAGGCATTCTAATACGAAGCTTAGTATTTTTTTTATTTTTTATTTTTATCTGTTTGTGAGTATTGTAACAACTAAAGGAGGTAAGACAAGATAGCTTGCTCTTATTCTGGCATCAACACCTACTTCAAAGTTTCGACTCCTTCTAAATATAGTAACAACTAAAGGAGATAATTGCTAACATAGATAACCACACTAATAAATATAGTCAATCACTAAATCAATAGCACAGTAATATAAATGAAACGGAGGCTACAACTAAAGGTGACAGTGGTTGAGTGGTTGGGCACCGGGTCAAAACAGATAATTTTGTGCTAGTTGAAATGGCTCGGACCAAGTTGCCCCATTACAGCTTTTGTCCAAATAATTTGAGACTTATAATCAACCACTAAAGCGTTACATAACTAATGTTATTCCAATATAACCTAAATCTTTGAATATAATGGCTATAAAGTTTTCTGGATTTAAAATAGGCTTCGGACGACTATTGACCTGTTTTGACCTTCAGACGACGTTGTCGTGGCTAAAAGTATTGCAAAAAAGTTTGACTTTTAGCAACGACAAAATAGCCGGTTTTCAAAGAGGATTGCAATTAGTACAAGATTCATGTTTGATATGCTCAACCATAGACTCAAATCAGATGTAAATGTCTCCTTGAATCCCACTTCATTTTCAAGGCAAGAATGCCAATCTTCTTTCATCTTTTCCTAAGTGACTCGGTCATAAGGTATGCCATAAGAGCAAAGGGTACCATAACTCACAAGGTGAGTTATACCTTAACTCAAACGCGTAAAAGGCCATGTTACCATACCGTTGGTGTGAGTTAAGGCTTGAGTTATGGTGGTAATGCAGTCATAATGCATTTAAGTTTTTTTGGTTGAGTCACGATAAAGAGTGTTTTTTTAAGTTAAGGTTGAAAAATTAAAGCTGATGTGGCGCTGACGTGCCACTGAGGGGGTGTTTCTTTTTTTCATATGGGGAAGGAATAGTGGGGTCCACATCTATATTAGCATCTTAATGGGGAGAGGTTAGTATTTTTTGGCTTGTGTATATAGAGGAAGTAATGGAAAATTAGTGGGTCTACTTAAAAAGAAATACTATTAAATGGTATGTGGACCCACTCCCTTAGGGGGGTGTCAGTCATGCCTAACAACATTTCTCATACCTAATCACCCACTAATAATATCCTTTCATCTCATTTCATACTTATCTTATACCTAACCATAGATTTTTAGTGTCAATCATGCCTAACCCATACCTCATCTTTTTTTATTTATTTATAATTATATTAAACAATTTAATAAAAACATAATATTTTATTAATACTTAAAAGAAAATTACATAATACTTATTAAAAAAAAACTAGTCATCAAGGTATGGTATGTCTTGAAGATGAAGATGAAGTCATTTTGTTTTTGAAATAGAGATGTAGGGAAAAACTAACTCGTCCTCGGATGAAGAAGATGAAGATGAAGATGGAGCCATTTTGTTTGTGAAATAGAAATGGTTTTGTTTGAGTAAAAATAGAGATGTTTTTGTATGTGAAATAATGTTAAATGGGTGGTGTTTAAATAGGTAAAAAAAAATAAAAAAATAAAAATAAAATAAAATTTACTTTTTATTATTATTATTATTATTATTTTAATGCTCAACGGGTACATTTTTTAAAAACCAACGGCTTGATTTTTGAATCTTTCTCCCACACCTAATCGGTGAACTTTGCCGAATTCACCCCACAAACACACCACACCGATTCAATGACAATGCTCATACCGATCGGTATGGGGCAAACCGCAACCCACACCGATCCCACTGCCACCCCCCTTAGCTAAGGGAAAAAAAGAAACAAAACATGAGTTAAGGTATAACTCAGAGTTATTCTACCCTATGTTCTAAGAAAAATCAGTTGGCAAACATGAATCGAAAACATTGTATAGATAAATGGCTATGTACCTCGCATGTTGTATAATGACTTGCAATAGCAGAAGTCGTACAGTTATACGTTCTTTAAATATTTAAATCTTTATATGACGAGAAATTATATTGGGTTGTACTATTCATACGGGGTCTACCCCTTGACCGCAAAACGGTCTAGTGGGGGTACTTTTTTCAGATTTTTTCCTTTTTTTTTTGTCCCAAAAGTATTTTTTTGTCCAAGTGCATAAGCACACAAGCAGTTTTTTGTTCAATGTCCAAGTTTTTTTTTGTCCAAGTGCATTAGCTTTACACAAACAGTGCACAGGCTCGATTACATCATCGCCTAGTTTTTTTTGTCCAAGTGCATAAGCACACAAGCAGATTGCATTATCACACAAGCATATTGCATTAGCACACAAGCAGATTGCACAAAGGCTCAGATTATCATCGCCGATTTAGAAAACCATTTGAACAATTGATAGAAAAGTGTTAGGCTCGGATATAAAGGTTGCAAAGTGATAAAAATATCACTTTGCCATCCTTTCGGTTATAAAACCAATCGTCATCGCCTTTTTTGAAAAAAAATTTGTGTCCAAGTGCAAACAGTTATTGCACACAAGTGCACGAATCAGTTTGCACAATGCAGTTGCAACCAAGTTAGATTGACCAAGTGAAACACATGTTTCACAATGTTCACAAGCAAGTACCAAAAGCAGAAGTAAGATTCCCAAACTGCAGGAACTCACAAGTGAAGAATCTCAAAGATTGCACAATACAGTTGCAACCAGTTGGATAGCCCAAGTGAAACACATGTTTCACAATGTTCACAAGCAAGTACCAAAAGCAAAAGTAAGATTCCCAAACTGCAAGAAGTCACAAGTGAAGAATCTCAAAATGGTAGGTAGTGAAACCTCCCATATTATATTCAGCCTCATCACACAAACAGATCCATTAAAGTACCCCCAAGTTACCACAAGCAGATCCATTAAATTAAACCCAAAAATCACACAAACATCATACAAACACCACCAAGTTACAACAAGTGAAGATTTCACAAGTTACAGATAGGGTGGGGTTATTTATACGGTGGCTATAATTTTAGTTAAACCCTCTCTAGTACCTAGGGTTGGGTTATAACACAAGCCAAGTGAAACACGCCGCAAGAGTGAAAGCCGCAAGTAACACACCACAAAGAAACAACAAATATCTTAGGCTGCCGATATGTCTCAATCACCAGAGGTAATGACAATTTTACACATTAATAATAGAGATAACATTAGGCTCAGATTAAGTTTCACATATTATCATATATGGCTGCAACATCAAAGGTTGCAAAATAAAAAAAAAAATTGCCGTCCATTCGGAAATTCCAAGCCAAAATCATATTATCATATATGGCTGCAACATCCAAGGTTGCAAAATAAATTTTTTTTTTTGTTGCAAAATCATCATTGCCTTATCCCATTTTTTTTTCTAAAAAAAACAATTTTCAAATCAGCTTATAATAACAAACTGCTTATCAAGCATATAAGCGTTTGTTATTTTCGATTCATAAGCAACTTCATCTCCGAACCCTCTAAATAATAGAGAGGGTTAATCTAAAATTATAGCCACGTAAATAAATAACCCCACCAGTAAGTACTATTGGAGCGGGGTCTAATCGAGCATGTGTGCAATCCGCTTGTGTGCAATAAGCGGTTTGCCAAGAAACCACACAGAGCACGTGGGTGGGGTAGGCGAGGCGGTATTCATACCACTCAATGGTGGCAGATCAAGGTGTTAATCTACCCTTTTGCACCCACACAACTCGAGCGGTTTCACATAACATCACATAATCACCCACTCATAAGCGGTTTGTAGCGCTTTTACCATAGTTCACCATCACAGAACACCCACTCACATAAGCAGGTGTTAACATCACATAATTCACCATCACAGAACCAATTTAGCCAAACCCTAAAAAAAATTAGGCTTTTTTTAATTTTCAAACAGATACATTAAATTAAACCCAGAAATCACACAAACATCTCACAATCATCACATACTCACCATCACAGACCCAATTTACCCAAACCCTAAAAAAAATTAGGCGTTTTTTAATTTTCAAATAGATCCAATAAATTAAACCCAGAAATCACACAAACATCACATACTCACCATCACAGACCCAATTTACCCAAACCCTAAAAAAAATTAGGCGTTTTTTAATTTTCAAATAGATCCATTAAATTAAACCCAGAAATCACACAAACATCACATACTCACCATCACAGACCCAATTTACCCAAACCCTAAAAAAAATTAGGCGTTTTTTAATTTTCAAATAGATCCATTAAATTAAACCCAGAAATCACACAAACATCACACAATCATCACATACTCACCATCACAGACCCAATTTACCCAAACCCTAAAAAAAATTAGGCGTTTTTTAATTTTCAAACAGATACACTAAATTAAACCCAAAAATCACACAAACATCACATACTCACCATTACAGACCCAATTTACCCAAACCCTAAAAAAAATTAGGCGTTTTTTAATTTTCAAAAAGATCCATTAAATTAAACCCAGAAATCACACAAACATCACATACTAACCATCAAAGAACCAATTTACCCAAACCCTAAAAAAAAATTAGAGATAGAGAGATAGTGAGAGAGAGAAACATCACCATAACATAACCACAGTAGCAACGTCACCACAACATAACCAACAATACCACGATCTAAAAAGTTTTTAGATCTAAATCTAAAAAAATTTAGAGAGAGATAGATAGTGAGAGAGAGAAAGTATGTTACGTGTGTGAGGTTAGTGTGAGAGAGAAACATATAATATCAACCAAGATACCACAATAAACGAACGCGTAACCACATCCATAGCCACACACGTATGGATGTGGGTGGGGTTATTTATAATAAAAGTTTTTATAAAAGTTTTATAATAAAAGTTTTGTATAATAATAAAAGTTTTGTATAAAAGTTTTGTATAAAAGTTTTGTTATTTATAAAAGTTAGAGTGAACTACATCATTCGTCCTTGTGGTATACGTTGGCCATCAAGTTTCGTCCTTTGACCAAAAAAATTGCACCGTTGGTCCTTAACTGCGAAACGTTACTCACCGTTGGTCCCTCACCCTAACTGGCGTGAGTAACGGCCGTTTAGCCTGTTTAAGTGGAGGGTATAATCGTCTTTTCCCACCCACACCACTTTTTATCATTCTCTTTCTTCTTCATCTTCCCCACTCATCTTCTATCTTCATCCATTATCACCAACCATCTTCATTTTCACCACCATCACCCCCCAAATACATCATAAAAAAATAAAACCCAAATACATCTTCATCCACCACTCCACCCCCCAACACTTACTCCAAGATTCATGAACGACCCGTTATGCTCCCTCCCTCGCATTAAATCACTTCCAGATCTTAAAAACAAATTTCTTCATAAAACCATTCATTTAATCCAACCATGTTTTCATTTTTACTCACGTATCTTCTCCTTAAATCCACATTAATAAACTCACAATCACTAACAACTAGAGTCCTTGATTCTATCCTACAAGAACACGCTTTCGCGCCATTTTTACGACACCGGGTGGTCACCGGAGTGGTTTACGATGCCAATGTGGGCCCTGAACTCACTGGAATAAAGGTCTATGCACTTCGTTTAAGAAGTGGTGCTTTGAAACGAAAAGGGTATGTTGGGTTTAAAGAGTTTGATATTCCGGCAGGTGTTGTGGTGAGTCCGTACGTTGGAAGGGTGGTTTTGGTGTATCAAAACATGGGAAATTGGTCTAGTGTTTATTATGGGTTAAAAGGGTATGTTTTTTTTTGTCACCAGTGGTGGGTTTATTTGCTTATAATGCTACCTTTTTGTCGCCGGAAAAGCTGTTGGAGCTGGATGTCCGGGCGGTGGAGGAGCCAATGGTGGTTAAGTTTGGTGGGGTGGTTGTTGGATGTGGTGTGGTGGTGGTGGTTATAGTGGCGATTTTGTTGGTGGTGGTGAGTAGGTGTAGACGGCGGAGAATGATCGAGAAAATGGAATGTGCTGCGGAGGGCGGTGTTCCGTTGGCAGTAGTTGCGGTCGATGGTGCGTTGGTTCCGGTGGCAATGGAGACCAGGACTAAACCAATTTTGGAAAATGAATATGTGAGCTAGTTGTTGCGTTCATTCTTGGTGATTTGTTATTTTTTTGAATTGTTTTATATGTTTTAGAAAAAAAGAAATTTTTTAGTGTTGGATTTAAGTTAAAGTCTTTTATAGTTTTATAAATTTTGCAATGAAAGAAGTTGTGGTGGGTGGTGGCAGGTGAGGAAGAAGATGTATACAGGAAGAAGAAATTAAAGTGAAGGGAAAAGGACGAATATACCCTCGTATTTGGACACATAACGAGCGTTACAAACGGTCGTTAGAGGGAGGGACGAACAGCAAATAACGTTTCGCAGTTAAGGACCAACGGTGCAATTTTTTTTGTCAAAGGACGAAACTTGATAGTCAACGTATACCACAAGGACGAATGGTGTAGTTTACTCTAAAAGTTATGTATAAAAGTTTGTATAATAATAAAAGTTTTGTATAATAAAAGTTTTGTATAAAAGTTTTGTTATTTATAAAAGTTATGTATAAAAGTTTGTTAAAAAAGTTATTTATAAAAGTTGTTGTGTTTTTTATTTTTTAGGCTTTCGGTTTTCACGAGGAAGTATCAGAGGATTGCCCATTTATCAGACAAGAGGTAAATATAGCTTCGGGGCTTTCCATTATAAAAGTATTAAAAAAGTATTAGTTAAAAAAAAGTGTGTTATAAAATTTGTTATGTATTTTCAGGCTTTCCGTTCTCACGAGGAAGTAACTGAGTGGGTGCAAAATATAGCCTCGGGGCTCGGTTTTGTCATTGTTAAAAAGAGAACCAAATCGGAAAATGGTCGGATGTCGAAATTAATTATATGTGTACAAAGAGCGGGATTTATGAATATCACGGTAGTGGAAAACGGAAAACCAAAAAAAAAAAAGCAATTGTCCATTCAGATTAGTTGCGAAATATAGACCAACACGATATAATTGGATTTTGAGGGTGAAGTGTGATAGCCATAATCATGAGTTGCTAGAGTCGTTGCATGGTGTGCCATATGCAATGCGATTAAAAGATGATGAGTTGAGTTTGGTCGAGAATTGTCGAGTATAGCGTGCACGACCCGCCGTAATATACTTTCGACAATAAAGGACGTGAATCCGATAACGTGTCTAGCGTTAGAACTATATATAACGCACTTGATAAGTTCCGGAGAGCCAGAGTAGCTGATAGAACTCAAATTCAAGTCCTTTACTCGCATCTGACGTGTCTAGCGTTAGAACTATATATAACGCACTTGATAAGTTCCGGAGAGCCAGAGTAGCTGATAGAACTCAAATTCAAGTCCTTTACTCGCATCCGACCAGGATTCAGTGGTATGCATATTACCAGAGGGTGAATGAGCATAATGAGCTTGAGGAGCTATTTTTTGTTCACCCCACTTCAATGCTCTATGGCGACGTTCCTTGAAATCATGCTCATGGAATCCACGTACAATACCACCATGTTTAAATTGCCATTGTTGGAAATTGTTGGAGTAACTCCAACGAATAAAACATTTTCAATGGCGTCTGACTTTATACCACGTGAAAAGGGGCATATTTTTCAGTGGGTATTGCAACGCGTGAAAGAGGTGATAGACGAAAGATACTACCCACGTGTTATTCTCACCGGAGAAGATTTAGCGTTGGTTGGGGCATGTAGAGCAGAATTTCCTACCGCCACAAATTACTCGTCGATGGCATATAGAGCAAAATTTGCTCAAGTTTATGAGAAACAAATGCGTTGGGATATATGAGTATGACTCCATTAAAAGGAGATGGGATCGGTTGGTTAAAGCTCAGACCGCCTCTTGTTCGAGCAACATTATGGCGCCTACAACAACGCTTGGTCAACCATGCGCGACTAAATTGTTAATTCTATTTTTATTATTATTCAATTAATAAGCACCCGAATGACCTTTGATTAATTCACTGTTTTTTTTTCCAGCTATCGCTGAGTATCTGGATAACTGGCTACGAGATTATAGACACATGTTTATCTCGTACATCACCGATGAATATCGCTCCTTCGGCCAGAAAACAACGTGTAGAGTTGAGGCTCACCACACGTTGTTGAAATTATATTTGGGCGACACACAGTCCAATTTAGACAGGTTGTTGAGTGTATTCGATAAGATTGTATTTGCGCAAGAAAATGCGACAAAAGAGAGTTTTAATAGAAGCATCGGTGAGAAAATAAATGATTGTAATATACTACAGCCATAAGTTGCGTACAATTTACGGACTGCCATGCTTTCACGAGATGCAATACTATGTATATAATGGTAAGTAAATTTATAACTATCAAGTTGTTTTCCCCATTAATATCGGTGATTTATTTACGGCCGGCATTGTAATATACTACTTTTAATGATTTGGGACGCCCCATTCCAATGAAGAACTTAATATTTTTAGAGAACCCTACATGTTCCGTGGCCTAATATCAATAGGCCACGCTGAAGATGGCTCTTCCAAGAATGATGATGACGATGATGATGATGATGATGATCATCATCATCATGATACTTCGTTTAGAGATGACATTCGACAATTCAAGAATGTTTTTACCAAAGCATCGTCGTTTGTCAAGAAGAATATGGTAACGAAGTTGAGATCGATATACCAACCTGCATCTCATGACACACGGGAACTCGTTATTCGAAAAATACCCGTGGACGCGTCCGGAAAAGCAAAGGACAAAATGGGCAAGGCTACACAAGTCCTGGACTTGAATGAAGACCCGGACTTGAATGAAGTTCCAACCGTAGATCACCGAAGAAGCACCGCTACAAGATCTACACAAGTCCTGAACTTCAACAAAGAACCTGCCCGACATAGTTCTTTCACGGGTCCTAGTGATCACCGAAGAAGCACCGCTATAAGACACATGTTGTTATGCGATGGAGATGCAGAAAGCGAAATGTTTATGGGTGTGCTTTCAGTCCTTTGGCATCCATACATAATCGTATATATATAATGTGGTGGGTGACAATTGTGGGTTTCGGTCGCTTGCCCATGGTGTTTGGGAACAACAACATTTGTGGCGCCAAGCGGATGTTATTGCAACAGATGGACCTACATTGGCGGTTTACATGGGTTTGTGGGGAAGTTGGTTTTAATGAAATTCAGCCGTACAATAGACTGGTCCGACATGGAAATGCACCGATCGCTACATGGAAATGCCAAACACGGGGTTGGTTATTGCGTAACTGATTAGGCGACCGTTGCATTTATATCTTGGGGGGTTGGAATATGTGTTTTCCGCTTCTCCGTGGACCGGACTTCTCACAAAGAACTGACCCCCTTGTGATAGCCCGTGTGGGGGACGAAGTAGTTCATTACATTCTTCTGACGCTAGACGAACATTCTCCACTTCCGCATCTCCACCCACAGTGGAGGAGACACAGATCCGAAGCTGCATCCCATTGGGAATCATTATATAGGCATCGACTACCAAATTAGTAAATAATATATACATACAAAACATTGTAAATGATTAATGATTCATGTTGTAAATAATTATAAACATAGTGAATGATTCATGTTGTAAATAATTATAAACATTGTAAATGATACGTGATTTATGTTGTAAATGATTGATTACTGTTTATATTTAAATTAATAATAACATTGTAAATGATACGTGTTTTATGTTGTAAATGATTGATTACTGATTTATGCAAATTTTTTTGTCAGGTGGGCCAAGGAAATCCTTTATGATGTCGATGTAATAGAGGATTTATTATAGAACGGAAATCCACGAAATCATTTCGGGGCCGACCGTATTATGCATGTCCTCTTTCAGTGGTAAATAATCATACGTTTGCTTAGGGTTTTATGTAAATAGTTTGTTTGTTAAAAATACATTTCTTATTATTTTATTAACATGTAAATGCCGTGTACAAATGACTATGGGTGTCGATACTTCAATTGGAAAGATGAATTTGAAAGACGGTACCTTAGTCGAGCCTCATCTTCAACGCAGTGCTCAAACTGCGTTGCTAAAGATAATGAGATCAAGTTGTTGAAGACAAGAATAAAGACGCTGGAGATGGAGTTAGAATTGACAAGGAATCCTGAGGATCACGCTTGTCAGTCGGGTGCAAGGCTCCATGATCTTTTAAACGAGATGAATAATCTTCATATGTCGTAGATGTTATTGTATTTAAATAATATGTTAACGTTGACGTTTAATTTAATAATAACAGTTGTTGTTGCAGTTATTTAATGTGGTAATATTTAACGTGCTATTATACAAACTAAATAATTATACATGTACAATACATTACATGTACAATACAATATTATACACACACTTATTTCTATTTATAAAAAAAAAAAAAAAAAAAAAAAAAGGGACAAGGGGACAAAAAGTACCCCTAAAATTATAGAGAGGGTTTAAGTAAAGTTATAGCCACCGTATGAATAGGGTTGTACTATTCATACGGGGTCTACCCTCTTGGACCTGCAAACCCTAGTGGGCTCCGGTACTTTTTGTCCCCTTTTTTCTCCTTCTCTCTTTCACATGCGGCTGTGGGTCCCCCTCACATGGCTGTACCAATTTTTTTTTTTTAATTTAATTGTGTAGTGTTTAGGTATATGTATAGTGTATTTATTTGTGTAGTGTTTTTATATGTATAGTGTTTTTATATGGTATTTATTTTACGTTACTTTTTATAAACTTTTTATAAACTTTTTTTATAAACTTTTTTTAATAAACTTTTTTTATAAACTTTTTTTATAAACTTTTTTTTATAAACTTTTTTTATAATCTTTTTATAAACTTTTTTTATAAATTTTTTATAAACCTTTTTTATAAATTTTTTTTATAATTTTTTTATAAAAATTTTTTATAAATTTTTTATATACTTTTTTTTATAATTTTTTTATAAACCTTTTTTATAAAATATTTTTAATAAAAAGTTTATAAAAAAGTTTATAAAAAAAGTTAAAAAAAAAGTTTAAATAATATGTTAACGTTGACGTTTAATTTAATAATAACAGTTGTTGTTGCAGTTATTTAATGTGGTAATATTTAACGTGCTATTATACAAACTAAATAATTATACATGTACAATACATTATTATACACAAACTTATTCCTCTTAAAAAAAAAAAAAAAAAAAAAATACCCCTAAAATTATAGAGATGTTTTAACTAAATTATAGCAACCGTATGAATAACCCCACTCTATGAATAACCCCACCCATTATATTTAGTGATTGTCAAATCAATCATGGCAGGCAGACTATAGAACTTTCCATAATCTCCGCTGAAATCAATTTGGGATGATCTTGTAAATGTATTAAAATGAACAAATCAGATACAATGAGACCAAATAAAAAAAACACACAAAAAAAAAAAAAAAAAAAAAAAAAAACAATACTCCCTCCGTCTCATAATAATAGTCCATATTTCCTTTTTGGGATGTCTCAATTTAATTGTCCACTTTCCTTTTATAGTAAAAACTAGAGAATTTTGTGAGGGAATATTCCTTTTGAATGGTTGAAAATTAAAGTGGTCCCACTTTTATTAAAGTGTGTGTTTCTTGTCTAGTGACAATAATTTTGAGACGGAGGGAGTAACAAACAAATTATGCTTTAATATATAGTATTTGTTTTCACATTAATACTTACGTAATCACAATCAAACAAAACTATATAAAGTGATTGAACAATACATACCTCCTGAACAATACGATACGTTGGTTTATTGAAAGTTTTATTAAACTAACTAGCTTTGATGATGAAGATAAAGGTGTATAGACACTCACTCAAACCCGCCTTTTTTTTTTAAACTCCAACAACAAATTCTTTTTTATATACTTGTTTCCAATCTATTTCTTTCGACTAATTAATTACCTTTTTATTGAAAGTTTGCAATAGCAGTTTCAAATAATTGGTAATCTCAATCAAAAATCTTTTATCTTTTTTATAGTGATAGTGACAAAAAAATGCTTCAAACTTGATCACTTCTGGGATTGTGTGCGGCCAACTATTTTTTTTTCATTATAACACAAACCTTTTAAATTTGTTTTATTGTATGTATCCAATCAAGCTAAGCGTTACATCATTAGTCCTTTATATTAACGACCGTTACTAAATAACTTAAAATTCCGTTTTCTTACGTTTTTTACGTTTTCATCCGTTTTATACGTTTTCGTCCGTTTTCTTACGTTTTCATCTATTTTAATATGTTCTCATCCGCTTTCTTACGTTTTTATTCGTTTTTATACATGTTCGTCTGTTTTTATACGTTTGTATTCGTTTTTATACGTTTTCGTCCGTGTTTACACGTCTTTGCTCGCTTTTATACGTTTTCGTTCGTTTTTATACATTTACGTTCGTTTTTATACGTTTCGGTTCGTTTTTACACGTTTTCGTTTGTTATTATACGTTTCATCCATTTTTATAAGTAAAAAACGGACGAAAACGGATGAAAAAGTAAGAAAACATCCAATTTTATACATTTTTATCCATTTGTATACGTTTTCGTCCATTTTTATATGTTTTGTCCGTTTTTATACGTTTTCATCAATTTTTATACTTTTTCGTCCGTTTGCTTACGTTTTCGTCTGTTTTTATACGTTTTCATTCGTTTTTATACGTTTTCGTTCGTTTTCTTACGTTTAAAAAGGTTTTCGTCCATTTTCTTCCGTTTTTTACGTTTTTGTTTGTTTTTATACGTTTTTGTCCATTTTTATACGTTTTCGTCCGTTTTCATCCATTTTCGCCCTTTATATACATATTCGTTTATTTTTATAACGAACATAAATGTGTAAAAATGAACAGAAACGTATAAAAAAGAACGTAAACGTACAAAAATGAACAAAAACATATAAAAACGAGCAAAAACATGTAAAAACGGATGAAAACATATAAAAACGGATACAAACGTATAAAAATAGACGAAAACGTATAAAAATAGATAAAAATGTAAGAATATGAACGAAAACGTATAAAAACAAGAAGAAATGTGTAAAAATGGACGAAAACATTCAACGGATACAGACGGATGAAAATAGATGAAAACGTATAAAAGTGGATAAGATCGTAAGAAAGCGAATGAAAACGTATAAAACGAATGAAAACGTACAAAAACGGACAAAAACGTATAAAAACGGATGAAAAGTATGAAAACGTAAGAAAATGAGCAAAAACGTATAAAACATGTAACATATTGGTTTTCATAAACACATCACATAACACAATATGGTTCGAATAGTTTAAGGTTCTAGAGAGAGAAAATGAAAGATGGGAGCCTTTCTAGAGTAAGAAAGTAAACAAAAGAAAGAATGTTAGATTGAGTAAAAGGTCCAACCCTCAACCTTGGGAGGTAGAGGGTATTTATAGTTACATACTAAACGTCCTCCGTCGGACTGTGGATCAAGCATACAGTTGGTAAAGACCCGTCCGTCCTCCACGGTGTTGCACTAAACTAAATAACTAACTAAAATAACTAGTAAATAATGTAATGTCTACGAGCTAACATATGCTAGACTAGAGTTGGGGTGACCGACTCTTCAACATGGATTTTCTAAATCCTAAAAATCTCCCCCTAAGGGAGGTCACCCCATGATTTACATTTTGAATCCTAGCATTCTATCTTTGTCTTTATGCTCGAGCTCGTAGACTTTAATTCTTCAATGTCTGCATTCTTTGTGCTTTAGTAGTGACTCTTCATAGTCCGATTATTTTGTACTTTGAGTGGAGGCCTTTGAACTGATCCACATCTTGATGATCTTCGAGCTTTCATTGAGATCATCAGCCACAGTAAATCTCTGGATCACCCTTTGTAGTGTTGCCTTCATGTGATGTTGTGACTTTCGGACCGACATGCTCACACTTTCTGGATCATGACATCATTTCTTCTTATCAGAGTAGCGGAAGCTTTAGTTGATTCATGATATTTGCAGCAGCATAGCAGAAGCATGGAGTGAAAATATCTTAGCCAGGTTATGAAGATAGGCACTTGTCATGATTTCTTTAAGTTACGTGTGGATGCTGTGAGCATGCGGCTTTGGATTGACTTCTCAATTCTGACCAGCTGCAACCGTCCAAATGTACCTGCAAACAACAGTTAGCAATAAAACACACGAAAATGTCTTTGATCACTTTCGTTGAATTGAGGTACACGACCCACGGTTCCCCGTTGATCAGTACAAGTACTGCATGTGATCAGGTATAATTCCAAAGAATCTCCTTGACAGGTTTCGCATTTGCTCTAGCCGTTCTCAAACCGGAGTTTCTCAAAGAAGACAACACGGAGTGAGTGAACCAGCGAATTGAGATTCACTGATTGATGAAAAATTGATTTGAAAAACAATCGCGTATTGCTTAGAAGAAAGAGTTTTGCAATACGACGAAGGTTTTATGAGAAAGATCAATTTTCAATCAAAAATACCTTTTGTAAAGAGAAGACACATTCGATGTGCGAGTGAAAAGAAGAGATTTGCACATCGAACTGTTTTTCCAAAAGGATTTTTTTCAATCAGAGATACTTTTTGTGTTTGAAAACATGAGTACACATTCGATGTGCTAGAGAAAAGAAGCTTTGCACATCGAACGGTTTTTCCAAAAGTATTCGTCAATTCATATCCTGGACCAAGGTTGATTCAAGAGTGAATCGCCCCATCGTTTCTGTCTAGTTGTCACAAGCTTGATCTTTTGAAAAGATCTCACATGTCACCCACCAAGAGCTTGTTTGATGTTGGCTCTAGAAGGATTTCCATCTTCATTGTGAATATTTCTACATATCACTCGGATGTTCTGGCAATACCATAAGGATAATTGATAAGGTTTTAAAATGTACCATTTTGAGGGGTCGTTTAAGCCCTTATTTGATCACTTTTGTATCCGTTATTACTTAATATCGTTCCTTTTCACTTTTTAGGTCCCTTGAAGGCAAATTGCTGGAATGGCACTTATTTGGACGAAAAGGCACGGATATACGAAGAAAATGGCCAAAGTCAAGAATCGAGACACTCAAGCTGTTGAAATACAAGGGGACGGCGTCATGTGTTAATTGCGACGCCGTCGCATCACTTTTGTGACGGCTCAGTAGCCAAATTGCTTATTTACAAGTGACGGTGTCAGGCTTTAAAAGAGTAGGCCGTCGCAACTCAGATGGCCTAGATTTGATCCAGACGGCGTCAGAAGCTGAAGAGGACGGCGTCACAAGCACAAGGTGACACCGTCGAAAGACTAACGTGGCCAAGACGAAACCCTAATGACGGCGATCCGACAGCGTCACAAATCATAAGGTGACGCCGTCGCGAATGTAATCTTATATATAGAATCCGAATTTTTTATTATTCAGTGTGTAGTCTTTTGGAGTAAAAACCTAAACCGAACCAAGGTTGTCTTGTACAGTATTTTAGGGTTCCAAACCCTATCTTACATCAAGATAAGTGTTTTACTTCATTAATTCAATTATGTCTTCAATTACTTGTGTGTATGCTTGCATGTTCTCCATGTCCGGCTAATTTACTTGTGTGTTTGCTTAGGGAATATGAAACTTAACTATTGAATATTGATTGGTTGTCTCTTATCTTAATTGTTAATGATCTAGTAATGCGGTAGGTCATTCATTGTGTAGTTAATGCTTGATTAATCTTTGCGAACCTTAGACTATAACACCTAGAGTAGTTGTAGGCTAAACCATCCAAAGAGTACCTTAGAGTTAGAGTTTATAAACCCTATAGATTTTGTAGACGAGACCCTTTGGTAGTTTTAAAGAGTTAGGGATAAACGCATACCCTACGACCTTAGACACACAACGCGATTAGGAATAAGGACGTGACAATTCAACCATCAATAGGAGATAATTAAGGAGTAATAAGACCTAAGTAAACACATCTTTAAATCATCATACGAGCACACAATAATTAGACATAGAATACCATCACCTTAGTTATTTAGATATTTAGATAATAGAGTAATCAGTAGAAATACCAACCCCCCAAATCCAAACCCCAAGATTCGTACCTTTCCATTTCCTAAAAAATATAAAAAGCACAAAAATAATCTTCCTCAACCCCAACCTTAGCGTAGTAACTCCTCACTGGCATTCCTATTCCCCTAGAGAACGATATCAATTCCCGTGGCTTACGCTAATACTACACTACAACGATTAGGTTCACTGCCTAGGGTGTTGAAAAACTTGCTCGACGAAAAGGAAGTTCCTTTGACCCCGAACGACGCGTGTAGCGTTATTAATAATGCGTAGGACTCTCAATATATACTTACTTTCCACATTGTGTGAAACAGCAAGTCTTCATTATATTTGTGTTCTAATGAGATATTATGGATGATCTCTTGGCTCTAGACTCAATAGTGCACATTTGGTTCCTATGCCAGAGACTAGGGAGAGGGTCTCTTTCTTCAATATCAACAATCTCTAAGAGAAAGTCGATAGATTATGTAGGTTCCCCGTGAGAATGAAACAAGTCCTTTTAAGAGGAACTTGAGTAGCTTGGGAAGTTTAGTGCAGTGCGTCACTGGGTCCATGACGTCTTGTCTTCAATACAAGTGTTACCTTGGTAACCACCAGTAGCATATGAATTGAACCCGGTTACTGCCCTAAGGTTGAATTATTGGAGGGCTATTTCTTTTCACCCTTTTCTCATTTCATTTCTTTTTCATTCTTCAACCCCTTCAGTGCTTACCGAGACTTCATAACTAGAACCTTGTTGGGTTTATTCCAGTTCTAGCTCTATCTCAGTCCGCACTCTTCCCGTATTCTCATTTTTCTCCTTCTTTCATCATACCTAAGGACTTCTACACTAACTAGTGAATTGTCCCTGGGTAGATCCCTCCGGCTCTGGCGGGATCGTGGGAACGAATACCTAACCTAATCATCTTTATAACACCACGCATAAAGTAAATTGGTCGGTCATTAGGTATTGTTCTTTCCTTCTTGAAACCAATTGAAAAATCATTTGGAAAATCAATCAAGGTACTTGTGATATAATATCAAATCATATTGTACCTTAATAGATTTGATCATTTAGAAATGCTCCCCCTCAACATGTGCATATGATTTTGAAATTGTTTAGCACATAAAGGCAAGAGTTATTTGAAATAATTTCTTGATCACAATTTCCATAGAAAAAGCTATTTTATTTTCTTGGTAAATTATCCCCCTCAAAATGTGCGTTGGTTGTGAAATCATTTAACACATCGAGGCAGGAGTTCTTTGAAGTACTTTCACGATCACATTTGCCATTAAGAAAACCATTAGAAAATCAATCAAGGTACTTATGATAAAACATAGAAATCTTTGTACCTTGATAGTTTATTTTCTTTTGAAATGCTCCCCCTCAATATGTTCTTCGAGATTCGAAAGCGTTTGGCGCATATGGGAGAGCAACATGCACATTTGAATCAAATCGATCACTTGTTATCAGATTTCATATTTAAATCACATTTTCTCCCCCGATCAAAAATATCAAATCCTTTGAGATTTTAGATCCCAAGTGATTTAAATGGTTTTTTAGAAAACCTGGGAGAAAATATGCCTGGTTTAAATTCTCTTCTGGTTTTTGGTTAAATGCTCCTCCTCAATCATGTGCATCATGTATTTGAAATCGTTTGGCACATGAAGGAAAGAGTGCTTTTGAAACAATCACCCTTTAAAACCGATTTGAGATTTAAATCATTATCTCTCCCCCGATCAAAAATTTCAAAAACCAATTGAGATTTGTGATCCCAATTGATTTAAATCATTTAAAATATTTTGGGGAAAGACGTGTCATGATTTAATTTTGAAATATACTGATAAGGATCAATTTTAGACAATAAAGATTGTTAGTGTCAGGTATGATAGTTTTAAGAGATCTTTTAGTAAAATAAAACAATTTCACTATCAAACAAGAACAGAAAAAATTTCATTTTGAAAAGATCTTTGAATTTTAAAGAAAATCATACCATGACATAACATTTAATCTTTAGATCACCACTTTATTACGTACAAACCGGAACTTTTATGAAGAAATATCATTTGAAAATATTTTATTTTAAATCACTCTCCCCCTCAATCGATGACCGTAGTCGATGATTGAGTGACTTAAGATTTGATAAAATAAAGTCCGGTGATTTCCAAAATTTAAGTCCAATTTATTTTCAAAACAATATTTTCAGAATTGTTTAAAAATGGTATCATTCACTACTTTTACTGTACAAGATATGTTAGGTGGTGTAGAAGTTGCTTCTGTTGTTGCTATAAGGCTGGAAGAAAAACCATCTACAGATGCAGTGAGACCTCTGAAGTTGCATCTATCGTGCCAACTATCCATAGAGAGATCTAATTAAGCTTCGTTTCTTCTTTGTCGACCCAAGAGATAGTTACCCTTTCCATTCGGCATCTAATCATCTGCATTTGTGGGATCCGGATCGGGAACATTCTTTTAAACCATGTTATCTGCATACGTTAGTAAGCACAGATAGACATATATGGTGGTCGACAACACCCAAACAGTAATCGACTAATAAAAGTCAATCCAACATGTCAATTAGATCATATAAAGCATGGGAATAATGTATTTATCAAACTCTAATAATCTAATCCTAACAATCATATCCTAGGTACCTAGTCCTTCAACGTAGGTTAACATGTTTTACATTTAAGTATATAGGATAATTAGATAAGCTCGTTAGATGATATAGATTTGAAAACATTCTCCCCCTCAATCAATGACTTATTTTCTGAAAAGTTTAAAAGCGCTGAAGTCATTGATTGAGTTTTCAATTTTTACGAAAACTCTGAATCTGATTGATTTACAAGCAACTCATTTATCACCATTTTTGAAAACAACAAATATTTTTCTGAAGAATTTATGGAAGGAAAAACATTTGTGTAGGAACAGCAGTCATTCGACATACTTTCCTCAATTTGTTTTTAGGATATGTGCACGAATTTTGTGAAAATCGCATAAGCGTAGCACTTTCCTTCTTTGAAAAACGGGTTGCTATCTGAAATAATAGCAAGCCATATATTTAGCACGGGTTATAGTCTGAAGTAACTGCAAGCCATAATTTTAGACATGTTTTGGAAAAAGAATATTTACACCTCCTGCTCGAACTTCATCTAAAGTCCCGTGCCATTATTGAATGACATTTCTAAGACTGTAGATGTTATCGATACCAGGAGACATGTCTTGAGAAAACAATATTTTTGGTATTTTTAAATTTTATAACTTTTTATGGGTTTTTTTTTTTGTAGTTTTGAATTTTGCTTTTCGATAAATGTATACAAAGAGGATGATATAGTTTAAGAAGGACGATGATACGAGTACTGAGATAAGGATATCGTACAACACTTTGTAGAAGATAGAAGTCATCATCTCTTAAACTTTCACCACCAAAGCTTTCGAGGCTCTTGAATCGTCGTCAGAACTTGAGCCTTCTGAAAGTGAGACTTTGGTAGCTTCCCCCCAAACCGACAAAATAAGAATAAAGACCATTTCCCCAAGAAGTAGAAATGAATAAAAAACGGTCTCATTGAATGAAGCTCAGCACCCTGAAGAACCCAAGAACATCGAAGTAACAAGTTGAAACATTGATTGTCTCAGTGGTTATCAAATCCGGAATAACTGATTAAGTCCGATCACATGAACCTGTTGTGCGTCCCCGATGTACACATTACTCTTCGAGATTGACCAGTTGTCTATACAGGGGAACAATATATCAACATCTTCATTTTACCAAGTGCATTCCAGTTATCTTCCATATAACCAATCAGCCCATAATGTACACAAGTACCCAACCAGAGTAGAGACAACGACATCACAGTAACTGGTTGAATAACTGATCTTCTCTGCGAAAGTCAACTCCAGAATAACTGATTCAGCTCGATCATGTGAATATGTTGTGCGACCCTGATGTACACATGTCTCTCCCCTGATGGTTGCGATCTTATCGGAATCATCATTACATTGTGTACATGAAGCACTAACCGGAAGCACTTTATCATAAATCATATAGAAGATGTCGATCCGCAATATCATCTCACGTTCCAAATATTCTTCTCATATTTCTTCCAACTGAAGGCTGATTTAACACATACCAAAAGTATCCAAAGACCACTTCCCCCCAAATGGTTGGAATAATACATCCTTCCCCCAAATAGTTGGAATAGCACACCAAAGGCTACGAGTTAAACACTGAGTTTCTCTACGGTTATGACATTTGTCTTTCCCGGGATTACTTCAATAGAGAAGAAGTATTAAGTTCATCACGTGTACTCGTTGTGTGTTTAGATGTATGTCTCCTTACCCCTTGCTGGTTTTGATACTTCAGAATCAGCAACACATAATAAGCCCGTATACTAGAAATCTATTGAGAAGAACACTTGAACTCTTGTGAGAATCAACTTGCTGCGGAAGAATGAGAGCAAGTCTAATTAGGGATTAAATTTGACATTTCACTCTCCCCCAATTAGTGCTCTCCCCTAAACTAATAATCTTTATGATGAATGCCCGAAATAAGAAGAAGTCTTTAGATCGTTAAATGCAATTCGTCTTTAGTCTTCTAACATGCAGAAAATGTAGAACAGACTGTAGACTCGACCTTCTTTAAGATTGTCTAGTTGGGGAATAGAAAGTCAACATCTTCAACTCACTAAATGCATTCCTGTTAACTTACAAATAGCAAATCCCCTTAAGTCAAATCCCTCCCAATCAAACAAGAACAGAAAAATGTTCATTAAGGAAATCAGCCCCGCAACTGGAAGCACTTTGTCATTAATCAACTCAGCCCGTGTGAAGATGTTAACCAACGGCTCTTAGAATAAAACTCCATGTGAAGATGGCCCGATAAGAAGAAGCTCGTTTCTTACATGAGTTTGGAGTCGTTTGACCATTTATTCTCAGATATCAATCAACCATGCAGTAAATTCACACTTCTTCTCCCCCTCAATAATTGCATACCGAGTTGCCATTCTTGATTGAATAAGTGAAAATGATCCAAATGTATTCTATTCACACTTCTCCCCCTCAAAGGATGATGTCGTCATCGTCATTATAATTGAGCAAGTGGAATAAGAAAACAATCAACAGTAGTTCGGTTCACTTGATGACTGAAAGCGCATGGAAAAAGTATGAAGCATGTTGATGAGAATGGTCATTTCTCTTCTTCCAAAGATAAAGCGCACTGAAGCGTACAGTTTTATTTTCTTTGAGGAACGAGGCTTGAACTGTTGTGTTCAAACGTCATAAGAAGATTTCTCTTCTTCAGAAGATAAAGCGCACTGAAACGTACACTTTTCTTTTCTTTGAGGTACGAGGCTTGAACTGTTGTGTTCAAACGTCATAGCAGATTGAATATCAAGGTTGAGTTACTTGAACCCGTGAGTTATGAGATATCAATCCATTTTTTATCCATACTTTAAGCCAGTCCATGTAGTGAAGGATCGAAGTATCTGCAACTGAGTAAGGACTACCTGCACTAACATTACAAGCTTGATTGCATATATATTGGTTAGTGACATTAGTATCCAAACCCTTTGGGGTTTCACGGTCAACCTTGATTTTGCCATCAGTAAACAGCTTTCCGGTAGGTATCCACCTAAGTCCAACATCCTTAAACATTCTACCAGACGGCATCCACTTATGGCAAGGTCTAGGATTTTTGATATTCTTATGCAAAGTGGAAGACTTATCGTTATTCATAGACTCCAAGGATTTAGCAGTTGGGATCCATCTAGGCGAAGTTTTTGGTTTGTTTTGCATCATAACATGTTGAACCTTAGCCATGTTAGTAGTCTTAGTGGATTGTACCTTAGCATGTGAATTAGGAAAATGTTTCTTATTCAGAAAAGACTCAGAATTTCTTGTTTCATTTTCTACATGCTTAGCATTCTTCTTCATATAACTACTCTTAGATGCAAGCCAACCCCTAGTCTTTTGAGTGTTCCTAGGTAATGGTTTACAACTACTAGCAGTGCCTTGAAATCTCGTGGAATGCATCACCCTAGGTCTTGCACCTAAAATTCCGTCTTTTCGAATCTGTGCTTTTTTCCTAGCTTGTTCTAGATAATAGTTCTTCCACAAGTCATTCATATCATATGAATTCTGGGTTTTAATGCTTGATTTTGACACGGTTTTTGAACTATTCCTAGAGGTGCTGGGAGTAGAAGTGGCTACTTGTTGAGGGTTAACTGAAATAGAAGCCTTATTCTTAGGTAACTCTGGTAAAGTGACTGGTTTTGAAAAAACTTTTATCGCATCAACTTGGGAGGCAAGCCTTGTCTTTAAAGATTTTGTTCTTTCAGATATGAATGCAGTAGGCTGCCTAAAAACGGACCGATCTCTAGTGGGATGAGAAACTGGCTTCCCCAAGGATGATGGTTTTGTAAACTTAGTGTTCACACTTTTCCCTACGGTTTTTCTAAGCTCATTATTTAAGGCAACAATAGCGAAACTCTTTTCCTGAAGTTGAGCTTTGAGTTCATTAATTTTTTCTATCAAAGAGTTTGTTTGTTCCATTGACTTAGTTCTAGTTTCTTTGACAGAGCCATATAAACCGCTAATTCATCATTTCTCATATGAATATCATCAATAGCATTAACATCAGAATTACTTGTAACCAAATTACTTTTCACATGCATATCAGAAATATGTTTCTTCAAATTGTTGATTGTCGAGTTTTTGGCATAAAGCTAAGCTTTTAAATTGTTTATTTCAAAAAATTCAAGAAATTCTGGAAATTCCGGATTTTTACATGGTTTCTTAGTTTGAAAACTTTCCTCCTTTCTTTGTATTGCAATTTCAAGTGAAATGCAATGTTTTTCAAGTTTTGAGAATTTGTTTGAAAGTTCATCAAAAGATTTTCTATCAACCATATCATTTGTTTTGAAATTATTAGACTCAGCCTCAACCAAGGAACATTTATCAGAATCATGTTCAGCATTAAGATCAGTATGTTTAGGTACATTAGCAGATGCACTATGTTGAACAGTTAAGGGTACCTCATCACATGACACCTGTTCATTTATCTGTCTGATATCTGCATCCACATCATGTGTAACAAGAGTCACTGAACTACTCGCTATTTCAAGCTTAACTGCCTCTGAGCCCATGTATTCAGTACCAACTGATCCATCATCTGGTGCTTTATCCATCTCAACACTACAATCTCTTGATTGCACTTGACATTCATTTACCAGACATTCATTCACCAGACATTCATTCACCTTTCTGATTTCTGTATCCACATCTTGTCTGACATGAGTTACTGAACAATTTGTTACATCATTCTTTGTTGTCTCTGTTATTCTGCATTGAGCAACATCCGATCTTTCAACTGATACATTACCCGACTCATCACAACTATCTCTCAACTGTACCCGACACTCATCCACTTTTTCATCATTCTGAATAACTTCCTCAATATACTTCTCCATATTATCCATGAGTTGGATAAGTGTCTCAATGAACTCGTTAATTTCCATTCCAGTGTGTCTTGTGAAAGACATTTCAGTCATGTGATAATCATAATCTGATGTGAATTCCTTACTAATGAATGACTGAAATTGTTCGTGGATCACCTAAAGTGTAGCTCTAGAACTATCTTCATGAACCTTTACTTTGACAAGTTGTTGTTCCAATTGTTCTAAGTTCAATAGTAATGTTCCTGTTAATGTGGATGAATCTTGACGGAAAAGAGTATTGCACGTTCGTCCCATACCAATAGGTCGAAGTAACATGAGGTGTGATTGAAGTTGTTGATAAGGTTCAATGCTAATTTCCTTATGCATGGTATTCTGTAGCCTAGATTGGTGCAATTCTCTTTCTTTAGATTCTGAACACGGAGGTCTCACATCCTCATTGATTGATTCCATCATCTGTAACCGTTCAGTATAGCTTATATTCTCATGGTTGTCAACAGCATCATACAGCTTGAGTACTTTTGAAATTACTGAATCAGGAGTGTAAGACATGATGTTGATGTGTACACGGGATTTTACTAGTCTGTGATTTAAACTGAGAAATAGAATCTTTCGCGGGATTTTACTAAAATCAAGACCAAACCGTAAGAAAGTGAGAAGTAGAATGTAGTAAAGGAACTAGAAGATGATAAGGAAGTGAAGATAAATTGGTGTTATGGTTGAGTTTGTGATATTCCCTAATTCTTTATATATACCCCCTTTTTCGGAAAATTATGGTTTGAAAACAAGGGTTTTGTATGTTTGGTTTGGATACAAATCGCAGGAATTGGCAACTTACATAACTTGACAAATCGCTTCAGAAGTCAAATCGCTCAGAAGACAAATCGCTTCAGAAGACAAATCGCTCAGAAGTCAAATCGCTCAGAAGACAAATCGCTTCAGCAGACAAATCGCTCAATAGACAAATAACTCAGCAGACAAATCGCTCAGAAGACAAATCGCTTAGTACACAAGTACACCCACTACTTTGTCCTTACTTGTCGTTTTGTCTTAATAGACAAATCGCTTCACCAAAAAGATGACAAATCACTACCAAACAAAGACAAGTCGCTTCAATAAGCAACATCAGAAGGGACAAATCGCTTCAAGAACAGGACAAATCGCTTCAGCAAACGATCCAATCAGGGACAAATCACTTGAATGAATAATTTACCGTGGCATAAATCGCTTCCAAGAAAAGTTCAAAAACACAACTTTTCAATCCAAAAACACCTTAACCACGATGATTCAAGCCTTCCAAAACAAAATCTAAACACTTATAATGATTCTAAACACAAAAGTACTATCAAGATCCAAACTTTAACACAAGAAATGGTCCAAATGATGCTAACTACTCTAAACTCATACAACCCCAAAAACCTTATGAAAACCACTAGAAATCCAAGAATATAAGCGATGAGTGATCAAACCATGGCTCTTGATACCATTTGTAACATATTGGTTTTCATAAACACATCACATAACACAATATGGTTCGAATAGTTTAAGGTTCTAGAGAGAGAAAGTGGAAGATTGGAGCCTTTCTAGAGAGAGAAAGTAAACAAAAGAAAGAAGGTTAGATTGAGTGAAAGGTCCAACCCTCTACCTTGGGAGGTAGAGGGTAATTATAATTACGTACTAAACCTCCTCCTTCGGACTGAGGATCAGGCATACAATGGGTAAAGACCCGTATGTCCTCCACGGTGTTGCACTAAACTAAATAACTAACTAAAATAACTAGTAAATAACGTAATGTCTACTAGCTAACATATGCTAGACTAGAGTTGGGGTGACCGACTCTTCAACATGGATTTTCTAAATCCTAACAAAACAGACGAAAATGTAAAAAACAAATGAAACGTAAGAAAATAGACGAAAATGTATAAAAACATATGAAACGTATAAAAAACGTAAGAAAATGGACGAAAACGTATAAAAATGGATGAAAACATAAGAAAGCGGACAAAAACGTATAAAAACAAATGAAAACGTAAGAAAACGGATGAAAACATAAAAAATGTAAGAAAACATATAAAAACGGATGAAAAAGTAAGAAAACGGACAAAAACGTATAAAAACGGACGAAAACGTAAGAAAACGGACGAAACTGAATAAAAATGAAGGAAAACGTAAGAAAGCAGACGAAACCGTATAAAAACGGATGAAAACTTAAGAAAAGGGATGAAATGCATAAAAACAGATGAAAACGTATAAAAAAAATAAGAAAACGAAATTTTAAGTTTTTTTACTAACGGTCGTTAATATAAAGGACTAAAGATGTAACGCTTAGCTTGACTGGATACATACAATCTTGGATCGATATACTCTAACCAAACTAACTTATGTAGCTTGTAAGGGCTTAGCAACCTCGGATAAATCCTAAGTCACTAACAATGAAACACTGAATTTACTCTATTAAGTATGCGGAAACTACTTCAATAAAGCTAAGAAGAATTAACTTTAACTTCAACGATTTTATTGATACTTAGAATCTGCTTGATACACAGATTCACTAACAACCCTAACAACTCTAATTCTCTAATACTGCATATGAATTCGTACCTCTAATGCCAATCTAGGGGTCCTTTTATAGGCATAAGGATAACCCTAGTCGGTTTACAACTCTAATCCTTGTACGACAAGTAATCTAAACTAAGAATATTCTAGAATAACAAAGCTTTCCATAAACGATATAACAGTTCTTTAAGCTTTGCAGTACTTTGATGTTGAGCAGTACTTTGACTTTCTTCATTAGCAGTACTTTGACTTTCTTCAGCACTTTGACTTTCTATATCCCAACAATCCTCCCCTAACTTGATTTCTACTTGCTTGATTTCAAGTTCCTTTGTATATTCATCTTTAATATCTTTGTCTTCAAGGAAAGATTGTGTCCTTATCTCCAGATTTTGTCTTTGTACTCTCTGTGCTTGTATTATCATCATCAAAGTAGTCTTTATAAGCAATCCTTTTCAACAACTATAAGCAGTAATCTCCATCTTTTCAGCTACTCAGCAACATATGGAAAATTGTACATCAGTTCATAAAATTTCAGTCTATTCTCATCACTTCCAGGTGTGTAAACTCCTGTGAGAGGTGAATCATTGAAAATTTAATGGATTTTGATGTCTCTTTACCAAAGCCATTAACTCTAGAGTAGCCAATGTTTAGGTGTGTAAAACCATGGTACATTGATAACCATATGATTTTTAGCAAATCATCAGCTATCAACGGATTTGTTTTTTCTTTACCAAAAGCCGTACCCTTTTGGACTAGTTAGTTCTTGCAACCATGGTGAACTAATTACCATATAAATGGTTTTTCCACAGCCTTTACCACAAGCCATTTTTCTTGTGGGCTAGCCAACTCTTTACTATTACAGATATGGTGAGTTGATTACCATACAACTTATTAGCAAGTTGTCAACTATTAACGGATTTGAGATATCTTTACCAGAGCCGTTTGCTCATGGATTAGCCAGTCCTTTTGTTAGACATGGTGGACTGATAACCTTTTGTTGTAACCATCTCAAAAACCATTTGTTGCTGTTAACTTTTGTTTCAAAATATTTTGCACTTAACAAAAGTTTGCTTATTTTCTATTAAAATCGTTTACTGGTTTTGTGCTGCAAGCAGTACTTTGGTTAAAGTACTGTTTGATCAGCAGTACTTTGAATAAAGTACTTATTTTTCAAAAATTTATATAATTAAAAACCATACCAGTACTTATGCATCGTCATCCGCCATAATAGTCCATTTAATGAATAGTTCAATGACCATGAGAGCTGTGTCATTCTCTTCTTCAACCTCCATACCATGATCTAGCATTCTTCTCATAAGATCTCTTGTAAGTGGATATCGTCTTTCTGCTAGCATGTGAATCATGGTCCCATCTTCCAGCTCCAAAACATGCACTCCAGATTCTTCAAAGAATCTCCAGCTTGTTATCTCCCAGACTTCTTGGTTTTGCCAGATTGCATCAGTGCTTGTTTCTTCAGTTTCCCAGATAGTTTTGAGGTCTCCAAGCAAGACTAATCCAACTCCATTTGATGGAATGTGTTCAAAATATTCTTGCACCAGTTGGTATAAATGCCACAAATCCTCTCTGTTGATGATATGCAATATGTCCCATAGCAAATTAAACACTTTGAAGCTCTCATCTTCTCTATGGAACATCAAATAATCTCCATCCTTTGATTCTACAACTTCAAAAGTAGATATCTTTGACTTCTTTGCTTCTACATCTTTGGACTTAGGATGATCAAAGTCTACAACTCTTAAGTAGTTTCTCAGCTCATCAACTGTATCAGTTCTCAACTCTATCTTCTTTGATGGTTGTTCACCTTTAGTTGTTCTTTTTCTTTTTAAGCTTCTTTTACTTGCATCCTCATTCTGTTTTTCATCATCAAAAGGAATAATCCCAGCAACTTCCTTCTGATATGCTTCTCTAACAGCATTGTACAAATCTTTCATCTCTAAGTACTTCAGCTTCTGTAATCCAATATATCTTTGACCCTTCAAATAAGCCATCATGGCATTTCTTTCCTTAGCAATACTCGGTGGTGTTTGTGATATAACTGGTTCAGGTTCCTTCACTGGTAGAGCAACCTCAGCATCATATTCGGCTTGAAACTTCTTAGCAGCTTCTTCATTCTTAGCTACTTCAATAGCTCTTATTTATGCCAAAGTAAGCTTTTTCTTCTTCTTCTTTGTTTCAAACAGTTTGCCTTTGCCTTTGTCCTTTGGATCTAAAACTGGTTGAGAAGCTTGAGGTTGTTGTTCAACAACTCCTGGAATACTAACACCCCTTGGTCTTGATAGGTTTTGCAATATTTGAGCAACTGTCTCATCATCACTTGCAGTGTGCTCTACCTTGGGTGTATCAGCTTCCTTTTCTTGTAGGAATGTTGAAGGACCAGCTTCTTCGTCAAAATTTAGACTCCTTGGTGTAATTAGCTCTTGTCTATGTGTTCCTTGAAGAGCAGTACCTTGATCACCAACACCTTGATCATCAGTACTTTGTACACCAGTACTTTGAACTCCAGCACCTTGAGGCTCAGTAGGCTCAGTACTTTGAATATAAACTTGTGCTTCAGTACTTTGAGGTTCATCTTCTTTATCTGCATAAAACTCAGCATCTTCTTTCAAATTATCTTGCTCCAGATTCCTCCCCAATTGGAATGAAGACTGATGTTGAACCTTCTTTCCCTGTGAAGTCTTCTTAAACTTTCTTCCTTTCCTCTTCTGTGACTTCACCCACAACCTATGATGTTGAACTAAAGGCCATACAAAAGTCTTTAATCTTCTAAATTTAGTCTTCAACGTCACTAGTTGTGCAGCTTGAGCTTCAAAATCTTTCTTCAATCTTAATAGCTCCCTTGTCAAGGCATAGTTGTCCAGAACTTGACCCTCAGTTGCCACATCTCCCTCATCTCCTCCAGATGTGTGAAGCCCATCTGTGGAAGTGTAATCATTGGGAGAGGATGGTGGGTTTACCTCTGGTTCTGAATCACCATGAGTAGGTTCTTGGTGAGATGGTGTAGGTGAAGCCGCAGTACCTTCTTGTGCAACAGTACCTTGTAAATAAGCAGTATGTTGAGAAGCAGTACCTTGGCTTGATGCAGTACCTTCTCGTTCTTCACTTGCAGCAACCTCATCTCTAACTGCTTGCACAATCTCCATCATTGAAGTAGTCAAAGGAGTATTCCTTCCAGAGAATTTATCACTCTTCCTAGTCATGAAGGTGAATATCTTTGGAGGTTGTACCACAACAGGTAATAAGCTTGAAGGTTTTGGTACATCATGAAGTTGTTTGTTCAAGAAATCTTGGATACATTAATGGTATGTGCTAAAACACATACCTTTTCATTATCAAAACTGACCCAAAATAACCAAGAAAGAGCCGTTTATACCTAATATTTACGTGTTTCTTGAGTTTGTGCCTGTGCAGGTACGGATATGTAAAACACACAAAAGAACCAAATCTGCCAAAAACCGGGCACGAGAGAAAGAAGATTGCAAAAAGCCGATGCCGAATTCAGTTTATGGGATTCTGAGCCTTCAAAGTGCAAAATAAAGATTTCTGAGCATAATAGACAAATTTTCACTATTGGTCCTTCACTTTATCAAGTTCACACATTTACCCCTCAAGTTTCCCAAAATTACACTTTTAACCCCTCACTTTACCCAACTTACCCCTCACCTCTCATTTATCCCAAACATCCCAAAATCACCCTTACCCTTTCATAACATCATACATTTGGTCCTTGGTTTTTAGCAAAATAATACATATTATCCATTAATCATAAAACCGGATCCTTAATCCTTATACTTACATTCGGCCCAATATTTAAACACATGACCCGGTCCACTAACCCAATACCCCGGTTTTAATCTCAACCCGTATCCCTCACAACCCGGTCAAACAAACCCACCCAAAGTCAAATAAATATAAAATAAACCCCGAAAAACACACGCCCAAAACACGAATCCACCCATTTTCACCGTTCTTCACCCTCAATCCCTTTTACCCTCGCCCCACGCTTTTACCCCAACTTAAAATCCTTCTGAAAGGATTCTGACGCGTCAGAGGTGTAACAGCCCAAGGACTGCCAACGTGGCCAATTGGAGCTCGCCCATTGGATTTGACACCTCATAAGGTGAATCTGAGGATTGTGATTGGGTGAAGTGACAAGGAATAAACGAGTGGCTGTGGATGGATTTCTAGCAGCTTCGAATGGTATCCCGTGCTTTTCATCAGGCTATATAAGGACCAATCCTCTCACATTGCAACTCGTCCAATTTTTCACGCATTAGAAAGATTTTGACCATTTATGTTTCTGTGTCATTTTACTGATTTCGTAGTGTAATTCTTTTAAACTTCAAGTTGTATTTTCATTTCCAGACCTTGTAACTTTGATTTTATAAATGCAATTTACTTTTACCTTGTCATTTACATTTTAAAGCAATCTTTGTCAAAATCCATTTTTTAATCTTCATTGTTGTTTTCACAAGCTCACATAAGCTTGTTACAGCTTTTTGTGAGCTTGTCTTGTTTACATTCTGTCTCAACGTGAAAAGTCAAATAAAAGTCAAAGGGAAAAGTCAAAACGGATTTGAGTGAATTTTGGATTTCAGTTGTTAGATGGTTGATTTTTAGGATTGATTTAAGTTTTTTAAATCAGTTTAGATTATTTTTCATCAAGGTTAAAAGTTAAAAATGCATTTTGAGTTTTAAAGGTGTGATTGGCACAAGAATTCTCTAAGTCTAAACTGCTTATTGGTCATTTAGATTTTAGCAATTAATCTTCAAATCTGTTTAAATTGTTGTTTGAGTTCAGTATTATTTCTAGTTTTAACGTTTTCCTTCAATATGTTCATCTCTCTGTCCCCAAACCATCAGTTTAAATTCCATTTCATGGTAGATAAATGAGTTTTAAGTAAGTTTGAATTGGTTTTTATTGTCCTTAGCTTAACCTAGTTTAAGTTTTTTGTAGCTTATTTTACATTTAGGTGCCTTTAGATAGCTTAAATTTGCTGTTATACATGCCCATTTGCCCCAACTTTCGACTGCTGTACACTAAGCTGTCCCAAACAAACTTATTATTTAGCTACTTAACTGCTTATTCTCTCACTGAGATTGCTTGATTCTTGGTATTATCAGTAGCTTGTAGTACTAGCTTTAATATCCTTAGCTTAAGATTCCACTCTAGAGTTAATAGGACAACTTATTTAGATCTGCAATGTTGCCCCATTAGCCATAGTTCTGCTGAATTCCCGTAGTATCCTCACAGAGCTTTTAGTTTTGATTTTTCATTTCTTCAATATAAGTCCTCTTAGGATGAAACTTAGGATTTTAGAGCTTTGGTTGGTTGCCTACTCAATGGCCATTTTAGTTGATTTTTACGATTTTTATAAGCTAGGTAAAAATGGGCTTAAAGTATGCCCTTAAGGGCTGTTTGGCTAATTGAGTTTTGGACATGTCTTGAGCTTAATTCCCTCTAGCTTGTGATTTTTAGGATCAATTCTGTTGCAGTAGGCTAGTTTTAGGAAGTTTAGGTTAGCCTTAGGTGTGGGTAGCTTAATATAGCTTTTGGTTAGCTTATAGCTTAATTTAAGTGCTTATTTTCATCAATTTGGTGCCCAAATCATTGTTCCAGCCCTCCATAGTTGTCCTTATTATTTTTTCCTTCATTCTCCATATTATTTTATACTTTTATGGAAGTTTTCATATTTTTCACTGTTCATTTACTATTTTTCTGCATTTTATGTCATTTTCTAGCATTTTTAATTAGCATTTAATCCAAATAATTCATAAAATATTCTGAAAAATGCAATTTCAATTTTCTTAGGTTTATAATATTCAAAAAGTGATAAAAAGTATTTTTACAGATTTTTCTTAGCTTAATTAGAATTTTCTAGCATTTTTATTAGTATTTAATAGTATTAAATTCATAATAAATTCATTAAAAGTCAAAAAAATGTGATTCCAGTTCTGAAAATTCGTTTTAGTCATTTAAGATTTTTTGAAAAATAGTTTTGTATTTTTCTTGCATATTTTCCTAATTTTTAGCGTTTTTAGCTCTATTTTAAATGTCTTAAATTAGTTTTTAAATCATAATAAATCAAGAAAAGTCCCAAAAAAAAAAAAAAAAATAGTTTTAAATTTTAAATAATTTTCAAATATCATTCTTAGCTGTAGAAAAATAGAAGTTCATTTTTACGGGTTTCAATTAGCATAGTTGCATTTATTTCGCGTTTCCTTAATTACGTTTTATGCGTTTTTAGTTTAAATTTTCGTAATGAGTTGTTTTCCCTTATTTAAATCATATATTTAGTTGTTATAATTGCTTTCCTTTATATTTTCTTGCCTTGTAGATTAGAAAACCCAAAATTCCTTATTTCTCATTCGAATCCCGAATCGCGACGTGAGTTGGAAACTCCATTCAACCCTCGTTCGGAACGATCTCGGTGCTCAAACCTAACACGTTTGAGTTACCCGTATACTAAACTTCCCTTCTATTATTGGTTCTGAACTGTTTTAAGTTTCTTACGGTTAGTCATTCACAAGTGGCTAGCTTGTGTGAGATAACTTGACGGGTTTGGTATCTGTGAATCAATTTTTGGCGCCGCTGCCGGGGAGGGCTTGTAGTGAGTTTTCGTATTCCGTCTCGATTCGCGGTTTTTGAAGATCCTTCCTCGTGAAGTTATCGTTGTTTTTTTTGTAAATATATCTTTTATAAAAACCCAAAAATATTTTCCTTTTCCTCATTTGTTTTCCTTTTATGTTTGCTTTTTCTAAAAACCCAAAAATATTCTTCTTTACCCTCTGAACCGTCAATTCTTTATCTCTTTACCATCTTATTCGTATAATTCTTATCGATGTCTTCGTCTTACCATTATGGTTGTCAATGGTGTGGGGGACCTCAAAATGGTGGGAATTGTCCCGGTTGTAGCATTGTGAATACGGGAAACGAGTTTGTCTACGACCAACATCCCTACAATGAAACGACCGATTTCCTTAACCAATCCCCATACCATGAGACGGAGTCATACTCTTGTGAGTACTGTGGAGGTCCTCACCAAGGTTTTCAATGTCAAGCCCAAATTAACAATACAACCTTTGGTTATGAACCTTATCCATATACTTCACCAAACCCATCACAACAATCATATTGTTGTGAGTATTGTGGAGGTCCGCACTTTAATTCCGATTGTCAAATGCAGAATCCGATTGTTTACAAGCAAGTTCCTTATGACTATTCTTATGACCCATCTCCACAATACCAAGAGATTCAACCACAAAATCCGCAAATTCCTCAAGATAGTTTCCAACGATGTATTAATATACTCGAAGAATTTATGGATAAACATGGTATCGAGAAAGATCATCATCAGAAAACGTATGGTGAATTACTTGCCGAAGATCGAGCATCTCGAAACGAAAGATCTATGTTAGAATTACTCGAAGAAGAAAAACGAGCAGCTCAGATTGAAAAGTGTCTTGAAGAAATACGAATTGAGGAGCAAGCACTTGAGAGACGTGCCCGATGGCTCGAGACTTACATTGAAGATGATGATGAGGATTCCATCCAAATGAAAGAATATTATGAAAGTTTGTCGGCTGAACCCACTCCCGTTTCTGAGCCTTTCATTTCCGACTCTTCCCCTTCACTCACACCGGTTGAGAGAAGTGACGTCATTTTGGAAGAGGTCGATGATTCTATGTCTTCGATAATTGTTGAACCCGAGGATTCTCTCATAATGGGGGACGAGCCTTTTAGCACTATTCCGGAAACGGAATCGTCTAGTGTTGAGAGCCTTGACCCAATCCCAAGTGAGTCCGAGGATGTATCTGATAGTGACTGTGACTCGCTTTTATGTGATTCTCTTGACATTTCCGAGGTTACTTCAGGGATTTTCTCAAATCCTCTTTTTGAACTCAAAGACGACTATACCTTTTTCGAAGTTAACCCTCTTTTCGACAAAGATTTTGAGTCCGATTCAGAGACCACAACGGAAGTGGTGGATATTGCTAGCTCTCAGAGCACACCACTTGTCCCATCTCTGTGTTCCGACCTTTCTCTCCCGTCATGTGATGTTATGCAAGATGAAGAAAGTGATGAATCTGACACTAAAGATATTATGGAGATTGATGAATTGACTAAAGTGGTTGAAGACGATATTCTTGATAATCCGCCTTATGATTCTGATATGGAAGAAATCGACTTATTTCTTGATGATCCAATACCACCGGGTATTGAGAGTGACGGGTGCGACTCTGATCAAGATATCCTTTTTCTTGAAAGCTTGCTTAATGATGATTCTCCTTCCTCTGTTGAGTCGACCCTCACTTATCCTGTTGAGCCCACATGTGAAGACAAGATTTTCAACCCCGGGATACGCGTTGATGAGTTTTATGCTAAAAATGTTATTCGAGATAAGGATCCTCTCTTGGATGCCTTCGTTGATGAGCTTTTGAGTAACACCTTTCTATACCATGAGCTCCCGATTTCTTTGGAGTATTCTCTTATCGATCCTTCATCCCTTCGTCCGCCCGCAAAACCACCGGATGATGGATCGATCTTTCATATCCCTTATGTGAGTTTGGGAGGAGTCATTCCTTATGTGCTTGAGCCCGACATTTTCTTTCCCTCCCAAACCACCCAGTCTCATTCTTTCGGGAATGAGGACACCGTTTTTGACCCTGGTATCTCTACCATTTTCTTCCCCAAGGACAAATGAATTCGGGGACGAGTCAGGCTAGCGACTCGTTTAATAAAAACAGTAGCGCTTCGTGGGAGGCACCCCATGCTTATCTCTATTTTCTTTCTATTTTCTAATAAGTGACGTGAAGGGGTTAGCATCTTCGATTTCTCGTGTTTGGTTGTTTGTGATGTTGTGTTTAGGATGTTCCCGATATGAAGACTCTCGTGCTCGAAGTTTGTCTTTTCTCCACTCGAGTTTCATGATCGATGCTGATGGAAATCCGATATCCGAAATCTTATCGACTAACGTTTATCTTCTAGCATACTTAATAAACGGCTTTTAGATTTTCGTTAATACCCTTGCTTTTAAACATTGAGGACAATGTTTCGTTCTAGTCTGGGGTAGGGTAATCTTCGATTTGATTTGACCGCACTTGCTTATTTTTGTCGTGAACTCTCGTAACCCCGTTTTTCCTTAGAAAATGAAAAATTGTGCAAAAACGAGAAAATTTAAAAATTTTTTAAGCTTTTGTTAAGTCTTTTTGATCGAAAAGTTTGCTAGTCTCTTAGATAAGAAACTATAAAAAGCGAATTCTAGCTCACAAGGCTAAGATTTTGCAAGTTTCCCTGAGTGATTTTAAATATGCATGACTTAATTTCATTAGACAAAGCATTTGCTAAGTTAATATATGTTTTGACATCTTGTTGACTTTCCGCTGGTGAGAGTAGGAATAGAATTCTGACTTGACCGGGCGTGTTGAGCTCTAGCTTGTTCCCTTAACCATAGATAATTTAATTATCGGCTAAGCATCCGCGGATCTCATTATTTGGGATTTTAAAAATGCGGAGATCGAGAAATGATAGAGTTACTTATGAGTTTAGATGCTAAGCGTGGAGTAGTTGGTTCTCTTTAGAGCCCATCGAAGGTACTTATGGCTTTTTGTTCCCACAAAATTGTTTCACCCCATATCTGTCTAATAAATAATTAGAGATGTTGAGTTTTTGGCGATAGTTAGTTCTTTATCTTCTTAAAAGAATATTTGTTTTAAAAATTGGGTACACATCAAGGATCCGTAATGAATAAGCAATCAGTGATAAGTGAAAAAGTAATAAGTAAAGTTGTGAGTTGCGGTGTCGAGATCGGACCCTTGGATCTTTAGCCGGGATTGAGTGAGGTCTTAGCCTAGCCAGCCGGGATCCTCATTTCATGAAGCCTATAGTCTTGGAATTACCCCGTGAAGCTCCGTAGTTCATGGCTCATATAAGTAAAAGTATATTTAAAAATATATATATATATATATATATATATATATATATATATATATATATATATATGAAAATGGAGAAGTCAAAAATATAAGTGAAAAAAAATTCCTTGATGTGGACCTCATTTTTGGGACAATGGTTCTTGAGAGAAGGCGGATAACTAATTATCGACTTAGCTTTGTATCTTTATCGGAATAAAAGTTATCGAAACGAGAATTTGAAGAAATTCATTTCTCACAAAAATAAAATAAATAGAGGAAAATAGGAAAATGGGAACAAGAAGTAATTACACAAGTAACTTCCATGGGTAGTGTTAGCATCTAGAGTCATATTTAACAATGATTTCGGTTTGACGCTTAGTTTGGGAGCTTGTGAAAAATCAGGGACGATGTATTCTATCCGTATGGTCACTTCACGCTGTGTTGTCTTTCTTACTCCGTGATCCTAACATGTCGTTTGAAAAATGTTGGAGTTATTGATCGGCATGAAAGTTCAACAAACCGTCGTTCATAACCAGAATGTGCTTAATTGTAATATCTATATATGTGAATTAAAAGGTAAACGGGGCGTTTTTAGAATTAAGGCTTTCTTAATCTCTTTTGAAGAATCTTTGCTACTTCTTCATAGGTTTAGTAGAAAGAGATTGAAATCCTTGGTTTTAGAAGCGTGAGTTGATTGCATTGCGTGAGGACACGACAATGGTTTCGTCTGGGGTATTTTGGTATGTGCTAAAACACATACCTTTTCATTATCAAAACTGACCCAAAATAACCAAGAAAGAGCCGTTTATGCCTAATATTTACGTGTTTCTTGAGTTTGTGCCTGTGCAGGTACGGATATGTAAAAACACACAAAAAAGAACCAAATCTGCCAAAAACCGGGCACGAGAGAAAGAAGATTGCAAAAAGCCGATGCCGAATTCAGTTTATGGGATTCTGAGCCTTCAAAGTGCAAAATAAAGATTTCTGAGCATAATAGACGAATTTTCACTATTGGTCCTTCACTTTATCAAGTTCACACATTTACCCCTCAAGTTTCCCAAAATTACACTTTTAACCCCTCACTTTACCCAACTTACCCCTCACCTCTCATTTATCCCAAACATCCCAAAATCACCCTTACCCTTTCATAACATCATACATTTGGTCCTTGGTTTTTAGCAAAATAATACATATTATCCATTAATCATAAAACCGGATCCTTAATCCTTATACTTACATTCGGCCCAATATTTAAACACATGACCCGGTCCACTAACCCAATACCCCGGTTTTAATCTCAACCCGTATCCCTCACAACCCGGTCAAACAAACCCACCCAAAGTCAAATAAATATAAAATAAACCCTGAAAAACACACGCGCCCAAAACACAGTAATCCACCCATTTTCACTGTTCTTCACCCTCAATCCCTTTTACCCTGCTCCCACGTTTTACCCCAACTTAAAATCCTTCTGGAAGGATTCTGACGCGTCAGAGGTGTAACAGCCCAAGGACTGCCAACGTGGCCAATTGGAGCTCGCCCATTGGATTTGACACCTCATAAGGTGAATCTGAGGATTGTGATTGGGTGAAGTGACAAGGAATAAACGAGTGGCTGTGGATGGATTTCTAGCAGCTTCTGAATGGTATCCCAGGCTTTTCATCAGGCTATATAAGGACCAATCCTCTCACATTGCAACTCGTCCAATTTTTCACGCATTAGAAAGATTTTGACCATTTATGTTTCTGTGTCATTTTACTGATTTCGTAGTGTAATTCTTTTAAACTTCAAGTTGTATTTTCATTTCCAGACCTTGTAACTTTGATTTTATAAATGCAATTTACTTTTACCTTGTCATTTACATTTTAAAGCAATCTTTGTCAAAATCCATTTTTTAATCTTCATTGTTGTTTTCACAAGCTCACATAAGCTTGTTACAGCTTTTTGTGAGCTTGTCTTGTTTACATTCTGTCTCAACGTGAAAAGTCAAAGAAAAGTCAAAGGGAAAAGTCAAAACGGATTTGAGTGAATTTTGGATTTCAGTTGTTAGATGGTTGATTTTTAGGATTGATTTAAGTTTTTTAAATCAGTTTAGATTATTTTTCATCAAGGTTAAAAGTTAAAAATGCATTTTGAGTTTTAAAGGTGTGATTGGCACAAGAATTCTCAAAGTCTAAACTGCTTATTGGTCATTTAGATTTTAGCAATTAATCTTCAAATCTGTTTAAATTGTTGTTTGAGTTCAGTATTATTTCTAGTTTTAACGTTTTCCTTCAATATGTTCATCTCTCTGTCCCAAACCATCAGTTTCAGCAGTCCATTTCATGGTAGATAACAGGTTTTAAGTAAGTTTGAATTGGTTTTTATTGTCCTTAGCTTAACCTAGTTTAAGTTTTTTTGTAGCTTATTTTACATTTAGGTGCCTTTAGATAGCTTAAATTTGCTGTTATACATGCCCATTTGCCCCAACTTTCTGATCTGCTGTACACTAAGCTGTCCAAACAGCTTATTATTTAGCTACTTAACTGCTTATTCTCTCACTGAGATTGCTTGATTCTTGGTATTATCAGTAGCTTGTAGTACTAGCTTTAATATCCTTAGCTTAAGATTCCACTCTAGAGTTAATAGGACAACTTATTTAGATCTGCAATGTTGCCCCATTAGCCATAGTTCTGCTGTAACAGTCCCGTAGTATCCTCACAGAGCTTTTAGTTTTGATTTTTCATTTCTTCAATATAAGTCCTCTTAGGATGAAACTTAGGATTTTAGAGCTTTGGTTGGTTGCCTACTCAATGGCCATTTTAGTTGATTTTTACGATTTTTATAAGCTAGGTAAAAATGGGCTTAAAGTATGCCCTTAAGGGCTGTTTGGCTAATTGAGTTTTGGACATGTCTTGAGCTTAATTCCCTCTAGCTTGTGATTTTTAGGATCAATTCTGTTGCAGTAGGCTAGTTTTAGGAAGTTTAGGTTAGCCTTAGGTGTGGGTAGCTTAATATAGCTTTTGGTTAGCTTATAGCTTAATTTAAGTGCTTATTTTCATCAATTTGGTGCCCAAATCATTGTTCCAGCCCTCCATAGTTGTCCTTATTATTTTTTCCTTCATTCTCCATATTATTTTATACTTTTATGGAAGTTTTCATATTTTTTACTGTTCATTTACTATTTTTCTGCATTTTATGTCATTTTCTAGCATTTTTAATTAGCATTTAATCCAAATAATTCATAAAATGTTCTGAAAAATGCAATTTCAATTTTCTTAGGTTTATAATATTCAAAAAGTGATAAAAATTATTTTTACAGATTTTTCTTAGCTTAATTAGAATTTTCTAGCATTTTTATTAGTATTTAATAGTATTAAATTCATAATAAATTCATAAAAAGTCAAAAAAATGTGATTCCAGTTCTGAAAATTCGTTTTAGTCATTTAAGATTTTTGAAAAATAGTTTTGTATTTTTCTTGCATATTTTCCTAATTTTTAGCGTTTTTAGCTCTATTTTAAATGTCTTAAATTAGTTTTTAAATCATAATAAATCAAGAAAAGTCCAAAAAAAAAAATAGTTTTAAATTTTAAATAATTTTCAAATATCATTCTTAGCTGTAGAAAAATAGAAGTTCATTTTTACGGGTTTCAATTAGCATAGTTGCATTTATTTCGCGTTTCCTTAATTACGTTTTATGCGTTTTTAGTTTAAATTTTCGTAATGAGTTGTTTTCCCTTATTTAAATCATATATTTAGTTGTTATAATTGCTTTCCTTTATATTTTCTTGCCTTGTAGATTAGAAAACCCAAAATTCCTTATTTCTCATTCGAATCCCGAATCGCGACGTGAGTTGGAAACTCCATTCAACCCTCGTTCGGAACGATCTCGGTGCTCAAACCTAACACGTTTGAGTTACCCGTATACTAAACTTCCCTTCTATTATTGGTTCTGAACTGTTTTAAGTTTCTTACGGTTAGTCATTCACAAGTGGCTAGCTTGTGTGAGATAACTTGACGGGTTTGGTATCTGTGAATCAATTAACCAGGGTGATCCATTTGAGATGTGAGAGAGCATACCATCCAGGATTAATCTTTAAAAATTGAAGAGACGATTTGTAGCCAATCCCACTAAAGCAGATGCTATGTTTGATCCAAATTGCTCCCATGAAGTACTCTTGGAACTGATGCAATGAAGTAGGACATGAACCAAGTACTTCCAGTGTGGACTAAACAAGGGTTTCTTGAATGTTGTTTCAGTTAAGGACCCTTCATACCCAATATCTCGTAAAGTATCCCAAAGAACTTGTTTGTCAAAACGTATAGCCCCTCCTTCTTCATCAAATAATAAATCTTCTCGAATGGAGGCTTCACTGACTATAATGATTTTCCCAACAACCTTAGCTTGTATGTAGGACTCATCATCCTCCATGTGAGTTCTAGCAGTCGCCCAAAACTGTTGAATCCATGGCTCAATAATATCAGGTTCAACCAAAAGTGCATAATTGATTGAAGATCCAGCAAGGAAATCAATGATGTCATGAAATGCGATATTGGCTTCGGTCTTATCCAAGTTTACCACCATGTTATGCTTGCTAAATGTGTGTCGATTCGCCATTGAAGGTTGTTTACAAAATAAAATGGTTCGATGAATAGTAATTGTGCAAGAGAGAGAAATAAGGAAAAGATTGATAAGTATAAAGATGAGAGGGAAAATCGGAGGGTAGTTATTTATAGGCAAGATTTGAAAATCACAGCCCATAATAACAAAGTTACCGTTATTTGAATTTTAACCCATCTTTTGACCGTTGGAACAGTACGTTGATAAGACAAGCAGTGCTTTCCACGTAAGCAGTACTTTCCAAAGCAGTACTTTCAGATAACCAAAAAGCAGTACTTTTCCATTCTCTTCTTCACAATGGCAAAAAAGAAAAAAGACATTGTTTATCCTCCCCTTAAACAATGCATAGGACTATCTAACTAACTAAAAAGTCCTCCCCTTAAATGTAGCTTAATAATTAATCATACCAATACTCACCACCAAGTGATTGAATCTTGAAACATCAAATCCTTTTGTGAGTAGATCAGCTACATTATCATCTGTGTGAACCTTGACAACATTAATGAGCCTATGCTCATAACAATCTCTGATAAAGTGATGCCTAATCTGAATGTGCTTGGTTTTGGAGTGATAAACTGGATTCTTCACAATGTAAATTATACTCTCATTATCAATGTTGATAGGAGTATTCTTGAAGTTGAACCCATAATCCAAAAGTTGATTCTGCATCCATAATACTTGTCCACAACAGCTTGCAGCAGCAACATATTCTGCTTCAGTGGATGATGTTGTTGCAATGGTTTGTTTCTTACATTGCCATGAAACTAATCTTCTCCCAAGATACTGGCATCCTACAATGGTTGATCTTCTATCATAATTATCACTTGCATAATCACTATCTGAAAAAGCTTCCAAGTGAAAAGGTGAATCCTTAGGATACCACAACCCTAACTTAGGTTGTTGTTTTAGATAACTAAAAATTATCTTCACTGCATTCATATGGGAGACCTTAGGAGAGACTTGATATCTTGCACATAAACAGACAACAAACATGATATCAGGCCTAGATGCAGTTAAGTACATAAGACAGCCAATCATAGATCTGGACAGCTTGACTTCGACAGGTTGACCATCTTCATCCTTGCCCAATGAGTTGATAGATTTTATAGGTGTAGTGACTGGCTTCATAGCATCAAAGTTAAAATTCTTAAGAATGTCAGAGACATACTTATCTTGACTTATGAAAATTCCCTCCTTTGATTGTTTAACTTGAAGCCCCAAAAAGAAAGTTAATTCACCCATGGAACTCATTTGAAATTCATGTTGCATCAGCTGCTCAAATTCCTTCACCATTGACTGTTTTGTAGCTCCAAAAATGATATCATCTACATAAACTTGAACCAGCATGATATCCTTCTTATCTCTCTTGATAAACAAAGTCTTATCAATTTCTCCTCTCCTGTAACCATGTTGCAATAAGAAAGTGGAAAGTCTTTCATACCAAGCTCTAGGAGCTTAATGAAGACCATAAAAAGCCTTAACAACTTTGTAGACTTTGTTTGGATGTGCAGGATCCTCAAAACCAGGAGGCTGTTTGACATAGACCTCCTCTGTAATCTTGCCATAAAGAAGGGCACTTTTGACATCCATTTGATAAACAAGAAATCCTATATATGATGCAAAAGCAAGAAATATTCGAATGGCTTCAATCCTTGCTACAGGAGCAAACACTTCATCATAATCTACTCCTTCTTCTTGTCTATATCCTTGAGCAACTAACCTTGCCTTGTTCTTGATGACATTCCCTCTTTCATCTCTCTTGACTCTGAAAACCCATCTTGTACCAATGACTTTCTTTCCATCGAATAGATCACATAGTATCCAAACTTCTTGAAGTTTGAATTGAAGAAGTTCTTCTTGCATGGCTTCAACCCAACTCTCTTTAGTTAATGCTTGAGCTACATTTTTGGGTTCTTCTTGAGAGATAAAGCAAGTGAATAAGCATGTTTGGTGATCCTTGTGATTCAGCATGTTCTGTTTATATACAAAGCTAAGGAAGGCATTATGTGGTTTAGAAAAACCTTTAGCTTTGGTTCTTGTAAGCACTCCAGAAGTAGAAGGTCCAATGATTTGACCAGTAGGATGATCTTTATAAATCCTTAAGGTAGGAGTCTGTGGAACTTCAAAATCATCATCTAAATTTGTGAAATCAGCTCCTTCATTGGAATTGGAGAAAATACCTTCATCATCTAATTCATCATCAGTATCTTCTAAAACAGGCATGGTCAGATCATCATCAAAAGTACTGTCAATAGGTGCAGCAGTACTTTGATCCAAAGTACTGTGATCAAAAGTACTGTGAGGGTGTTCTGTAGACTTACCCTTTTTCTTTCCTTCTTCAAAAGCTCTCCTTTGTTCATCCTCATAAGATTGTGCTATTGTTTCTTGAAAAAGCATCCTATTAAGTTTATCTTGAATAGCTTGAACCTCAGCAGAAAAAGTGGATTTTGATTCATAAGTACTTTTCTCTTTTTCAACAGTTATAGGTTCTTCATCAGGAACAACATCAGGTCTAATATTGACTCCATGAACAATGTACTGTAAATCTTCTTCTTTGTGATCAACTTGATTTTCTTCTCTAACAGGAACATAATTCATAGAAGGAGTCAAAACCTCAAGGTCAAACATCCAATTAGGACCTTTACCCTTTTGATTTTCTTGATCTTCTAAAAATTTAACATGAAGACAATCTTGAACCTTTTTGGTGACCTTGTTGTACACTCTAAATCCTTTGCTGTTGGTATAATATCCCAATAAGTATCCTTCTTCTGACTTGCCATCAAATTTTCCCAACGCATAAATAGTATTGAGAATAGTCAGAGGACATCCAAAAGGTTTCATAAAACGTATGTTAGGTTTGTTTCCCATAAGCAACCACTACAAGAATCTGATGGAATACCTACGAAAATTACCCACGCTCATCCTTTAGAGGGCATTTACCCACCCAATACCCACGTGTTACCCACAATCATTAACTTTTAATTTCGATTTTATTTTCCCTCGAACTTCCCACGGATTTACCCACAAAAATAGCCACATGAATATATTTGGTGTCCAATATGTGAGTAAATAATTGGCGCCAAAACATTCCCCACGATATACCCACATCGTGAGTTATTGTGGCTATATTTGTAGGTAATTTAGTGGGTAAATGTTATTTACCCACGAAATACAAATATCATTTTTACTGGTGGGCGAGTTAATGTGGGTGTTTTGTGGGTGAATATATACCCATGAATTTACCTATATTTTTGTTTGTGTGGGTATTTAAAATGGGTAATTTCCTATATGGACAAGTTGTGGTTACAAACAGGGGTGCTATAAAAGTTGACCCGACCGAATTGAAATAAGACTATTCGGGCAGGTTACTCGGGTTCATATTCGGGTTAGTCGGGTCAACCTGACTAACCCATATACCATATATGGTCGGGTATCGGTTTGAAAATACTTTGCTTATTCAAGTTCGGTACAACCCGAGTGACCTAAGTTAGAATATATATATTATTTTCCATATAAACTTTGCCTTAGTTCAACTAAAAGCCCATACTAAGCCTAGTTACCATCACAATTTAGAGTTGACATATGATCACATTTTTTACTGGCATAAGTATGACTACTCTTGTGATTTATTTTATGTAAGTGTCATGAGTTCAAATCATGTTCTTGTGTATTTTTAATCATAATTTATTTTATGTAATAACATGATTATATGAAACTTGAGGTTAAGCTATTCAAGACATAACATTTAGGATTTTGTTATATTGTAAAAAAAATGGATTAATCGGTAAGTATATTAAATCCTAACGAGACAACCCGTTTGTGAAAGAAGAAAATAGATAAGAAATTTGTGTTTGTTCCTAAACCCGATCTGAGACCCTTACCTAAAGCCAATAATCTCTTTCTTGTATCTTGACAAGGAAATTAACCAAATGAATAAGTTTCCTTGTAGGGTCGGTTGCGGGTGCAAAAGTGATCGGAAAATTTAAAGATAACAGACTTATTTAATAACCGACATTGATAATAAAATAATAATAATAATAACGGGTAGTTGAATACGAAGCTAGAGTTTGGGCAAGTTAAATTGATGAAATTTTAAGTTAATCTTGAGCTCGAAAACTAATTAATTAGCTTTGAGTTAAAAGTCAAGGTCGGATCGAGCTCAAGTAGAGCATAAGTCGACTTTTTCATGAGCTGAGTTCAATTATCTCACAAATAGCTTCTTTCCTTTACAACTTTACTTGTATCGATTATTATAATTTCTATGCTTACACGAAACTTAAAGTTAAGCTATTTAAGACATACCGTTTTGAATTTGGTTATGTGGTACAAAATGTGAAAAAAACTTGGTAAACGTATAAAAATCTAACGAGACAACCCCTTTGCGAAAGAAGAAATATCTATACACAACTATTGTTATTATGTTAGTAAGTACCTTAACAACATGATTGACATGAACCGACAAATCTGCTTAATGTAGGTCCGATTGCGAGTTAATTTATTTTCTTTGAACATTCTATAGACCCGATAATCTGATTAGCATGACTAATTCTAATTCATAATAACAAAACTACTAATCAAGAGGTAAATAAATAACAATAGTAGTAATAACAATTAGGGGTGTTACTCGGGTTGATCCGGTTGGGTTCGGGTCAATTCGGGTTGAGGCTAAAAAAACATCCCCGAACCCGACCTTATTTAAAAATCGGGTCAGTCGAGTTTGAATCAATTTGGGTCGGGTCAAATTAGACCAAGTCAACTTGAATAAAAGTAAAATGATTAAAAAAAGTTGCTTACTTCAATATGTTTACAATGTAAAAGTGTTAGTCGAGTCAGCCTGATCGGGTTCGGGTAAATTCCGGTCGGGTCAATATGGGTTGAAGCTAAAAAATATACGTGACCCGACCCTATTTAGAACTCAGGTTAATCGGGTTAACCCGAATTAACCTGAATAAAATTATAGACCAAATAACCCAACCCGAATAGGCTTAACTGGGTCGAGGTCGGGTATGCGTTTTTGAGACCCCTATTAATAATGATTATATATATAGTATTCACTTATTATCAAACTATAGTTTATAATAAAATACTTATGAATACAATGAATAATAAAACTATAGGTTTACTCATTCATCAAATTTTTAACATTCCACACACAAGAACATACATACGGTTACTGATTTTTGTGAAGATATTGGCGCCATTCTGTGAAAATATTTGGCGCCCCTAGATATGTGCGGATCGTGGAGCAGGAATGACTCCTTCCACAGAAGGTATATATCGTGGTATATGAGATGAAATAGACTTTCAAGAAGCATTAGAAAAAGGTATGCTTATACACCATTCACTATTTTATATCATAATTTGTGGTAATTAGTTTTAATTTACCTTTTAATTTAATGTCAGGGTGCTTGATTCATTGAGTTTTATTGAATGATTAGAGTTGATGAGGTTTATTTTTACTTTACACTTTCATGTAAAAAACCTAGGGTTCTTTGAATTAGTTTTCATAACTGTAATTGCGTGGGTGAATGAACCACATAGTCAATTGTGTTAACCATTAGTTTCAATTGTGAACCCACTGCTTGAACCCACTATTTTTATTTATAAACCCTAATATCACTGGAATTGGGAAAATTATAGAAAAAAAGAGATTAAAATCAGAAGTAGATGATTAACAGGACTTGCTTTTGCTGTTGTAGTTGTAATACTCAGATTACTAATTTATAGGTGATCAACAATTTTTGTTATCTGATGAACTAGTAGACGCAATTATCAACATGGCATATCTTTGAAAATGGAATAGAAGTTTTCAAAAGTCTGCGGAAAGAAGGGGTGAATAAGTAGTTATTTTTACCAATAGACGAAAGAGTAAGTACGACAAATATATATAACCAGTATATACTCGAGGGCAAAATATACGCACCAGGGTATACCGTCTCCGATGTTGGTAGTGCAGGAAATGACATCTCTGCCAAAAATTGGTGATAAATATAATATAATAATGTTACATGTAAATCATCCCGAACAATCAACTAGAAAAAAGGATGCTATTACTGAAATGAAACCCAATCATGTTACTTCTGCAATAGTGCTAACACCAAATATTTACCATGTTTCACATATTGGAAAATGTACGGCTGTTTGAAAAACTTTTTTTTTGGGTAAAAGGTCAAAAGACCCGGTAAATGTATTACTCCAAAAAATGTTTATATTTTTACCATGTTTCACATATTGGAAAATGTACAGCCGGTTGAAAATTTTTTATGAAAAACTTTTATGGTAAAAAAGATAAAACTTATTTACATTTTCAATGAATATCAAATTCATCAAAACACAATACCACTCTCTTTTAGACTTTGAGATATAGATGTACTATTGTTAATTGCAGAATATGAATATATGACACCTAAGTTGGTGCAATCAACCCTTGGCTTAAACCTTTTACTATCTTAATTTCACCTTGCTTAGTTGGCAAAGTTTTAGACCGTCGTCCCTTTTTATTTCATAGTAAGATATACTGATATAGAAAACTAACACATGAGCTTGTTGTAAAATTGAAGTAGACTTTCACTTGAACTTGTAGCAGAACTGCAGACCTGTAGAAAACTGTCACTTGTAGATGTACTTGTAGCAGAACGGTAGAAACACTCACTTGTATATGTAGCAGAACCATGTAGCAGAACCGAAGAATAAACAGACCAGACAAACAAAACACTTTCAGACCATTGCACCAAACTTATAGATATCACAGAAACATTGAAACAGAACTGTCACACCCCCAAATTACCTGTTTTGCAGCGGAATGGAATTCCTGGGGATTGACTGTCATAGCATCACAATCACAGTTATATTGAACGACCTAAAGTGTCGTTTGAAAAGAACATCGTTTGGTTTAATAAAACAATCAGAGTTTACAAAGTAGGTCCCAAATGAAAATCAACTTGTGCGAAAATAAGTTTGTTACAATTCAAACGATGTTTTAAAGTACGAAAAACCCAAGTGAGACGCGTCGTCACCACGACTCCATGATGTGTCCAAATGCATGCCATGAAGTGAATGCCTTAGATACCTGAGATAAAACATGCTAAAAGTGTCAACACAAAGGTTGAGTGAGTTCATAGAGTTTGAGTTGAAATGTAAAGCCTTTCAAAATCGTTTATGTAGCAAAGGCATTGTAAATCGTTGAAATGTAAAGACTATCAAAATCGTTTATGTAGCAAAGGCATTGTAAATCCACTCAGTTCCAAGTCCCGCCCATACAAAACTTGCAACCTGTGTGTTCACAACCCACTGCCAGAATATGCATAGTTTATGTTCAAACAGAAATCGTCAAATGAATTCACAAAATAATGCATGGCTCAATGTATCGAAATCGTTTATGCAGCAAAGGCATTGTAAATCCACTCAGTTCCAAGTCCCGCCCATACAAAACTTGCAACCTGTGTGTTTACAACCCATTGCCGAAATGTATAGTGTATGCTCAAATCGTTCCAAGACCGTTAGTCCATAATCGTATACCAAGTCCGTTAGATCAATATTATACCAAGTACGTTAGACCAATGAATATACCAAGACCGTTAGACCAATGAATATACCAAGACCGTTAGACCAATGAATATACCAAGACCGTTAGACCAATGAATATATGATATAGAAATTCTAAGTATGGCAATAATGTTACTTCGTATGACTAGCATTCAGTTTAGATAAACATGTAGTTGCAAATAATCATGAATGTAATAAAAATCATTGAGCATGTATCTCCCCCAAAACAGTTATGAAAACAAGTAAAAGCAGGGGCTATGAAAACTCACTTGGTGAAATGATGCGAAGACAAAAGTGAGTACACCGAGATGTAATGTGATACGTTAATCTTGACCTATTATCATTGATATGATATGTCATGAGTTGCAATGTAATGTTATGCATGCACTTGATATGTTATTTATACCATTTACGAGTTTTGAAAATATTACTCGACGTCGAAAAATACTCTTTTGACGCCTTGACCAAACAAAAATCACTTTACATGTTTTTACGTCAAAATGTCATCCTACAATGGTTTTATAATGATTTTTAGAGAAATTACCACTTTTCGTCGCAAAACAATGTCGTCGGAATTTTTATGAAATTTACAAAAATGGCTTTGGAAAACTAGTCGTAAAACAGTGTACGTCGATCGTTAGAGAACGAACTCGACGGTTTTGGAAAGTTTGTATCGATATCTAAAAGTTTCAGTTCAGGAGTTTTCGTCCAAAAGGTCTCGAACATAAAGATAATAAGGGTTAAAGATGGTGGTTTTGGCTAATTGTGTGCAGAAAATTAGTTACGGCAAGTTTATGAAAAAGTGCATATCTTTGTCGTTTCAAATCCGTTTTCTACGTATAATACGTCCTTAGCTTCGTATCGAAGTAAACTAATATATTTTTGAGAAGTCGAAATAATTTGTGAAGCTTAAGGCTCGTTTTTGACCCGAACAAACTAAAAACAGTTTGCTGAAAATCCAGAAAATAATATATTTCGTCGTCAAACTTGTAAAATCCATAACTTCTTCGCTATAAGTCCGTTTTATTCCGTTCAAGCGGCCACGGATTCGTTTTAAAGTATATTTTCTAAAAATCAAGGCCAAAAAGTCGTGCCTACTGTCGGATTTTCCAGAAAAGCAAAACAAGGACAGAACACAAAATATACTTATCGAAAATAGTTTTTCTCGGACAAAACCTATTCTAATCCCTTCAAATCAACTCCAAAACTAATCTAATCCTACCATACACCTTCTTAGGGTGTCATGGGTTCCTAATCACCATCAAGACCAAAGAATACCATGGGAATAATTATAGGATGACCTTAGGTATATATATATAACTCAAAATCATAAGAAAATGGTATAAATCACATAACATGCATAATATCTCCAAAAATGAAAAGAAACATATGAAATGAAAGAGGAAACATGAAAATGATAAGAATATGCTTACTAGTGAAAATGAAGAGGTGCTAGTAACAAGGATTAACTTAAATATCCGTGGTTTTTATTTCAAAACCATATAAAGGATATAATCTAGGTTGAAATAACACTTGATTTTGCAAAAACTTTGATCCCTTGTGAGCTTGTAGAGTGGCCGGTTCTATGAAGCCAAAGAAAGAGGAGAGAAAAATTTTTTTATCTTAACACTTTTGAGAAATGAGTTGTATGTGAAAAAAATGAAAGAATAATTGTAGTAGTAGAAGACTTATATGATTGAGTGTATTTCAAACAAATCAAGAAAAACCATACACTATTAATTGCACCCCCCTCCCCATGGGCGTATTTTTGGGGACTATGTCTCAAGATATTTTTTTTTTTTTTTTTTTTATCTTGTACTTGCATGTATCTTGTGTTTAATTTGTAAAAAAAAAATAAGTAAAATGTAAGTAATTTGTACAAGTAAAGGAAATTGGAAAAATTTTGGTACAAGTAAGTTTTTTTTTAGTAAATCAAAATAGATTGTATTGAGATGATAAAAATTGTAAAAATACTTTCCTTGTGAAAATTGAGTGATAAAATAATTATCGTACAATTTTTAAGAAAAACGACGTAATAATTAAACTTTAATGATTGAAGTACCAATTAAATTTGAAACACTAGGAAAGCTAAAAATATAGTTTTTATGAACTAAATGTAAGTTTAAAAACTACCTCGGGATCATTTTTGAAAGTAACGGATTAAATGTTAAAATAAAACTCACGCGATAAAAATTATTAAACATAAAAATTACGCGTTGAAGGTGAAATGAAATGTCGTGAATGAATTAATGAGATGCACATGATGTCCATGAAATGTAGACTAATCGTAGTCCATATGAAATGTACGTGATGTCATGATCATGAATTCGCCGCTAAACCTCCAAGGTTACGCGAATTTGAAACAAGTAAACCAAGTTTACTAAAAATGTTGAAATAATGAGACATGAATCGTGTCAAGAAATGACCTGAAAGTACGGGTTGTCACATTCGCCCATCCAAAAAGGAATTCAGTCCCTGAATTCAATCGTTGTTAGGTCTAACGGGTTTAGGGTTTGATGAGGCAAGCCTTCCCATTCTCGAGCAAAACCCTCAAAAGACTTTTTGGTAACCGATTTTTACTTAATCCCACAACTCATCAAACAAGAACTGTCATACGATTAGGCTAAATCGGTTTAGGTAACAACTTGTTTCTAGCTCGATCTTTGCAACTCATCAAACAAGAACTGTCACGCGGATCAAACTGGAAACAAGTGGTTTGAAGAAAATCTTTTGAAAATTTGGCTCGATTACGGAATTGCTTACACATATAAGCCTACTACTCCCTTCATTGCATGATTCTTCCTGAATTAGACATAGGTGATCAGGCTATGTATAATTTAGGAGTAACTATGCAATGCTTGGACTAATCGACTCATATGATGTTTGGTGTTGAGTCAACTGATGTTAAAATTGTGATGAACATCGAGGAGAGAAGACATGGAGAAGTGTCGTTAAAATGATAGTTAAAGTAAAAAGAATTAAAATCCTCGTGAATGATAACAAATCGGAAAGAAAATAAAGTACGATAGATGAGAATATTTTACAACGAGTGGTTTAGCAAAAGTAGTACATCGTTAAGTTATAAAGTTTCGGATACGATGGAAGACATAAAATTAGTACAACATAGTACATAAGGAAAAATTAAGACTGTTAGTTTCTAAACTTCTTCAGTCTTCCACGTCGTTGATACCTTGACGAGCTCCTCCTCCTCCTTCTAACATATATATATTCCCATGAGCACCTTCGTCTTGTTGACCTTGGTTTTGAGGACATTGATTTCGATAGTGTCCTTGCTCCCCGCATCTGTAACATGTAACCATGGCCTTGCCTCTACAATTCCTGGCAAGGTGTCCCAGTTGTTGACACTTGTAGCACTTAGCAGGACAAAGACCCGTGTGATGATACTTACATCGATTACATAGTGGGTAAGTTCCAGCATAACCTCTGCCTTCTATTGGTGCAACAACATATACCAGTGCAGTTTCTTGCCCTCTTTTCTGTTGTTGATGATGGTTAGTGTTGCGGTTTTGGTTGTTGTTGTTATAATCTCCTTGGTCGTCTTCCCATTTTCTTTTGTTGTGGTTAATTTGGTTATCGTCGTTGCAGTTGTTGGGGTTGTTGTTGTTTTGGTTGGTGTTGGTGTACTTGCCTCTCTTCACTACCTGGGCCATGAGCTTTTGAGTCAATCGAATAGCCTCCTCAATCGTTTGCGGGTCAGAAGAAGTCACATCTCCTTGAATAACCTCGAAGTCCCCGATAAAAGCCTCTCGTAACTTCTCGTTATCCGAAACCATAGATGGGCATAACACGGCCAATTCTTGAAATCTTCGAATGTAAGTGTCAATGTCATACCCAATAGTTACCAACTCATAGAATTCTGTCTCCAACTTTTTCACTTCTGTACGAGGACAAAACTTCTTAGTTACCAAACCCTTGAATTGCTCCCAAGTAAGCTTGAAAGCATTCTCTATTCCCATCGGTTGAGCATATGAGTTCCACCACGACAATGCTCCATCGAGTAGTGTACTTGTAGCAAACTTGACCTTACTATCATCCGGGCAATTACATAACAAAAACACGGACTCCAATTTCTCGAACCATCTAACCATGGCAGTGGCTCCTTCAGTCCCTTTAAACTTGGTGGGATCTCCACTCTTGAAATCCTTATACGAACACTTTTAACCCGGACCCTCTTACATTTACTGCAGCAGAAGAGCAAGTTTTGCGGCTTCAGCAGCAGCCGCGGCCTCGGCAACAGCAGCAGTCACCGTTTCCCTTTCAATCCTTAAAGCATCAGCAATGCTATCATTCACCAACTTTTGAATTGCTGCTTGGGTCATTTCCGTGTGGCTTTCTTCGGCACCATATCTTCTTCAAAACAAGAGGAAGTGTGAGACGTAGCAAAATCCGATGTTAATAATAAACATTCCAAAGAAATGTGATAAGAGATGATAAGTTTGAGGTTATGTTTCAAAAATGATCGACGGGTTCCGAAAAGATGGGTTATGAGGTGTTGTAAGTGCTTCAATGTATGATGGTTTAGAGACTTAGTGTGTGAATAAAGTGTAACTCGACATGTTAGTGGTGAAACAAAGGAGTAAGAGTGACTTTGCCCTTCTTAAGGGTTTATCTCGGCATTCGTCGTTATCGATGATGAATCAGCTGATATAAAAAAACTGTGATAGGGAATGACAAGGAATTCTCCACGTTAGAGTATGGGGAAAGATAATGGGATGGGTATTTAAGGGCATCCATGTGACAATCGATGTGAAATGAAAGTGAATAACTCGAAAAAAAAAATGTACGTATAAATCGCATGCAAAGTGAACATTCACTTATGATGAAATGATGAGATGCTATGATAATGTAGTTATAGTCTAGGGTCAATGATGCAACCTAGTTCTCTATAACCTGTCTCTGATACCAATCTGTCACACCCCCAAATTACCTGTTTTGCAGCGGAATGGAATTCCTGGGGATTGACTGTCATAGCATCACAATCACAGTTATATTGAACGACCTAAAGTGTCGTTTGAAAAGAACATCGTTTGGTTTAATAAAACAATCAGAGTTTACAAAGTAGGTCCCAAATGAAAATCAACTTGTGCGAAAATAAGTTTGTTACAATTCAAACGATGTTTTAAAGTACGAAAAACCCAAGTGAGACGCGTCGTCACCACGACTCCATGATGTGTCCAAATGCATGCCATGAAGTGAATGCCTTAGATACCTGAGATAAAACATGCTAAAAAGTGTCAACACAAAGGTTGAGTGAGTTCATAGAGTTTGAGTTGAAATGTAAAGCCTTTCAAAATCGTTTATGTAGCAAAGGCATTGTAAATCGTTGAAATGTAAAGACTATCAAAATCGTTTATGTAGCAAAGGCATTGTAAATCCACTCATTTCCAAGTCCCGCCCATACAAAACTTGCAACCTGTGTGTTCACAACCCACTGCCGAATATGCATAGTTTATGATCAAACAGAAATCGTCAAATGAATTCACAAAATAATGCATGGCTCAATGTATCGAAATCGTTTATGCAGCAAAGGCATTGTAAATCCACTCAGTTCCAAGTCCCGCCCATACAAAACTTGCAACCTGTGTGTTCACAACCCATTGCCGAAATGTATAGTGTATGCTCAAATCGTTCCAAGACCGTTAGTCCATAATCGTATACCAAGTCCGTTAGATCAATATTATACCAAGTACGTTAGACCAATGAATATACCAAGACCGTTAGACCAATGAATATACCAAGACCGTTAGACCAATGAATATACCAAGACCGTTAGACCAATGAATATATGATATAGAAATTCTAAGTATGGCAATAATGTTACTTCGTATGACTAGCATTCAGTTTAGATAAACATGTAGTTGCAAATAATCATGAATGTAATAAAAATCATTGAGCATGTATCTCCCCAAAACGTTATGAAAACAAGTAAAGCGGGGCTATGAAAACTCACTTGGTGAAATGATGCGAAGACAAAAGTGAGTACACCGAGATGTAATGTGATACGTTAATCTTGACCTATTATCATTGATATGATATGTCATGAGTTGCAATGTAATGTTATGCATGCACTTGATATGTTATTTATACCATTTACGAGTTTTGAAAATATTACTCGACGTCGAAAAATACTCTTTTGACGCCTTGACCAAACAAAAATCACTTTACATGTTTTTACGTCAAAATGTCATCCTACAATGGTTTTATAATGATTTTTAGAGAAATTACCACTTTTCGTCGCAAAACAATGTCGTCGGAATTTTTATGAAATTTACAAAAATGGCTTTGGAAAACTAGACGTAAAACAGTGTACGTCGATCGTTAGAGAACGAACTCGACGGTTTTGGAAAGTTTGTATCGATATCTAAAAGTTTCAGTTCAGGAGTTTTCGTCCAAAAGGTCTCGAACATAAAGATAATAAGGGTTAAAGATGGTGGTTTTGGCTAATTGTGTGCAGAAAATTAGTTACGGCAAGTTTATGAAAAAGTGCATATCTTTGTCGTTTCAAATCCGTTTTCTACATATAATATGTCCTTAGCTTCGTATCGAAGTAAACTAATATATTTTTGAGAAGTCGAAATAATTTGTGAAGCTTAAGGCTCGTTTTTGACCCGTACAAACTAAAAACAGTTTGCTGAAAATCCAGAAAATAATATATTTCGTCGTCAAACTTGTAAAATCCATAACTTCTTCGCTATAAGTCCGTTTTATTCCGTTCAAGCGGCCACGGATTCGTTTTAAAGTATATTTTCTAAAAATCAAGGCCAAAAAGTCGTGCCTACTGTCGGATTTTCCAGAAAAGCAAAACAAGGACAGAACACAAAATATACTTATCGAAAATAGTTTTTCTCGGACAAAACCTATTCTAATCCCTTCAAATCAACTCCAAAACTAATCTAATCCTACCATACACCTTCTTAGGGTGTCATGGGTTCCTAATCACCATCAAGACCAAAGAATACCATGGGAATAATTATAGGATGACCTTAGGTATATATATATAACTCAAAATCATAAGAAAATGGTATAAATCACATAACATGCATAATATCTCCAAAAATGAAAAGAAACATATGAAATGAAAGAGGAAACATGAAAATGATAAGAATATGCTTACTAGTGAAAATGAAGAGGTGCTAGTAACAAGGATTAACTTAAATATCCGTGGTTTTTATTTCAAAACCATATAAAGGATATAATCTAGGTTGAAATAACACTTGATTTTGCAAAAACTTTGATCCCTTGTGAGCTTGTAGAGTGGCCGGTTCTATGAAGCCAAAGAAAGAGGAGAGAAATTTTTTTTTATCTTAACACTTTTGAGAAATGAGTTGTATGTGAAAAAAATGAAAGAATAATTGTAGTAGTAGAAGACTTATATGATTGAGTGTATTTCAAACAAATCAAGAAAAACCATACACTATTAATTGCACCCCCTCCCCATGGGCGTATTTTTGGGGACTATGTCTCAAGATATTTATTTTTTTTTTTTTTATCTTGTACTTGCATGTATCTTGTGTTTAATTTGTAAAAAAAAAAATAAGTAAAATGTAAGTAATTTGTACAAGTAAAGGAAATTGGAAAAATTTTGGTACAAGTAAGTTTTTTTTTTAGTAAATCAAAATAGATTGTATTGAGATGATAAAAATTGTAAAAATACTTTCCTTGTGAAAATTGAGTGATAAAATAATTATCGTACAATTTTTAAGAAAAACGACGTAATAATTAAACTTTAATGATTGAAGTACCAATTAAATTTGAAACACTAGGAAAGCTAAAAATATAGTTTTTATGAACTAAATGTAAGTTTAAAACTACCTCGGGATCATTTTTGAAAGTAACGGATTAAATGTTAAAATAAAACTCACGCGATAAAAATTATTAAACATAAAAATTACGCGTTGAAGGTGAAATGAAATGTCGTGAATGAATTAATGAGATGCACATGATGTCCATGAAATGTAGACTAATCGTAGTCCATATGAAATGTACGTGATGTCATGATCATGAATTCGCCGCTAAACCTCCAAGGTTACGCGAATTTGAAACAAGTAAACCAAGTTTACTAAAAATGTTGAAATAATGAGACATGAATCGTGTCAAGAAATGACCTGAAAGTACGGGTTGTCACAAGAACTGCACACCTAATGCCATCACACTTGTTGTTAAGGGTGTCGATAGGGTCGAGTTGACCCGATCCACCCCCGAACCCAATAAGGCTTATAGGGTTTGGTCTAGTCGGGGTTGAAAAGCTTATCGGGTTAGTTTGACCCGACCCCGATAACCTGATATTGTTATAGGATCGGGTTAGGGCTAAGTTATTTATGCTATCGGGTTATTGGGTCAACCTGATAAGACCTGAAATACGTTATATAACTTTTATATATATATATATAAATTAAAAAGTTTACTAGTCAGTTGGCATGAGAAGATTAATGTACCAAATTTTATTAATGCCTAATAGTTAATCATTATCTTATTGCCACACATTACAACCTACTGCATGAAGTATATTACTACCTCACGCATGATAGTCGATCAATTAGTGACTCGCAAACTCAGTTCATTCATTGCTGCAACACATCTACAGGATGGTGACATTCTGGGTTACTGTTGCAAACAATGTGTTTCAGTGGTCTGATTTAGTTGCCTGCTCACATTTCATTTCATAGTTTTCATGGTTTGACATATTAAAAAGTGTGCTTGTTATTGGTCTTGTATGCGGGGATGTAAAATCAATAGTAAACTAATCTTTTGTAGATGCATTTATTCTTGCTTACGAGGGTCAGTAGCCATTTTGTATTTGCTATAATGTATTTATACTTATGCCTTTAATTTAATAGAGTAGTTATCAATTAAAATATTTATGTGAAGTTGTGCTTATTTCGTAACCTGATAACAAGCGTATCATGCTATGTACTCGTTGGACTACTTTTTTCTATGCCCATACAATAAACCATATATATTGGATTTACGCTATATATAATACATCATTACTATGATCGCAATATGTATCCAAGTGCATTTTTTTTAATCTCTTCTTAATGCATATTGATGTAGGAATCTATATACAAGCGTCCACCTACGAGATTTCAGCTTTTTTTGCATACTCATACCAGCGACAATGACAAGAAAACATTTATTAATGAGAAGTAAAAAACAATCAATGTAAGTTCAGAGTTCCTCATTATACAAAATAGTTCTTAGTTCTATCATTACTCATGGATAAATCTACACACTTATAGGATAAGGTGTTGCGTCTAAGGCAAGAAAGGGAGGAAAATCTAGCTTCTACAGAAAGTCAGGTAGATGAAACAACACTTCACATTGCAACAACAGGTGGTGCAATGAGAAGAAACCTGTATGGTGCTGGTTCAAAGAGAGTTTATTATATTAAAGATATAGATTCTGGAAATAAAACAACTGCAGTTACCAAGGTAGACGACGGGTGGGAGAAAAAGTCTATGAAAATGGAGAGAAAGATCAACAGATTAAATAAACTCTTGAGATCGTGTGCAATCATTTTCAATATAACACTTCCGGATTGTGATTCTGATAGTGGAAATTCTTCTGATGGAGGAGATGCTCATCAAGATCCCAATACTAGTCACTCCCGAGCAGGTGGAAGAGAGGAAGATGACCATGATAGCCGCATGATCGTGAGTTCATAAGTCATATTTATCTTTATGTTAATTGTTTTGAGACATCTATATGATAATGGTTTGTTCTTTTCAATTTATTTTATTTGTTTTGAGACATCATTAGAATGATGGTTTGTGCTAATTATGAGACTTAATATTTATGTAAGAATGATCTATTTATTATCGTGTGCTTTATATTTCAAAAATATTTGCGTTTAATGTGTGGGTAAGTTAGTGATTCGTTGAGGTTTAGGGGTGTGTGTGTTTGGATAAAACCACAATATCGATATAAAAAATAACCACAAGGAATGATTTAAAATCCCTTTAGGAAAAAGGATAATGAATCAAAACCCGTGAGTGATAGTGATACGGATTTGGAAATCCGAGTCGTTTCCCAACGAGGTGTGAATGGGCAACGTCGTTATTGGTTCGTTATTAAAATGCTCGATGTTTTGGATTTTTGATTTTAATAAAAACTACGGGGAATGGGAAAACAATTAAGGAAAATTAAGCTACGGGTAATCCTAAATACGCGATTTAAACTAAAATGTATTAAATAAAACGTAAATAAAATACAACTACGTCTAATCTAAGTCCTAAAAATGATCTAAAATTACTTTCTAACTAAAAATGATATTAGAAAATTATCTAAGAATTAAAACTAATTTTTATGATTTTTCTGGAATTTATTTGAATTAAAAACTAATTTTAAACTAATTTAAATGCTAAAATTACAAATTAAACTAGGAAAAATCTGGAAAAATTATTTTTTTGCTTTTTATAATTTTCTTAATCTAGGAAAATTGAAAAATTATTTTTTTGAAGCTTTTCTGATTTAATTGTATTAAATGCTATTTAAAAAGTACTAAAAACTGATTTAAATCAAGAAAAATAGTAAACAGTGACTAAAAATTATGAAAAATTCAGGAAAAGTCTAAAATATTATTCTAAATCTATGAAAAATATAAAAATTATAGCCTATGTGTGAGAAATTGAAGCTGTAGTGTAAACTGATTATGAATAAGCTACTAAGATTAAGCTAACAAGTTCTATAAGCCACCAAACTGTCTAAGAAGCTAATTTATACTAAAATTAAGCTAATCCTAACTGATTCCAACTAATCCTATCAAGCTAAAAGCTCAGTTTATGATTCAACCTTAAAACTGACTTATGCCAAACAACTCTAACCCTCTACTTTGCAGCTGATGTACCAGCTTATCTAATAAGCTAGGTTGAAAAATAAAAATGGAGAACTCTAGCCAACCTACCAAATACTATTTGTACCAAATATCAGACCTAAACAAGCTTATGTGAAGCTTATGCAGTTTTAACAAAGTACCTGTGCACAACTCAGTTAATGCTGAGTGTGCACAGGGCAAAACTAGGCTTATTAAGAGCTTTTTAAGAGCTTGTACAAGCTTCACAAAATTTCACAAAAATCAGTTTAAGAAACTTGACCAACTGATCTTGATTAATCCGAAATTTCACTTGAATTGACCCAAATATGAAGCTATGAAAAATCTATAAAGTTTTGTAAAAATCTGTTTTGACACTTTTGACTTTTTGAGATAGTAATGAAAAGTTGACTAAAATGAGTTTTGATCTATGAAAACTGATTGAGATTGATAAAGTGAGATGCAAAATGACTGAATTAAGCTAGATCTAGTTATTCTATACCTATTATGCAAGTTATCCTAGCTTACTTCTAACTGATATGCAAAAATGAGCAGATTACTAACTAATTTTGACTTATTGAGCTATAAGGTGCAAACTGATGACTTAAGTGGCAGCAAATAACCTAAGAGAGACTAGAACAACAATCCTTAACCAGTTTCTAAACCTCAAGCACAGTGAAACAGCTTGTGCCAAATACTACTTATGAAAACTGTTTTGCAATTAGAGACTCCTAACTACTGAATTAGCTTATATAAAACCTTAACTGAATCAACTATAGTCTAGAAACAATTAAATGAGCAGTTCTAAACTAATGCTAACCACAAATTCAAACATAATTAGATTATGCAGATTACACTAGTATTTGAAATAGGAAAAATACTCACAAGTATTCCAGCTCATTTGCAGCTTATACCAGAACCAAACTACCTTATTTTAAACCAAATCCAACCCTAATCCAACTCTGCATCAACCCAAATCCATATCCTTATCAGCAATTCAGAATCATGAGAGCTTAATGCTGCAGTTGACTTATGTTGACTGGTTTTTGATATTTGAGTATATTTTGGGATTGAAACAAGGAAAAGCTCACTATAAGCTATACAAAGCTTAAATGAACCTAATGAAACAGTAGCTGAAGTCTTAGATAAGATTAAAAACTTGAGAGTATTTGTTTTTTTTTTTTGACTATTTTTTTTTGATTTTTTTATTTTGTTTATTTAATGATAAGAAACAAACTGAAATTACTTTGAAATAAGGAAATAAGCAGTAGACAATTATAATAAGCAAATTTGAAACAATAACAGCTAAACAATAACTTGAGAATTAAAAGCTAAATTTCATTAATCTATAAAATTTGGGTACAAAAAGTGAATTACAAAAGCTTAGGAAATTAAAACTGAATTAAAAACTTAATACAAAATATATTTTAGCTACTGAAATGAAGAAAAGAAAGATGCTCCAACTCATGAATGAAGGGGTCTTTATATACTTGAGCTCAAGGTCTTGGAAGGATCTGGAAGTTGTATTTGTGCTTTCTCATGATGAATATCAGCCCTTGATCATGTTTACACCTCATTCTTTCAATATCCGCCCTTGGATTGAATCTTACACGCACCACTGACCAATCAGAAGCAAGCATTTGAAGGGAATGACACACGGATTGCCAAGCTGGCATCCGTGTGTCAGTATTGTGTCAGTGGAAGTACAAAAGTACCCTTCAATTGTAATGATTTTTTCTAATTGACTAAGGGGTAATTTAGGGTTCTAGGGATATCTGGGTTTGGGGGGAAATTAGGGAAAAGTATTTTGGCGCATGGGTTTTTCTTAATATATTTTGGTTTAGGTTGACTGTTTGACCGGGTAACAGGGTAAGGATATTCGGGTTGGATATACCGGGTCACAGGTTTAGTGGTTAGGCTTGGACCGGGTATTGAATTTGTTGGGCTTGGTTGGGCTAGATGGTATAAGAGTTATATATTTTGGACTTTGGACATGATATGGACCCATTAGGCAATTTAGGGACTTAATGAGTACAAACTGAAATTTCAGGGACCATTCTTGTAAATATGAAAATTTGATCAAGGACTAACTTTGCGAATCTTCAAATAATCCAAGGGCTGAATTTGTAAATTCTAAAACTTGAGGGTATATTCTGTCAATAACTAAAAGTTCAGGGACTATTTCTGACAATTCTTCAAACTTTGATCAAATCTTCAAAAATCATCCTCAGAGAATAGAAATATTCACAAATGCATAAATCTGACCTTCCGGCTCAGCTTTAGCTCTCTTAATCTCTCGTGCTCGGGTTTTCGTCTGATTTGGCTTTCTTTTTGTGTGTTTTGTCATATCCGTACCTGCACAAGCACAAACTCAAGAAAACAACAAATATTAGCAATAAAACGACTCTTACTTGGTTATTTTGGGTCAGTTTTGATAATGAAAAGGTATGTGTTTAAGCACATATCAAAATACCCCAGACGAGACCATTGTCGTGTCCCCACGCAATGTAATCAACTCACGCTTCTTAAATCAAGGATTTCAATCTCTTTCTACTAAACCTATGAAGAAGTAGCAAAGATTCCTCAAAATAGATTAAGAACCTTTAATTCTAAAAACGCCCCGTTTACCTTTTATTTCACATATAGATATTACGATTAAGCACATTCCGGTTATGAGTGACGGTTTGTTGAACTTTCATGTCGATCAATAACTCCAACATTTTTCAAACGACACGTTAGGATCACGGAGTAGAAAACACAACACAGCGTGAAGTGACCATACAGATAGAATACATCGTCCCTGATTTTTCACAAGTCCACAAACTAAGCGTAAAATCGAAATCATTGTTAAATATGACTTTAGATGCTAACACTACCCATGGAAGTTACTTGTGTAATTACCTTTTGCTCCCATTTTCCTATTTTCCTCTAGATTTTTTTATTTTTGTGTGAGAACTGAATTTCTTCATGTTTCTCGTTTCGATAACTTTTATTCCGATAAAGATATGAAGCTAAGTCGCTAATTAGTTATCCACCTTCCCTCGAAAACCATTGCACACAAGAATGAGGTCCACATCAAGGTCCTAAATTAACATGATTTAGAGAGATATCTCCCGGATTCAAAGTTTGGCTTAACACTTATTTCAGCACATTTGCATTTTTGCAATTCAGGCCCTTGGTCTTTTCAACCACTAACTCAACGGGATTACCGTTTTATCAGAAGTCTTATTATGACTTTGGATTTTTCCTCTGCCTTTTTGGAAGTCCATGACAACGGGGGTACCGTCGGACATAGAAAACTTTTATGGCTTTGGATTTTTCAACTTTAATACATTTAGGCTTTATTTCATGTTAATTTTTGTGCCAAGCTCCGAATCCTACGGCTTTTATAACAATAGAAACAATAGCAACAAACTATCAGGAATCAGTTGTCTATTACACCGTAACACTGACAGTACCTTGATGTGTACCCAACTCTCATGGGCAAGGATTCTCTAAAGAAGAATAAAGAACTAACTATCGTCAAAAACTCAACATCTTTAATTATTATTTGACAGATATGGGGTGAAACAATTTTGTGGGAACAAAAAGCCATAAGTACCTTCGATGAGCTCTAAAGAGAACCAACTACTCCACGCTTAGCATCTAAACTCATAAGTAACTCTATCATTCCTCGATCTCCGCAAATTTAAAATCCCAAATAATGAGATCCGCGGATGCTTAGCCGATAATTTTATCTATGGTTAAGGGAACAAGCTAGGGCTCAACACGCCCGATCAAGTCAGAATTCTATTCCTACTCTCACCAGCGGAAAGTCAACAAGGTGTCAAAACATATATTAACTTAACAAATGCTTCGTCAATAATCTCAAGTCTCGCATTTTTAAAGTCACTTATAAGAAACTCGCAAATTCTTGTTTAAGCTTCGCATATTTAAAATCACTTAGGGAGACTTGCAAATTCTTGGCCTTGCGAGCTAGAATCGCATTTTATAGCCTCTTGTCTAAGCAATTAGCAAAGACTATTTCAAGAAAAACGCATATTTAAAGAAACTTCTAAGAAACTCGCAAAGAGTTTTCAATCATAAAACTAACAAAAGCTTACAAAAATTTTAAATTTTTACTCATTTTTAGCACAAAATTTTCATTTTCTAAGGAAAAACGGGGTTGCGAGAGTTCACGACAAAAAACAAGCAAGTGCGGTCAAATCAAATCGAAGATTACCCTACCCCAGACTAAAACGAAACATTGTCCTCAATGTTTAAAAGCAAGGGTATCAACAAAAATCTAAAAGCCGTTTATAAAGTATGCTCAAAGATAAACGTTATTCGATAAGATTTCGGATATCGGATTTCCATCAGCATCGATCATAAAACTCGAGAGAAGAAAAGACAAACTTCGAGCACGAGAGTCTTCATATCGGGAAAATCCTGAACACAACATCACAAACAACCAAACACGAGAAATCGAAGAGGCTAACCCCTTCACGTCACTTATTATAAAATAGAAAGAAGATAGAGATAAGCATGGGGTGCCTCCCACGAAGCGCTACTGTTTTTGGTCACCGAGTCGCTAGCTTGACTCGATCCCCGAATTCAGTTGTCCTTAGGGAAAGTTTGGAGATCCGGGACAACCATAGATGGGATGTCCCCTCCAAAATAATGTTTCACACGATGACCATTCACCTTGAAATTTGGGCCATCGGGCTGAGAAAGCTCGACCGTTCCATAAGGGAAAACCTGAGCAACGGTGAATGGTCCGGACCAACGGGTTTTGAGTTTGCATGAGAATATCTTCAAGCGAGAGTTAAAGAGGAGAACTTGATCACCAACGTTGAAAACGCTGTTTTTGATTTTAGCATCATGAATCCTCTTAGTCTTCTCTTTGAAAATCAAAGAATTCTCATAAGCTTGATCCCTAAGCTCATTTAATTCATTCAGTTGAACTTTCCGGTGATCACCCGCGGTCTTAAGATCAAAGTTTGCATGTTTCAAGGCCTAGAATGCCTTATGCTCGAGCTCGATGGGCAAGTGACAAGCTTTTCCATACACCAACTTAAATGGGGTGCACCCGATGGGTGTCTTGTATGCGGTGCGGAAAGCCCATAATGCATCATCTAACTTATCGGCCCATGAAGCTCGATTTTCTCCTACGGTCCTTTCTAAAATCCTTTTCAAACCACGATTAGAGACCTCAACTTGTCCGCTCGTTTGCGGGTGATACGCGGTAGAAAGACGATGGGTAACTCCATATTTAGCCATAACTTTAGCGAATTGTTCATTACAGAAATGGGTACCGCGATCACTGATAATAGCACGAGGTGCTCCGAATCGGGAAAACAAATTCTTCAAAAACTTAACAACCACTCGGGCGTCATTGGTGGGGAGCGCCTTCGCTTCAACCCATTTAGACAAGTAGTCGACGGCCACGAGAATATACTTATTACCCTTAGATGATGGAAATGGCCCCATAAAATCGATGCCTCATACGTCAAAAATATCGCAAACTTGAATAGCATTTTGTGGCATTTCATCCTTTTGCGAAATTTTCCCTTGACGTTGGCAAGAATCACAAGACTTAACTAAATCATGAGCATCTCGATATATAGTAGGCCAATAAAACCCGGAATCAAAAACCTTCTTAGCGGTGTAGCTCGCACCATGATGGCCACCAGTGGGTCCGTTATGGCAACCATTGAGAATATCAAGAGCCTCTTGGCCATGAACACACCGCCGGATTACTTGATCCGCACAAATCTTAAACAAGTAGGGATCGTCCCAGAAATAATGCTTAACATCTTTGAAAAAAATTTTCTTCTGTTGGGACGACATCCCTTTCACGATGAAATTGCCCGCATGGTAATTTGCAAAGTCGGCAAACCATGGGGTGTTTGGATCTTTCTTAGCAATCATCCCAAGTGTCTCAAGAGGAAATGTTGCCGTGATCTCTTTTTTCTCGAACACACTTTGATGGGGATTCTCAAGTCTAGAAAGGTGATCGGCAGCAAGGTTCTCCGCTCATTTTTTGTCAAGAATAGTAACATCAAACTCTTGAAGGAGGAGAACCCACCGAAGTAATCGTGGCTTAGCATCTTGCTTTGCCAAAAGATACTTTAAGGCAGAATGGTCGGTATACACTATGGTCTTCGATAAGACAAGGTAGGGTCGGAATTTCTCAAAAGCATAAACAACGGCCAATAATTCCTTTTCAGTAGTCGTATAATTGTGTTGGGCCTCAGACAATGTCTTACTCGCATAGTGTATGGGTTGAAAATGTTCCGATTTACGTTGCCCCAAGACTGCCCCAATTGCGTAATCACTTGCATCACACATGAGTTCAAAGGGCAAATCCCGTCGGGGCAACTAAGATCGGAGCCTCAGTTAATTTCTTTTTGAGAAAATTAAATGCTTCAATGCATTCATTGGTGAAGATAAACGGAGCATCCTTCTCGAGGAGATGGGTCAGAGGGCGGGCTATCTTAGAGAAATCTTGAATGAAACGGCGATAGAAACCGGCGTGACCTAAAAAACTCCGAATACCTTTGACGGTAGTGGGATGAGGGAGTTTAGCTATAACGTCGACTTTAGCTCGGTCGACCTCAATCCCAGATTTTTAAATCTTATGGCCGAGGACAATGCCCTCTCGAACCATGAAATGGCACTTCTCCCAATTCAAGACCAAGTTGGTGTCTTCACACCGTTTGAGCATGTGGTCTAGATGAGAGAGGCAAGACGTGAAAGAATCCCCATAAACCGAGAAATCGTCCATAAAAACTTCCATAGACTTCTCGATCATGTCATGAAAAATAGCCATCATGCACCTTTGGAATGTTCCGGGAGCATTGCATAAACCAAACGGCATTCGTCGGTAAGCAAATGTTCCATAAGGGCACGTGAAAGTCGTTTTCTCTTGATCATGCAGATCAATCGGAATTTGAAAGTAACCGGAAAAACCATCGAGAAAGCAATAGAACTCATTCCCCGCTAAACGTTCGAGCATTTGATCCATAAAAGGTAGCGGGAAATGGTCTTTACGAGTCGCATCATTCAACTTTCGGTAGTCAATACACACCCTCCATCCGGTGACGAGGCGTGTGGAAATCAATTCATTATCTTCGTTCATAACTACGGTCATTCCACCTTTCTTTGGGACACAATGGATAGGGCTAACCCATGAGCTATCGGAGATTGGATAAATGATTCCGGCGTCGAGGAGTTTAAGAACTTCCTTTTTGATAACCTCATGAATTTTCGGATTAACCCTACGTGGTGTTGAATAACGGGTTTGCAATCGTCTTCCATTAAGATCTTGTGAGTACAAAAACGAGCGTTTATGCCTTTGATATCGGAAATTTGCCAAGCGATGGCACTCTTATGTTTTCGAAGAATATCCAAAAGTGCGGTTTTCTCCTCATCTTTCAAATTTTTAGCAATGATAACGGGAAACTTGTTCGTTTCTTCAAGAAAAGCGTATTCAAGATGAGGAGGTAAATCCTTGAGCTCGGGCTCCGGAGGTTTTTCATTAGTCGTTTGTACGGATTTGATTTCTTCAATCGTAATCTCTTTCGGAGGGAGTGACGGTGACGGATCTTCATTCAACAATTGCTCAAGATAAAGAATATATCCCTCCGAATCATAAAAATTATCATCAATTCCCAGTGGAATCGATTCGTCAGTAGCAAGAAACTCATCGATCTCTTCCAAAACGAAATCACCTCCCTCGAATGGAGTAAGAGAGGGGGAAGAGTCGGCAATTATAGGCTCAAAAGATGGTTCAACATTTTCGTAAAGAATGGTGGAATTGCCACCCATAAAATCAAGAAGCTTTTGAGCATTCTCCTCCGTAGCAATATCGAGAACGTCGATTCGATTAATAGAAGCATCATCATAGTTGGAGGAGTATCTCGAAGGATGGTTAATGTTAAATGAGACGGTTTCCTTATGAGATCGTAAAGTAATTTCTCCTTCATAAACGTCAATCATCGCACGGACCATTCTTAAGAAAGGTCTCCCGAGAATAAGAGGCACTCGAGAATCAGCATCAAAGTCAACGACAACGAAGTCGGCGGGAAAATGAAGTGGTCCTACTTTCACATAGACATCCTCGGCGATTCCTTTCGGAATAGAGGTTGAGCGGTCCGCGAGTTCAAGAGTCATCTTAGTAGGAGTGAGATCTGGGAGAGAAAGCTTGTTATAAATCGAAATAGGCATTAAGTTAATACTCGCACCAAGATCGGCCAAGGCGGAGCATTTCACAATTCTCGGAAACTCACAAGGGATAAGAAATTTGCCGGGGTCTCCTAACTTTTCGGGAAGTTTCTTGAGGAGCACCGCCGAGCAATTCTCATTCAACGGTGTTTTTGCTATTTCGGCCAACTTTTCCTTATTACTCACAAAATTTTTGATCATGGCGGCAAATTTCGGCATGAGGAGTAAAGCGTCGGTGAAACTGATGTTAAAATTCAAGGATTGAATGATTTCAACAAATTTCTCCATTTGGTTTTCGGTTTTATCACGAATCTTTTGATCTTGAAGTCTAGAAGGATAAGGAAGTGAGGGTTTAAAAGTAGTCTTCGGAACATCGGGTTCCGGAATCAGAATCTGAACGACCGGAGGTGGGACGGGTACGGGTTGCACATTCTCTTCAATAACCACGGGTTCTCGTTCCTCCTCCCTCACCAGCGGAGTAGGAAACGATGGTCCATCATAAGCCTTACCACTCCGTGTTGTTATAGCTTTTAACTCACCCTTCGGGTTGGGAATGGTGTCACTTGGAAGAGATCCCGAACTCCAGGGTTGACTTATCTTACACAAAACAAAGATTCAACATGTTCTCAAGTTTATTCTGCGAAGCATCCAATTTGTTGTTCTGAATTCGAATCTCATTCCTAAACTCATTGCTTTGTCTAGTCAACGAAGATTTAAACTCATTTCTCAAACTTGAAATCTGAGTTTGCATGGTGTGGATGGTAGCATTATTGTGTTGAACGTAATTCGTGAATTCATTTGAAGGCAAAGGCGGAGCTTGATAGCTTGAATTTTGATATCCTTGATTGTAATTGACTCCTTGATTCGGGTATTGATTTGATGGGGCTTTGAATTGGTTTTGAACATTTGGTCCACGAACTTGATTCTGATTAAAACGAGTCTGATTGTTCGATTGAGAAAAACCCGGAGGTCCCATTTGATTACTAACACGAGGGTTCGGTTCAACTTGAGGACGGTATTGGTTACCTCCGGTTACGGCATTAGCTTCGAAAGGATTTCCATCGGTGGCGGTACAATTGTAGTAAGCATGCGGGCCACCACAAGTAGTACAAGTCGATTCCACCGCTTTGACTTCAGCGGGTGGAGAAGAATTAATCTTAGCATCGGTGCTAGACGTATTTTCGTAAGACGAGGACGATGGTGTAACACTCACTCGGGCAGCAACCGATTTGCTACGTGAGGTACGAACTTTAGATTTGTTCTCAATAATGGACAAGGCATCTCTCGTTGATCGGGTCAACAAATTACCAGCCGCGGCGGCATTGAGAGAGTCTTGATCAGTCTCATTCAAACCGTTATAAAACGTATCAAGTTGATGTAACTCAGAAAAACCATGATGGGGACATTGCCTAAGCAGATCTTTGAATCGGTCCCATGCCTCACTAAATGATTCATCAAATCTTTGTGTGAATTTTGTTATTTCATTTTTTAAGCTTGTTGTTTTAGACGGTGGGAAGAATTCGTTTACGAATTTTGACACTAAATTCTCCCATGTGGTTATCGATCGAGGGGTAGTTTTTCGAGCCAAATCCGGGCGGCCCCCTCAAGTGAAAACGGGAAGAGTAGTAGCTTGATAGCCTCTTCCGGAACGTTACGGTACTTGATCTTAGACGTGAGCTTGTTAAACCGTCGGATATGAGAGTGAGGATCGTCCCTCTCAAATCCATAAAATTGGCTTGACGAAACCAAATTTATCAATCCGTGTTTAAGCTCAAAGTTATCGGCAACGATTTCCGGGACGACGATGGCTTCTCCATAACCCTCGGTGGGTGCTTGTAGTTGCTCTAACATGGATCGGTTGTCCTCCGCCATTTCGACAATGGGCTGAGTCGGATTAGTTCGAATCTCGGGTTCGACTAATTGAGCACGTCTATTTCGCCTTCTCGGAATTGTAGCGGCTTCACGTATCGGTCTGTAGTTATTAGAACGAAAGTCGCATGCACTTTCAAATACCAAGGCAATTAAAACGAACGGTATTCGAAAACACAGTGAACTTAACCAATAATCCCAAGTGAATAAATCACTTCTATAAGACAAACGCACAAGCGGCCGAGAAGCTTTTAGGTCACGCGAAGCTTATTAAAACCCGCTTCTTTTCAGCCGCAATTTAATGTCGGCCGCCCTTATACCCACCACACAGTTTGTTTATCCAATAGAAATAAATCGACTCACAAGCGACACAAAGGCAAGTTTTTGATCTTTGGTTCGGGAACTTACTAATGATAACACCTCCGTTGAGAATGTTATATAATTGATGTATTCTATTTTAGCTCAAAACAAAAGAGAAAATCTTTTTGTATTTTTTAATATGATATATATATATAAAAGAAAAAGGAAAATATTTTTTTATTTTTTTGATTTTTATAAAAAAATAACTTCACAAAGGAAGGATCTCGAGTCACTAATCGTCAAACCTTTAACGATATTGTCGCGACACAACCTCCCCGGCAGCGGCGCCAAAAATTGATTCGTTGAGGTTTAGGGGTGTGTGTGTTTGGATAAAACCACAATATCGATATCAAAAATAACCACAAGGAATGATTTAAAATCCCTTTAGGAAAAAGGATAATGAATCAAAACCCGTAGTGATAGTGATACGATTTGAAATCCGAGTCGCTTTCCCAACGAGGTGTGAATGGGCAACGACGTTATTGGTTCGTTATTAAAATGCTCGATGTTTTGGATTTTTGATTTTAATAAAAACTACGGGGAATGGGAAAACAATTAAGGAAAATTAAGCTACGGGGAATCCTAAATACGCGATTTAAACTAAAATGTATTAAATAAAACGTAAATAAAATGCAACTACGTCTAATCTAAGTCCTAAAAATGATCTAAAATTACTTTCTAACTAAAAATGATATTAGAAAATTATCTAAGAATTAAAACTAATTTTTATGATTTTTCTGGAATTTATTTGAATTAAAAACTAATTTTAAACTAATTTAAATGCTAAAAATTACAAATTAAACTAGGAAAAATCTGGAAAAATTATTTTTTTTGCTTATTATAATTTTCTTAATCTAGGAAAATTAAAAAATTATTTTTTTGAAGCTTTTCTGATTTAATTGTATTAAATGCTATTTAAAAAGTACTAAAAACTGATTTAAATCAAGAAAAATAGTAAACAGTGACTAAAAATTATGAAAAATTCAGGAAAAGTCTAAAATATTATTCTAAATCTATGAAAAATATAAAAATTATAGCTTATGTGTGAGAAATTGAAGCTGTAGTGTAAACTGATTATGAATAAGCTACTAAGATTAAGCTAACAAGTTCTATAAGCCACCAAACTGTCTACGAAGCTAATTTATACTAAAATTAAGCTAATCCTAACTGATTCCAACTAATCCTATCAAGCTAAAAGCTCAGTTTATGATTCAACCTTAAAACTGACTTATGCCAAACAGCTCTAACCCTCTACTTTGCAGCTGATGTACCAGCTTATCTAACAAGCTAGGTTGAAAAATAAAAATGGAGAACTCTAGCCAACCTACCAAATACTATTTGTACCAAATATCAGACCTAAACAAGCTTATGTGAAGCTTATGCAACTTTAACAAAGTACCTGTGCACAACTCAGTTAATGCTGAGTGTGCACAGGGCAAAACTAGGCTTATTAAGAGCTTTTTAAGAGCTTGTACAAGCTTCACAAAATATCACAAAATCAGCTTTAAGAAACTTGACTAACTGATCTTGATTAATCCGAAATTTCACTTGAATTGACCCAAATATGAAGCTATGAAAAATCTATAAAGTTTTGTAAAAATATGTTTTGACACTTTTGACTTTTTGAGATAGTAATGAAAAGTTGACTAAAATGAGTTTTGATCTATGAAAACTGATTGAGATTGATAAAGTGAGATGCAAAATGACTGAATTAAGCTAGATCTAGTTATTCTATACCTATTATGCAAGTTATCCTAGCTTACTTCTAATTGTTATGCAAAAATGAGCAGATTACTAACTAATTTTGACTTATTAAGCTATAAGGTGCAAACTGATGACTTAAGTGGCAGCAAATAACCTAAGAGAGACTAGAACAACAATCCTTAACCAGTTTCTAAACCTCAAGCATAGTGAAACAGCTTGTGCCAAATACTACTTATGAAAACTGTTTTGCAATTAGAGACTCCTAACTACTGAATTAGCTTATATAAAACCTTAACTGAATCAACTATAGTCTAGAAACAATTAAATGAGCAGTTCTAAACTAATGCTAACCACAAATTCAAACATAATTAGATTATGCAGATTACACTAGTATTTGAAATAGGAAAAATACTCACAAGTATTCCAGCTCATTTGCAGCTTATACCAGAACCAAACTACCTTATTTTAAACCAAATCCAACCCTAATCCAACTCTGCATCAACCCAAATCCATATCCTTATCAGCAATTCAGAATCATGAGAGCTTAATGCTGCAGTTGACTTATGTTGACTGGTTTTTGATATTTGAGTATATTTTGGGATTGAAACAAGGAAAAGCTCACTATAAGCTATACAAAGCTTAAATGAACCTAATGAAACAGTAGCTGAAGTCTTAGATAAGATTAAAAACTTGAGAGTTTTTTTTTTTTTTTTTTTTTCGACTATTTTTTTTTTATTTTTATTTATTTATTTATTTATTTTATTTAATGATAAGAAACAAACTGAAATTACTTTGAAATAAGGAAATAAGCAGTAGACAATTATAATAAGCAAATTTGAAACAACAATACAGCTAAACAATAACTTGAGAATTAAAAGCTAAATTTCATTAATCTATAAAATTTGAGTACAAAAAGTGAATTACAAAAGCTTAGGAAATTAAAACTGAATTAAAAACTTAATACAAAATATATTTTAGCTACTGAAATGAAGAAAAGAAAGATGATTCCAACTCGTGAATGAAAGGGTCTTTATATACTTGAGCTTAAGGTCTTGGAAGGATCTGGAATGTGGCATTTGTGCTTTCTCATGATGAATATCAGCCCTTGATCATGTTTACACCTCATTCTTTCAATATCCGCCCTTGGATTGAATCTTACACGCACCACTGACCAATCAGAAGCAAGCATTTGAAGGGAATGACACACGGATTGCCAAGCTGGCATCCGTGTGTCAGTGTGTGTCAGGTGGAAGTACGAAAGTACCCTTCAATTGTAATGATTTTGTCTAATTGACTAAGGGGTAATTTAGGGTTCTAGGGATATCTGGGTTTGGGGGGAAATTGGGGAAAAGTATTTTGGCGCGTGGGTTTTTTTTAATATATTTTGGTTTAGGTTGACTGTTTGACCGGGTAAAAGGGTAAGGATATTCGGGTTGGATATACCGGGTCACAGGTTTAGTGGTTAGGCTTGGACCGGGTATTGAATTTGTTGGGCTTGGTTGGGCTAGATGGTATAAGAGTTATATATTTTGGACTTTGGACATGATATGGACCCATTAGGCAATTTAGGGATTTAATGAGTACAAACTGAAATTTCAGGGACCATTCTTGTAAATCTGAAAATTTGATCAAGGACTAACTTTGCCAATCTTCAAATAATCCAAGGGCTGAATTTTTAAATTCTAAAACTTGAGGGTATATTCTGCCAATAACTAAAAGTTCAGGGACTATTTCTGACAATTCTTCAAACTTTGATCAAATCTTCAAAAATCATCCTCAGAGAATAGAAATCTTCACAAATGCATAAATCTGACCTTCCGGCTCAGCTTTAGCTCTCTTAATCTCTCATGCTCGGGTTTTCGTCTGATTTGGCTTTCTTTTTGTGTGTTTTGTCATATCCGTACCTGCACAAGCACAAACTCAAGAAAACAACAAATATTAGCAATAAAACGGCTCTTACTTGGTTATTTTGGGTCAGTTTTGATAATGAAAAGGTATGTGTTTAAGCACATATCAGTTAGCTACGAATATACCCACAAAATGTTCATGGCAAAGAGGTCATGTTTGCCCATGACATTTACACACGGTCACATGTTGGTAATTTTTCCCACGGATTATCATGGGCAAATTTGCCCACGCTTTTTACACACGACTATATACGTGGTTAATTCTATTCAAGGATTATGTGGGGGAGTTGACTTTTCCACACAAATAGTTTTGTGGGCAATGTTACCCACACAATACCCACGGGTATATCTATGGGTGTTTTGTGGTGCGTTAGAAAATCCCACAAACAAGTTACCCATGAATGCAAAACAATCACCCACCAAGAATGACGTGGGTAAACTTACCCACGGTATGAAATTTTCATGGGCAAACAATTAGCCTCGGAGGTTTTACCCATCTATAGAGAGTCGTGAGTAATCCGTGGGTACTACCCAGTTACCCACGAAAATATGGCTTTTACCCACAAATTATGTCCGTGGCTATTTGCCTGAATTCTTGTAGTGAACTCATAAGGTGTCTTCATCTGAGGTTTAGTGACTGATACTCTATTCAACACATAGCAATCAGTACTTACAGCTTCAGCCCAAAATTGAATAGGTAATTGTGAATCTGCAAGCATTGTTCTGGCTGCTTCAATCAAAGTTCTGTTCTTTCTCTCTGCAACACCATTCTGCTGTGGAGTTATAGCAATACTAAACTCCCTCTTGATTCCTTTCTTGGCACAAAATTCATCCATAAGCTTGTTCTTGAATTCAGTCCCATTGTCACATCTAATACCTCTTACTTTGAGTCTTAATTGGTTTTCCAGGGCTATTATAAGATCATGAATAGCATCAAAGGTTTCATCTTTAAATCCCAAGAAAAATACCCAACTAAATCTATTGCAATCATCTGTCACAACCAGGCAGTACTTCTTCTTGTTTAGACTTGCAACAGAAACAGGTCCAAACAGATCCATGTGCAGCAACTCCAAAGGTTCTCTAATGTTTCTTTTCTCAATCTTCTTGCATGAAGCTTTGTGTTGTTTACCTTTCTTGCACGCTAAACATGAGTGATCATTCTTGTATGTTTTGGAAGGTAAACCTCTAACTAAATTTCCTTTAACCAGCTTGTTGATATTCTTGAAATTCACATGGCCTAGTCTTCTATGCCACAGATGTGCTTCTTCAAGTGTTGTCTTTGCTACTAAACATGTTGATCTTTCAGAAGAGTTGAGACTCTTCATATACAGACTGTACACATCATTGGTTCTTGGTACTCTCAGAACTACCAAGTTATCATCAACAAGCTTGAACTCAGGCGAAAGAATAAGACATTCTGTGTCAGTGAATAACATAGGGTGCTTCTTGTCACAGATCTGAGAGACTGACAAAAGATTGAACTTGAGCTCCTTCACATAACGAACATTCTCAAAATCTATGCTTCCTGCTTTGATGGTTCCTTTGCCAGTAATTCTTCCTCCACTAGGATCATTCCCAAATGCAACTTTTCCTCCACAATAAGATCTAAAATCTGACAGAATCTCTTTGTCTCCTGTCATGCTTCCAGAGCAACCACTATCCACAATTAAATGATCTTTAAGCTCCTCTTCTGGGTTGCCCTGCACAAAGATAAAAGAGTTAGTTAATTTTAGGAACCCAAGCCATTACTGACTTGTGTTCCCATTGTGGAGTTACATACTTAAATTCTTTAAGTATGTAATTTCCACTGTCTTTAAGCACATTATCAATTATCTTTGTTTGTTCCAAAACTTGTGTTGGTTTTTCAATAAAAATCTCTTTTTCATCCAAATTTTCTTTATTATTTTCAACAAAACTCTTTGTTTCACTCTTACTTGCTGAAAGTATTGTTTGTTCCCCATGAGTACTTTCTTTCTTAACCCAGTTGGTTTTAACTTTTTGTGTAGAGTTCTTGGATCTAGATACTCTTTTTGAGGTGTAACGCCTTCTAGATTGATAGTAATTAGATCTCCTAGGGCTTCCATTCCAAAAAGTTCTAGCAGTACCTTGATTAGGTGAAAATCTAGCAGTACTTTGAGAAGGTACTGCTTGAGAAACTTTTGGCTTATCAGTACCTTGAAAAGTGTTTGAGGGTACTGGTGATTTTGAAAAAGATCTTCTCTGGTAAGGGTACCTATAGTCTTTTGAGAAGTTGCTGTGGTTAACCCTATATGAATGATTCCAGACTGGTTTATTCTCCCTTGGGTTTTGGTTTGCAGTTTTAGTCTTTTGGGAATTTGCTTAAGTAGTCTGAGTGAAAGTCACAGTCCTTAATCAAATGATCAGGACTATAACAAACAAAACACAATTTTTGACCCATACTCCCAAAAAATCTTCCTTTAGTTCTATGATTAAAACTATCATGTCTTTTTGGTGAATGATGAAAACTGTTTTGACCAAAATTATCCCAAAAAGGTTTAGCAATATTTTGAAAAGTTTTTCTTAAAGGTACTGCTGAACGTCTAGCAGTACTTTGAGAACAAGTTACTGCTTGACTCTTAACATTATCATCCTTAGGTTTCTCAACTGTTTCTTTTGGGGTTTCAGAACTAGATTGACCAGTAAGCTTTTTCCTAAACTCTAAATTGTCTATTCCAAAACGAGAAACATCTGCCCTAAGTGGTTGAAAACTACCAGTGGGATGAGGAACTGCATGATAACCCTTGTCTTTCTTAAATTCAGGAGGTGTTTGACTAATAGATTCCTCATAACTAGATGTGTTGTCTACATAGTTAATGAGTTCATCATCACTAGTTGTTATATCCTCAGAATCAAGTTGGTCCTCATCACTAGGTGGGTTCTCTTCTGTGCTACTAAAGTCCATACCAAAACCTAGGCCAGTTTTAATGTGTGCTATTTTATGTTTTTAAACAAAAATAACATGTGAAAGGCCAGATTTTCCCCAAGCAGCAAACTTTTTTTAACAAATCATCCCTTTCTTTAGTCATATTTTCTAGTTCAGAGACCTTACATCCTAACTTCCATTCACTTAATTTTAATTGATAATCCTGTTGTTCATACTTTTCTGCCCAATCCATTTCATTATTTTCATGAGTTATTATTTTGGCTTCCATTGACTCTAAAGTTATTTGATAACTAGCTACCTCAGACCTAGCCCTTCTACAATTATCTCTTTTAGTTACATAATCTTTAAGCACTTTTTGATAAAAATTATGACACTTAGAGCATACCTCAGAGATAGGGGGTGAACTTGGTGAAGTAGCTACCATAGCGAGCGTAATGTGTTCTTCTTCACTTTCCATGCTCCAATCAAAGCTTCCAAGACCATCTCTAGATTCCAAAGCAGCAAATCCTGGTTCCTCATCAAAAGTTGTGCTCCAATCAAACTCTTCCACTGCGACCATAGAGTAGGTTACTGGTTCATCATCAAATTCAGCACTCCAGTCAACCTCTGATAGATTTTCTTGAGCAACCAAAGCTTTTGTTTCAGTAATAGGAATTTCATTTAGTTCAAGCTTGGGGTTTTCAATCATTCTATTTGCCTGATATTTAGCAAACTTGCACTCTCTTGCAAAGTGTCCAGTTCTTTGACAATTAAAGCATTCAATCTTGGTTTTGTCAAACGTTTTACCCTGTTTGGGTTTGAAGTCAATGCCTCTTCCTGTTTTCTTCATGAACTTCTTGATCCTAGCAGTGATCATAGCAACTTGCCACCTTATATCAATTTCTTCAAGAGCATCCTATTCAATTTGTGACAAATCTTCTTCATAAGTAACAGGAAAAGTGGCTTGCTGAGCGAAGAATGAGCATACAACTTCATCAGAATGGATGGTGTTTGTAGGTGATGATGTAGGAGTAGGATAAGCAAAAGTACTTTGAGCAACAGTACTTTGAGTAGGATAAGCAGTACTTTTAGTGGAAGTACTGCCTCTCTTTTCAGAAGACACAAAAGCAATATTGTGAGACTTTAAACTTGTTTGGCCATTCATCTCATGTTCATATACCCTTAAGTGGTTGTAAAGATCATCAAAGTCCGTAGTGTCCAAACCAGGTTGTCCTCTGATCATAGTAGCAATCACATGCCATACAGATGGCAAACTCCTTAAGAACTTCAAGTTTGCATCTTCAATGATACTCGCTTTGTATAACCCTAGCATGCCGAGGAGATTTTGGAATCTATCATAGGCAAAGATCAAGACTTTCTCTTTCACCAACAGTGAATGTTTCAAACTGTTGTTTCAACAGATTTCTATGCATCTTTTTGGAAGCATCATTACCTCCAAATCTTGTCTTGAGAGCAGCCCATAGTTGTTTTGCATCTTTAGCATCATGAAATTTGAGTAGGTGACCATCAAGAATAGTAGACAATAGTATGTTGAGAGCCTTTTCTTGATTTCTCGATCAGAGTCTGGCCGCATGCCTTAGGTGGTTTAGGTTGTCCAGGGATTTCTACAGGATCTTCAATAACTTCATTACCATTGACAATTACATTCCATAGTGCATGGTCTGTAATAGCAATGTAATGCCTCATCTTCATGCTCCAGAGATCATATTCTCCCTTCTTGATGATAGGAATTCGGAGTGAGGTGATGGATGGGGTGGTGCGTGTTCAGTCGACATCTTTAGCGTTTGTTGTTAAATCGGTTTTAAGGGTTTCTTCTTAATCAGAGTTTCCACACAAGCTCTGATACCACTTGTTGGATCGATATACTCAAACCAAACTAACTTATGTAGCTTGTAAGGGCTTAGCAACCTCGGATAAATCCTAAGTCACTAACAATGAAACACTGAATTTAGTCTATTAAGTATGCGGAAACTACTTCAATAAAGCTAAGAAGAATTAACTTTAACTTCAACGATTTTATTAATACTTAGAATCAGCTTGATACACAGATTCACTAACAACCCTAACAACTCTAATATTCTCTAATACTGTATATGAATTCGTACCTCTAATGCTAATCTAGGGGTCCTTTTATAGGCATAAGGATAACCATAGTCGGTTTACAACTCTAATCCTTGTACGACAAGTAATCTAAACTAAGAATATTCTAGAATAACAAAGCTTTCCATAAACGATATAACAGTTCTTTAAGCTTTGCAGTACTTTGATGTTGAGCAGTACTTTGACTTTCTTCATTAGCAGTACTTTGACTTTCTTCAGCACTTTGACTTTCTATATCCCAACATACAATACACACAAATTCGAATGGTTTGTGTTACAATTAAAAAAAATAGTTGGCTACACACAATCCCTGAACTGGTCAAGTTCGATGCATTTTTTTGTCATTATCCCTTTTTTATATAGCTGACAGTTAATTTGGACAGATGAAGTACAAGCTAAATTTTTAAATTTAAAGCATGGTTGGCTAAATATAAAATTTAAAAATTTAAAAATAGGAGATATGAATTTACTCCTTTAATATATTATTCTTATTTGAAGTTAGGGTAAATTACACGGTTTTTCCCCAAACTATATTCCGTTTCCACATTTAGCCCCTTGTTTACGTTTTGTTGCGTGGTTAATTACGTTTTGGGCAAACGGTGTTTGGTCCTCGTAGCCCCGTCATACATAACACCAGTTAAGTTTTCTCAGTCGTTGACTTTTCAACTCGAGCATTTCTGTCTTTTCAAGCCAAAATAATTGTGTGTTTAGTCCCTCAGTAATTGTTCATCCAATCTCTCTAACAAAAAAACACCACCCTCATGTCCTCTCCTCATCTTGCATTTGGCATTATTTGTCACTGTAGATACATTGACTCTTTCCTTCTCTTCCCTATCAAGATGATGATCATTAATAACAGAAATAGCTAACTCACACATATTTCTTCAATACTAATGCACACGTATATTGTGTAACACCCCAAAAAATAGTGCAGCAGAAGACAGTTGTAGTTTGTGGGATGCTACTAAATTGGTACACAACATAAGGTATAGTGAAACGGAATTACCTCATCTATTTTAGAAAGAAATAACATGAAGTATTTAGTTTTACATCTTTCAAAATTGTGCGGGAATAAATGCCTATAAAAAGAAATAAAGTGGTCCCAAATACATCAGAGTAATATATGACTGTGCCAAATGCCATGCGCCTCCAAACAATAAGTTATATCACATCCACAACCGATTACCTAAGAAAAACATGCTAAAAAGGTCAGAATAAAGCTGCTGAGTTCATAGGTTTAAAAATATAAAGCAATGGGTTACACCATAATCAAAATATACAGGCACTACGCACATATAGTGTCATTCAAAAATGGAGTCTATTACATCAGCACTAAGTTCATTCAACCGAAGCTTGAAAATGTGCATACTCTAGAAGCACGTTAAATAAAGGCCCTTGTAAGTGTCTGTAGAAAACTATAAGGGGGGTTGAATAGTTTTACCGATTAAAACTTTATTTTAAAACTTTCAGATCGACTTATGTAAATCTGTTTTGGTGTGTTGGATATTGATAGTTAGATGTGATTAAACTTTACTACGAGATAGAGAAAGAAAGACACAACCATAACACAAGTATTTATAGTGGTTCGGCTACAAAGTCACCTTCCTTGCCCTACTCCACTCCCCGAGTACCCAACTCGAGAGTTTGTAATTACTACACAACACAAGCTCCTTTTCTTGGCGGAGAAGCCTTCAGAACGTTGCTTACACTTTTTCCGGTACTAAGTGACGGAGATACGCGATTTAAATAACGGAAAATCAAATATTTTAAAATTGTATCTAGAATGAATAGAAAAGTGGAAACAAGGCCAGATATAATTTGATCATTATGAACAAATCCAAAATCCTTGTAGACAAAGCCAATCAGCAGTTCCCGACCATGGGGCGAATGAAATCCGATACATAAATCAGTTAATAAAAGAAGAGAAAAAGCTTTTATTGTGTCACTTAAGTTATATAGGAATTCCTGAGCCCAAGAGTTAAGAATAACAAGTTCTTTATCAACCGCCGTCTACCTCAGAAATTCTCTAAATACCGAGTTTTTCACACAAGGTAGAACCAAACCTTCGTCGCCTATACTTTATTCGGTACAAGGCTAGATACCGAGTTCCTTTACAATGGAGGAACTAATCTAAGCATTACTAGTTAACACAACACACCTATGACATGCTTGAGAGGAACCAACAACAAGAGACACTTATGTGATCTTGTGATGATGATGAAGTCTTTGCAACTCATGTCTTCGAGCTTGCAATTCTTCTATGCTAAACGTCGTGATCTCGCTTTTAAGAGGAACCTAGAGAAAAGCTACATAGATGATCCTTGGATATGAGGTTGGAGAAGTAAGAATACAGAGAGAAGATATATCTAAACGTGGTTTGAAGAAATGAGGAAATGGCCAACTATTTATAGGAAAACAATCCTCTGATCACCCGAATCCGCCGGATCCTTTCCCAAAGGGATCCGACAAGTGTTATCCAAGGGATCCGGCTATCTGGTAATACCAGTCCGAATTTTGGGTTACAATTCCGGGGTTTTGGGTTATGGGTTATGATCCATGGGTTATGTGATGCCATGCATGATGTAAAAGACATCTTGGATCATGGGTTATAAACTTTGGGTCATGTGTCATGAATTTACCCATTTTTATGTCATACTTGATGTCATGCATATGGTCCATGGGTTTTGGGTCAAGGTCCATGAGTCATGGGTTTTGGGTTATGGATAGTCCAAGCTTTTACAAGTTACATTTGGCTTAGCATGTATTTTATAAAAATGTAAGTAACCAAAGTTAATTATAAGTGTTTTATAAAAATAGCTTCGGTGTTATGTAAAGTATATAACTAAACATGTTTAATGGTTTACTTGCTTAGTGAAATGAGTTAGTAAACTATTGGCTCAAAACTTTACGTATTTTATTTATTTCGTTAAAATGATTTTAAGATTGTTATCGACAAAACATAAAAAGATCGTAAAATATAAATAAACATCTTTATGATTTATTTGTATTAATAGTGTCTATCCTGTGACACTCATGTTTCTACATGTTATACGCTTGCATTTGGCCAACCTGGCCAAACTGAACGGGGGAGTCACCCCCAATAGATCTATTTATAGTATTTGCACTTCCCTGAGGGAATTGACGGTTCATGAAAATGGGCATGAAAGGGATTCTAAGGCGTAGGCTCATTCTACGTAATAGTTTAATAAAAGCATAAATTCAGCACTGGTCCAAGTAAAAGTTTTGCATGTTTCTCACCCCAAAATTTAGTAAAACAAGTAATAAGAGTAAAAATGGGGCTATAAACTCAACTTAGCAATGAAGAATCAAAATATCACAAGTATCAAATAGTAAGCAAGCACAACGGTACTGGTTCGGCATAACCTAATGATTATATATTTTATCTCAAAATATGTCCCGTAAAAATAGTACGTATAAAGTATATGAGATTTTAAAAGATAAAGTATTTTAGTTTTCGTGGAATACTCATATCAATGTTTGTAAATAGTCTAGTATCAATGTCGTAGGAAAATTTAGTATCAATGTAAGAAAATTCAGTATTAACATTTCGTGTGGTGGTAAAAAAATATAGACTCAAAGCATCACTCACACCAAAATATAATATATACATGTCGAAAGTATCTCTACACCAACTTTTCAATTCGAGTGCACAAGCGAGATTATATTACTCCCATTGTGTGATGCCGTAGTCCATGTATATTTATGATATTTGACAATTTTGTTGTATACCGACTAGAAACAATTTTATGATTCATATATATATATATATATGGGGATATCTTGGCTACAATTTTTGTAGTCAATTAGCTACAATCCCTTTTATAAAATACACAACCAATGAATCAGGGCCCCACAGAAAATAATCAGGACCCACAAAAAGAATTAAGGACCCACATTTATACACATAGAATTATAGCCAATTGGCTACAAAAAATTGTAGCTAATATATTCTCTATATATATATATATATATATATATATATATATATATATATATATATATATATATATATATATATATATATATATATATATATATATATATATATATATATTTTGCATCTTAGGCTGTAACTTAGTCTGTTCCCGAACACTAAGCTTAAAATCTTCGGTAAGTACTAAATTGCCAGTGGCATTTTTACACATACACATGAGCAATTTCTTGTATAATTGAACACACAATCTCAATATACAATGTTCTGTTCTCTCGCACGTGCTTCCTCATTACTTTATCATTGATCTTCATAATGTCTTGTCATTATACAGTTTTATTTTGTGATGGGAATTGATACTCAAACAACACTTTTTGATGCATTCACTATCATTTATGCATTACAATATTGTACTGTATAATACTGTAATGCATAAATGATGATGAATGCATCAAAAAGTGTGGTGTAAGTATCACCTCCCTTTTGTGATATTCACTTCCACACAGGCACACACAATGTATCAAAATGCATTAATAAAAAAATATAACACATGCCAAGACATAAATGTATATATATACATTTTAGTTTTACAAATTATGATAACAAAGCTTGTGTATGTTGACGATTGACCAATTACAAGTATAATCATATTGGAATTAACAATACAAATGCCTTAAACTTACTACATACTTGCAACTGCATTTAGTTTAAAAGCAAAGATAGAAGAGGAAAATCTTATTCAAATATGAGAAGTTATTTTGAATGTTGTTATGTGTTCTTTGCCTCCTCGGGCGATCAAATGAATGATGTCGCCACACTTTCTTCCTCGTAACTTAGATCCATGACGGCATTGTTAAGAGACCGATTTGAGATGGTCAATCTCCCTAGAAACTAGATAAGAAAGTGATTTGATAAGGCCCTTAGAGCGGGCAAGACTCCATGAAAACAGAGAAACTAGACTTTTAAATTCTTCTTCCTTCCTTAACTTAGTTAGAAGATTACATATAAATAGTAAAGCTAGTAAACTGCCATATACTAACAGTTATACCACTAAGCCTATGAAAAGGGAAATATGCATGTAAAAAGAACGTGCATGCATGTAACTTCCATAGTAGAAAAGCATGGTTAATTATCACTATTTCTTTAGTGTAACTGCTCGTATCAGCGACTTGTTAAATAAACATCTATTTAAATGAATCACCTTGAAGTCTTTGATGGCCATCATCATATCACCTTGCAGTCGTCATGCTCTCACCGCGCGTCTTCCTCGTTACTGATATATGTCATCGTTATCAACACATGAGATAATCAAATAACCATCAACCTAAAAGACTGGGCAGAACAGTGAACTTCAGCTTTCTCTCTCCAATGACTTACAGACGACTTTTTACAACACCAACTAGACCTTCATCTCTTTTTATTTTTTTCTTTTTTTTCAACCTTTCATTAGTTTTTTCAACAAAATAAAGTCTCATTAATAAAATAAACCATAACATAATTACAAAGTATCAAAATACAAAAACAAGAAAAAAAAAAAAAAAAAAAAAAAAAAAAAAGGTTACAATTGATGTACTTTATGCCTGTTTGTTTAGTTTTTATATTAAGTTATGTTAAACTAAAGTGTCTGTCTGGATATATGTTGTCTGTATGTAAATAAATAAATGGTTGTTTGTCTTGTATGCTGAATAAAGTGTTTAAATTAATAAAATTATTGTTATACCCTTTTATTTGAAATAAGTGATGGTTAGTGGTTAAGAAGTGGAAGGGTAAATATGTAAAAGTATGATTAAAGTGATGACTTAATATAGAGACCCTCATTCTCATGATTTTTTCTAGAAGGTCATCCATTTAAATTAAGCACCAAACAAACACTCAATTAGTGACTTAATTAAATTACCTATTTTACAATTAAGACTCTTTAAGTCATTATCAAACACCACCTTAGTTACTTAAATGTAACTTATTAGTTATTTAAAATAAAGATGACAATGAAATCAAACTTTAATGGTTTAAACTGTAAATAATTTATATATTTAAAAAAAAAAAAAAACTTATAGTCTTCTTCATCATTCCCGCAAATCTCAAACACACACATTTTTTTTAAATGAATTAAAACAAAAAAAGGAGATTGAGAAAAAGAAAGGAGAGTCTTGTTTGTTGTTTTGTGTTTGTGTGAATCGATTGTGTATTCTACCACTTCACCCCAAACCCAACTCGCCGACCGCAAGCGACCGATATCCCACATCAAGGGCGACCGAAGTCGACCAAAAAGAAGTTGGTCGGCGACCCAACTGCCGTGTCTAGCCTAAAAGCATTACATATGAACTGCTATCAAGAACCAGAAAAAGCAAAAGCAAAACATGAAATATGTTAAGAGAGAGTAATACGATAAGAAAACTACCAAAATACACTAGTGTTCATATCCAAATTACTTTCTTATTGCCTAAACAAAGATAGTTGCATTCCTAATAAACAACTCTCCTTTCTCTTGCTCTGTAACCTGCAACTTGTGACGCCGACATTCAAATTCGGTTTCATAATCTGGCTACTTTATTTCTAGCGGGATTATCATCGCAACACCATTTACATCACGTACATATAACCGATTTACCACACCAAAAATTTGATGCCCCCTGCTTAAAGATATTTATTAATAAATACAAAAAATGTACTCTAGTATTTAGTTATCTGTAAATTACTTAATATAATACTGTACATCCTTTGATTATATATTAATATTAACTAAAGTATTCATTTGAATATATACTAATATGCGCATAGTGAACACTGAACACAGGACCAAAAGTTTCATAAAATGTGAATGGATCGAGTTGTTAACATGTGAGTGGACCAAAGAAGAGCTTTTAATTCAAACATGATTTTGTTAACTTACGTTTTGAGGGACCAAACGCGCAATTGTTTTGGCACAGAAATGCCCACGTCAACTAATGATAAAACTTACCTTGTGTTATGTATAATGTGGGTGTTAAAATGATAATCTAAGCCTGAAAATATTACAAGGACTAATTATGGCATGTTTGTATTTTTGGTTATGTTGATATTCTACTTTGGGAGTTGTTTGACACATTTCGAGAAGATTGAGGGCTAGATGTGACAAGCTGGAACTAAGTCGGTGCTTAGAGCATATAAGCTAAGATTTTGACCTAGGATTTCATAACTCACCTTGACTTTCTCTCTCGACATATAGATAACTCTCTCAAAGCTTTCTCACAAAAAACTCTTGTATTGTTTTATGATCATCTTGGTCTGGCTATTACTCTAAGTATTGATTCTTGTTGTAATAGAACCAATATCACTTAGATATTAGGAATACGACAGAGTAGCTGGAGTATTCTTTGTGGTTGATTCTTGGTTATTTGATTAAGATTAGATTTGGTTATATCTTGGTTTGTTATGGATTGAGACCAGTTTTGTACTTTGGTGGTAAAAGTTTTTTGTGAGTCTTATTGTATTTTTCTACATGGTATAAGAGCAAGGCTACCTAGTCTTGCTCTAAATTGATTTTTTGGAAAATTAAGGTTTCGATAAATTTTGGGGTTTTTAAAAAATTGATTTGTTTCATGTCAATTAACCTTGGTTATTTGATAGATCTAGTGTCTAATTCTTCAGATTTATTTTTTATTTTTATTTTTATAAAACGCCTAATTTTTGAAAAATTAACGTTTGGGTACTTTTTGGGGATTTGATCTCAAAAGGTGTTTTGGGTTGATTACATCGGTTTAATCGATATTGGTGGATCGATTTGATCTCAAAATTAGGGTTTGGCTGTTGATCGGTTCTGGGTTTCTTGATCAATTGATGGGTTGTGTTTTTAACTAAGTGAATCAAGAACATAAGCCTGGTTTGATTCCGCTGATTCTTGGATTATTGCCTGCACTATAACACCTCTCGCACTCTTCTTTATTATTTTTGTTACTTGCATTAGATTGCTGGAGGATAGGATTGGGGAACATTGGAAGTTGTGTTTGTGATATTGGTTGTTTGTGTTATCTGATGTGTTGTGGTGATTATCTGTTTTCTTTATCCTTTATATTTGATTCATTGTGTTTATGTGCGCCCTTGACCTACCACCTTGAGTGGCAAGGAAAGCCTGAGAACTACATTCTCATCTCTTTTGTGTGTTTGATTGATTGATTATCTGTTTTTTATTTGTGTTGTTACCATGTCTCTTCACGCTATACTGATAATGAGTATGAGGCCTCTGAACATTCTCATGGTGACCCTGTCACCTTGATTAGTAAACTTGATTTGAGTCACCCTTTACATTTACATCCTAATGACTCTGCCTCTTTAATTGTTGTCTCTATGAAACTTAAGGGAACTGAAAATTATAATGTCTGGTCTTGTGTTATATTATTAGCCCTTGAGGGTAAATATAAGTATGATTTTATTGAGGAAACTTGTAAAAGGTCAATACCGATGAGGTTTTGGGAAGACAATGGGACAGAGTCAATGCTATTATTTTCGGTTGGATATTAAACTCTATTTCAGAAGAATTGTTTTTGGGACTGATAAGGATTTAAAATGTACACTTTTAAGAGGTCATTTAAGCCCTTAATCGCTCACTTTTATATCCGTTACTGCTTAATTTTGTTCCTTTTCACTTTTTAGGTCTTTTGGAAGCAAAATGCTGGAATGATGCATTTTTGGACGAAAAGGAGTGAATATATGAAGAAAATGGCTAAGTCAAGATCAAGACACTCAAGCTGCTGGAATTACACCTGACGGCATCCCAAACAGAGGGCGACGCCGTGCCTATTTTGTGACGACACAGGAGCGATTTTGCTAATTTGCACCGACGCCGCTTTGAAGAGTAAGGGCCACGAAGACTTTTCTTCTCGACGCCTAGATCCGATTCGCACGACGTCACTATCAAGACTGACGGCGTCACAACCACAACGTGACTGATGAGTGTCTAAATACTCATCATTTCGTTCACATTTAAGCTACAAAAATATCTGAAAACATACAAATATGCTTCAAAATATTGGAATTATCTCCAAATTGTGTTTTTAGGTGTTAAAGTGCAAAAGGGATGAAAACTGATGAAAAACATGCAAAACATACATAATTTACGCCATCCCCGAACTTTGATAAATTAGCAAATCTAGTCCCTGGTTAATCAAAACTTGTAAAAATATCATTAAAGGTCCTTGGGATTCACAAGTTGTTCAAAATAATCCTTTGAAGTTAAAAATCACAAAATTACAACTTTGGTCCCTCAACTTTGCAAAAGTGTCAAAATTAGTCCCTAAGGTTTTAAAAAATAAGAAAATAATCAAAATAAACCTTATACTATTTATAAATGGCAATAAATGGTCCTTATGATAAACTTTTGGAAAATTACAAGTTTAACCCTTCAAGTTTCAGAAAATTACATAATAGGTCCTTAAGGTTTAAAAATGGAAAAATATTCATATATGGTCCTTGTACTAACCATATTTGGCAGAAATGGTCCCTTGGATGAAGTTTGAAAAGTTGGCAACTTAGATCCCTCAATTTTCAGGAAAGTACAAATTGATCCTTGGGCTTGTTCACTAATAAAACCAACCGGACCCTATTATTATTATTATTACCCGGCCCTTTATGTTATTTATCCGGCCCAATATACTAGCCCAAACCCCACCCTTTGTAAATAAATAAAACAGACAATCACCTCCCCCGCTTTTCCCTCTTCTTCTTCCACCTCCCCCACTCCACCTGTAACTGCCACCTTAACACCACCACCTCACCCTCTCCAGCTCACCCCTACTACACTACCCAATCCTACCCACTCCTTCACCACCTCTTTCCACAGAACACTCCACAATAAATGCCATTCCCACCCCATTTTCACTGAAATACCACTAGTACCCACGGTTTTGAGCAATACTGCCCCAACTTGGTCTAAACTTCACCAAACGTGTCCCCTACACCTCCACAATGCAACAAGAATCCTTAATTGTATCGAACCTCATATCTATGTAAAGTTTTGGCGCCAAAATGAGTTTGAACGGTTTGGATCAATTACTCAATCAATGGCTGTGATTCGAAGTGGGAAAGTATCTGGAAGCTAGTGGGATGCAAAAGAGTGATAAATACAGAAGAATGGAGAAGAAGAGAAATATCATAATAGTAATCTAGTTTATGATCAATCGTAGTTAATCAAAATAATTTGTATCATTAGTGTAATTGTTTATTTCTGTTTCAAAAGTGTTGTATAACTTTGCTAAAGTGTATTCAACAGCTTTGGTTCACTCATATCAATCTATCTTTCAGTTATTTCAAATTTGTCCAAATTTTACTTTCAAGTCTTTTAATTTCTGTTGATGATTGTTGTTTAGAGGACTTTAAATAACACTACTAAGCTCTCAGTAAGCTTTAGCAAGCTTTTAAGTCATCTTAACAATCAATAATCAATAAAAAAGAAAAATACCAAAAAGAAACAAGTAATTAGGAATTAAATTAGAAAGAATCTGTAAAGAAGCAAAGGAGCAAGTGCTATCTTGGATTGCCTTGGTTTAGAGCTCTGTGGAGAGCATTTAGGTGTGGTACTCAGTTCTTGGTTCTCAGTTGTGCCTTGGATTCAAGTTGTAAGCTAATTTCTTGATTTTTGGCATTTACTATTCTTGTTCTTAATTTAGTATAATCTTTTCTGTTTCATACTTATTTGGTGTTGGTTAGTGATAATATAAAGTAAAATTAGTAGGTTGTTAGTTGAAAATCATAGTTAATAGTTGTTTAAAGTTAGACAGTTAAAATAGTGTATTAGTGATTCATAGTTATAAGTTGTTAATTGCTGTGTTTTTGTGTTCATTTGATCTAATTACATCATAATCAAGTGATTGGAATCAGTTTCATGTTGTAATTTGTGGATTTGTAACACTAATCATAAAAACTGCCTTGCTAAGGTGTGTTTGGATCAAGCTGCTTATCTGAGTTTATGCATGTTATTGTGTTTTATTCTTGTTTGTGCATGTTTATTTAGAACACACTAGCTCAGTTCTGTCATAATATTTAGGTCTTATTAGTATAAAAGTCAAAATATGTCTTAATCTAATCCATATGTTTAACTGTTAGGATTATAAGTTCCATAATCATCATATTAGCTTAGAATCTGATAACCTAGCTTAATTTCACCATATCATAGCTTAATATAACTTAAGTAATCAGTAAATTAGGATCAAAGCTCACTTAAGTCAACATATTGGTTTAACTTAAAAAGTCAATTTGCAGCTTACACAATTTTTGAATAAACTTTGGATTTAAATTGTGAACTTGTTAATTGATATTAAGACTTGAGCTTGTAGGTTTATATAGTCTTATTGCTGATCTCCTTGTTACTATTTTTCATAATTTTTATGCTAGCTGATTAAGAGCTTAAATTGTGCTTATCTTTTGGTGATTCTTCATAGACCTCCCCTGTGCACAGGTTTGACACCCACTTTCACAAGCTACCATAAGCTTGTTTATTGAGTGTTGGTCTGAGTATTTTGGTTGTTTGTGATGCCCTTGTGGCTAGTTATCTGAAATAAGTGCTTATTTGCTTTTGATTGCTTATTTGGTCTGTTTAATTTGCTTAAATTTGTGCTACAAAATCAAACACAACACTGATCATCAGTGTAAACAAGCAAAACCACAAGCCCATCATAAGCTCATCACTGAGCTTTGGCTTGTGATCTTTGGCTCATTTGGAAGCTAAGCAGCTCATCTATCAAGTTCAAGCTTTATTTTTCACTCACAAAGCCTTTAACTAGGGCTGCACACAGCTTGAAGCTTGTCCATTCACTCAGTTCACTGAGTGAACTCAGTCAACCCACCCAACTTCATAAGCCCCTCACAAGCTAATCAGTGGTCCCTATTGGTCAAGCTTTGGCATTTTGGAATCCTTACCAGCCCCACTTAGTACTTCAGCAATCAATAAGTTCTATTGAGCTTAATTCATAAGCTCAATTTGGCCATCTTGGTTGCCTGTCTAGGGTGTTTGGATCTCAGCCCTGGAAGTGCTTATAAGCTTATTCCAAGCTTATTAACCAAATTCAGTGAACACACTTGTTCATATTTGTTAATATACCATATATATATAGTGATTATCTTTTTATTTTCTTTATTAAGCTTGTTTTAAAGCTTGTACCTAGCTTTCAAGCTTATTTCACTCACTCATATAACGAGTGAATCGCTTTGGACCCCTCACTTCACAAGCTCTTCTGAGCTCATCAAGGGTCCCACACCCTAAAATCTTGGTTCTTCCAACCCCCCTCCTACCAGGCTTGAACCATTGACCCTTTGTTTGGCTTAGATCATAGTGGACCCCACTTGGTTTTACCTCACAAAGTTGTCCCATTTTCTGTCTCAGAATCCAATAAGCAAAGTGCTTATTTGTGTTTTGTGGCTTATTCAAGCTACTTATTTGGTTGAAACTTGTTTAATATTGTTCTCATAACTCATTGGAACCAGAATCTACCCTAGTGAACCCCACATAAGCTCATTTGAGCTTATTTCCTTCTAAGTCAACAGAAAAGTCAACTGTTGGGGCAAATAAGCACTTACAGTGCTTATTCTGGGTTTCCAAGTTTGTTGTTTTTGTATTAGTTTCTTATTTTAAGTATTTTAATAGTTTTATAAAAGAAAAAACCACAAAAAGCCAAAAATACTTATAGTAATAGCTTCTATTTAATAGAAACTATCTATTTAATTTTCTTTTTAGCTTATTTATAAGCATTTCTGTATTTTTATATTTTTATTAAATCTCTTTTATATTAAAGTACTTTTATAAATTTTTTCTAGATTTTTCTTTTGTCATCTAGTAATATTTAGAATTAATACTAGTTTAAATAGTTAATAATTAATATTAAATAGAATAATAGTATAATAAATATATTTTTATTTTTAAAATAAGTTTTATAATATTTTAGATTTTTTTAAGTTTTTACTTTATTTTTCTAGATTTATTTTACATTTTCTAATTAAATAGTGTATTAATAAATAGTATTAAATAGGTTTTAATTAAATAATAATAATATAATAGTTAAATAAATAATTTTCTTTTTATAATAATTTTCTTTTATTCTTAGGATCTTAAAAATATAAATTTCTCATTTGTGGGGTTTATATTGATCACTTTTTACTTTTATTTTTGTATGTTTACGTAATTTTATTTAAACGTACGTTTTAGGTTTTAAACGTTCATCATTGTAAAATAGTGATAGCGTTTATTTAATACATTTTATCTTTTATTTCCTTTAATTATATTTTTTTACGTTTCTAGGGTTTTTGATCGTTCTTATTAGTTGATATAACTCATTTGAGTTATTCATACCTTTAGTATTGTGACAAATCATTCATAACCCTATTCCTAATCAACCAAGCTATATAACACATTCGTTCAATCACAGGATATCACAACCTCGTTGGGGAATTAACGACCCGGGAATATAACTGTACTACCTCGGATTATTGCATTTACGGTTTCTTTAGTTTGACTTTAGTTGTTGACCATTCACAAGTGGTTGATTAATAAAGTTGTCTAGAAAACCGCGAACCAATTTTTGGCGCCGCTGCCGGGGAGGCTGTGCTGCGTTGAACAATTTTTGTTGGTGATTATTTATCCTTTGTATATATATTATATATAATATCGTATTTTAATCTTCCTTAAACAATATAAAAAAGAAAAATATTTTCTTTTTCTTTCTATATATATATAAAAGATAAATAATCACAAAAATACTCTTCGCACCCCTTCCGAAGTTTCCTTTTCTTCAAGGATCCTTAGACACGCCTTAGTGCATGCGACTCGCTCTTCAAGGTTATCAAGTCCTCTTCGCGAGCTTGTAGCCATACCTCGAAGAAGTCGTAGACGTTCGCTCCATCGGTCCGTGCGAGTAACGTCTTGAGCCAAAAATTCTGTCAAAATGGCAGGAGAACAAACGATGAATGAACTTCTCCGTGCACCCACCGATGGGTACGGAGATGCCATTATTGTTCCAGCCATCGTAGGTGAACTTTGAGCTTAAAACGGGTTAATAAACCTAGTGACAAAGACGCCAATTCTATGGTTTTGATATGGACGATCCTCACTATCACATTCGGTGGTTTAATAAAATCACATCCACCTTGAAATGTAAAACGCCCGAGGATGCAATAAAACTTCTTCTTTTCCCGCTTTCTCTCGATGGGCCCGCCAGATCCGGCTTGATAAACAACCCCCTAAGTCGATTGAAACGTGGGAAGATTTAGTACAAAATTTTGTGCATAAATTCTATCCTCCTTCAAAAACCACGAATCTCCGGAATGAAATCATGAAATTCACACAACATTTTGATGAAACATTCAGTGAATCATGGGATCGTTTTAAGGAAATGCTACACAACTGTCCTCATCATGGATTTACTGTGTTGATATATCTGGATACTTTCTATAATGGCATAAGACAAGCTGATCAAGACTCTCTTAATTCCTCCGCGGGAGGTAATTTTTTGAATCGAACAACAAAGGATGCTTTAGCCATTATAGAGAACAAAGCCGAGGTCCGTACCTCAAGAAACAAACCAGTTGTTCCTAAAGCAAGTGATTCACCTTCTACTTCATCTCCCATGACTCAAACTGTTGACAATACTCAGTTTGCTCAACTCATGGATGCTCTTAAAAATTTGACTCTTAACCAAAAGAAAGAGTCATCTAAACCATGAAGTCAAAAGATTGAACCATGTGTCACTTGTGGTGGTCCTCATGCATACTACAACATCGCCACCGATGGCAATGCATTTGAAGTTGATGCTCTAGTCGGTAATTTCAATCAAAGAGGTAACCAATACCATCCACCAGCTGAAACAAATTACCGTGCTAATAACCAAGAGGGACCATCAAGATCATATCAACCCAACAATTCAAATAGGTCTAATCCTAACCAGCCAAGAGGGCAATATAACCAAAATCAATATCGTACTCATAACAATCAAATTGTTCCTGTTCAATACCCACCCCATAGGGGAAATTCAAATTCTAACCAAGGGTATTCAGCTCCTAATAATCAAATAGTTTCGTTCCAAGAATCTCAATCTGCTGAACTAGCTAACCACATCAAGGCTACTGATGCTAAAATGAGAGTGGTTCAAAACCAAATCTCCAATTTAAAGAATGAATTTGATTCTTCAATTGCAAAGAACAATAATGAGCTGAAGAACGATCTTAAAAGTATGATATCTGATTTGGTAAAACAACTCGTTCCACCTTCCACCTCGGAAGTCTCCGAGTAATACTGTATAATCCTAGGGGTGAACTCAAAGCTATCACTACACATAGTGATACAGCTCAAGTTGGACCAACCACGGTTGTCCCAAATTCTACACTCCCAATTACTCCTACATCATCAATAGATCCTACTCTTTCACGATTCACGGTTAAAAGTTTGTCAAACAAACTTTATGACCAAAGGGCAGCTATGACTTATTCTCATATGCTTAATGCTTCCCGAAAGAGTGTACTTGATGATAGTGATGATGAGGAGGATTCCAACATCATCAAAGCTATCACCACTCGTAGTGGTGCTGCTTATGAGGGACCCTCTACTCCTATTCCACCACCGATATACGATGTGGAAAAAGAGCCCGAGGTTGCCAAGGACCAGGTGCAAATTCCAAGCCCACGAAGTACCGCACACGACCAACCGCAAGTTGTCCCTCGAAAGAAAACCAAAAAAGGAGTTGTCTTTGAGACTGATGAAACTCCCGAGCCTACTATCCCTAAATCCAAACCTTTTAAGCCTACCATTCCTTACCCTTCACGCTTAAATGAGCAAGAACACCGCGAGAGGTCTAATTATCAAACAGACAAACTCTTGCAAATCTTTAAAGATTTGCAATTTGACATAAGTCTTGCGGATGCTGTCATCTTGATGCCCAAGTTCGCATCAACAATCAAACAGTTGTTAAACAACAAGGAAAAACTGGTTGAATTGGCAAAAACTTCTCTAAATGAGAACCGCTCTGCAGCTTATCTTAAAGAAGCTTCCCGAGAAGCTTGGAGATCCTGGGAAATTCATCTTACCTTGTGAATTTCCAGAATGGTTGAATGCAACGCCTTGGCCGAAAAGATCAACCTCGATGCCTAATTCAAGATGGAAGAAACTTTCTCTTCCTAAACTTACCCCTACCGCATGACTCTTGAGCTTGCAGATCGCTCAAGATATCTATGCCCCTCGGTATTGCCGAGGACGATTTGTGAAAGTAGGGAAGTTCCATTTTCCAAATGACTTTGTGGTTGTCGAATTCGATGTTGATCCTAGGGTTCCTCTCATTCTTGGACGAGGATTCCTAAGAACGGGCCACGCTCTTATAGATGTATTTGAGCCGCCGATCACATTGCGTGTGGGTAATGAGGCTATTACCTTTAACCATGATCAAACTTCAAAGTACTCCTCCAATTATAACTCTGCGTCGGTTAACCGAATCGATGTCATTGATGTTACCTTACAGGAGTACTCTCAAGAAGATCTTGGTTATGTTCTTGATATGGTGAGTGGTGATCCCACTCCATTATCTCATTCCATCATTTCCGACCCTTCATCTTTCCTCACTCCGGTTGAGGAAAGTGGTCCCATTTGGGATGTAGATGATGCAGAGAGTGATCAGGAGGGAGATATTCTTCTCCTTGAGGAATTGCTAAGTAATAATCCAATTTCCCCTCCTCCACTACAAAACTTCCATAATGATCTCATATGGGATGAAGATGACACTGAGAGTGATATCTTAGTCGACTCTTCAACTTTCCTCACTTTGGTTGAGGAAAGTGATTCCATATTGGAAGAGTTCGAGAATTATCTCATTATTGATTCATTTCTTTCAGAAATCGATGATACTGAGAGTGATATCATTTCCGACTCTTCATCTTTCCTCACTTTGGTTGAGGAAAGTGATTCTATTATGGATCAGATGGGTGATTATATCAATTTGGATTCATTTATTCCTGGAATACATGAATCTGAGATTGATGAGGAGGGAGATTTTAATGATTTTCTTGAACAATTGTTGTACCCGCACAATTATAAATCGCTTAAAAATTGTTATAACATCCTCCCTCCAAAACAACTTCATAAAGAGGAATCCAAATCAGTTGAAAAACTGATAAAATTCCTGAGATCAAGCATAAGACCTCCCCTCCTTTAATTAAATTTCAAATTCTTGAAGAGGAAGTTCTTGTAGTTACTGCTCGATCTCCCTACTACCCTTCACCTACCCGGTGATTTCTCTTTCTCTTCATTCATTCGGGAGTGAAGATGTTACCTTTGACCCTGGGATATTCCATATAACATTGGTTTAGATCCGATACTTCCCATGGATTTTAAATTGTTTTTCTCCCGACTGCTCAGAACCCTTTGTTACAGTTAACCGCTCACAAGCGGTTAGCTTGCGTAGGACAAACCCGACAGTTGGGAGGAAAGAAATAAAAAACGGGGTCGAGTCCAGCTAGTGACTCGGGAATCAAAAACATTAGCACAAACATGGGTTTTCACCCGTGTGTAACACCCTAGTGTGGGGGAGATGCCCCACATGTTGTATATAGTAAAAAAAAAAAAAAAAAAAATTTAAATACAGAAAAATAAAATAATTGTTGTATTATCCCACTTAGCTTTGAATATTGAGGACAATATTCATAATAAGTGTGGGGGGGAATTCTGGCGAATTTGATCACTTATATACCTTTGTATGCCCTTTTTCCCCAAAAATGACCAAAATTTAAAAATTTTTCATTTGGTATTAGTGTTTTGCACTAAATACAACAAATGGTAATCAGTCCACCATGTCTAACACACATAAGGATTGGCTAATCCAGGAGCAAACGGCTCTTGGTAAAGATAACTCAAATCCGTTTACGGCTTGCAATTTGCCTAAAATTGTATGGTGTTCAGCTCACCATATCTTTAATTAGTGAAGAGTTGGCTAGTCCAGAAGCAAACGGCTTTTGGTAAAGACAAATCAAAACCGTTGACAGCTTGTGGTTTGCTCAAAATCACATGGTTATCAGATGGACCATAGTTCTTACTTGAATCAAACATCTTGGCTACTCTAGAAGTGATGGCTTTTGGTAAAGAGTTCTTTCAAATCCATTAAAATCTTCATAAAATATTGCTAGGGACTAGCAATAGTTTAGTATGGGGGATTGATGAGTGTCTAAATACTCATCATTTCGTTCACATTTAAGCTACAAAAATATCTGAAAACATACAAATATGCTTCAAAATATTGGAATTATCTCCAAATTGTGTTTTTAGGTGTTAAAGTGCAAAAGGGATGAAAACTGATGAAAAACATGCAAAACATACATAATTTACACTTTCACCCCGAACTTTGATAAATTAGCAAATCTAGTCCCTGGTTAATCAAAACTTGTAAAAATATCATTAAAGGTCCTTGGGATTCACAAGTTGTTCAAAATAATCCTTTGAAGTTAAAAATCACAAAATTACAACTTTGGTCCCTCAACTTTGCAAAAGTGTCAAAATTAGTCCCTAAGGTTTTAAAAATAAGAAAATAATCAAAATAAACCTTATACTATTTATAAATGGCAATAAATGGTCCTTATGATAAACTTTTGGAAAATTACAAGTTTAACCCTTCAAGTTTCAGAAAATTACATAATAGGTCCTTAAGGTTTAAAAATGGAAAAATATTCGTATATGGTCCTTGTACTAACCATATTTGGCAGAAATGGTCCCTTGGATGAAGTTTGAAAAGTTGGCAACTTAGATCCCTCAATTTTCAGGAAAGTACAAATTGATCCTTGGGCTTGTTCACTAATAAAACCAACCGGACCCTATTATTATTATTATTACCCGGCCCTTTATGTTATTTATCCGGCCCAATATACTAGCCCAAACCCCACCCTTTGTAAATAAATAAAACAGACAATCACCTCCCCCGCTTTTCCCTCTTCTTCTTCCACCTCCCCCACTCCACCTGTAACTGCCACCTTAACACCACCACCTCACCCTCTCCAGCTCACCCCTACTACACTACCCAATCCTACCCACTCCTTCACCACCTCTTTCCACAGAACACTCCACAATAAATGCCATTCCCACCCCATTTTCACTGAAATACCACTAGTACCCACGGTTTTGAGCAATACTGCCCCAACTTGGTCTAAAATTCACCAAACGTGTCCCCTACACCTCCACAATGCAACAAGAATCCTTAATTGTATCAGAACCGCCTCATATCTACGTGTAAAGTTTTGGCGCCAAAATGAGTTTGAACGGTTTGGATCAATTACTCAATCAATGGCTGTGATTCGAAGTGGGAAAGTATCTGGAAGCTAGTGGGATGCAAAAGAGTGATAAATACAGAAGAATGGAGAAGAAGAGAAATATCATAATAGTAATCTAGTTTATGATCAATCGTAGTTAATCAAAATAATTTGTATCATTAGTGTAATTGTTTATTTCTGTTTCAAAAGTGTTGTATAACTTTGCTAAAGTGTATTCAACAGCTTTGGTTCACTCATATCAATCTATCTTTCAGTTTTCAGTTATTTCAACTTTGTCCAAATTTTACTTTCAAGTCTTTTAATTTCTGTTGATGATTGTTGTTTAGAGGACTTTAAATAACACTACTAAGCTCTCAAGAAGCTTTAGCAAGCTTTTAAGTCATCTTAACAATCAATAATCAATTAAAAAAGAAAAATACCAAAAAGAAACAAGTAATTAGGAATTAAATTAGAAAGAATCAGAAAGAAGCAAAGGAGCAAGTGCTATCTTGGATTGCCTTGGTTTAGAGCTCGGTGGAGAGCATTTAGGTGTGGTACTCAGTTCTTGGTTCTCAGTTGTGCCTTGGATTCAAGTTGTAAGCTAATTTCTTGATTTTTGGCATTTACTATTCTTGTTCTTAATTTAGTATAATCTTTTCTGTTTCATACTTATTTGGTGTTGGTTAGTGATAATATAAAGTAAAATTAGTAGGTTGTTAGTTGAAAATCATAGTTAATAGTTGTTTAAAGTTAGACAGTTAAAATAGTGTATTAGTGATTCATAGTTATAAGTTGTTAATTGCTGTGTTTTTGTGTTCATTTGATCTAATTACATCATAATCAAGTGATTGGAATCAGTTTCATGTTGTAATTTGTGGATTTGTAACACTAATCATAAAAACTGCCTTGCTAAGGTGTGTTTGGATCAAGCTGCTTATCTGAGTTTATGCATGTTATTGTGTTTTATTCTTGTTTGTGCATGTTTATTTAGAACACACTAGCTTAGTTCTGTCATAATATTTAGGTCTTATTAGTATAAAAGTCAAAATAGGTCTTAATCTAATCCATATGTTTAACTGTTAGGATTATAAGTTCCATAATCATCATATTAGCTTAGAATCTGATAACCTAGCTTAATTTCACCATATCATAGCTTAATATAACTTAAGTAATCAGTAAATTAGGATCAAAGCTCACTTAAGTCAACATATTGGTTTAACTTAAAAAGTCAATTTGCAGCTTTCACAATTTTTGAATAAACTTTGGATTTAAATTGTGAACTTGTTAATTGATATTAAGACTTGAGCTTGTAGGTTTATATAGTCTTATTGCTGATCTCCTTGTTACTATTTTTCATAATTTTTATGCTAGCTGATTAAGAGCCTAAATTGTGCTTATCTTTTGGTGATTCTTCATAGACCTCCCCGCACAGTTTGACACCCACTTTCACAAGCTACCATAAGCTTGTTTATTGAGTGTTGGTCTGAGTATTTTGGTTGTTTGTGATGCCCTTGTGGCTAGTTATCTGAAATAAGTGCTTATTTGCTTTTGATTGCTTATTTGGTCTGCTTATTCTTGCTTAAATTTGTGCTACAAAATCAAACACAACACCGATCATCGTGTAAACAAGCAAAACTACAAGCCCATCATAAGCTCATCACTGAGCTTTGGCTTGTGATCTTTGGCTTATTTGGAAGCTAAGCAGCTCATCTATCAAGTTCAAGCTTTATTTTTCACTCACAAAGCCTTTAACTAGGGTCAGCACACGCTTGAAGCTTGTCCATTCACTCAGCCATCGAGTGAACTCACCAACCCACCCAACTTCATAAGCCCCTCACAAGCTAATCAGTGGTCCCCATTGGTCAAGCTTTGGCATTTTGGAATCCTTACCAGCCCACTTAGTACTTCAAAGAATCAATAAGTTCTATTGAGCTTAATTCATAAGCTCAATTTGGCCATCTTGGTTGCCTGTCTAGGGTGTTTGGATCTCAGTTTCACTGGAAGTGCTTATAAGCTTATTCCAAGCTTATTAACCAAATTCAGTGAACACACTTGTTCATATTTGTTAATATACCATATATATATAGTGATTATCTTTTTATTTTCTTTATTAAGCTTGTTTTAAAGCTTGTACCTAGCTTTCAAGCTTATTTCACTCACTCATATAACTGAGTGAATCAGTTTTGGACCCTCACTTCACAAGCTCTTTCTGAGCTCATCAGTGGGTCCCACACCCTAAATCTTGGTTCTTCCAACCCCCCTCCTACCAGGCTTGAACCATTGACCCTTTGTTTGGCTTAGATCATAGTGGACCCCACTTGGTTTTACCTCACAAAGTTGTCCCATTTTCTGTCTCAGAATCCAATAAGCAAAGTGCTTATTTGTGTTTTGTGGCTTATTCAAGCTACTTATTTGGTTGAAACTTGTTTAATATTGTTCTCATAACTCATTGGAACCAGAATCTACCCTAGTGAACCCCACATAAGCTCATTTGAGCTTATTTCCTTCTAAGTCAACAGAAAAGTCAACTGTTGGGGCAAATAAGCACTTACAGTGCTTATTCTGGGTTTCCAAGTTTGTTGTTTTTGTATTAGTTTCTTATTTTAAGTATTTTAATAGTTTTATAAAAGAAAAAACCACAAAAAGCTAAAAATACTTATAGTAATAGCTTCTATTTAATAGAAACTATCTATTTAATTTTCTTTTTAGCTTATTTATAAGCATTTCTGTATTTTTATATTTTTATTAAATCTCTTTTATATTAAAGTACTTTTATAAATTTTTTCTAGATTTTTCTTTTGTCATCTAGTAATATTTAGAATTAATACTAGTTTAAATAGTTAATAATTAATATTAAATAGAATAATAGTATAATAAATATATTTTTATTTTTAAAATAGGTTTTATAATATTTTAGATTTTTTTAAGTTTTTACTTTATTTTTCTAGATTTATTTTACATTTTCTAATTAAATAGTGTATTAATAAATAGTATTAAATAGGTTTTAATTAAATAATAATAATATAATAGTTAAATAAATAATTTTCTTTTATTCTTAGGATCTTAAAAATATAAATTTCTCATTTGTGGGGTTTATATTGATCACTTTTTACTTTTATTTTTGTACGTTTACGTAATTTTATTTAAACGACGCTTTTAGGCTTTAAACGTTCATCATTGTAAAAATAGTGATAGCGTTTATTTAATACATTTTATCTTTTATTTCCTTTAATTATATTTTTTTACGTTTCTAGGGTTTTTGATCGTTCTTATTAGTTGATATAACTCATTTGAGTTATTCATACCTTTAGTATTGTGACAAATCATTCATAACCCTATTCCTAATCAACCAAGCTATATAACACATTCGTTCAATCACAGGATATCACAACCTCGTTGGGGAATTAACGACCCGAGAATATAACTGTACTACCTCGGATTATTGCATTTACGGTTTCTTTAGTTTGACTTTAGTTGTTGACCATTCACAAGTGGTTGATTAATAAAGTTGTCTAGAAAACCGCGAATCAGTGACGTCGTCCTAATGATGACTTGGCCAAGACGAAACCCTAATGACGGCGATCTGACGGCGTCCCAACTATAAGATGACGCTGTCGCATATGTAAAATTATATATAGAAATCGAATTTTAAGAATTTTAAGAGGTAGACTTGTGGAGTAAAAACCTAAAACGACTTGAGTCCGGTTTGGACAGTATTTTAGGGTTCTCATACCCTATTTTACATCAAGATAAGTAATTTACTTCATTGATTTGATTATGTCTTCGATTGTATGTGTGTATGCTTGCATGTTTAACATGTCCAGCTAAATTTCTTGTGTGTTTGCTTAGATCTATGAAACCTAGTTATTAATTTTGATTGGTCGTCTCTTATCTTAATTGTAATTGGCATAGGATTGCACTAGGCCATCGTTGTGTTTTTAATGCTTGAGTAATCTTTGTGAAACTTAGTTTATAGTCACTTAGCGTAATTGTAGGCTAAATATCCAAAGATAACCTTAGTGTTAGTTTATGAATCCTAGAGATCTCGTAGGCAATAACCTTAAGGTATTCTCAAAGAGTTAGGGATAAAAGCATACCATACGACCTTAACACAACGCTTTAAGAATAAGGACGTGATAATTCAACTACCAATAAAAGATAACTAGGGAGTAATAGTATCTAGGTAGACACATTTTTAATCATCATATGAGCACACATCAATAGACATAGACTACCCATTAGTTTAGATAATTAGATAGTAGAAGTAATCGGTAGAAGTTCCAACCCCCAAATCCAAACCTCGATATTTTACCCTTAGCTTTATAAAAAATATAAAAAGATAAAAAATAATCTTCCTCAACCTCAAACCTTAGCGTAGTACATCTCTCACTAGCATTCCTATTCCCCTAGAGAACGATATCAATGCCCGAGGCTTACCCAATACTACACTACAACGATTAGGTTCACTGCCTAGGGTGTTGAAAAACTTGCTCGACGAAAAGGAAGTTCCTTTGACCCCGAACGCGTTATACCTGCATCAAGTTTTTGGCGCCGCTGCCGGGGAATAGAATAGCTATTTAGATTTCTATCTCGTTTAGGTTTCCTTGCTTGATTCCTATCAAGTAAGATTGTTTCTCATTTGTAGCTTCCTCGTAGTCTATCCCCTTCTTCGTGAAATTGTTCGTAAACACCACCACTCACCATGATTCGCATCTTTCGCCGTAGAAACTTTGCACTACCCACTCCCAATCCCAAAATAGAAAACGCAATCCCACAAAACCTTTCACCCGTTCACCACTTTGGTCCTTTCTCTGACTCGGATTCCGATGAAGAATTTGACTATGGCGAGGCATTTGATAACGGGGAGGTCATTGATGAAGTTAATTTTGAAATGGAAGAAGACTTCTCCCAATGTTTTGAACCTAGGTGTAGGATTGAGGTTGATGGCCCCTTTAACATGCAATTCCCTTGTAAGATAGGATTTGAAAGTTTTGATGCTAACGTGCACTCATTCTTACCTTTAAACTTAATCTCAAGAAATCTATATTACAAAATTAAGGTAAATGAATTAGCCTATCAAGGGGATAATGTTGTTGATGCGGTCACTTACTTGGATGTGTTTGTTGGAAGTTTTGCCTATGTGGTTGAATTCATGGTCTTAGAATATTTAGGAGAATTCATTGATGGAAGCCTCACTCAAGTAATATTTGGAACAAAATTTAAGAGAATGACTAGGTTGAATGAACAGATGATTGATGGTCTAATCACATTCTTTGATGGAGTTGAAGGTTTTGTCTATCAAATGCCCCGTACGCATCCTAGGTTTAAGCACAAGGATATAGAGGCACGCAATCGGATGGCTCCCATTCTGATACTTAGTGAAAGAGATAAACAACGGGGACTTAGGCATACTTATGAAAAGAATGAAAGGTACTATAAAAAATGCATTGAGTTAGGAGATGAGTACAAGAAAAGTGAGAAAACATTGGAATGGCTTAGATATGGGCACGTAAGCGTGCATGAGACCACATAGGAGCACGACTTCGAGTCTAGCTACAAGACTCATAAATAAATAAAAGCACTTCGTGGGAGACAACCCATGCTTAATTGTTTGCTTGTTTGTGTGTCAGATATCATTTCATTATTGTTTGTTCTCATGTTTGAATTTGTGAAAATGCTTTATTTTGTCTTTAACCTCGTCTTAATTACATATAAAGGTATTTTACAAAAAGGATAAGTGTAGGGAGGATTACACATGTTTTTAAAAGAACGTGAACATGAGAACTAGATTATTGAAAATGATATTTATGTGTGTTTGTTAGAGTCAAATGCTTGTATCGAGTCATAATGGATGTTTTGTAGGAATTTTTCCAGATTTTAAAGGTGTAATTTTTCCAGAAAAACGCAGCAGACTAGTTTCTGTCAGGATAACCTGATGGCGTCATGATTACAACCTGACGACGTCAGGAGGAGTAGAAACAGCTTACTACTTTCTCTCATTTTCTGTGCTACTTATAAATTTTTGGAAATTCTCAGGTCTTAATTTTCCAGAAAATCTTCAAACATCCATTCCACAAGCATTATATCCTAGTTTAGTAGAGTCATATATAGTTTTACCGCCGATTTTAAGTGAAGGTTTCATCTATTTTCTTAAAATGTGCAGGTTTTATTTATCAAGAAGAAGAAACATAGCATTGGATGAAGCTTATCACGCATACATTTTTCTTGGAAAGAATTTAACCACTACTTCACACGGATCCTACCGAGCTAATCAGGGGAGTATTAGTTTCTTTCTCTTTTAACTACCTTCCGTTATCATAACTTTGATATTTTCGGGGAACATTGGGGACAATGTTCAGTTTAAGTGTAGGGAGGGAGAATAAAACGGGAACTTTGAAACTATGCTTATCCTTGATCATTTGTCTTGTCCTATTTCATTTGTGTAATAAACCATGAGAGATATTTGTTAGGGCAATTTTAGCGCCAAATTTAAATTTTTTCATGACTTGTACGAGTGGGTATTTAGTCTTAATAAAGCGTCTCATGGATAGGAGTTATATGACTAGCACCTTTACCACTCAAATTCTACCCCAAAAATGTGAGGTTCGCCCCTAGATCTATAGGAATTAAAGCATTCACCTTCAATGCTTCAAGAGTGTACCGGCAGTATAATAGATTCTAGAACTTGTTTTGTGACGCATTCCGAGATCGCTAGTGAGACTACACTTGTGTAGTTAGGAATAACTAAATGATAAGAGACATTATGATAACCCTTGTTTGATACCCATAGTATAATTACTTCTTCCATATCGGTTGAGTAATTCCCCCACACCCTTGCGTTGTACTCATCTTAAGTACACGATACACCTAGTTAACCCCTCAGAGCCTATCCTTTTCGCGGTTCTCGTGATGTTTCGGGTTTCCGGAATATCAATGAAGAGCGTTGTTTACAATCCACCCCCAAATGTACACCCAAATCGCCTTAGCCTACCTTGTATGCACTCACTTTTAGTGCGTTATTGTTATCATACTAAACCCTTAGTTCAATTATCTAGTTACTTGCATGGTTGCTAAGTCGAGTCATATCTTTTGTACACAAATTTGGGCTGATTGAGACTCATGGGTAAAGTTAAATTTTATGGAGTGACGGGAAAGAACGTTAAATTCAAATTCCCTTTATTTACGTAATAATATACTCCAAGTGTTTTGATCTTTTCAAATCGGGTCAAATTAGTGTTAGAGCAATAAAAACTCAAGTGTAGGGATGTGTGTTGTTCCCCGTTCACTATCGTTTAAAACAGTTAAAGAATATAAAACAAGTTAATAGTAAACAATGACTGAAATTAACATAAGTAAAACACACAAAGTAATTTTCAACATCATATTCTTTATTAGAAATCAATAAAAAAGAATACGTTACCCAAGTTTTTATGAACAAGACTTGGGATTGAAATAACAAAGTTTGGTGAATCCTCTCTAAGCTCAGCTAAGTCCGAGCACAACTCTTAGAACCCACTGAGCTATCTCAGGGATTAAGTTGTATTTGGAGGAGTGAAAAGATGTCTTGCGTGTATGTGTGTTTTTACAATTCACAAGCTTAACCTTTTCACTCCATCTCTTATGCTATTTATACATGTATGATATTTAACTCTTTCCTAATTGACAACTGACATCTTACGAAAGACAAAATACTGATGCATTTTGTCTCTGTTTACAAAGGCTATTCTAGGTAAGAGACAAGACTACTTTCCTAAGGTCAGTGATGACACTGAGCCCGATCTTTTGCTATTCAGGGAAACTTGACTTTGGTTGATAAGGACTTCGTCTTATCTGATTCAAACTTATCCCGCCTTGTCCCGCTTATTCTTTAGTCTTTACATCCTTCGCCTTCTACTTCTTTGTCTTCGTAAGTAGTTGGAGAGGAGTCTTAGGGATTCATGAGTTATTGTCATCACTCACCTAATCCACCATCTTCTTCTTGACTCGTCTTCACCCTTTAAGTTCCGCCTTTGCTGAGTGGAGAGACTATCTTGTTGCCTCGCATCTTGAGTATCCTGAAGATGGCTCATCGAGAGACTATGCACTCAGTGACATGTTAGTGTTTAACGGACTAGACACTTGGGCTATTTTATATTCAAATCCTAGATTAAGGGGTTTGGGTATTTACTGAACCCAACAGTCTCCCTCTATTTGGATATACAAATAGCCTAAGTGTTTGATCAGTGTAAGTGAGCAAATGGCTTCTTCTTACACTGAATGTACTAATGAATACAATCAGAAACACTGAGTAATTTAACAAAAACATACATCTTTTATTGATCATATTACATGGCTCCTATCACTAGTACAAAAACATAAATCAAAATGATCAGTCTAGATGGATTCCCAGTGCTTCAAGCTTGACTTTCTTTGTGATCAGTGTTTCCCTGTCAGGATGCTCTCTTATCTTGGCATTTAAGTTAGCACAAAACTTGATATTTGCAGGAGACAGAATTTGAGAAGCCACTGGTATGTAGCTCAGGATTGTTGCCACTCCAGCCTTATCAATATCGCTCCACCTTTGGAACGCGAGGTTTCCATATTTATCAATGAAAAATAGCCCTCTTTCAGGCTTTTCAATCACCAAACAGTTTACAAACTTAACACCTTCAGCGGCTCCTGTTGCATTCAAAGCCGACACTTTTATCTCAGCCGGAACTCAACTCTCTTCCTTTTGCCGTGGATGATTGTGGTTGAGATCCTTGAGGTGCGCTTAAGGCGGTCAATCCTCGGTTGCCGGTGCATCTCTCGTCTTTCATATCTTTTCGAGCATCTTCATCGCTCCTTAACCACCGTATTATTTTTCTTTTCGATAATTGGACCAAGCTCATCGAGTTCAGTGATCCCAAAGTCACTGAATTTTATGGGATCATGAACCTCGAAGTGTCTTTTATCATCCCCTCTATAAACATTCATGGCCAGTGGTTTGGTATTGGGGATGATCTTGACATCTGTGATCTTTTCAGGTAGCCTTCCGCTTGTCATTGTCCAGTTGTAATGCTCAATTCGCTTTGCCCGAGAGCTTCAATTTTCTTCTTCTTTTCTTCCAACTCTTTTCTCATTTCACCATCCGAAAGCGGCTGAGCCGTTGAACTTTTGTCCCGCTCGACCCTTTTTAAGCTTCTTAGCATCTATTCCAACGTTTTCGCTTCTTCACACCACCTTTACCGCTGCCTCTCTGCTTTTTTTTTCTTCCTCAGCAAGTTTCTGTTTCCTTTCTTCTTTTGCAAGATAGGCACTTAGATGTTGTGGTGTGAGCAGGTATTCAGTGTTGCCGATCTTAAAGGGAATCTTCTCGTGCTCAGGAGGTGTTGTCATTATGCCTTTTCCTTTGTCCCGGCCGAAGAAGAAGATGCTACCAGGGCGTGTTTTTGTTATTATTGGTGTAATCACCGCCGCTGTTGTTGTTGTTGATGTTAGTGGTGGGATTGATGAGATAGGTATTGCTGAGACTGGTGGTGATGATGAGATTGGAGCTGCAGATACTGGTGGTGTTGTCTCCCCCTTAGTGTGAAGAGGAGTTTCTTCAGCTTTCTCCCCCTCAATGTTTCCAGAGCCTCAGTGAGGGCAAGAGTTGGTGTTGGTGCTGAGGGGGACTGAGCTGCTTGACCCTTGAAGGCCTGATAAATTTCAGAGATCATAGCCTTGATGTCTGAAGTGTCGGTTTGAATACCAGTGACTTTGGCTTCCAAATTTGCCTGAGAAACTTCCAGAGCAGTCATTCTTGGCCCGAGATTCTAGACCAGGGAAGAAGATGCCTGAGCCAAAGTAGCCACCTGAGTATTCATAGAGCCCAATGTAGCTTGAAGAGACTGGACAGAAGATTGAAGACCCTGAACATTTGCGGATTGGAGCATTTCGACCAGATTCAAATGAGGCCGAGGATTGTTTCAAGTAAGCCTCAGTAGCCTTCAAAGACTTGAGAGTTGAGCTGGATCTTCTTTGTCAAATTCTCGATTTCATCTATCTTTGTACCTACACCCCTGAAGGTGCCTTGAGAAATTTAGCCAAGTTGTCGTCCAGTCTGTGAAGATTGTCATACATCAGATCCCTATGCTCATGAACATTTTCATCAAAGGCTTGTACCTCAGCCTTTAGATCAGCATAACTGGCAACGGCCTCAGTATGTTGTTCCCACAATGTTTCAGTGACCCCAGAGTATAACCTCCTTGAAGCTTTGGTGATTCATCGAACCACCGCCTTCGTGAGTGGAAGAACATTATCAAATCTTTTGAACTCATCAATGGAGGAAGAGGAGTCATCATTGTCAGGCTTGAATGGTGATTCAGTATGCTCTGTGGATCAGCCGAGGTCCTTGTTCAGCCTTGAACTCAGCGACCACTTCTTCCCTCGATAAAATCTCATCATCACCGCAAGTTCATCTTCGAAAATAGTATCCCAAGAACATCGCAACGGTTAATAGGGGGTTGGTGATGGGTTCCATATCAACGGGTGGTATATTTCCCTCTGAGTCTTTGTCCACCGTTGACCCTCGACACCGGTGGGCGTTTCCTGCCTTCTTTGGAGTCAGGATTGGTTTTGGGTTCCATATCGGCGGGTTGTTTATGTCCCTCCGAGTCTTTGCCCCCCTGAGAGCCCTGAGACACCGGGGGTGTTTCCAGTGCCTTTAGTAGAGTCGTGAAGGTGGTATCCCTATCGTGGGTTGTTTGTTTCCCCGAAGTCTTTGGGATCATTCAGTGTGCCCTCAGAAAAAGGTTGTGATTTGCTAATGTCATCCTTGGGCGTTGTAAAAGGCGCTCCCCTACCAGCGGGTTGTATGTTTCCCTCTGGATCTTGGGAAATAGTGGTTGTGACCAAGGGCACTGACTGTGATGTATCAGTGTCCTTCGTTGTCACATGGGTGGATGTTGCCTGGTCACCAATGGGTGTCTGTTCAGTGTGGGGCTATTTGTGCCTCTTAGGCTGTGTTCTAGAAGCCTCGTGGCCCTCGAGACTTGGGTTTAGTATTAGTCCCAGTCTGAGACTTCCCCTTTCTCTTTTTAGGAGCAGGGTTTGGAGACACTGATCCCTCCTGGTTGTTTAAAGCAACTATATGGGTCGTCAATTCAATGTCATGGACTAGGGATGGGTCTTTTTGAAAATTTGATTTGCTCAGACGCCGTAAAGCACCAAATTTTTCTTCCGAGGATAATTGCAACCCAGTGACACTTGTAAAGCACAAGAGACAAATCTAGGATATGAGACATATTTTGCCCTAGATTTGCTCTATAGCTTAGTTACGAGATCACTTGTAAATGATCTCCCCAATGTCGAAATTTACCCCATTCATGAAACAGTAAGCCATCATCAACTGAATGGAATTAACTTGTTCAGTTGATGAGTGGTTCCCGCCGAGGACCTGAATCACAAAAGTGAATAAGATCCTCCAAGCCACGGGGAATGAATTTTTGGTGACTGGGTTCTGTCCAAAAAGTTTGGCTCTAAAGTAATTCGTTTTAACCCATCCTTCACTGTTGTGGGTTCAGGATGGGTGACATAAACACCCTTATTATAGTCTAACCCTAAAGAGGTGGAAAACGTTTTGTAATCCAGGGTGACTGATTGTTTCCCATCAAAAAGATTGAACTTAATGAGATACTCCCTTAGTGGTCGTAGGTCAGTCTCATTAGTAGCAGGTGTCGGGTCATAGGCCACGGCTGTTGCCCAAAACTCCCTGAGGAGGTTTTGGTAAACAATAGAGGGATACTGAACAAAGGCATTTTTTAGTGGACAGTTAAACAAAAATTCCATAATGTCTTTATGGGCTGGGATAATTTGTGGGTATTCAAAATTGCCTATGACATTATTGATTTTAAATTCAACATTAGTAAGATCCCCTGCCCACTGTTGTGCATACTGAAGAGATTGAGTTCTTGCCATTTCCATTTGAAATAGTTTTTTTTTTTTGAGGAAAACTTGACAAGAACAGTCAAAAGAATTTTTGAATCTCTTAAGTTATGATGAAAAAAACTTTTGTAAATGTTTACAATGAAGATTTTTTGAAAGAGGTTTGAAGCACACAATGATTCCTGGGTTTGAAAGTGATTTTGACAGAGTTTTGTTTGCAGAAATCAATTGTGTGTGTTTTAATGTTTATGAGAGGGGTATTTATTGAGTGGTGAGAGGTGTGGTTTTCGCATAAACGTGTATATGTAAAGACGGTTTTTGAAAACGTTTGAAATTCCACATTTAATGCCACCCACCACTGCCCGCAGTAAAATCCCGTATTTCAAGGGAATAGTTGCAGTGCACAGTAAAAGTGCACTTTTGCAGTAATAAAATATGAATAAGATATTTCATGTGAGAGGAGGCATTTAATGCCAAGTGGGGATGAGGTAAGTTTCTGAAGGACCCTTGATATGGTTGACAGTAAGACAAAGAGACATATATTCCTATATTAAATTGGCATAGTTACCAACCTAGGACATTTAAGTAACTGATACTTGGATCATTTAGTTACTCATCTAATGCTCAATATTAATCTGTCAGGGTCCCCGAATGAGTCTTACTCATTCAAAGGAGAGGTTGTGTTGTGGGTTTCGTTCAGAGAGGAGGAACCATTTCAGAGAACTTGAGATTGGTTTTCGGATGCCCGACTTTCAATGTCAAGCATTCCCAATTCAGCTTTCAGTCCCCTGAAGGTAGGTTCATCCAAGGGTTTGGTGAAGATATCAGCCAGTTGATATTCAGTAGGGATGAAATGGAGTTCTATGTCTCCTTTCATTATGTGGTCCATGATGAAGTGATATCTGATATCAATATGTTTGGTTCTTTGGTGAAGGACTGGGTTGTTGGAGATTGCAATTGCACTGGTGTTGTCGCAGAAGATGGGTACCATTTTGTAATGGATGTCGTAGTCACTGAGTTGACTTTTCATCCATAAAACATTGGCACAACATCCTGCAGCAGCCACATACTCAACTTCACCAAGACATAGCCACCGATTGTTACTTTTTAGCACTCCAACAAACCAGTTTTCCTCCAAGAAATTGACAGGCTGAGGTACTTTTTCTGTCCATGTTGCAGCCAGCATAATCAGAATCAGAGTAACCCTTGAGATCAAACCCTGAGGACTTTGGATAATAGAGTCCAAGGTTTGGGGTTCCCTTTAGGTACCTGAGTATTCTTTTGGCTGCAGTGAGGTGGGATTCTTTGAGATTGGACTGATATCTTGCTATTAGACAGACTGAGAATTGTATATCTGGTCTAGTAGCAGTTAGATACATCAGTGAGCCTACAATCCCTTTGAAATGAGTTTGATTGACTGATTTGCCAGTGAGATCAAGTCCAAGGTTGTTTGGAGGGACCATTGGTGTCTTCACTGAGGCACAGTCAGATATCTCATATTTCTTTAAGAGATTTCTAGTGTATTTCTCTTGACTGATGGATATACCTTTGTTAGTTTTCTTGATTTGTAGTCCAAGGAAGTATGTGAGTTCACCCATCATGCTCATTTCAAACTTCTTTGTCATCAGCTTTTCAAACTGTTTGCAAAGTTTGTAGTTTGTTGAGCCAAAGATGATGTCATCAACATACACTTGGACCAGTATCACATCCTGTTGTGTTCTATAGACAAACAGTGTGTTGTCTATCTTTCCTCTGACAAACTTGTTTTGTATCGGAAGGCCGAGAGAGTTTCATACCATGCCCTGGGAGCTTGTTTAAGTCCATAAAGGGCTTTGTCAAGCTTGCGACATAGTCGGGAATTCACTACTCTCAATGCCAGGAGGCTGCTGAACATATACATCTTCCTTGAGATCACCATTTAAGAATGCACTTTTGACATCCATTTGGTAGACCCTGAAGTTCATGTATGTTGCATATGCAAGGAAGATCCTGATTGCTTCCATTCTTGCAACAGGAGCAAATGTCTCATCATAGTCAATGCCTTCTTGTTAACTGTAACCTTTGGCTACAAGTCTGGCTTTGTTTTTAATGACAGTGCCGTTTTCATCAGTTTTGTTTCTGAAAACCCACTTCATTCCTATGACAACGACATCCTGAGGACATTTGATCAAGGTCATGACCTTGTTTTTATCAAACTGTTGCAGTTCTTCTTGCATAGCCTGAACCTAGCTTGGGTGCTTTAGAGCCTCAGTGAGACTTTTGGGTTCTATTTCTGATAGGTAATCAGCATATAGACATTCATTGGCTGAAGCTGCAGTTAACTTAGCAGACATGCTTCTAGTGAGCATGCCCTCAGTAGGTTCACCAATAATGTTTACAAGCTCAATGTCCTGAGATTTTGTCCACTTACTTTGTAGTCTAGGATCTGAGCTTGAAGAGGTCACTGGAGACTCAGGAGTGAGTTCTGGTGATTGAGCCACAGAATCATTAAGAACATCTGTTGAGATGTCTTGTTCAGGTTGAGGTTCTTGATTCACAGGTTCTTGAATATTTGGTTCAGTATTACCTATCCAGTAGGGACTGATTGATTATCAATGAATTCACTGATAGTTGGTTAGGGAAGGTTGTGGGGTAAGACATAAAATGAGATGTCAGATCGACTTGATATGTGGAATTGAATTTAGTGTTGTACTCATCAGGAGGATATCTTGATGAGTCATCAATTCCTATTTCCTCCAGAGGTGTTGGTGAACCTAATGCTTTCAGCACTTTCATCAAAGGTGACATGAAAGGTTTCCTCAACTTGTTGTCTCTTTGTGTTAAAAACTCTGAAGGCTTTGGAGATCCGTGAGTTGCCTAAGAAATATCCATCATCAGCTTTTGCATCAAACTTGCCTAGATGATCCTTGTGGTTATGAATGAACACATGAAAATAGCTTATGTCAGGAAGTCTACCTTTGAAGATCTCATATGGGGTTTTATTATGTCTTTTGACAATGATTGACCTGTTTTGAGTGTAACAGGCAGTTTTGACTACTTCAGTCCAGAAATGCTTTGAGAGGGCTGAGCCATTTAGCATGGTTCTAGCAGCCTCAATGAGAGTTCTGTTTTTCCTTTTAGTGACCCCATTTTGTTCAGGGTATAAGGAGATGAGAAATTTTGAGAAATTCCTTTTTCATCACAGAAACTCTCAAGCTCTTGATTTCTGAACTCAGTACCATTGTCAGTTCTGATTTGTTTAACAATAATGTCATTCGGTTTTCAATTTTCCTTATGAATGACATTATTGTATCAGCTGCCTGACTCTTCTTGGAAAGAAAGTATACCCAAGTGTATCTTGAGACTTCATCAACAATGACAAGTGTATACTTCTCATGCTGGATAGATCTGGGACTGACAGGTCCAAAGAGATCAATGTGCAGGAGGTGAAGGCATCTTTTGATGGAGAAATTTTGTTTGGTTTTGAATGATGCTCTACGGTGTTTACCTTTTTCGCAGGCAGAGCATGGTTTGTCTTTAGCAAAAACCAGTGATGGTAAGCCAAGGACCTTGTTTTGCTTTGCCAAATTGTTGAGGTTTTTGAAGTTCAGGTGTAAGAGTCTCTTATGCCACAGCCAATTGATAGTTTCAGTGGCTTTAGCAAAGAGGCAAGTTCCATCTTGGGAGAGTGTTGACATGTCTAACACATAAACATCATCTCTCCTAGGAGCTATCAACACAACTTCCTTATTGACATTGAAGATGGTACCTTGTTTGTCATTGAATTGCACAATGTACTTAGCATTACACAGTTGACTGACACTGATGAGATTGTATTTTAGACCATTGACATAAGCTATTCTAAAGAAAACTATTCCATTGCAGTTTACTGAACCATAACCTTCAGTGGGACATGATGAGTTATCACCAAACACTACCTTGGGTCCTGGTTCCTCAATATACTTGTGCAGATACTCCTTCACACCAGTCATGCTTCTTGAGCATCCACTATCTAGATGCCAAATAGGCTCCCTGGCGTGACTCTGCACAAGTAGTAAACTGAATTAGTTTCTCTTAGTGACCCACTTACTAGTGGGCTTTGGTCTCAAGATCTCTTTGAATTTGGTAATTGACTCATGGTCAGTGGTTGAGTGTATTGTGCTACCACAGGTTTTGCATTTGGAGACTGAGGAAGACTCAGTGACTCTGGGTTGTTTTGAACCTCTCCTTGCATGAATGACACTGTCATGTTGGGAAGTCTCATGAGCTGGATTACCGCATATATCACAGAATTTGTTCATGAGACAAACATCCTGATGATGATCATTAAACCCACAGTGAGGGCAAAGAGGAAAAGGTTTTGCTCTATTCTTGGGAGTAGTTTTGGAGGATGAAGCATACTGATGACCAACTTTGGTATAGTTTGCTTGACCGACATACCGTAGGTGGTCTCAGCTTCGTGATCATCCTTTTGCAGATCATGCAAAAAGGATTCTATAGCAGTTGTCGTGGTATGGCCGGTGTAATGACACAACTCATACTTCTGCTTGGGTTTGTTGGTGGATTTTGACTTTGATGAGCTAGATGAGGCCGACTTAGTTTCCTTGATTGAATCAGGAGCTTTTTCGATGGATTCCATCTTTTTAGTCAGCTTTCTCACAAGCTCAGTCGATTCTGAATTTGGTCAGCTTCAACCGGGGAACAGAGGATGTTGAAGTCTCAGTTGGAGTAGACTCTTGTTGAGTTGATTTTGTTGGTCTTTTCAGGATGGTTCTACCAAGTCCAGACTTTTCTTTTGGTGAGTGAGGATTGAATTGTAATGGAGTAAGCTCAGAGCTTGGTGCAGCACCACGAAGAGGTTTCAGTGGTGGAAGCGGTGCTTGAGATTCGCTCGACTTCAGATATGTGTTCAGTACTACGGGGCACATCAGGGAGTCCAAGCATGCTCTTTAGAGCTTGGCTTTCAGGCTCTAGAATCCTTCCAGAATCGAAATTTGGAAGCTTACTCTCAGGATTGACCCTTTCAATCCAATCACTCGGTTTGGGAATAGTCAACATATTAGTAATCATACCACCAGACACAAATGGCTTAGGACCCTGGTCTTTGTTGAGAGAGTCAGGAAGATGATCTTCACCTAAGACTCTCTTCTTGCTACTGGGGCTCCCACAACATCAAAGACCCTGGATTCTTAGCATCCAACTATCTAGAATATCTTGAACCTTTTTGAGTTCGTCTTGAAGAGCCCGATTTCTTTTAACTAGTTCAGTGTTTTGAATTTGCAAAGTGACGACCTCAAGCTTAGCTTGTTTTAAAAGAAGCAGTTCATCCCTACACTTGTTTAATTCAAAACTTAGCTTGTTGTATTTTGAAAAAAGATTTAGTCTTTGCTCCTCTACGAACTTAAGGTCAACATTAAGATAATTCATGTAAGACGCCAATCGAGTCATCATCCATATAAAGTAGAATATTTACCTTCTTCATTGTGATATTGACCCATTCTCCATTCCTGGCATGATTCTTTCCAACAGCCAGCTTATCCTCTTCTGAGAGGGCCATCAGTGCACTGACATGCACCATTTCATCATCGATGACACCGGCTCTTCATCCCAGTCAAAGGTTTCAGCAAAAAGGCCTTTGTTTTTACCCTGCACAGATTAAACACTTTTTGTTGTTTCTGAGGGACTAGCCTCGAGCAATGCAAGCTTAGCTTTGACTTTCTTATACTTAGCTTCAAAATCAACAATTTTGTTTTGATCAGGTTTGTTTTGAAAGTTTTGATGAGACTGATAGATTTTTTGGTTGAAATTTGCTAAAGCCTGACGACTGATTTGACCCTGATGGTTTATAAGAGGGTTTAGAAATTGTTTTTGAAAAACAATCTTTTGCAAAATGACCTCTTTTGTGACACTTCAAGCATTTAGTGTCCTCATTTGCTTTGGCATTTGAACAACCTTTGTTTATCTTTATAAACCATCGAGAGTTAGCAAGGAGTGCCCTTTCTTGAAATTCAGTGTTCAGGTCATTTAGGTACTCCTCACTTGATCTCTCATCAGGCTCATCATCAGAATTTTCCTGAAAATCTTGAACAACATTGTTAGAATAGAAAGCAGTTGATATTGGAGATGAGGTGGTGGTCCGGGACTTCTTGACTTCCTGAGACTTCTTTAAGTCAGGGTATCGTCTGTTGATGAGGTTTTCCTCATAGACAAATTTCCCATAAATTTCACGAAGTTCAAGATTCTAGATATGATTAGCATTCCTAAGTCCCTGAGAGAAATTCAACCACTTCTCAGGGAGACTGTTGACAAAACCAACATTGATTTCATGTTTGGACAGCTTAACACCATCATTTGACAGATCATTTAAAAGAGTTTTATACCTAGTGTAATTTTATGAGAGAGTTTCTGAGTCCTTAGCCCTGAAGGTGTTATACTCAAGTTTTAGGTCCATTATCCTGTTTTCCTTGGTATAAGATGGTCCTTCATGACTATGAACTAGGTCATCCCAGGTTTGTTTAGCTGTACTACAGCTTATAACAGACTCCATAATATCGTCAGGAAGACAAGATATTATGATACTTTTGAGTCTTTGGTCCTGGTTGACCACTCTCCTTTCATCCTGGGTCCACTGAGCTTCAGGTTTGGGCAAACCTTTAGCAGTCTTTGGGACAAATGGACCTTCATTTATACACTTGATATAATAAGGTTCCATCCCAATCAAATAGCAAAGCATTCGCTTTTTCCATTTGTTGAATTTGCCAACTTCAAGTCTAGGGGCAACAGCTGAATAAGCTCCACCCTTTTTATCGACTAGTTGGGGTACATCAATTTCAGCCATTTAGGATCCTAATTTAAAAACTTTTAGAGCGGCCTAAAAAAATGTTTTATAATTAGCCTTGCTCTGATACCACTTGTTGTTCCCCGTTCACTATCGTTTAAAATAGTTTAAGAATATAAAACAAGTTAATAGTGAACAATGACTGAAATTAACATAAGTAAAACACACAAAGTATTAGAAATCAATAAAAAAGAATACGTTCCCAAAGTACTTGCGCAACAGTACTTAGGATTGAAATAACAAAGTTTGGTGACTCCTCTCTAAGCTCAGGCTAAGTCTGAGCACAACTCTTAGAACCCACTGAGCTATCTCAGGGATTAAGTTGTATTTGGAGGAGTGAAAAGATGGCTTGCGTGTATGTGTATTTTTACAATTCACAAGCTTAACCTTTTCACTCCATCTCTTATGCTATTTATATATGTATGAGATTTAACTCTTTCCTAAGTGACAAACTGACATCTTACAGAAGACAAAATACTGATGCATTTTGTCTCTGTTTACAAAGGCTATTCTAGGTAAGAGACAAGACTACTTTCCTAAGGTCAGTGATGACACTGAGCCTGATCTTTTGATATTTAGGGAAAGTTTAATTTGGTTGATAAGGACTTCGTCTTATCTGATTCAAACTTATCCCGCCTTGTCCCGCTTATTCTTCAGTCTTTACATCCTTCAGTCTTCTACTTCAGTTTATCTTCAGTGTAAGTAGTTGGAGAGGAGTCTTAGGGATTCAATGAGTTATTGTCATCACTCACTGAATCCACCATCTTCTTCTTGACTCAGTCTTCACCCTTTAAGTTCCGCCTTGCTGAGTGGAGAGACTATCTTGTTGCCTCGTACTGAGTATCCTGAAGATGGCTCACTGAGAGACTATGCACTCAGTGACCTGTTAGTGTTTAACGGACTAGAAACTTGGGCTATTTTCTATTCAAATCCTAGATTAAGGGGTTTGGGTATTTACTGAACCCAACAATGTGTCTATAAATCCCTTATAATTTGATGTTATCGTAGAGGGTGGTAGAGTAAAAGTGTATTAAAAAAAATGAAAAAATGAAAAACATACGGGTTACCATCCTACATCTATCTTTATATTTATGTATGTTTGTTTCAAAGTTATCTAGAGTTTAGAGAGTCGAGTCTTGGCTTAGCAAAGCTATTCTTCTCATGCTTGTAACATAAAGATTTTTTACTTGCCACCACTAAATCACCTATCCAACCAAACCCTTTGTTTCCCTAACCGTAAACCTACGTTACAACCCTTTAAAAGACCTATTAGATATTTGTTCCTAGGTGCTTATGCCAAAGCGGTGGAGGTTTGATCTAGTCTCAAGCCTATGGTAATCTATGTACTATGACCGGTTAATGAGTGTTTATCTTCCATTTCCATTTGCTATATTTCATATACACCCGAGAGATGAGAGTATCCAAACACCACTTGTGAGTTGCTAGTATATAATTTTAGTGCTTGTCATGACTATTGCGGGGCTTATACTTGTTATGAATTATGCTAAACTATTGCTTTATGCCCCTAGCTTATAAATTGATTAGCTAAAAGCACATTTGCTTGAGGACAAGCAAATACCAAGTGTAGGGATATTTGATAAGGATTTAAAACGTACACTTTTAAAGGGTCATTTAAGCCCTTAATCGCCCACTTTTATATCTGTTACTGCTTAATTTCGTTCTTTTTCACTTTTTAGGTCTTTTGGAAGCAAAATGCTGGAATGATGCATTTTTGGACGAAAAGGAATGAATATATGAAGAAAATGGCTAAGTCAAGATCAAGACACTCAAGCTGCTGGAATTACACCTGACGGCGTCCCAAACAGAGGGCGACGCCGTCCCTATTTTGTGACGACACAAAAGCGATTTTGCTAATTTGCACCTGATGGCGTCAGACTTTGAAGAGTAAGGGCGTCACGAAGACTTTTCTTCTTAGACGACCTAGATCCAGATTCAGACGACGTCACTACTGAAGAATGACGGCGTCACAACCACAACATGACACCGTCCCAATGATGACTTGGCCAAGACGAAACCCTAATGACGGCGATCTGACGGCGTCCCAACTATAAGGTGACGCTGTCGCATATGTAAAATTATATATAGAAATCAAATTTTCAGAATTTTAAGAGGTAGACTTGTGGAGTAAAAACCTAAAACGACTTGAGTCCGGTTTGGACAGTATTTTAGGGTTCTCATACCCTATTTTACATCAAGATAAGTAACTTACTTCATTGATTTGATTATGTCTTCGATTGTATGTGTGTATGCTTGCATGTTTAACATGTCCGGCTAAATTCCTTGTGTGTTTGCTTAGATCTATGAAACCTAGTTATTAATTATTGATTGGTTGTCTCTTATCTTAATTGTAATTGACTTAGGATTTCACTAGGCCATCGTTGTGTTTTTAATGCTTGAGTAATCTTTATGAAACTTAGTTTATAGTTACTTAGCATAATTGTAGGCTAAATATCCAAAGATAACGTTAGTGTTAGTTTATGAATCCTAGAGATCTCGTAGGCAATAACTTTAAGGTATTCTTAAAGAGTTAGGGATAAAAGCATACCCTACGACCTTAACACAACGCGTTAAGAATAAGGACGTGACAATTCAACCACCAATAAAAGATAACTAGGGAGTAATAGTATCTAGGTAGACACATTTTTAATCATCATACGAGCACACATCAATAGACATAGACTACCCATTAGTTTAGATAATTAGATAGTAGAAGTAATCGGTAGAAGTACCAACCCCCAAATCTAAACCCCGAGATTTTACCCTTAGCTTTATAAAAAATATAAAAAGATAAAAAATAATCTTCCTCAACCTCAAACCTTAGCATAGTACATCTCTCACTAGCATTCCTATTCCCCTAGAGAACGATATCGATACATGAGGCTTACCCAATACTACACTACAACGATTAGGTTCACTGCCTAGGGTGTCGAAAAACTTGCTCGACGAAAAGGAAGTTCCTTTGACCCCGAACGCGTTATACGCACATCAAGGTCAATCTTTTTCAAAAAGGGATTCCCATGTGTGGGAAGAATTAAAAGAAATTTTTTACTGGGTTAATGGGTCAGTTACTTTTAACCTACACCATAAACTTAGCTCTTTGTCACAAAATGGTTCTACCATTGTTGAATACTTAAATAAAGTGAGTACTTTATGGAAGCAGTTTGATGCTTTAGTGCAGTTACCTAGATGCACTTGTCATGCTGTTGCAGATTTTAAAAAGCATATTCAACTTATGAAGTTAATGCAGTTTTTAATGGGGCTTGATGATTCTTACATGTAAATAAGAAGTAATATACTTTCTAGAGATCCATTTCTTGATATTAAAAGTGCTTATGCTATCATTTCTAGTGAGGAGCCTCACAAATTTATTAATATTGGTTCCGGAACTGGTACCTCCTAAAGGTCTTAGTCTTCTGTGTTTAATTCTAGTGTGCCTAATAGAGGAAATACTCAGAGGCCCCAAACCTATTGTACTTCTTTTAGACCTACTAATATGCCTAGATCTAATAACAATGGGAATAGAAGGACTGCTGGTGGTCCTATTCTGGTTTGTCATTGTGGTTTTAATGGGCATATTGTTGATAGGTGTTTCAAATTCATTTGGTACGCTGATTTTGGAAAAAGAAATAATAATACTGGTTCAAATAGTAATAATCAGAATGCTCAAAATTTCAACAAAAGATTTATAAACAACAATAACTCTGTTGGTTCTAGTTCCACTTCCACTTTCTCTGGTGAACATATTTCAAAATTAATATCTTTGATCAAAGAAAAATCTCTTAGTACTGATGGAAAATAAAAACACATGCATGCCAATATGGCAGGAATAATTTTTAATAAAAGCAAGTTTTTGATCAGAATTTTTAAAAATGCTTTTGTTCCAACAGTCAATATCAGTCTGCACTTGTGCAGTATAGTATTATTGTTGACTCTGAGGCCAATCAACATTTAACATACACTAATTAAGATTTAGTTGATGTAATTGATATTTTCTATCTTAGGATAAAAGTTTCTCATCCTAATAGAACACAAGCTTTTATTATTAAGGTAGAAATGTTAGGATTTGAAAATTCCATGTTGAAGAGTCGGTCACCCCACCTCTAGTCTAGCATATGTTAGCTCGTAGACATTACGTTATTTTCTAGTTATTTAGTTAGTTATTTTGTTTAGAGTAACACCGTGGAGGACGGACGGGTCTTTACCCACTGTATGCCTGATCCACAGTCCAAAAGGAGGACGTGTAGTATGTAACTATAAATACCCTCTACCTCCCAAGGTAGAGGGTTGGACCTTTCACTCAATCTAACTTTTCTTTCTTTTTTTTACTTTCTCTAGAAAGGATCCCATCTTCCGCTTTCTCTCTCTATAATCTATCTCATTCGAACCATATTGTGAATTGTTATGTGTTTATGAAAACCAATATATAACAATTGGTATCAAGAGCCATGGTTTGATCACTCATCTTTCATGCTTTTGGATTTCTAGTGGTTTTCATAAGGTTTTTGGGTTTGAATGAGTTTAGAGTAGTTAATATCATTTAGATCATTTCTTGTGTTAAAGTTTGTATTTTGATAGTTCTTTTGTGTTTAGAATCATTATAAGTGTTTAGGTTTTAATTTGGAAGGCTTGAATCATCGTGGTTGGGTTGTTTTTGGATTGAAAAGTGGTGTTTTTGAAAGTTTGTTGGATGCGAGTTGAGTCACGGCATACATTTCTTGGATGCGAGTTGTCCCATGTTTAATGCGAGTTGTCTAGTCTGAGTTTGCTTATTGAAGCGAGTTGTCTTATACGCGAGTTCTGTTTTATGCGAGTTGTCTGTTAAGCGAGTTGTGTTCTATGCGATTTGTGTACCTATGCGAGTTGTGTTTTATGTGAGTTGACTGTTAAGCGAGTTGGAAATCAAGCTATGAGTTGTCTTGGGTGCGAGTTGCCTTTGGTGCGTTTTGTTGACTTTTCCTGACAAAACTTCAAACGGCCATAACTTTTGAACCGTAACTCCGTTTTCAGCGTTCTACCCATCAAAACGACCGTGAGAACGAGGAGAATAGCACGCCAAATGACCTCATTTAGGTCACCTTCGAGGCCTAAATCCGCTCCGAACAGAAGTTATTGAGGTTTTTATGTTTTTAGACCTAAATTTCTCCGTAAAATCGTGCAACAACCAATCCAAATATCAACTAAACAACATCTTAGCTAATCCTACAAAAATCATAAGTCCTAACACACAATTTTCTATCATTATTTCGATCCATCAGTCATCTTCATACGTTCTATTGGTGATTGCTTAACGGTTTCTTCTTGATTTTGTAAAATCCCGCGAAAGATTCTATTTCTCGGTTTAAATCATAGGTTTGTAAAATATCGTGCACGTCATCATCATGCCTAACGATTCAGATTCAGTTGCATCTAAGATACTCAGATTATATGACGTGATCAATGAACAGAAGATACCCAACAATGTACAACAGACTATCATGTTTGAGTCGAATAATGCTAAAATGGATTCTTGGTGCTCATGTTCACAAGAGAGAGAGGTGCACCAGTCACAACCTGTGCAAGCTAATGCAAAGGAACGCTCCATGGAAGCTTCGGATGTACCCAAAATAGAGATGCATCAGCCACAACCTATGCACGTTAATGCAGAGGAAAGCTGTTGTACCTAGCTGTGCATCTTCTACTCAAAATGATGATTATGAGCTGCATGAGTACTCTGCATTTATCCCTGATGACTCCCTTACCACTAAGCTTAACATATATATGGATCAAGTTGCCATCTATGAACAGCGTGCTAAATTTGAGCTGACCACACGTGAGCATGAAATGGATTGCGAAATGCATACATTAATCAGAAAAAGTAACTTAAAGGAAGAAACATTAAAACAAGAGTTAAATTCCTTACAAGAGAAACTTAATAAAACTGTAAAGCAAAAGCAAGAACTTCAAGAAAATGTAAAAGTGCTTAAGCAGGAGTTTAAACAAAAGGAATCAAAACTTTTAAATGATTTTTCCAACCTTAAAACTTTGAAGAACAAACTTGAAAATAAGTTGTATGTACAAGGCAACACCATTCAGACTGCTCACATGATCACTAAGCAAAGAGTATTAAGCGATAAGCATAGTACTGGCCTTGTAGAAGAGCCCAATCCTGAGTATGGTAAGAAAGCAAAAGCTGCTCAAAAAGTGATCTATGATGGTAATGAAATCCTTAAGCCTAGACAAAAGCCTACTTTTTTAGAGTGCGCTGAAGAGGATAGAGAGTTAGAAGATGCCTCTAGAGAGAAAATGGAAAAGAAACTAAAAGATCCTTGGTGTATAGATCATAATATAGCGTTCAAAACTCCAAATTACACTAAGGATAATTGGATTGTCTTAAACAAGTTTAGACCTCAAACTCAATTAACCCCTGAACAAGTGTTTTGGAAGTTAGATATGGAAAAGAAAAAATCTGATGTGCTTGTTGAAAAGAATCCTCCCCTTAGGAAATTGCCTCCAGCTACTGTGTATCCACCCAATACACCAATGCATTTAGTGCCTAGAACTCTTCTCACTCAAAGCAAGACCTTAATCAGCCTATATGTAGTTTACAAATTATTCATTGATTTTGAGAAAATATGTAAGAAGAGAATCACACCTACGGGGATAACTGAAGGGGAAAGGGGTTTTGAGCAAACAAAAGAATGTTATCTAACTGAGGTCATGCCTTTCTTTAAACAATTAAAAGATCAATTTGAAAGTCTTCAAAAGGCTATAGATACAGAAGTTAAAGAAATGAAAAGAATGTTTAATGAAATGGAAAACGAGGTTAGAATATATGAATGTGAGCTTAAGAACAATGAGATTGAGAGGAAGAATATTCACATCCGGAATGATAATTTGATTTCTAGATGTATTGCTCAAGATGTGTTCTACACTGTTACGAATTATTCCATTATCAAGTTTCTCAATTCCATGAATTGTCTATTGCTTTAAAAGTCTCCCAAGATCGTGTCATTAAGCTTGAAACAAAAAATTCAAAATTTCATGACAAACTCGAAAAGGATTATCATCATAACATGGTCAGGCATTTTTCTAAATTAGAAGTTGATTATCTTGATTTACAATTAAAATATCAACATCTTAAAGAAAGTGTTAAAACCTCAAATGCCAAGACATCTTCAGATGCTCCTGAGTTTGATGCAGTTTTTGAAATAAACAAACGTGATGAACAAATTCGAGCTCATTGTAACACGATCAAAAGGTTAAAAGCTCAAATTTCACAATTGAAGGGTGAAAAGAATGAAGTGACTGGCTCCCGTATGCCTCCACCTTCAGATTCTCAGAATTTCCAACTTCAAAACATGATTAATAAACTGCAAAAGGAAATTGAATGTTTTCAAGTTGAAATTTCAAAAGTTAATGCTCAAAACAAAGAACTATGTGATTCACTCATGGTTAATCATGATAATAACAGTGAAAAGGTAACTTCGTTGCTTAACGAAATTGAGAATCTAAAGCGTGTAGTAAATGGGAAAATGCCAATCACCACTGGTGAGAATGTTGCACCAAAGGTGTCTGCTTGTTCTAAATATGCTGTAACTATGAAATATATTCCTCCTCATCTTCGGAACAATGAATTTGCATATCAAACATATCTTTCGTACCTCAAGGATAGTCTAGAGTGCCTCCGTGAGATTGTTGAAGATGATAAGATAGAGAAACCACTTGATAATGATGTTAGGCATGCATGCTTATATGCCAAAACGATCTCAGGAACTCTTAGAATGTGTGATTGCAACATGTCCTAAATCTGGTACTAGGAAAGATAGAGAAGTTATGCCTTGTTCTATGCCTAAAGTCAAGCATGTGACCTTTGATGTGCTTCGAAGCCTCGAACCCAAAGACTTCTAGACCAGAAAATTAAATGGCAGTAAAACAAACTAAGGCTCCCATCATCACTTCTATAGATGTTAAGATTGACACTAAAGTTAGCGGGTCAAAACCTAGAAGCAATGCAAAGAAGGATAGGATTACGCAAACTAAAAGTGATCATGAAAAGGAAGTGAAAGAACACCATAGGGACAATAAGTTTGACTTGAACAAAAGGAATCGTGTTGGTTCTAGTATTAGCTCTAAGATTACTGAAATTAATTCGAAGTCTTATGCTGTCTGCAATACATGTAAAGAATGTATATTTTCTGGTAATCATGATAAATGTGGTGTGTTATTTTTGAGGTCTAAGAATCAAAACCCAGTTAAGAAAGTTTGGAAAGCGAAACAGATTAAGCAATCCTGGAAACCTACAAGGAAGGTTTTTACGAATATAGGGTTTCAGTGGAAGCCCACAGGTCGAATATTCACGCATGGCAAACCTTGATCCTTAACTAAATCCACTATGCCTAGAGTAGTGCCTGTTAAGGTTTGGAAGCCAACTGGTCGAATAATCCCATTAGGCACACGATGCCCTTTAACTAAGTCTGATGATTCTACTAGTTTAGCTCCTAGTGATAATGCCATAGCAACTGGGGTTTCTGTTGATTCAAAGATTGTTTGCGCTAACCAAAAGGAACCCATTTTCACATGGGGATCCAATGTTTTCAAATTTCCACCTTTTTCTGTGTTCCAATGCCTGTGATCAGGTATAATTCCGAAGAATTTCCTTGACAGGGTATCGCAGCTGCTTTAGCCGTTCTCAAACCGGAACGTCTCAAAGAAGGCAACACGAAGTGAGTGAACCAGCGAATTGAGATTCACTGATTGATGAAAAGATATTTGAAAAACAATCGTGTACTGCTCAATATAAATTGTTTTTGCAATACAACAAAGGTTTTAAGGAAAATCAATTATCAATCATAAACACTTTTTATTTTAAAATATTAATACACAGTCGATGTGCTAGAGAAAAGAATTTTAAGCACAACGACCAGTTTTTCAAAGGTATCCGTCAATCCATAACCTGAACCTGGATTGATTCATAAATTTGAATCGCTCCATTGTTTTTGTTCAGTTGTCACATGGTTGATCTATTGGATACCTACCAAGAGATTGTTTGATGTTGGCTCTAGAAGGCTTTCCATCTTCATTGTGAATGTGTTATCATATCACTCAGATGTTCTGGCAATACCACAAGGATAATGCGTAGGAATCTTAAAATATGTTCTCTCTTTCCACATTGTGTGAAACAGAGAGTCTTCATTGACAGTGTCCTAAGGAGATTTGTAGATGATCTCGTGGCTCTAGACTCAATAGTGCACATTTGGTTCCTATGCCGGAGACTAGGGAGAGGGTCTCCTTCTTCAATATCAACTATCTCTAAGAGAAAGTCGATAGATAATGTAGGTTCCCCGTGAGAATGAAACAAGTCCTTTTAAGAGGAACTTGAGTAGCTTGGGAAGATATAGTGCAGTGCGTCACTGGGTCCATGACGTCTTGTCTTCAATACCGGTATTACCTTGGTAACCACCAGTAGCATATGAATTGAACCCGGTTTCTGCCCTAAGGTTGAAATAATGGAGGGCTATTTCTTTTCACCCTTTTTCACATTCAATTCTTTTTCATTCTTCAACCCCTTCAGTGCTTACCGAGACTTCATTACTAGAACCTCCGTGGGTTTATTCTAGTTCTAGCTCTATCTCAGTCCGCACTCTTCCCATATCTCACTTTTCTCCTTTTTTCATCATACATAAGGACTCTACACTATCTAGTGGATTGTCCCTGGGTAGATCCCTCCGGCTCTGGCGGAATCGTGGGAACGAATACCTAACCTAACCATCCTTATATCACCATACATAAAGTGAATTTGGTCGGTCTTTTTGGTATTGTTCATCAACCATTGGAACCAATTGAAAACCATTTGAAAAACAATCCAAGTACTTGTGATATATTATCAAAGCATTTTGTACCTGAATCATTTTTGATATTTTAGAAAATGGCTCCCCCTCAACATGTGCATCGTATGTTTGAAATCAGTTTGACACATGGAGTCAAGAGGAAGAATTCACTTCTTTGATCAATATTTTCTAAAAATATCGACATCACTTTCCCGATCAAAATCAGTGTTTCACATACAGTTAAAGTTATTTTCGGGAAAGAATGTGGTTTTCAAAAATTTGCTCCCTCTCAATATGTGCATCTGATTTTGAAATTGTTTAGCACATATTAGGAAAAACCTGCACTTAGAGATAAATAAATCACGATTCAATCCTTATTGGTTTGATGCAGATGCTCCCCCTTAACATGTGCATGGAAAATTTGAAATCGTTTGGCACATGTAGGGAGGAGAGCATGTTAATCACGCATAAAACCATTTATCGAATTATCAGTTTAAATCCAATTTAAATCACAAATTCTCCCCCGATCACAATTTTCAAATCCTTTGAGATTTTTGATCTCTATTGATTTAACTTAAATTTTGAGAACTTTTGAGGAGAATAGTGACTTGCTTTTGAAAAACATTTTAACTGATAAGGATAAGATTTTGAGACTTTAAACTCCATTGATCAATCATGCATAAATAATTTTTGAAAACATAACATTAGCCAAGGACTTGAATCAATTGTATAAAACATTGTTCTTTTTTATTTTCCAAAAGTAGACCTTGCTCTTTATCGTGCCAATTGTTTGAAAAATAACCTTTTTGATTGAATTGAAATCATTCTCCCCCTCAATCAATGACATGAGTTGTTGATTGAGTGTTAGAGATTTTGACAAAGAATAAGCCCAGATGATTTTCAGAAATAGAGTCCAAGTTATTTTCAAAGCAATTTGTTTTCATTAGATGATAAATATTTTTCAGAAGAATATGTAGAAGGAAAAATATTTTTGAAAGAAACATTTGTCTTTTTGCCGACAAACATTTGGTTTTTAGAATTAGAGCATAAGATTTTAAAACCAGATAAAGCATGGCTTTGTTCTATCTTTTTAAGCACAGGTTACTGTCTTTTTAAGCATGGTCTTTTTTCTTTTTTTTTTTTTTTTTAAGATTTTCTGATTTTTATGGATTTTTTTTTGAAATTTTATATTTTTCTATTTTCTTTTGTGGGTTTTAAAATTTTGTATTTTGCTTTTAATAAAATATTTACAAGAGATAGATGAAGAAAAACATTTACTCCTCGTCTTCCTCTTGAAGACGTTTGAGTGTTTCCGGTTGTAGACTCTTTAGACCAAGTCGTGGAAGGATAAACTCAAAACGTTCTCTAGGAAGAGCTTTGGTGAAGACGTCTGTTAACTGGTATTCAGTCCTCACAAAATAGAGTTCTACCACACCTTTTTCCACTTGTTCCCGAATGAAATGATGTCGAATGTCGATGTGCTTTGCTCTTGAATGTTGAACGTTGTTGCAGGAGAGAGCAATGGCACTTTTGTTATCACAATACAGAGGGATTTTGTTGAATTCAAAGCCATAGTCAGATAATTGGGATCTCATCCATAGGATTTGAGCACAACAAGATGACATGTCTATGTATTCAGCCTCTGTAGAGGATATAGAAGTACTCATTTGTTTCTTTGAAGACCAGCTCACAAGCTTATCACCCAAAAACAGAGCACCTCCAGACGTGCTTCGACGTGTATCTTGACATCCTGCATGGTCAGCATCTGCATAGGTTGTTAGTGACATACCGGTGTCCTTCGGGTACCAAAGTCCCATGTTGATGGTTCCTTGGAGATACCGAAAGACCCGTTTAACTGCTTCAAGGTGATTTCTGGTAGGCTTAGCCTGGTATCTAGCACACATGCATACAGCGAACAGAATATCAGGTCTACTGGATGTGAGGTACATCAGGGATCCAATCATACTACGATATTTCCTTTGATCTACCATGATCCCTGAGTGGTCCTCATCCAGTTTTGTACGCTCCACCATAGGAGTGTCACAAGTGTCAAATCCAAATTTCTTTAATATTTCATTAGCATATTTAGATTGATTGATAAAAATGCCTCCGGGACTTTGTGAAATTTGTAATACCAAGAAAAAAAAAGACATTTGTCCCATCATTGACATTTGAAATTTGGAGCCCATCTCCTTAGAAAAACGGTCACATTCATTGGGGTCAGTCGAAGCAAAAATAATATCATCAACATAGATTTGAACGTGAATTAAGTGTTTGCCTGACTTTCTGGTGAACAATGTCGGATCAACTGCTCCTTTGCTGAATCCAGAAGATAGAAGAAACTTTGATAGCGTATCGTACCATGCCCTTGGAGCTTGCTTCAAACCATAAAGAGCCTTTTTCAAGCGATAGACATGAGTAGGATGCTATGGATTCACAAAACCTTCAGGTTGGCTGACGTATACGACGTCTTTAAGATCTCCGTTAAGAAAAGCCTTCTTTACATCCATTTGATAGACTACCATGTTCTTACTTACAGCGTTAGCCAGGAAGATTCTGATTGCCTCGATACGTGCAACTGGAGCAAATGATTCTTCAAAGTCAATACCCTCCTCTTGACGGTATCCTTTTGCAACTAATCGAGCCTTGTTCTTTAACACATCACCATGCTCATCAAGTTTTACTTTGAAGATCCACTTTAGAGCAATAATCATAGCACAGTCAGGAGCAGGCACTAATTCCCATACATCTAGTCGATCAAACTCACGAATTTCTTCTTGCATGGCATTGAAACAACTGTCTTCATTCATGGAAGTTTTAACGTCTTTTGGTTCGACCTTGGATAGTACGGAGTTGAAGAAGCACCATAAGGCATCAGTTGCAAGTTGTTTATGAGTGGATACTGGACGAGAGGGGTTTCCAATGATGTTGTCCAATGGATGGTCATGTGTCCATTTTCTAAGGTGTTCGTGTGGTTGTTGTTAAGGAACTGAAGTAGCAGAGTCATTTTCCCCTGATGAAGATGGTTTTGATGATGGTTCAGGAGCAAATATGTTCTCAAAGGGAGCATCTTCGGGAGTAGCAAAGGGGTTATCTCCATCATAGGTGCCGGAAACAATTCCATGATGTACTCTTGATGATTGAGGAATTGATGATGAGACTGAGTGATCAGCAGTAGGCGCTTCTTGACTCAATGACATAGAAACTGAAGGGTTATCTACGTTGACAGGGATAGGAGCAGCCTCTGTTGATTGATTTGACAGATCATTAGCAATTGGCTCATAGTGTTCATCAAACATTGGATCAAACAATTTCTTCAAATCATCTTCTGAAGGAGGTACATAAGGAGTTGCTGGTGAGAGATTTTGTACAAGAGAAGAACTAATGAGACTACTTAATGAAGGTTGTGATGCGGGTCCAGAACTTGATTGTCCTGGAGCCATTTGCCCGGACAGCTCATCGAACGTGACGTGAATAGTTTCCATGATATCTCGAGTTCTTTTGTTGTAGATTCGGTAACCCTTCTTGTCTGATGCATAACCTACAAAAACTCCAATGTCCGCCTTAGCTCTTGATTTACCTAAATCTTGACCGTCATTCGTTGGATAGCACAAAGCACCGAACACCCGAAGGTAGGAGAGATCAGGTTTTCGTTTATGGACTAGTTCGTATGGAGTTTTTCCATGAGAGGTGTGTATAAGAGAACGATTTTGGGTGTAGCAAGCAGTGGCAATGGCTTCAGCCCAAAGAAACATTGGAACCTTTGAATAAATTAGCATAGTTCTTGCAGCTTAAACAAGGGTCCAATTTCGTCTTTCAACTACACCATTCTGTTGAGGCATGCCTGGAACACTTCTTAGATGACTGATTCCAATGCTTACATAAAATTGACTTAGGTCTTTGTTGACAAACTCAGTGCCATTGTGTGTTCGAATAATTCTAACAGTCTTGTTAAGTCGAACCTGAAGCTGCTTGATAAGTTTGATGATGACATCTGGAGTTTCATCCTTTGTCCTCAAAAACTTTACCCAAGTAAATCGAGAGTAGTCATCAACAATGACTAAAATATATTTCTTCCCATTTATTGTTTGCACTCTCATTGGTCCGCACAAATCCATATGAAGGGTATGAAGAACTTCCATAACTGAGTTTGCAGGTTTGGGTTTGTGGGCATATTTCCTGCTTTTTCCCAATTGGCATGCTGAACAAAGATGATCTTTTTCATAATTTAATCTGGGTAAGCCTCTTACAAGGTCCTTTCTGGAAAGATCATTAATGGTGCCGAAGTTCAAGTGATTGAGACGACGATGCCATAACCATGACTTTGTTTTCGAAGCCTTTGACAACAAGCAGATTGGAGAAGACTTCATCATGTCTTTGATAGAGATGGTGTATAGGTTTGAACCCCGTGTTCCTCTTAAAAGTTCCACACCATCAAGTTCTCTAACGAAACAAGTATGTTTTCTAAAAGCCACCTCTAGATCGGAATCACAGAATTGACCAACAGAAAACAGGTTATGACCAAGACCTTCTACATAAAATACCCTGGAGATTACACTATCACCAACAACATAGTCTCCATAACCCATAATTGCACCAAAATGATCGTTCCCGAATCTAACAGTCCCGATGAATTTACTCACGGAGTTCATGAGCCGCGAGCGATCTCCAGTCATATGCTTGGAACAGCCTGAGACCAGGTACCACAGAACGATTTGAACGATCTGCAGTTGAACACAGACAAGAATGGATAACTGGATAATTGGGAACCCCATGCAATAATGGGTTCCACTTGGTTAGACAAAGAGATTGGAACAACCACATCAGAAACAGAGTCAATAAAATCATTAGTGGTAGATGTCGGGCTAGTAGAAACAGTAGATCTATTCAAAGCATATTCACTTCTTAAAAAAATAAAAAAAAAACAGAGCCATGCTTAAAAAGACAGTAACCCGTGCTTAAAAAGATAGAACAGAGCCATGCTTTATCTGGTTTTAAAATCTTATGCTTTGATACCATTTGTAACATATAGGATTTCACAAACACATCAAACCATAATCATAAGAGGCGTATACAATGTTTAGAGAGAGAAAGTTCTAGTGAGAGAAAGGGAAGAGAGTTGGGAACTATGTGAAACAAAAGAAAAATGGTATTGAAGCTCCAACCCTATAACAACCCGTAAAATTTCAAACAAATTTTAATAATAAACTATCGTAATTATATCCCTAAGTTTCACTCCTGGATTTTTCCGAGCCTATTTGAATCAAGAACGATAGATTTTCTCCTAAAACATAAAAACCGACACGCGACACTCACCGACACTGACGGACTAACGGCAAAATTGTTATAATCTAAACTCTTAGTAAAAATGATACCATATTAATACACTCACAAAAACGTTTCTGAAAATATACATTTTATATTTTACGTATACGGGGAAGGTACAGTTACGCAAAGACTCGACGGAACACGGGGAACAGATAATACACTATATATATTGATAAACACAAAATAAATCTACCCTTAACCCACCATTCACTGAACCATCGTTTTCCTATCATCTTATTCTGTCTCTCTCTACGCCTCACCCACAAACACAAAAACGGAAGTTTTCCTACTCCTTTTGATGGTCAACTCCAAAAACAACCTTGTCACCATCCTTCAAACAGCCATCCTCTTTCCTTAGAGCAAAGGGTATGGTTGTTTTATAACATGCCAAATGCAATTTTTTTGAACCAATGGCATGCCAATCCATACCATGCAAGTGAGCCAAATTCATGCCAAAGGGAAATGAGCCATTAGAATGGCTCACGCCAAAGAGAAAAATTATGTACCTTTTGCTATTTTTTTTCTTTTTTTATTCTATTGTGAGTGAGTGGATATTTTTAGTGGGGTATTTTGTGGGATCCAATAACATGTTAGTGATGTGTTATGAAGGAGGGGTGTTTGAGTGATTGGTATGTTATTGGAAGGTGTATGATGTGGCGCTGAGGTGGCATACCAATAACGTGTTATTGGTATCCATGATACCTTGTGCTCTTAGTTTTGGCTGATCAGATATGCATGTCGTCACCCTTTTTGCATTATTTTACTAAAGCAAGAAAGACAAGACTCATGTTACCCTTACATGCTCTTGTCACTGTCCACTCTTACACACTCCTTTTGCTTTCACTCTTGGGTCTCGACAAAAACAAGGCCAAGAAGAAAACTATCCATGTGACTTTTACTAGTTTTATGGCACGCTTCAAATACTTACACACTAACTTCTCTAACAAGTTCAAATAAACTAGTATGCATGATATACATAAAATAAGTTTCATCTTTTCTTTGGCCTATATATACTTGGCATATACACACATAACGCTTCTCATTTCATTTTCCAAACTCAAACAGTACAAAACATATTCGCTCACTTCACTCTCACTCTCGATCGCAGTTAGCAAGGATAGAAAGGAATGGTTTTCAAGAATAGGTTGCTAGCTTTTGATCGTTTTGGGTTTAGCATAACACGGGTTTAAGTTTTGGAAGGCTAGTCAAGTTCTTTCGTTCTTTGGTTCTTGTTCTTCCACCCGTATACACTTCACTTTGGAAGCAAACGGGTTTACAAGAATCTTGGGGTTTCCTCTTGTCTTATCTCGACACACATGCATCTAATGCCCACTGTGAGCCTACACTTTCTTTGAACTTTCTACTACTTTTTTTTTCTTTCTTCATGCATACAACATACACATAGACATATACCAGGCCATGTGCTAACTGATTTGGCGAAACTTGAAACTTCACTGTTGTCATTCCATTCACATGCGTAAGCATTCACAAATAATATGGCCTTGTTATGTTTAATAACTTGTGTGGCACTCTTAAAACTCGTATGATCATTTGGTTTGCAAAAACGATACTTACTTGCACACATGGTGAAGTAAAATGAGATTTTGAACCTTGAACAACTTGTGAAAACAAATAAGATACGTAAAGATTAAGTTTTAAACTCGAAGTGACATGAAGAATGTGCAAATCAAAACTCTAAGTGTTGGCTCTTTTAGACGAAATTATGTAACAACATAATCGTACCTTTTTACCTTAAGCTTATCTCGTTTCGTTTCATGTTTGGCTCGTTGGGCCACTCTTGACCGAGAAGCCCATAAGGGGTCTCGGGTGTACTTGTTCGAGCTTCTACGTCTCCTTGCATTGAGTCGAGTGCTTATTGAAGGAATGAGTAATACTTACATGCAAACACAAACTGTTAAGAAGATGAAACACAAAACACTAATGCAAGCCACGACCTCCTCAGTGTTCTTTTAAAAACAAATAATAGCAGTCAGTAAAACCTTAAATATGTATGTGTAGCAAAAAATAACACCAAAGGACGTGTAGTCCAGTGGTTCTGTCATTCCCCTTTTCCCAACTGACCCAGGTTCGAATCCTGTTGTTGTCAGTTTTGTTGGTTTATTTTTCTTTGGGTATTTTACAACTTTCGCATCTTGGCAACTTTTGCCCCTCAACTCCGAGCAACTTATCAGTTTTCTTAGAATCGTTATAAACTTCGAAAATTATACTATTTTGAAAAATTCAGCCCTCAACTTTAAGTCACCTATCATTTTCTAAAAACTTTTATTAATTTTGGAAACTTATATTAATCTTTACAATATCAACCCCTCAAGTTTGATACTTGACACTTTTCAACCTAAAACTTTTATAAGTTTTATAAACTTATATGTTTTACACTTTTCGGTAAATAAACATGTTTAGCACATATTTTCATTTAACGACTTCATCCCCGTAAACTATAAATACTATATTTGTCTAAATATATTATTTAACCACAACTCCGATAAATATAATATTGTAAATATATTTTCACACCTCGAAATCTAACAAACCTAATAAATACAATTCGACTTGTATTTATTTCCTACTTCGATAACACTTGAGTCTATATTCGAGTCTACTCTTATACGAACGTTTCGTATACATCATTCCTTCATTTATTCCAAGAGCCAATACTTAAGAAATATCTTCACAACTACATTTTATGTATGTCGATAATGTCCACACAAGCTACGTACACAAACATATGAGAAAACATTTGAAAGCATTTATTTTTGAGCTTTAAACATTACCACACAAGTTAAAATGATACGAGTGTCTCATAGCAAATCATTTTTCAAACATTACCATATAGGGTCGTAAATGGAATATATTATCTAAGACTTGTCATACTATATCTAGGTTTCGTGTTGAAGCCGTTGTCATATAGTACTTGCTATTGTTGTGCATTTCCTACCGTATCACTAAGGTGAGTTCATAGCCCCACTTTTACTCTTTTAACTGTTTTATAAACTCTTTGGGGGAGATACATGCTATAAACTAGAACACAAGTCTTTTCTTAAAATGTATGCTTGCCTGATTATTTTTATTATAGCCTAAGTTGCCTGCCAAAAGTCCCCTTCATCATGAACCATTAATCACTTGCGAGTGAACGCAAATATTGTGGATAGTACTATGGGAATTGACGACCCCGACTCGGTTATCGAAAATAACTGGGGCGCACCGTATTTGATTATCTCTATGTAATTGGCTATTACATCTGGGGGGCAATTTTATTATTTACACCAGTAATTAGGTGTATACAGTTAGTATTGGTGTCATGAGCTTAGTGCATAATAATAATCTCTATTTTCTATGGTAATTGTCTTCGAAGCAATTATCATCTTTAACTTGTGTTCAACCATTTACTAAACCTATGAATATCACTCAGCCGTTGTGTTGAAATTTTTAAGCAAGTTTATCTCAGGTATTAAAAAGGCGATAGCTAACTCTGGAGGCGCTTGGGCATTGGCATGGCATGGTCATAGATGACTCTGATTTACGTATGAGGACCACATTTTATTAATGGGGAATTTTTCCGCGACGATTTGACTTTTGTAAACTTCGTTTTACCGAAATAAATGAAATCTTTTAAGAAAAATCTATATTTTTCACTATGTGTTATGATCCAATTGAGTAGCATCCCAAAAACCTTTTCTTCCGCTGCAAACCATTTTTGGGGGTGTTACAGATTGGTATCAGTGCCTTGGTTATAGAGAACTAGGTATTTATAAATACCTAGACTATAACCAGTTTTACAAAAACTTAACCCTATGACCGACACATGCCTGCCTGCCAAGCTGATTGCCTCACTTATGACTCGTTGAAGTCATCTTTGATAATATAGGTGTTTATTACTGCCAACTTAGTCTCACTATTAGCTAGGATTGCCTTACTTATACGTATGTTTACGTATCACAGCGCTACGCCTTCTCCCCCACATAAATTAAATAATTGTTCAACCTTTCATAATAAAATTTAAAGGCATTAGGACATGTTACTAGTATAACTAAGCTAAGCATTGCAAGATTCATTGAACCTCGGGTGAATATAGCCAGATCACCTATATTCAACCAGGGACAGTGGGACATAGCCTGATCACGTATGTCCGACTCAGAGGTGAATGTTGCAATACTGAAAGTAGTTATAATATTGGTATGTCTAGTTGAACCTACTGATTGACTTCTAAAAAGAGTAAACTTTTCATCATAAGAGTTATAAAGGTTTTACTCCTGCACATCACACACTTACGTCACAACATTTTCTCACTATGATACGCTTTCTCCTAAGTGGAACGCCTTTCTCATTACTACACTCTCTAAACTGACCATTTTACACCACTACCTTACGCCTCCGTGTCTACATCTTGCTAGCAACGTGCATGGAGATTTGCCTGGCAGATGATGCACACTACCACTTCGCGCAAGGACACCACAGTGATCCATGTTAAAACGAACCACTTTACGCCACCACTTCGCGCCCGTCGTGGCTACGTTATGTACGAGATTTGCTTAGCAGATAATACATAACCAGCGAAATATTGCATGATGCGAGTTAATGATTATATTTTATATTTTTTTAGTAGATTATGCGAGACTAGCTAAAATTTTAATTATCGCATGACATTACTCTAGGTCTAGGTTATATCTTTTTGGGTTACTACAATACCATGTCTTCTGTTTCCCATCCCATCGACTTATCGCCTTCATTACTGGATCATTAAACCTTCATTATTGGGTCGTTGCAACCCATGTCTCCATCATCCCATCCTATTATTATTCTCTCAAACGTTGAGATCGAAGTTGTCTCGTTATCCACTGCCATAACAGTGTCACCTCTACCCCAAAACTTGTACCCAATCGATGAACCGGACTACATCCCTAGCCGTTTTTAGGGACAACACACCTCGACATCTACAAAGGGAATCCCTCACTAAACATAAATAATAAACGAACGACTAAAAGATCTAAAAGCATACCAAGAAGCTAGCTTTCTGCTCAAGCCACTTTTCTGGGAATAGATTCTAAAATCTTCCACTCATCCCTTGGAAACACCAACTGTCTGTTCTACTACCCTCTTATGAAATAATAATCCTCGTCGTTATCTAACATGAACTGCTTTTAATTGTTTTACCAATCACTTCACGGTCATTTTTCCAAAAAGTCTTACTACTATGCCATTAAATCAAAATTTTACGACCTTACTAATACTTCATAAACAATGACCTTACTAATGCTTTGCAAACTATTTTCTTATAGAGTGATAAACCGATTAATTACCTTACTACTATTTTATGAAACAACAAACAATTGCGATAGCGATTTGTAAATTTTTCCTGCAAGTTATATTACGGTCTTATAAACTATTTTACCCTTTTTGTGAGCTGTTTTAGCCACTGTCTGATTTAAAACCATAAAATTTGGTACTCCTACCTCACAAACTATTCGCCTTTACTTTACTGACTATTTTATTACCACCCTATGAACCATCTTGATATTAATTGAACTACGAAATCTTTTACTATTTGACAAACAATAAAGTACTTTCTTATAAGCTATTTTACAAATAATTCATGAGTTATTTTACAACCTTAATTGTTGTCTTACCAAAACATCACAAAGTTAACTGCGATTTCACTACTACTCAATAAATAATAAATCGTTTTCTATTACCTTGTAAGCTGTTTTAAGAATCACCTTACCAAGTGTTGCTTTAATAACAAACCACAAACTACGATTTATTATTAAACTGTAAATGATAAAAAAAAAATACTTTCTTCTAACTCAATAAGGTGGTTTTACAAAACTTTCCATAAACTTTACTGCAATTTCCTTATAAATTATTAACTCCCTTGAAAAGCTTTAAAGGATAACCGATATTTTCTTTTGTAAATAAACCAAATTCTCGAAGTAAAAATAAGCGCCTTGTTTTAAAAACAATCAATAATAAACATTCTAATGGGAATTGTTAAGGAATAATCAAATTCATCCTCCAAAAAAAAAATAATAATAAAATAAAATAAAAATACACCAAAGTGTTGGAATTATTTGAGAAATAACTTTTGAATTCGCATGAAAACCTCCACCTTGGAACCGATTCCATGTTGTCGCCTAAAAACTTTATTTGACAAGTTTTCATTCACAAAGGCTGAAATTCAACAACTTTCTTTACACACATCAAGTTCTCTTTAAAATTTTAAAGACTCTATATTTTCTTATATATACCGTTCAAATTCGAGAAGCATAACCTTAACAACTGAATCCTGCCCAAAAACTTTTAAAACTTATTGAAACGTACATACCCAACCACATCTTCTTCTATAACGTTTTCAGCTTCGATGACTTATCTTTAAATAACAATTGTGCCAACAATGAAACGCGTGGTGACATTTTTCTAGAAAGATTTGTTCTAACAAGTCAAATTTTTATGGTCAAACCCTATCGAAACTTCTTATGCTAAAAGAAACATCAAACATAGACCTTTGAGAAATTGTTTTATTTAAATCACATGTAAAAACCGGTTTTATAGGATCCTTTTGAGGATGCAAATTTCTTACCCAAATTTTCATCTCAAAGAAATTGTGCCTCTTGAAATATTCATTTTACTCAAATAAATTTATCCACGTCACGTTTGCAAACAAAACTAGAAAATTTTCAAATTTATCTTTCGTTACATAAGCAATTAACACAAACTTAACCTCGAAGACGAGGTTCCCATAAGGGGTAGGTACTATAAAAACCCGTAAAATTTCAAACAAATTTTAATAATAAACTATCGTAATTATATCCCTAAGTTTCACTCACCGACATAAAAACTGACACGCGACACTCACCGACACTGACGGACTAACGGCAAAATTGTTATAATCTAAACTCTTAGTAAAAATGATACCATATTAATACGCTCACAAAAACGTTTCCGAAAATATACATTTTATATTTTACGTATACGGGGAAGGTACAGTTACGCAAAGACTCGACGGAACACGGGGAACATATAATACACTATATATATTGATAAACACAAAATAAATCTACCCTTAACCCACCATTCACTGAACCCTCGTTTTCCTATCATCTTACTCTCTCTCTATCTACGCCTCACCCACAAACACAAAAACGGAAGTTTTCCTACTCCTTTTGATGGTTAACTCCAAAAACAACCTTGTCACCATCCTTCAAACAGCCATCCTCTTTCCTTAGAGCAAAGGGTATGGTTGTTTTATAACATGCCAAATGCAATTCTTTTGAACCAATGGCATGCCAAACCATACCATGCAAGTGAGCCAAATTCATGCCAAAGGGAAATGAGCCATTAGAATGGCTCACGCCAAAGAGAAAAATTGTGTACCTTTTGCTATTTTTTTTCTTTTTTTATTGTATTGTGAGTGAGTGGATATTTTTAGTGGGGTATTTTGTGGGACCCAATAACATGTTAGTGATGTGTTATGAAGGAGGGGTGTTTGAGTGATTGGTATGTTATTGGAAGGTGTATGATGTGGCGCTGAGGTGGCATACCAATAACGTGTTATTGGTATCCACGATACATTGTGCTATTAGTTTTGGCCGATCACAAATGCATGCCCACACCCTTTTTGCATTATTTACTCAAGCAAGAAAGACAAGACCCATGTTACCCTTACATGCTCTTGTCACTGTCCACTCTTACACACTCCTTTTGCTTTCACTCTTGGGTCTCGACAGAAACAAGGACAAGAAGAAAACTATCCATGTGACTTTTACTAGTTTTATGGCACGCTTCAAATACTTACACACTTAACTTCTCTAACAAGTTCAAGTAAACTAGTACGCATGATATACATAAAATAAGTTTCATCTGTTCTTTGGACTATATATACTGAAAGGTTATGTATATATTTTAATATGCGTATGACCAGATTCGAACTTGAGACTTCGGGATTGCACACATTACGTATGAGAGTCAATGTAAATAATAATTAATATATTAAATGTAATATTTAATTATTGATTACAAATAAATACTTAACGATAGTTAATATTTAACGAGTTTTGATTATCGGTCGTTAAATGTCAACGGGATATGAAGAAAAGTTAACAAGCCAAGAGGAGGTTTTAGGAACCCTCTTTTGGGCTTGTTTTTGGCCGAAACTATTGAATCCCACATCGGAAATCATAGTAATCTTGACATCTACCAGAAGGCTACAAATACATCCCCATGTATTCATCCTTTGGACACTAGATTTCAATAGAAGGCCAAACTTCTTCTTTCTTCCCTCTTGTTCTTAGGTCGACGAGTAAAATCCAATGTAAGGGATTTGCGAGTGACCTTGAGCATAACAAAGGTGTTTGGTTAATCTATTGTGATCAAGAGCCTAGCTTTTCTCATTAATTCGCTACTAATACGTGTGTACAAGAACGAAGGGCCAATGCACTTGTGTTGGTAACTTGGGTGTTCGACTTTTAGTGTAGTCAAATGTATTAAACCCTAATAAATTAGGGTTTAAGGTTTCTTGGTACTTGATCTTAATTTGGGGCTTTCATAAACCCTAATTGCATTGTGATCGTTCCCGAACCGTCAAGTTATCTCACGCAAGCCAGCCACTTGTGAATGACCAACCGTAAGAAACTCAAAACAGCTCAGAAACCAAATGCAATTTAAATAAGAGGAATATAGTGTATTCCTGGGTCGTTAAGTCCCACGGAGGATGAATTGGTGTTTAAACAACTTCAGATGATAGAATGATCACTAAGGATAGCGATCAGTAAGGATATTGATGGAAAATTACCTAAAGAAAAGATTTATAAATTACAGCGACTTAAATGCAAATTAAAAGAAATAAAAGATAAAATATATTAAATAAACGCTATCACTATTTTTACAATGATGTTTTTGCGATTTTATAAAATAAAATAACTTAAATAAACTATTTTAACTAAAACGTAAACTCAAATTATCTAAAAACTAGATTTAAAATGAAAACGTAAGTTATGTCTAAAAATTACGCGAGTGCGCAAGCAAAAACGTAAATTTTATGAAATAAAAGACCTACAAGTGTAAAAACAATTTTATTACGTACTATATGACAAAAGAAGATTTTAGAAAAAAGATTTATATTTTTTAGACTTTTATATTTTTTATTATGAATTAAATAAGATTTTATACTAATTAAATGTTAAAAAATACTAAAACTATTTGGAAAAATCTGAAACTTTTTTATAAAATACTTAATACTATTACCAAGCTAAGAAAAGTAAAAAGGATGTGCCAGCTTATTTCAATAAGCTAGAAATAAGCTGATGAGTTCGTTTAAGCTAAAGAGACAAAATGGGTCATATATTAAATTTTACAAGAAATGACCAAGAAAGTCCCAAGGGTAAACGGCATACAGGTACACCACTATCACCCTTATAAGGGAGAGGTCTCAGGTTCGACCCCTGCCTCTCCCTTTTTGCAAAATATTTTTATTTTTAGAATTTTATTTTACAAACTCATTAAGTACTATGTAATAAGCATTTTTTATAACTGTAACTTTTTATAAAACTGACTAATAAGCTCAGATTGAGCTTATGTTTCTTAACAGTTAAGCTAGAAAAGTGAATAAGCACAAGTATTAACTAAATGGCTTAATAAGCTACTAAATAAGCAATAATAAACTGGATTAAGCTAAGAAACTATTATTAAGCTAATATTAATACTGAAAAAGCTAATCAATCTAGAAATAAGCACTAAACAAGCTATAAATAAGCATAAGCTTAACTGAATAAACAGGATACTTATGGGTTTCTAGGCAACTTCTAGCTTATTTTAAAGCACCTAAATAAGCTAGGAAATGAAAACTAATACTGGAATAAGCAAGTTGACCAGTTGAACTCTCTAAAAAGCTAATTTACAAGGATTGGATTACAATACAGAGCTTGTGAAAAGCTATTGAAGAATTTGAAAAACCACTGAGTCAAAACTCAGTGAATGCTGAGAAAATGGGACCAACTAATAAGCACTTGTAGCCCTATCTAAAAAGCTACAAACTAAAAACTTAAGCTTGAGACCTCTAGATGACTTGGTTGGCTATCCATAGAACCAAGTTTCACAAGATGAGACCAACTAATAAGCTTTTGGTGAGCTTATCAAAATAGCACCACTCACTGTGCACAGGGCACCATATCAGAACAAGGGTCCAAGAAAAACTAGAAAATAAGCACTAAATAAGCTAGACAGAAGTGAACTAATATTTTTATAATTTTCTTAAGAAACTAAAGTTTAATGTCCTAGAGGCTTATAAGCTGAATCTTAATATTAAGCACACAGTGAAATTCTAAGTTTTATTCAAAAACTGGTATTTAGAAAATTTTGACTTTTTAAATACACTAACTAGTTGACTTTTATGAACGTAAGATTGATGCAATGGACTAAATAAGTTATATTAAGTTGAAATGAGATGAGATTAAGCTAGAGTACTAAGTTACAAGCTATTTTGATGAAATTTATATCTAAAACTCCTAACAGTTAACACTTAAGAGATTTTTAAAGATGATATTGACTTTTAATTAAGAAAGTACTAGTTTCTATGGTCTCACAGAGTTAGTGGAACCTAATAGAATATGTATCAAACAAAAACAATGGCAAGAACTACCTTAAACACAGTTCTTGCAACTGATCCAAACAGTACTTTAAAAAGAAAATTAGAACTTACAAATGATCAAGCTCATGTGCAGCTTATCACAGAACCAAACCAACCTATTCTAAACCCATATCCACCCATAAAACAGCTCTGCATCAACCTCTTGATCATTTCCCCAGAGATTTTTATTTTTCCACTATTTATTTGGTATTTTTGGTATTTTTCCCTTTTTATAACTAGAACTGATTTCAAGGTATATAAAAGCTCAAATAAGCTTTCTGAGGAGCTTATATTGGTTTATAAGTCCAAAGCAATAACTAAAAACAACATTGGAACATTCACATGAGATTTTTGAAATTTAAAAATTCACAAACTGAAATTGGAACTTGAATACTGAAATTGATTATTGAAAAGGGTTCAAAATACACTGAGAATACTTAATAAAGTACTTGAAAGCTAAGAAATACACTGGAAATAGAAAATTAACTAAAACGACATAGATTAAGCTAAATTACACTACTTGCTTTCTCATACTGCTTCCTCTCTCTTATATGGATGACCCAAATGTATCTCCCTACATTCCTTGCTCTTTCCCAAGTCTCAATTTGACCATTGATGCAGTCAAAGTGATCCTACCCGTTTAAATGATTTTGGCGCCAAAGTCCAAAAGGTTTCTTGCAGCCTGATATATTTCAATTAATGCATTTAGGATTGTAGTAGAGGCTTAGGGAACAAGTATGAGAGATATTTTGGCAAGTTGGGAGAGTTTGGAAGAAAACAGAGGTTTGATGCAGCTTTGGAGGAAAAAGTAGTGTGGGTTGTATTTAATGGAAAGGTGGGGTGACAGAGGTGGTGGAGGGAGTAGGTTGGTGAGCTGTAGTGGTGAGATGGAGGTGAAGAGGTGGCAAAACCACCTGGTATGGTGACTGGGGTGGTTTTGGAGAAGATGAATAGTGAAGGCGGGATTGGGTTTGTTTGACCGGTTTTAATTATTTAAGTGGGATTGGGCTTGGGTAAAAGACTGGGCCAGCTGGGTTAAGGATTGGATTGGACTAATAATAATACAAGGGTCCGGTTTGGTTTTAGCTAGAACACAAGGACCATTTGTGTAATTCTTGAAAGTATAGGGACTGATCCTGTAACATTTCCAAAGTTATAATAAGGACTAAACCTGCCAAATATGGTTAGTACAAGGACAAATGTTTCATAAAATTCCATTTTTTATAAGTCCAAGGACTAAAATTGTCAACTTTGAAACTTTAAGGGCCTAACTTGTAATTTTCCAAAAGTTTATCATAAGGACCAATTTTGTCATTTATAAATAGTACAAGGTTTATTTTTGATAAATTTCACTTTTTAAATTAACCAAGGACTATATTTGACATTTTCCAAACTTGAGGGACTAAAGTTGTCATTTTGTAAATTTTAAACTTTGAAGGGTTTATTTTGACAACTTTTGAATCTCATGGACCTTAATTGACATTTTACAAGTTTTTGAATTACCAGGGACTAGATTTGACAACTTTTGTAACTTGGGGACTAAAACTGCCAATTATGCAAACTTGATACGTTTTTCATCTGATTTTGATGTTTTTGCATTTAAAACATATAAAACACTTGTTTGTGATATTTTTATCATTTTGAAGCATTTCTGAGTGTTTTCAGATGTTTTTGCAGTCTAGATAGTATAAAAATGATGAGTATTTAGACACTCATCAATCCCCCACACTAAGATATTGCTAGTCCCTAGCAATGATTTGAGAAAAATTAATGGATTTTATCTCTTTACCAAAAGCCATTACTTCTGGAGTAGCCAAATGTTTTAGTTCAAGTAAGAACCATGGTACAATGATAACCAAATGATTTTAAGCAAATCATAAGCTTTCAACGGATTTGATTTGTCTTTACCAGAAGCCGTTTGCTTCTGCACTAGCCAACTCTTAGATAAATTATCAATATTATCTTTGGTGAGTCGATTACCAATTATGGTTTTTCCACTGCCTTTACCACAAGCCATAAACTTGCGGGCTAGCCAACTCTTCACTTTTAAGGATATGGTGAGCTGAATACCATACAATTTTGGGCAAATTGCAAGCCGTCAACGGATTTGAGATATCTTTACCAAGAGCCGTTTGCTCCTGGATTAGCCAATCCTTATGTGGGTTAGACATGGTGGACTGATTACCATTTGTTGTGTTTAGTACATAGTACTTCCACTAAATAAAAAATTTTAAAATTTGGCCATTTTGGGGGAAAAAGGGACTAAAAGAGTACATTTATGATCAAATTCGGCAGAATTTCCCCCCCCCCACACTTAGAAATGAATATTGTCCTCAATATTCAAAGTACCGGCTGTTATGCCGAAACTTAGAACGTAAAAAGATAACATTACTAGCCAAGTGTAGAAACACAACAATTATTCTCTTTTTTAATATTCACAATTTTCATTCATTCATATTTTTTTTTTTTTTTTTTTTTTAGATCTATATACAACATGTGGGGCATCTCCCCCCCACTAAGGTGGTACACACGGGTGAAAACCCATGTTTAACTACTGTTTTTGATTACCGAGTCGCTAGCTTGACTCGACCCCGAATTAATTTGTTCATGGGGAAGTAAGTGGAAGTGACAATCTCCATCGGACTTTCATTCAAGATGTTTGTATAAACATTGAAGTACGTGAAAGTTCCACACCGATGAGATATACATAGAACCGGCTCAAAAATGATAAATGAAAATGCCGGGGTCAAAGATAATGTCTTCATTCCCGAAGGAGTGAAGAACAGGAGAAGTCACGGGATATATGAAGAAAAGAAAGAAAATCATGATAAAAATCATGACTAACTCTTCATCCTCAATAGGAGAATTCATAGTTTCATGAATCTCCTCAGTTAAGCTCGCTTGATCAAGACATATTATGGGAATGTCTAGATCAAAGTGGAAATTATCATACTCCGGCGGAGATATGATATGAGTGAGTTCATCGGCGAACTCCTCGTGAAGAGAATCAATCACAAGATGTAAATCTGTGAATTCTTGTTCCACTGTAGACTCATCACTATCCTCAATCTGAGCATCAAAGAGTGGATTCTCAGAAATTAAAGTGAATTCAGAGTCGAATTCAAATAGAGGATTGGTGAAAGTAGTTTTGAATGTTTCAGGAACAAAGTGATTAATATTCTCTATTGGACTGTTGGGATAAGAAGTGAGTGAACGATCATTATCAATGAGACTTTCAGTCTCTCCCAGATCGGCTTTGAAATCAGAAAGACTATCATTACTTTCCGATGAAAGTGGATTGATGTGAGTGAGTTCATCGGTGAACTCCTCAAGAAGATGATCAGCCTCAGACTTTGGGAGTGATGCCTCAACATACTCGATGTTTCCATGAGAAGTACAATCGTCGCTAACATCGGAGAAAGTTTCAAAATGATCTTTTGAACACTCAAGAGGGGAAATAGAATCACACATATGATCAGAAGTTCCCTGTGACTCTCTCGGGATTGGGACAAAGTCCTCAACACTAGACTTTATGAATTCGTCCGATTCCTTTTCAGGAACAGTGTCAAGATACTCATCCCCCATGTTCAGAGAGTGAGTGTGAACCTCGGGTGTGATAACAGCAGACTGAGGGAGTTGAGAAGGACTAGCAGTTATGGATTCTACAAGTTCCATTATTTCTACTGCTAGTGATTCAGTCATATTCTTTTCTCCCTGCATTTCCACGGATGGAATCTCAACTGATGAACTTGATGAATAAAATTGTAGAATATCAAGGGTATCTTCATCATCATCGTCATCAGGAATGAAATGGAATTGAGAGCTAGACTTGAATGCTTTTTGTAGTCTAATTGATTCCCTAACAGTGTTTTCAATGGCAATCTGGGAATCTAATTTAGCAGCCCGTTCCTCAGCTAACAATTCTTCCATGGATTTCTCATGTGACATAGCCGACTCCTCCTTAAGTTCTTTTAATAACTCAAGACTCTTCAGTAGAAGGTCTGTCATAGTTTCATGAGGAGTTGCTTGAATCATTTGGTATTGTGGAGGTTGGTCTTGATACGAAGAGTCGTAATTGTTACAAGGAAATGGATTCCCTGTTTGACAATCCGAGCTAGAGTGAGGACCTTCACAATACTCACAACAGTAAAACTGATGTGGTTGTGAGTCATGTGTGTTGTAGTCATAATTGTTATCAGGAACCTGCTCATAGACAAGCGTGTTTCCCGATTGACAATCAGAACTGGAGTGTGAACCACCACAGTACTCACAACAGTAAAACTGCTGAGTCTCACAGTGTGGTAGCTGATGGAATAAATCAGTTGTGTTATGGTAGGAATAGGGATCCTGGTTATAGACAGACCCGTTTCCTGATTCCACCATGCTACAACTGGGGCAATTGCCACCATTATAAGGACCACCACACCATTGACAACCAAGAGGGTGAGAATAAGACATAGAAAGAATAAAATGGTTCTAGAGGGTAAGAATTGAAGAATCAAAAGGGTAAGAGGGTAAAGAGGAATATTTTTGGTATTTTTGAAAAACATTATGTAAAGACAAAGAATGAAAATATTTTTGGTGTTGCTAACACTTTAGGAAAAGTGTTAATGAACTTTTTGATTTTGATTAACTTTACAAAAAAAACTGTTTACAAAAAGGTGGTATATGTGCAAGAATGGATCTGGAAATGCTTAAAACACGCTTACAGCCTCCCCGGCAGCGGCGCCAAAATTTGATCGGTCCCGAACCGTCAAGTTATCTCACGCAAGCCAGCCACTTGTGAATGACCAACCGTAAGAAACTCAAAACAGCTCAGAAACCAAATGCAATTTAAATAAGAGGAATATAGTGTATTCCTGGGTCGTTAAGTCCCACGGAGGATGAATTGGTGTTTAAACAACTTCAGATGATAGAATGATCACTAAGGATAGCGATCAGTAAGGATATTGATGGAAAATTACCTAAAGAAAAGATTTATAAATTACAGCGACTTAAATGCAAATTAAAAGAAATAAAAGATAAAATATATTAAATAAACGCTATCACTATTTTTACAATGATGTTTTTGCGATTTTATAAAATAAAATAACTTAAATAAACTATTTTAACTAAAACGTAAACTCAAATTATCTAAAAACTAGATTTAAAATGAAAACGTAAGTTATGTCTAAAAATTACGCGAGTGCGCAAGCAAAAACGTAAATTTTATGAAATAAAAGACCTACAAGTGTAAAAACAATTTTATTACGTACTATATGACAAAAGAAGATTTTAGAAAAAAGATTTATATTTTTTAGACTTTTATATTTTTTATTATGAATTAAATAAGATTTTATACTAATTAAATGTTAAAAATTACTAAAACTATTTGGAAAAATCTGAAACTTTTTTATAAAATACTTAATACTATTACCAAGCTAAGAAAAGTAAAAAGGATGTGCCAGCTTATTTCAATAAGCTAGAAATAAGCTGATGAGTTCGTTTAAGCTAAAGAGACAAAATGGGTCATATATTAAATTTTACAAGAAATGACCAAGAAAGTCCCAAGGGTAAACGGCATACAGGTACACCACTATCACCCTTATAAGGGAGAGGTCTCAGGTTCGACCCCTGCCTCTCCCTTTTTGCAAAATATTTTTATTTTTGGAATTTTATTTTACAAACTCATTAAGTACTATGTAATAAGCATTTTTTATAACTGTAACTTTTTATAAAACTGACTAATAAGCTCAGATTGAGCTTATGTTTCTTAACAGTTAAGCTAGAAAAGTGAATAAGCACAAGTATTAACTAAATGGCTTAATAAGCTACTAAATAAGCAATAATAAACTGGAATAAGCTAAGAAACTATTATTAAGCTAATATTAATACTGAAAAAGCTAATCAATCTAGAAATAAGCACTAAACAAGCTATAAATAAGCATAAGCTTAACTGAATAAACAGGATACTTATGGGTTTCTAGGCAACTTCTAGCTTATTTTAAAGCACCTAAATAAGCTAGGAAATGAAAACTAATACTGGAATAAGCAAGTTGACCAGTTGAACTCTCTAAAAAGCTAATTTACAAGGATTGGATTACAATACAGAGCTTGTGAAAAGCTATTGAAGAATTTGAAAAACCACTGAGTCAAAACTCAGTGAATGCTGAGAAAATGGGACCAACTAATAAGCACTTGTAGCCCTATCTAAAAAGCTACAAACTAAAAACTTAAGCTTGAGACCTCTAGATGACTTGGTTGGCTATCCATAGAACCAAGTTTCACAAGATGAGACCAACTAATAAGCTTTTGGTGAGCTTATCAAAATAGCACCACTCACTGTGCACAGGGCACCATATCAGAACAAGGGTCCAAGAAAAACTAGAAAATAAGCACTAAATAAGCTAGATAGAAGTGAACTAATATTTTTATAATTTTCTTAAGAAACTAAAGTTTAATGTCCTAGAGGCTTATAAGCTGAATCTTAATATTAAGCACACAGTGAAATTCTAAGTTTTATTCAAAAACTGGTATTTAGAAAATTTTGACTTTTTAAATACACTAACTAGTTGACTTTTATGAACTTAAGATTGATGCAATGGACTAAATAAGTTATATTAAGTTGAAATGAGATGAGATTAAGCTAGAGTACTAAGTTACAAGCTATTTTGATGAAATTTATATCTAAAACTCCTAACAGTTAACACTTAAGAGATTTTTAAAGATGATATTGACTTTTAATTAAGAAAGTACTAGTTTCTATGGTCTCACAGAGTTAGTGGAACCTAATAGAATATGTATCAAACAAAAACAATGGCAAGAACTACCTTAAACACAGTTCTTGCAACTGATCCAAACAGTACTTTAAAAAGAAAATTAGAACTTACAAATGATCAAGCTCATGTGCAGCTTATCACAGAACCAAACCAACCTATTCTAAACCCATATCCACCCATAAAACAGCTCTGCATCAACCTCTTGATCATTTCCCCAGAGATTTTTATTTTTCCACTATTTATTTGGTATTTTTGGTATTTTTCCCTTTTTATAACTAGAACTGATTTCAAGGTATATAAAAGCTCAAATAAGCTTTCTGAGGAGCTTATATTGGCTTATAAGTCCAAAGCAATAACTAAAAACAACATTGGAACATTCACATGAGATTTTTGAAATTTAAAAATTCACAAACTGAAATTGGAACTTGAATACTGAAATTGATTATTGAAAAGGGTTCAAAATACACTGAGAATACTTAATAAAGTACTTGAAAGCTAAGAAATACACTGGAAATAGAAAATTAACTAAAACGACATAGATTAAGCTAAATTACACTACTTGCTTTCTCATACTGCTTCCTCTCTTTTATATGGATGACCCAAATGTATCTCCCCACGTTCCTTGCTCTTTCCCAAGTCTCAATTTGACCATTGATGCAGTCAAAGTGATCCTACCCGTTTAAATGATTTTGGCGCCAAAGTCCAAAAGGTTGCTTGCAGCCTGATATATTTCAATTAATGCATTTAGGATTGTAGTAGAGGCTTAGGGAACAAGTATGAGAGATATTTTGGCAAGTTGGGAGAGTTTGGAAGAAAACAGAGGTTTGATGCAGCTTTGGAGGAAAAAGTAGTGTGGGTTGTATTTAATGGAAAGGTGGGGTGACAGAGGTGGTGGAGGGAGTAGGTTGGTGAGCTGTAGTGGTGAGATGGAGGTGAAGAGGTGGCAAAACCACCTGGTATGGTGACTGGGTGGTTTGGGGGGAAGATGAACAGTGAAGGCGGGATTGGGTTTGTTTGACCGGTTTTAATTATTTAAGTGGGATTGGGCTTGGGTAAAAGACTGGGCCAGCTGGGTTAAGGATTGGATTGGACTAATAATAATACAAGGGTCCGGTTTGGTTTTAGCTAGAACACAAGGACCATTTGTGTAATTCCTGAAAGTATAGGGACTGATCCTGTAACATTTCCAAAGTTATAATAAGGACTAAACCTACCAAATATGGTTAGTACAAGGACAAATGTTTCATAAAATTCCATTTTTTATAAGTCCAAGGACTAAAATTGTCAACTTTGAAACTTTAAGGGCCTAACTTGTAATTTTCCAAAAGTTTATCATAAGGACCAATTTTGTCATTTATAAATAGTACAAGGTTTATTTTTGATAAATTTCACTTTTTAAATTAACCAAGGACTATATTTGACATTTTCCAAACTTGAGGGACTAAAGTTGTCATTTTGTAAATTTTAAACTTTGAAGGGTTTATTTTGACAACTTTTGAATCTCATGGACCTTAATTGACATTTTACAAGTTTTTGAATTACCAGGGACTAGATTTGACAACTTTTGTAACTTGGGGGACTAAAACTGCCAATTATGCAAACTTGATACGTTTTTCATCTGATTTTGATGTTTTTGCATTTAAAACATATAAAACACTTGTTTGTGATATTTTTATCATTTTGAAGCATTTCTGAGTGTTTTCAGATGTTTTTGCAGTCTAGATAGTATAAAAATGATGAGTATTTAGACACTCATCACATTGATTTGCAAAAGGTACGCATATACTTTTAATTCAGTTAATTAATTTACAAGTATTATTCATATTACTTCCGCCGCATGCTTTGATGATGTTTACTTGTTTTCTATAATTGTTATGCTTAGTAAGACCCAACAGTGGTATCAGAGCCAGGTTAATATGTTGTAATTAATTATCGAAACACATAAAAAATGAATATTTGTGATTATTGCATGCTTTTATTGGTTTCTAGGGTTTTGAAAATTGAAACCCTAATTTTTTTTATATGGGTCGATTACCCTTTATTGATTTAATTAGGTTTTATTTTTTGTAAAACTTGTAGAAACCCTAGGATTGCATGTATATTTTATGTGGTTTTCATGAATAATTGTTATGTGCCATGATTATATGCGTATCTTGGGATTATAATTGTTATGAGGAATCCATGGTGAAACATGCATGTTTTGTCATGGATTATTGTGTATTGATTATTTTGATTAATAGTTAAGTAAAATTCACATGTTAATTAGTTTGATAATTATTAAATTGGGGAAGACCTCAATATATCTAATAATAACTCGTTATGTGCAATATGGTATACTATTGACTTTGGCTTAACCGACTTGTTGATGCATGTGGCTCACTTACCTTGTAGGTGAAAGCCCTAGCTGATGTATGCATTATTTTACGCCTAGAATTGTTTATTATGTTTTATCGAACAAATTATGCATGTGGCTATTTGTTGTTACATATGTTAATTGTTAAGTTATATGTATAATTATTTGAGTTTGTTTTAATTTTTTATTAAAATGCTTTTTTGTTTATACTGTATGACATGTTAGTAAGCTAAAAGGGTTTTTGAGAATAGAAAATTAAATGGACTAAATAATGGCGAAATTTGATTTGTTTTCTAAGTATTAAATCTTGAACTTTAATCGACTGATGCGACTGTACTAAATTGTTAGAACGGCTCACCCAAAAGAACAAACTAGAAAGGGGGTTTAAAGAAGTGCGCACAGTCACACTGAAAGGATGTCTAAGGTTATGCTTCTGCGCTTACCTGGTCCTCTGCCCCCCTGTGCGTTCGATTGGAGCTACCTAGTATAACTATTCTATGTACGAATTGAAGCATCTTAGTGCAAAGTTGTAAGTTTCTCAACACATCGATTAAAACTTTGTAGAATTTAATCTTAGCAATTTAAAACTATGAGTAAGGTTTTGAAATTTTTTATGCTATAAAGTTGTATGCATGTTTCTTTATACATAAGTTTTGATTACACATAAAAAATTGTACCCTTTAAATTTTAAGTTTATGCCATCTAATGATATGAAACACTTGAAGTTGTAATTTAGTTATGTGAGACCTTGAGCTAGATTACAATAACAAGGTGGATCTTTATGTTGTGTGAGACCTCAGGTTAAATAATTTGCAATTTCTAAATTAGACAACTTAATTAAGTTAGTTAGTGAGACCTATAACTTAAGGCATAAGATGGGATAAAACATGCTTACATTTTGCATAATTGTTTGGCAAAATTGTAAATCCCATATTTTCTAGGAATTGAAAACTTGTTTGTCAATTATTGTTTTTCGACAATTACCTATTCTATACTTTCATCACTAGCAGATCAACTGATGTGGTGAAACTATGATAATGAGGGTCCTAGATTCAAGGAAAATTTTATGGTTAATATGAATATTGACCAAGGGTATTTTATTTTCTTGAAAGATTTAATTATCGAAAATACTAAAGTTGAATTTTGTTAATTCTTTTGATTGTATTAATGCAACATTAAACCGTAAACGTGGTTTGGGCTTTGGTAAATTGATCTAGTTCAGTTTTCAAATAAATGTTTGATCAAGAAAAATTTACTAAAAGACAAACATAAAATTTTTCCATGGAAGAAGAGTGAGACTCAATCCTATTCCTTTTCATGATTGAGAAAGGTATGTTAGGAACATTAGAATTGTCTAAATTCTAATATAACTCATAGCAACTTTAATAGTTAAGAAAATTGCATACCATGATTTCCTTAAGAGATTTCATTACCCTCTGTTGGTGATTGAATTCTTATATGACATTTTGGTCAACTAGAAAACATGTTTGACATTTTATGAGTTATTAAATTAGAAGCTAGACTAATTACCACAAAATTGGTAAAAGACAAACTAGTATATTTTATCTAGTTGTTTTGTTTTGACTAATTAAAGGTGCTATACATCATTATGGCGATGGTAGACCCATTAAGGAAGAAATTGCATGCTCAATTTTTCAAGTTAATAGCATTGATGGATGATCCATCATCTACATAGTAGAATACACTCTTTTAGTACCTAAGTAATTGTTACGAATGGTCTTACAAAGGGGTAGCAACGTAATAGCATGCTATTTTCACTCGTTAATGAATCACTTACAATGTTGTCAAATACAGTGGGAGTATGGTGTATTACTGAATAAGACATTATTGTAACGTTGTCTAATTCAGTGGGAGTTACAAGATTTATTATCTTGGTAGTAACTCAGATTATTTCTAGATTTTCTTGAAATAATACATTATGTTCTAAAATGTAGACATTCATATTCTCAAGGATAGTCATGAACGTTTCCTTGATAAATAAGTGCTCCTACATCTACTTGTAATGCTTATATATCTATGACACTATCATATTGCTCACATAAACAAACGAATGTCATGGTGTTTATCTACTATATGATGTTGTTCTATGCACAAGTGGGAGAAGTATTTATTGTGTGCAAAGGAACAACACATACAAATATGATTAATGGATTCTCTTGATCGTAAGGTAAGAGATTAACGTTCTAATAAGATTGTATTGCTTAAAGAACATGTGTCAAGATTATAGCATAGACTACTTTTATGTCTTATGTTATTCAAAATATAGAAACACTTGAAGTTACAATTTAGTTTAAGTGAGATCTTGGCTAGATTGTAATCTCAAGGTAAATCTCCACTTGTTGTGAAATTGAGCGTGGTTGCTTTTACAGTTTTTTAAGTTGGACACGTCATGGAAGGACATAAATAAATAAAGTAATACTATCTTAAATATTTATGTATTTTTAATGACATAAATAGATAGAGTAGTATATTAACTTGAAAATAAATTAATTGAAACCATGATGTGGTGTTCATAATTACTTTAAATTATAAATGTTTATGTGTTTCTTTGTAAAGTCACAAACATGAAGTCTTTTCATTATTACAAGACATATAATATAAACTAATACGTTAACTTATTATGTCTTCTTATTAAGATATAAAGTCATTGGTAAATGACTTATAAGGAATTATAACTGTTTATGTTTTCTTGTTGAGACATGGACATGAAGTGACTTGATCAAAAGTACTTGAGTTATAAAGCATGCAATTGGCTTGGAATTCTATTATACCATTAAGTTGTCTTAGTTGGTAAATAGGTAAGCCAAAAGGAATATGTTTATCTTGCATATTGTTAGATTGTCTTACAATATTAATTCTAATGAAATACTGTAGGTATATGTATGTTCAGTTAGAAGAATCAAACATTTGTTATATTGTTTAATTCAAGATAACTATATATTCTTTTCTTCTTCCAAAAACTATCAAGGTTAGAAAATTGAGTATTCATTGGATATACTTAATAAAACTCAAACCTAGAAGATTAATAAGACACCATTTTAGTATGGAATGTGATGAATCACATTGAGTCTTATATTGAAGTTCTGATTTGTTAAAACTACTTATGGAGTAGGTTATTAGCGAACAAGATTTACGAACTGTTAATGTGATTTGTAATATCCCAAAAGAAAACAATTTAGTGTTGTTCTAATTGCTAAAGTATTTATAGATAGTCTTTAAATTACAAAAGCAAGTGGGAGTTTTGTTTAGATCTTGAAGAGATTAAATTACAATTACAAAACACATAATCTTCTGAAATACACTAGTAAGTATCATGATGAGGTCAAATCTGACAGACCTCAAGATGGTGGAATTCTCATTCATAGATCCTCAAGGATATCTCAGATATTTGATACGATGAGAAATATGAATTACAGGATCATGGTAAACCTGTTAGTCATAATGATACATTACCTAATATTGAATTATGGTAAATTATTCATACTATGAATGTTAAGATGCTGTCCAAAAAGGTGATCAAATTTGGAAACTTGGTTTATCTTAATAAAGATGAGTTTCTTTAAAAAGAAAGAAAACCCTAGTGGTTTAAATCTTTGTGTAGAAATCATATGGACAAAATTGTACATGTGTTTAATGCATGACTTGTGACAAGATTGTTAATCACACTTAAGCAATTAACTGTGATTGAATATTCTTTCCTTGGCACATTAAATATATAATGATTATGATTGTCATACTTAATTTCATGTTAATGAAATCTGACAATGAATATCAAAACTCTTTCTTATGTGATTGCTTTTGCGAGGACGATAAGTAATACAAATGAGTTTTAAGAATTCACGTAATCTTTGAAAATATACAAACTGCAAAAATCCATGAATGGATATATGCATGCATCTAGGAGATGATTCTTATGTTTAACTATTAAATCCAAGTTTTGGTTTAAAATTAAAATAAGATAATTTCTAAGTATTCCTAAAAGCTAGTGGGAGTATTATGTTTATTTTCTTTAAATCTTATATGTTGTGGATAGTAACCTTCCATCTAAGCTAAATGTTAAGTTTTAGTTTGGAATGAAACTTCACTTGAAAGACTTTGAAAATAAGACAAACAACCTTGAAGTATATGTTTATTATTAATAAACATGTGCGGTATTAAATAAATGAGTCTAATAGAACATGATATATCATTTGGAAAATGGATTTGTAGAACATGAATAAAATCTTAGTTTGACACAAGGATTTTTCATGTACATCATGTTATTGTTGTATCATGCTTGAAGGCAAGATGATTTGACAACATTGATATCTAATGAAGCTATTAGATAACTAGTGTAATGAATATTCTAATGGAAAATGTTTGAATTTGGAATTACATTCCTCAGCCTGGAATTGCTCTCAAAATTCTATGGATGAGCAATATATCAATTGTTGCGTAATTGTCATAGCCAACAAACTTGAAAAGTTTTGGAAGGTATCAAACATTACACTCTAGATATTGAAGTTTACGAAATTTTTAAAGAGCATATTGTTGTTTGTATACAATGATGCTGGTTTAATTGAGATGACACTCAATACTAGTCATGGGAGGATTTTATCCTTGTAAATGGCCATGTGAACTAGTTGTGCTCAACTAATAGCATAGTTGCATTATACAATAAAGAATAAGAATACTTTAAAACTTAAAATGTTTGAAAGTTTGATTGTCATAAATTGGTGGTTGAGGATGTCACACATTTTATGAAATATTCTATGGCAATATCAAGATATTTTGAATGCACACATACAAGAACTTCACTAGTTGAATTCTTGAAATAAGTATTCTCAAAATTCCGATAGATCAAAGTTAGTTGAAATTATGACTTGTCAACAAGTATGATTATCATTACTTGACACATAATTCATTAACCAGTATTATCATGCATTGATCTATTTAGTATTTGGATAAGAGATGTTTTGAACAAATATTATTTAAATGAAATAAAATATTGGTTATGTTTATTTTTCATTTTCTTAACATTATATCCTATATTTGCATGTTTAATCCGTGAATAACTTATGTTATTCTAAAAGTCCATTGTCGATTAATGATGTGGGAATGTCATTGAATTAAGACAAATCTGAGTTTTGGTAGAATATACTTTAAGTATATTGATGCGCGGGACATGCTAAATTCACATGATATTCAATGAATTGAATATAGGACAGATCCCAACTTAACATGATTGTACTTTATGGATCCTTGTCATTAAGTAAATCATGTATATTTATCCTCAGACTTGAGATACCAGATAACTGTTATGAATGTAGCACACTTGTGTGAAATAGTCTAACGCTATCCGCAAAAGATAGTTATAAGGGCTATTTCCAGAAGTGTTGCAAAGTTCATGAGTTTTGCTTGTAGTCAAGAGAATTTGCTCCTTTGAATTTGTTTCAAAGCATAATACTGTTTGGGCCCCTCGTAGGATTGGCAAGATGTTTGTAAGGCCTTACCCAAGATCTATCTGGAATACGTTCAGATGATTTGGTAATCTTATTCAATCAGATATAACGAGAAACAAAATATTAACTTGTGAATTGACTCGATCCATATTCACAGTTAATGAAGTATTAGAAGTAAAAGGATAAGTATTAATGATGAATCATTAAAATGGTTTTTCCAGGGAAACCACACTCGGATTCAAATCTGGGGGCATTGGCGTGTTAGGCTAGACTAAACCAATGACATTACTATATTAAGATATATCCAAGTGGGAGCTGAAAGGTTATGTATATATTTTAATATGTGTATGACCAGATTCGAACTTGAGACTTCGGGATTGCACACATTACGTATGAGAGTCAATGTAAATAATAATTAATATATTAAATGTAATATTTAATTATCGATTACAAATAAATACTTAACGATAGTTAATATTTAACGAGTTTTGATTATCGGTCGTTAAATGTCAACGGGATATGAAGAAAAGTTAACAAGCCAAGAGAAGGTTTTAGGAACCTCTTTTGGGCTTGTTTTTGGCCGAAACTATTGAATCCCACATCGGAAATCATAGTAATCTTGACATCTACCATAAGGCTATAAATACATCCCCATGTATTCATCCTTTGGACACTAGATTTCAATAGAAGGCCAAACTTCTTCTTTCTTCCCTCTTGTTCTTAGGTCGACGAGTAAAATCCCATGTAAGGGATTTGCGAGTGACCTTGAGCATAACAAAGGTGTTTGGTTAATCTATTGTGATCAAGAACCTAGTTTTTCTCATTAATTCGCTACTAATACGTGTGTACAAGAATGAAGGGCCAATGCACTTGTGTTGGTAACTTGGGTGTTCGACTTTTAGTGTAGTCAAATGTATTAAACCCTAATAAATTAGGGTTTAAGGTTTCTTGGTACTTGATCTTAATTTGGGGCTTTCATAAACCCTAATTGCATTGATTCGCAAAAGGTACGCATATACTTTTAATTCGGTTAATTAATTTACAAGTATTATTCATATTACTTCCACTGCATGCTTTGATGATGTTTACTTGTTTTCTATAATTGTTACGATTAGTAAAACCCAACATATACTCGGCATATACACACATAACGCTTCTCATTTCATTTTCCAAACTCAAACAATACAAAACATATTCGCTCACTTCACTCTCACTCTCGATCACAGTTAGCAAGGATAGAAAGCAATGGTTTTCAAGAATAGGTTGCTAGCTTTTGATCGTTTTCGGTTTAGCATAACACGGGTTTAAGTTTTGGAAGGCTAGTCAAGTTCTTTCGTTCTTTGGTTCTTGTTCTTCCACCCGTATACACTTCACTTTGGAAGCAAAAAGGGTTTACAAGAATCTTGGGGTTTCCTCTTGTCTTATCTCGACACACATGCATCTAATGCCCACTATGAGCCTACACTTTCTTTGAACTTTCTACTACTTTTTTTTCTTTCTTCATGCATACAACATACACATAGACATATACCAGGCCATGTGCTAACTGATTTGGCGAAACTTGAAACTTCATTGTTGTCATTCCATTCACATGCGTAAGCATTCACAAATAATATGGCCTTGTTATGTTTAATAACTTGTGTGGCACTCTTAAAACTCGTATGATCATTTGGTTTGCCAAAACGATACTCAGTTGCACACATGGTGAAGTAAAATGAGATTTCGAACCTTGAACAACTTGTGAAAACAAATAAGATACGTAAAGATTAAGTTTTAAACTCGAAGTGACATGAAGAATGTGCAAATCAAAACGCTTAAGTGTTGGCTCTTTTAGACGAAATTACGTAACAACATAATCGTACCTTTTTACCTTAAGCTTATCTCGTTTCGTTTCATGTTCGGCTCGTTGGACCACTCTTGACCGAGAAGCCCATAAGGGGTCTCGGGTGTACTTGTTCGAGCTTCTACGTCTCCTTGCATTGAGTCGAGTGCTTATTGAAGGAATGAGTAATACTTACATGCAAACACAAACTGTTAAGAAGATGAAACACAAAACACTAATGCAAGCCACGACCTCCTCAGTGTTCTTTTAAAAACAAATAATAGCAGTCAGTAAAACCTTAAATATGTATGTGTAGCAAAAAATAACACCAAAGGACGTGTAGTCCAGTGGTTTTGTCATTCCCCTTCTCCCAACTGACCCAGGTTCGAATCCTGTTGTTGTCAGTTTTGTTGGTTTATTTTTCTTTGGTTATTTTACAACTTTCGCATCTTGGCAACTTTTGCCCCTCAACTCCGAGCAACTTATCAGTTTTCTTAGAATCTTTATAAACTTCGAAAATTATACTATTTTGACAACTTCAGCCCTCAACTTTAAGTCACCTATCATTTTCTAAAAACTTTTATTAATTTTGGAAACTTATATTAATCTTTACAATATCAACCCCTCAAGTTTGATACTTGACACTTTTCAACCTAAAACTTTTATAAGTTTTATAAACTTATATGTTTTACACTTTTCGTTAAATAAACATGTTTAACACATATTTTCATTGAACGACTTCATCCCCGTAAACTATAAATACTATATTTGTCCAAATATATTATTTAACCACAACTCCGATAAATATAATATTGTAAATATATTTTCACACCTCGAAATCTAACAAACCTAATAAATACAATTCGACTTGTATTTATTTCCTACTTCGATAACACTTGAGTCAATATTCGAGTCAACTCTTATACGAACGTTTCGTATACATCATTCCTTCATTTATTCCAAGAGCCAATACTTAAGAAATATCTTCACAACTACATTTTATGTATGTCGATAATGTCCAAACAAGCTAAGTACACAAACATATGAGAAAACATTTGAAAGCATTTATTTTTGAGCTTTAAACATTACCACACAAGTTAAAACGATACGAGTGTCTCATAGCAAATCATTTTTCAAACATTACCATATAGGGTCGTAAACGGAATATATTATCTAAGACTTGCCATACTATATCTAGGTTTCGTGTAGAAGCCGTTGTCATATCGTACTTGCTATTGTTGTGCATTTCCTACCGTATCACTAAGGTGAGTTCATAGCCCCACTTTTACTCTTTTAACTGTTTTATAAACTCTTTGGGGGAGATACATGCTATAAACTAGAACACAAGTCTTTTCTTAAAATGTATGCTTGCCTGATTATTATTATTATAGCCTAAGTTGCCTGCCAAAAGTCCCCTTCATCATGAACCATTAATCACTTGCGAGTGAATGCAAATATTGTGGATAGTACTATGGGAATTGACGACCCCGAATCGGTTATCGGAAATAACCAGGGCGCACCATATTTGATTATCTCTATGTAATTGGCTATTATATCTGGGGGGCAATTTTATTACTTACACCAGTAATTAGGTGTATGCAGTTAGTATTGGTGTCATGAGCTTAGTGCATAATAATAATCTCTGTTTTCTATGGTAATTGTCTTCGAAGAAATTATCATCTTTAACTTGTGTTCAACCATTTACTAAACCTATGAATATCACTCAACCGCTGTGTTGATCTTTTTAAGCATGTTTATCTCAGGTTTTAAAAAGGCGATAGCTAACTCTGGAGGCGCTTGGGCATTGGCATGGCATGGTCATAGATGACTCTGATTTACGTATGGGGACCACATTTTATTAATGGGAAATTTTTCTGCGACGATTAAAGTTTTGTAAATTTCGTTTTACCGAAATAAATGAAATCTTTTAAGAAAAATCTATATTTTTCACTATGTGTTATGATCCAATTGAGTAGCATCTCAAAAACCTTTTCTTCCGCTGCAAACCATTTTTGGGGGTGTTACAAACCCTATACCTTGGGAGGTAGAGGGTATTTATAGTGTCTTACAAAATACGCCACCTACGGGCTGTGGATCAGGCATACAGTGGGTAAAGACCCGTCCGTCCTCCACGGTGTTACTTAACTAAATACTAACTAACATTAAATAACTACGACTACGAGCTTTCTAACGATTACATATACTTGAGGTGACCGACACTTTAACGACTGGATTTTCTAAATCCTAACATTTTTTATCGGGGGAGAGATCGTGATAATAATCTCAAATCTGTTTTAGTCCTTTAAAGGCACTCCTGCCTTCATGTGCCAAACGATTTCAAATACATAATGCACATGATTGAGGAGGAGCATTTAACCAAAAACCAGAAGAGTATTTAAAACAAGGCACATTTTCTCTCATGTTTTCTAAACCTTATTAAATCACTTGGGATCCAAAATCTCAAAGGGTTTGATATTTTTGATCGGGGGAGAATTTGTGATTTAATTATGAAATCTGATAAAAGATGGTCATTTGACTCAAAAGTGCAAACTCTCTCACATATGTGTTAAACGCTTTCGAATCTCGTAGCACATACACTAGAACAAAAAGTGGATTTGGCTACATCGAATATGTGTGACGATATACATATAGTCACACATGATTTTTCGAGTGTGTGTGACTAAACGTCGCGCGACCATAGGTACCCTACGGTCACATGTTTGACTTTTTTTTAGTCTCTATTACAAAACAGTAACCAAAACCATAACATGTGTGACTAATTAGGTACAAATTTTGTTGGATTAATCCGTATTAGTGACCATAAACACTGTATAGTCACACAAAGCATTTTTTTTGCATATTTAGTCACATACAATTAAGAATAAAGTGGCCAAAAGTGTTAGTAAGTGTGACCATATGGTGTTTAAAGGGAAGAAATGTGTATTTTGTGTGACTATTGTTCATCCAATGGCCACTTGAATTTTATGTTTGTGTGGCCTTTTCTCACATTTAGTCACACAAAGCATGTTTGTTTTGGGTATTTAGTCACATACAATTAATCATAAATTGACTAAAAGTGTTAATAAGTGTGACCATATGGTGTTAAAGTGAAGAAATGTGTATTTTGTGTGACTATTGATCATCCAATGGCCACATGAATTTTATATTTGTGTGGCCTTTTGTAACATTTAGTCACACAAAGCATGTTTCTTTTGGGTATTTAGTCACATACAATTAATCATAAAGTGGATAAAAATGTTATAAAGTGTGACCATATGGTGTTTAAAGTGAAGAAATGTGTATTTTGTGTGACTATTGATCATCCAATGGCCACATGAATTCTATGTTTGTGTGGCCTTTTCTAACATTTAGTCACACAAAGCATGTTTTTTTTGGGTATTTAGTCACATACAATTAAGCATAAAGTGGCCAAAAGTGTTAATAAGTGTGACCATATGGTGTTTAAAGTGAAGAAATGTGTGTTTTGTGTGACTATTGATCATCCAATGGCCACATGAATTTAATGTTTGTGTGGCTTTTTTTAACATTTAGTCACACAAAGCATGTTTCTTTTGGGTATTCAGTCACATACAATTAAGCATAAAGTGGCAAAAAGTGTTAATAAGTGTGACCATATGGTGTTTAAAGTGAAGAAATGTGTGTTTTGTGTGACTATTGATCATCCAATTGCCACATGAATTTATGTTTGTGTGGCCTTTTCTAACATTTAGTCACACAAAACATGTTTCTTCTTGGTATTTAGTCACATACAATTAAGCATAAAGTGGCCAAAAGTGTTACTAAGTGTGACCATATGGTGTTTAAACTGAAGAAATGTGTGTTTTGTGTGACTATTGATCATTCAATGGCCACATGAATTTTATGTTTGTGTGGCCTTTTGTAACATTTAGTCACACAAAGCATGTGTTTTTTGAGTATTTAGTCACACACAATTAGGCAAAAAGTGGCCAAAAGTGTTAATAAGTGTGACCATATGCTGTTTAAAGTGAAGATATGTGTATTTTGTGTGACTATTGTTAATCCAATGGTCACATGAATTTTATGTTTGTGTGGCCTTTTGTAATATTTAGTCACACAAAATATGTTTGTTTTTAGTATTTAGTCACATACATTTAAGCATAAAGTGGCTAAAAGTGTTAATAAGTGTGACCATATGTTGTTTAAAGTGAAGAAATGTCTCTTTTGTGTGACTATTGTTCATCCAATTGTCACATGAATTTTTAGTTTGTGTGGCATTTTATAATATTTAGTCACACATCGAATTAAACAAAGAGTGACCAATAATGTTGATAAGCGTGACTATATTATGTGAGCGCATCTTTTAGTCACAGGGTTACTACTGCTAATACTAAGTTAGTACTGCTGGAGCAGAGTTACTACTGCTAGTACTAAGTTAGTACTGCTAGAGCAAGTTATTACTGCTAATACTATGTTATTGCTGCTGGAATGAGTATATATATATATAAAACTTAATTAAAAACAAAAATCAATTTCAAATTGAATAAAACTGAATGTATATAACTGAACCAAATATAGAATTGTAATGTCGTACATAATCAAATTCTCAAATACCAACACTGTTACTTATATACTTCCTATTTAGATGCAGGTTCTTACGTTATGTTTAACTCCCCAGCAAAACGAGTATCTCCATACTTCTTTGCAACAGCGCCTGCCACACGGCCAGAAACCGAACGATCCACGTTGTATATCTTGAAAGTCTTATTTACCACCGTTTCATTCTCAATCGCATCTTCTATCTGCAAGCAAAATGAAACATTTATAAAATGTTAGTATGTCTTAATAAAGGTTACCAATCGACAGGTCAGCTCAGGTTAACCCAAGGTCAAGACAACACATGTTCCACCACTATTTATATATATATAATTAGACTAGAGGAACCAATGCTCGACGTAATGGAACTTCGTTAAACATTGTGTTTAAGTACTTGAAGCAACTCCATTAACAGACGAAAGTACTAATATAAAATGAATCAACGGATAATAGAAATACATAGTATCAATGGCTCTTCTCTGTAAAGATGGACTTACAAAACAAATCTAGCTAAATGAGGCAAGAGTTAAGAGAATCGGCTTAACAATAAGATATGCACTTCATAATTGACCAAGTAATCTTGCTATGGTGATCCGCTGATACCTACAGGTCCTAAATGAGACACCAAAACAATAATAAGATACCTCGACTGCATAAGGAAACTCCACATACCGGACGTTAGATCTTACCAAGCTCCAACCAAAGTATGTGTTATCGAGTTAATATTATCATGATTAGCTATACAGTTAAGAGACTAAAAGACGAATGATAAAACCTATCAAATGATTTTTATTACTAAGAAAATCTAGAAATAATAAGAAAAAGTAATTCAAACCATGATCAACAAGACAAACCTTGTGCAGTATCGCATTTGATCTTTTAGCTTCTTCCCCTCCCCCCTTCCAGTAGCAGGCCATTCCCGCTACGAATTGCCAATGAAGCTATCTGCAAGTTCAGTTGAGAAAACGAACTATAAATGTGAAGATTATACCTCTATGTATCAAATAAACTTTTGAAAATCATTAAAAAATGTATAAGTATAAAATATATATTAGCATCTTATATTACTGAAAAAGGTTAAAAAAAATTTAAAAAAAAAAAAAAAAAAAAAAAAAAAGTTCTTGTTACCTGAACTAACGCATCAGGTCGAGACTCGAAAACAATTAGTAGAACACCTAAAGGACACGACTTCTTCTCTAAGACGAGCCCTTCTGCAAGCTGCACGTGATATTATTAGTACACAAATCAGATTATCAGTAATTTATCATAATTTGCATAGATAGCCTAAGATAGAAAACATGATATAGAAAATTTTGTTCCACATCAAGTTAATAGTGAATTAGTGAATTAGTCATCTAATGATACTTAGCTATATATACAGTATATACTAGGAACCAAATTGAGCCAAAAAGTTGCTTTTAAATTATTTGCTCTCACCTCTGTTCTTTTCAAAACGTGACCAATGGGTTCTTCCATATCTACTAGTCTACGCACAGACTCTGCAAGAGCGCGGATCTAAAAAAACAATAATGAAATTCTAAATATCAAGATAAACACATGGAAATAAAAGGAACTAAATATATAATCTCCAAGAATAAAAAGAAATTCTGAGAATTAAAATAGATGCCTACCTTGCTAGGTTTTAAAGCTAAACGAGCAACCAAGGATTCATCATATCCTGCCTCACGGGCAGTTTCAATGTCAGCATCATTCTCAAGCGTAATAATCTGCTCGTTTGCCTCCAATGCAGCTGCTACATCCAACAAGATTTTCCTTCTTTCTTTACTTGTTAGTGCCTGTGATGCCCGACAAAAGTGAAAATATTTAATAATTAGATGACTCTAATAGATAATATGTTGTACATAGCAAAACCTATGTAAAAAGATGATAACGTATCAATAGTAGTAAAATTTAAAATAATACAAACTAGATGTGTATTTATACTAGTACAGTTATGAGTGTGAGATTTATTGAACCTGAAGGCGTCGAGAGGCTTCGCGGGCTGAAACTGCCAGCTCATGTGGACCAACTTCAGTAACAGGAATCCACATATGCGCGTCTTTATGAAAGAGAGTGCCCACACGTTCTCCATTTAGAACCTTTATGATGTTATTGGAAGTAAATCCACTAAGATGAAGATGGTAACTAGTTTAGTATAATGTAAACATAAACAAATGATATTACATATTTTCGGTCTAGAATATAATACCTTGCAATAACAACAGGGTACCAGAATAAGCTGCTTTGGCTGCAACTTTGACTTTCGCATCCATACCACCTTGTCGAAGTCGCCACCAAATATCCATCTTTGCTCTTGGTACAACGTCCGAAATAAGTTCGATTTGTATATGAATCTTCTCCTCCACAAAAATGAATCATACACAGATAGAGTAAGCGAAAGGATAAGCGTAACTGTTTCACTGTTTGTAATGAAAACTAGCTCAGTGGTTATAATTTGCTAAGTACTAGTAGTAAACATCAAATGTACTAGTAGTAAACATCAAATGCCCGGTACACAATCTCATAAGTACTAGTAGTAAACATCAAATGTATCCGTTCAAACAATACTACATCATATTAACAAGAGAAAATCACCGCAATAGACTAAAAAGGGAGAGCTTTGCACGTTGTAGACCAATTTTCAAAAGCTTTCGAATTTGAACTTTTTGGTCCGTCTAATATATTGTAGGGAATCCATGGATCCAGTGGGCCAATTAAAAGTTGCCAACTCGCCCACTCTGTGGCATCCGCGGCATCCGTAAGTACTTTGCAGTTTTTTATTAGCCACGTATATCCGTAAGTACTTTGAGCGTGTTTTGGGGGAAGTTAGGGTTATGTGACCCATTTTTATCAATGCTTTTTTAAAAACAGGTTTTGTTAAAGGGTTTTTGATAGTAATGGATCAGGGATGTCGGTTATCAGTGTTTTTTATGAGATCTAAAACATGGACACCTCTCAATCTTTCAAGAAGCCTTTCTCTTGCAAGTAATACAAACAAGAGAAACCATGTTCTGATCACTTTGAAGATCTCATCTTCAGCCATGGGAGGATATTGCATTTTTTAATTAGGGTTTGAGAAGGGAAGGTTTCTTGTTTGTTTTTTAAAGTTGTGAATGTGATACTGAAGAATGAATGCGTTTTTTTGGCTGTGAGATACATGGGTAATTTGATTTTTTGGAAAACAATTAGGCGGGCTTTGTGAAAAGTTAGGATGAAAATTTCATTTTAGAAAAAGGATAAAGATGAGTAGAGGGGTAATTTGATTTTGGGAAAAATTTAGGCGGGATTTCTGAAAAGTTGAGAGGGAAATTTTATTTTGTGGAAAACTAAGTTCATGACATGTAAAATATTACATATAAATTTAACACATGAAATATCTTAATCTTTGTTTTTATTAAGGGCGGAAATGATATATTACGAGCCAAGCTCGAACCAAACTTTAATTTTTTATTTCCGAATCGCATAAACGAGCTGAGCTCAAGCCAACTAGAGTTCGTTCGAGCTATTCTTATCGAGCTTTGAGCTCAAGCTCAAACCTATCAAATGAACTCGAAATGTTTAATGAGTTGAGCTCAACCTTGTATAAGTTCGACTCGAGTTATTGTTGAGTTTTCGAGCTTGTAAGTGATATAGCATATGTTTTTTATATATTTTGTACGTAAGTGTACTAAGTGTAAGGGTGCACTTGGTTTAAAATGGGGAATGGGAAAGGCAAAGGGAATGCAAAGTAATGGAGTGGAGATTATCATTATCTTTGATAGTGCTTGGTTTAAGAAAAACACATTAACCTTCAAAGTGGTAGTGGTGGTGGCTGCTGGGGGTAATGGTGGTGGTGGTGGCTGCTAGTGGTAATGGTGGCTGGTGGTGGTGGTGGCTGGTGGTGGTGGTGGCTGGTGGTGGTGGCTGCTAGTGGTGGTGGTTGTTGGTGGTGGTGGTGGTTGCTAGTGGTGGTGGGTACTTGTTGTGGTGGCTGGTGGTGGCTACTGCTGGTGGTGGTGAGTAATCATTATCATACCTCCCAATTTATTGGGTAATGCCTCATTACCCAATACTAAACAATGATTGCATTCTTTACTCCTAACCAGGCATGTTTAATATTACCTTTCCCATTCCTCACCCCCAATTACCCCCAACCAAGCACCCCCTAAATACTTATTTATGAATGTATAGAGCTTTTCGAGCTAAAGTCGAACCAAATTCGATTCTTAGGCGATATTTCAATTTTAATTTATGTAAGAAAAAAAATCTTTACATATAAATCAAACTTTTTTAGTCAAGCTCAAGCCGAGTTCAAACTTTCTTGATCCCGGATAACATGATCGGGAGGTCCCTAGATACTTGCTTCTTAATGTCTGTGACAAACGGTATACACCTGCCAAGCCGGTGCAACCTATGCATGACCGGTGATAATGGTAATTCACATGGGTCATGGGTCATGTGCATTAGGTTATCACTAGTCACATTCATTCATGGGCATTTGACATCATATGGGTTATAGTTGCTTAGTGTGTCATGTTACGACACATCCATGACTGTTGACAATGAGTAATTAACATGGGTAATGGGTCATGTGCATTGGGTGGTAGTGGCTTATAGTGTCATATTATCGACCAATACATGACTGGTGATCGACAATAGGTAATTGACATGGGTCATGGGTCATGTGAATTGGGTTATAGTGGCTTATAGTGTAATGGAACCAATGCATGACCGCCTTTAATAACTTCCAATACAATTCATATAACCTTCACACTATAACTATACACCTACCAAGCCGGTGCAACCCATGCATGACCGGTGATAATGGCTAATTTACATGGGTCATGGTTCATGTGCATTAGGTTATCACTGGTCACATTAATTAATGGTTATTTGACATCATATGGGTCATATGCAGTGGGTTATAGTTGCTTAGAGTGTCATGTTACGACACATCCATGATTGTTGACAATGGGTAATTAACATGGGTAATGGGTCATGTGCATTGGGTTGTAGTGGCTATTTTGTCATGTTATCGACCAATACATGACTGGTGGTCGACAATGGGTAATTAACATGGGTCATGGGTCATGTGCATTGGGTTTTGTAAACTAAGACAAATACTATACAACATTTTTATACGTTTTGTATTTTTTTTTTTACGTTTTCATCCGTTTGTAACGTTTTTCATCCCCTTTTGACCATTCAATTGATTTTGACCGATCTCACTAGTTATCGACCGATTTTGACAATTTTCGACAGATTTAGACCGTTTTAGACCGACTATGACCGACTGCGACCGTGTTCGACCGATTTCGACCTTTTCGACCGATTTCATCCATTTTTGAACGTTTTGGCAATTTTCTCTCATTTTCATATGTTTTCAAGCTTTTTTTAACATTTTCCTCCGTATTAAAACGTTATGAAACGTTTATTACATTTTCGTATATTTTGTACGATTTTTCGTTTTCATACGTCCTTCTCATTTTTTTTCCTTTTTTTTTGCTACGTTGTGTTCGTTTTCGTACATCTTGTACGCCTTCATACCATTTTTTTAAGAAAACATTAGACAATAGACAAAAATGGTCCCAGACGTACAAAAATGGTCGAAATCAAGAAAAAAAATGAACGAAAACGGTTTAAACCGTTATGATATTTTAGCCCTTTAAACCAAATAAGCTACAACTTATTTTGTTTTGCTAGATTCGAAATTTTCAAAGTGAAACAAATTGAAAATAAGCAGAGGGAGAAAAAGTCACGGTTTAATAAGCAGCTTCTATAAGCACTCTTTAAGCTACTAGCCAAAAACAATGAATCTTAAACTTCTATATTAAAAAGGAAATGCATTACATTAACGAATATGTTACCCTAGCAAGATGGTAAATCACTTGACTTCTGTAGGGGAGGTCGCAGGTTCGATTCTCGCTGGGGTGTAACATCCTTTTTTTATTTTCTTGCTATTTTTTAATACTCGTAACATAATTTAGTCACACAAACACTCAATGTGACTAATATCAAGGTTAATGATAAACCGTCGGGGCAGGTTTACGTCGGCCTAGGAAACTCGGTCAACGACGTCGAGGAACCTTAGTCGTTTCGAAATAGGCTCCGTCGTTCTACGTCGGCCTAGGAACCGTCGGGGCACGTTTACGTCGGCCTAGGAAACTTGGTCTACGACGTCGAGGAACCTAGTCGTTTGAATAGGCTCGTCGTTCTCGTCGGCCTAGGAACCGTCGAGGACACGTTTACGTCGGCCCTAGGAACCGTCGGAACGCGTTTACGTCGGCCTAGGAAACTTCGGTCTACTGACGTCGAGGAACCTTGGTCGTTTCGGAATAGGCTCCGTCGTTCTATGTCGGCCTAGGAACCGTCGGGGTACATTTACGTCAGCCTAGGAAACTTGATCTACGACGTCGAGGAACCTTGGTAGCTTCGGAATAGGCTTCGTCGTTCTACCTCGGCCTAGGAACCATTTGAGTTCACATTTTGCTATAAATAATAGTCACATGAATATTTCACAATGTGACTATTTTGAATATATTGGTCACATATAATACCCTTATAATGTGGCCATAAACATAATTTAGATACACATTTGTGATATGGTGTGACTATTGTAAAGCCTATAGTCACATGATCGTGCTACAATTAAATGCGACTATACACATTAGGTTTTGGCAAGCAAACACACATTAAACTTTACACATATTAACTTACGTGACCATATTATCGAACTGTGAAGTGAAGAAATGTGTATTTTGTGTGACTATTGATCATCCAATGGCCACATGAATTTTATGTTTGTGTGGTTTGTGTGGACTTTTCTAACATTTAGTCACACAAAACATGTTTCTTTTGGGTATTTAGTCACATTCAATTAAGCATAAAGTGGCCAAAAGTGTTAATAAGTATGACCATATGATGTTTAAAGTGAAGAAATGTGTATTTTTTGTGACTATTGATCATCCAATGGCCACACGAATTTTATGTTTGTGTGGCCTTTTCTAACATTTACTCACACAAAGCATGTTTCTAAGCAGAAAAGTTTAGTGGTTAAGGCTGCCAGTACAAAGTCAAGTCTGGTAGGTTAGTTTTAGTGGTTAAGGCTGTCAATACAAAGTTAAATCTGGCAGACCTAAGTTAAGTCTGTTTAGTATTCGTAGTTAGTTCTGTTTATGAAAAACATAATAGTTTTTTGAGTGACTATTGATCATCCAATGGCCACATGAATTTTATGTTTGTGTGGCCTTTTCTAACATTTAGTCACACAAAGCATGTTTGTTTTGGGTATTTAGTCACATAGAATTAACCATAAAGTGGCTAAAAGTGTTAATAAGTGTGACCATATGGTGTTTAAAGTGAAGAAACGTTTATTTTGTGTGACTATTGATCATCCGATGGCCACATATTAAGTTACGTGACCATATGTATTGGATTTTGGCTACACTTAAATAATATGTGTGACAAAACGTTTAGTGTGACCATATATGGCATTTGGTCACAGTCTTAGTAGTAAATGTGACTATATAGATTAGCTTTTGGCAAGCTAACACAAACTAAAGTTTAAACACACATATTAACTTACGTGACCATATGTACTGGATTTTGGCTACACTTAACGAATGTGTGACAAAACATTTAGTGTGACCATATATGGCATTTGGTGACAGTGTTCAAGTGTGTGACATATATTTTTCATTGTTTATATGTATATCGTGACTAATGCTTCAACCTTACTTTTCATTTGTCACGCGTTCCAATTTCAGATGTGGCTAAAGACTTAGCAAAACATATCAGTCACCCTTAAATAATGTCTGACAAAACTTGACTGTATGATTTAGATACATAAAAAATTACTTCATGTGACTAACTCTTGCCTCCATGTGCTAAACAATTTCAAAAATCATATGCACATGTTGAGGGGGAGCATTTCTAAATGATCAAAAACAATTAAGGTACAAAATGCTTTGATATTATATCACAAGTACCTTGATTGATTTTCCAAATGATTTTTCAATTGGTTTTAAGACGAAAAGAACAATACCAAAAGACCGACCAATTTACTTTATGCATGGTGTTATAAGGATGGTTAGGATAGGTATTCGTTCCCACGATCCCACCAGAGCCGGAGGGATCTACCCAGGGATAATCCACTAGATAGTGTAGAAGTCCTTAGGTATGATGAAAAAAGAAGAAAAATGAGAATACGGGAAGAGTGCGGACTGAGACATAGCTAGTACTGGAATAAACCCAACAAGGTTCTTGTTATGAAGTCTCGGTAAGCACTAAAGGGGTTGAAGAATGAAAAAGAATTGAATGTGAAAAAGGGTGAAAAGAAATAGCCCTCCATTAATTCAACCTTAGGCTAGAAACCGGGTTCAATACATATATGCTCTTGGTGTCTACTAAGGTTACACTGGTATTGAAGACAAGACGTCATGGACCCAGTGACGCACTGCACCTAACTTCCCAAGCTACTCAAGTTCCTCTTAAAATGGCTTGTTTCATTCTCATGGGGAACCTACATAATCTATCGACTTTCTCGTAGAGATGGTTGATATTGAAGAAGGAGACCCTCTCCCTAGTCTCCGGCATATGAAACCAAATTTGCACAATTGAGTCTGGAGCCAAGAGATCATCCACAAAATCTCATTAGAACGCAAAATTAATGAAGACTTGTTGTTTCACACAATGTGGAAAGTAAGAATATATTAAGAGTCCTACGCATTATCCTTGTGGTATTGCCAGAACATCCGAGTGATATGTTAAATATTCACGATGAAGATGGAAATCCTTCTAGAGCCAACATCAAACAAGCTCTTGGTGGGTGACATGTGAGATCTTTCCAAAAGATCAAGCTTGTGACAACTGGATAGAAACGATGGGGCAATTCATTCTTGAATCAACCTTGGTCCAGGAAATAAATTGACAAATATTTTTGGAAAAACCGTTCGATGTGGAAATCTTTTCTTTTCTCTAGCACATCGAATGTGTATTCATTTTCAAACACAAAAAGTATCTCTGATTGGAAAATAATACTTTTGGAAAAACCGTTCGATGTGCAAATCTCTTCTTTTCTCTAGCACATCGAATGTGTATTCATTTTCAAATTCAAAAAGTATTTCTAATTGAAAATTGATCTTTCTCATGAAACCTTCATCGTATTGTAAAACTCTTTCTTCTAAGCAATACGCGATTGTTTTCAAATCAAATTTTCACCGTCGATGAATCTCAATTATTTGGTTCACTCCTCCGTGTTGTCTACTTTGGGGCGCTCGGGTTTGAGCGGCTAGATCAAGCTGCGAAACCACACTGCAAGGAGATTCTTGAATTCTATCTAATCACAGATATTTATCTTGATCCAGCGAGAACCGTGGTTCTTGCAACTATATTCATCGAAAATGAAAAAAGACACTTTCGTGTGTTTTATTGCTATAGCGTTGTTTGCAGGAACTGTCAGCGGTTGCGTTGATCGAGGAGTTGAAAGTCAATTCACAACAACATGCTCACAGCATTCACACTTAATTGAAGAAAATCATGATCATCAAAGACATACAAAGATGCTTCCGCTACTCTGATGAAAAGATGTCATGATCCATAAAGTGTGAGCATGTCGGTCCAAAAGTCACAACATCACATGAAGGCAACACAATAAAGGGTGATCCAGAGATTTACTGTGGCTGATGATCTCAAAGAAAAATCGAAGATCATCAAGATGCGGATCAATTCAAAGACCTCCACTAAAAGCACAAAGCATTCGGACTTTGAAGTATCACTGCTAAAGCACAAAGATTGCGGAATTGAAGAATTGTAGTCTACAAGATCGAGGATGAAGATAATGATAGAATGCTAGGATACAAAATGTATTTCATGGGGTGACCTCCCTTAGGGGGAGATTGTTAGGATTTAGAAAATCCATGTTTAAGAGTCGGTCACCCCAACTCTAGTCTAGCATATGTTAGCTCGTAGACAGTACATTATTTTCTAGTTATTTAGTTAGTTATTTAGTTTAGAGCAACACCGTGGAGGACGGGACGGGTCTTTACCCACTGTATGCATGATCCAAAGTCCGAAGGAGGATGTGTAGCATGTAACTATAAATACCCTCTACCTCCCAAGGTAGAGGATTGGACCTTTCACTCAATCTAACTTTTCTTTCTTTTGTTTACTTTCTCTAGAAAGGATCCCATCTTCCACTTTCTCTCTCTATAATCTATCTCATTCGAACCATATTTTGAATTGTTATGTGTTTATGAAAACCAATATATAACAAGAAAACATGGTTCTAATTGAATGTTTAACTTTGTGTGATGTCTTTGGCAGTTTCAAAGTATTGTGTTAGTCTCATGTATGTTCTTAAAGTGGCTAGAGACAACAAACTTATTGTTGCTTTTGATGAGTCAAAATGCTATGTTTTATCTAAGGATTTGAGGGATCTGAAGCTTAAGAGGATTGGTAGACAATCTTGTTGGAATCACTCCTAAACAGTATTTCAAGTATTTATATTTCATATGTAATAGGTAGCTTTATTATGGCCTTTATGTTTGTTTAAGGTCAAGCTTATGTAGAAGGCCCATAAGCTTAGGCCCAAGCCCAATAAGGAATAGGGAAGGAGAGGGTGTGTTGCCCTAGCTCCTTGCCTATATAAACCATGTAATAACCTTCATTTGAAGGTTGGTTGTTCAAGTTATTTCCTTTCATACTCCTACTCGTAAACCGTATCATATTATCGTGTGTGTGTGTGGTTTTACTTGTTCAATCGCCTCATCTCCTTTCTATATAACTTGTGTTTGTAAAACTAGTGACCTAACAGATGGTATCAATGGCCAAATAGTTGGGTGTAATCGTTTGTTTTTGAAGTTTTGGTTTTGGGTCTTACGCGTAAAGATAACGCAATCTTTGGTTATCTTAAAACTTCGTTTTACACTTTTTAATACAAGATTCTTGTACTTTCAATGTTTTGAGGTGTTAAAATACTTGTTTTTGGCAAAAGTTTCAAACTTTACGCGTGGATTTACGTTTTTAAGCTTGTTTTTGTTAGGTAGGTGTCGTTCTACGCGTAACCCGTTTAGGAGTTTTGGTACATCAAAATTCACACTTTTGTGTTCTTTTGGTACTATTGAAGCTATTCCATAACAAAAATCTGGTTTAGAAACACATTTGGGCAAATCAAAGTTACGAGCAATCCTACGCGTATCAAAACCCTAAAATTACGCGTAAGATTTTTCCTTGGTTTGATCTTCATTTTCTGGTTTATTCCGTGTTTTCTTACTTGGATAAGTCTGAAAATACGTCGACTTTGGATATCTTTTGCCTTTGTGAAGTGTAAAAGATCATTTGAGCAAAAACCCTAAAATTACGCATAAGCATAAGCTTACGAGTAGAAATCCTACGCATAAGATTCACTTTACGCGTAAACTTAGGTCTACGCATAAGGTAATCCTAGGCCTAACTTTCTACGCCAAACTTTTGTCTACGCATAACTTTAGTGCTTTTATCCTACTTACGCGTAAGCTAAAACCTACGTAACTCCTCATTGTTCGCGTAACTTTTGGTGTTTTTAAGCATAAGTGCTACTTGGTTCTTGTCTTTTCTACGCCTAAGGACACTTCATCAACAAAGGTTCATTCGACTACAAAGATCCATTTTTACCACACAAGTTTTTCAACATGTCACAACCACCATACTCTAACTATTTCCCTTACACTTATCCTCAAGCGACAACAACAACTAAATCCACAACATCAACAATGGAATCAACAACAAGCAATTTATCAACAACAATTTAATCAACAACATACTCCACAACTTGCTGCAAATCCACAACCTCAAATGGTTCAACCACCACCAAGTCCTCAAGTTCAACCGTACACAAATGAATTCAATCAACATCCATCAAGGAACACTATGAAGGAACCCACTTGGTTTGCAAAGATGTGTGAAGCTTTAAGCGGCCAACAATCAATTCATGAGGCTGGATCACTTGATAGACCTCCAATGCTCACTCCGGGAAACTACGATCAATGGGTGATAAGGTTCTTTAGGTTTTGTGATCTGAAGAAGCCACATGGAAAGTTCTTAAAGAAGGTTATCTTAGAAGGTCCATTTGAGATGCCTACTATCATTGTACCCGGAGATCCAAATGCCATTCCACCAAGAGATGAACAAACCAACATTGCTCCTGTTGCAGATTTAAATCCTGAGAACTTCTACACTATAAAGCTGATGAACTTGCAATGGAATACATCCTCTTAGGATTACCAAACCCAATTCTTAGTAGTGTTGATGCTCAAAAGACTGCACAAAAAATGTGGGATCATATTCGTCTTCTTATGGAAGGATCGTACTCAATCGGGAGGATTTGGAATCCAAAATTTACTTGGCTTATGAACACTTCATGATTGAACACGGAGAGACACTAGAGTCTTATCATCATAGATTTTCAGACATCATCAATGATTTGGATAAACACAACATCATCATGCCAAGAATTGCGGTGAATACTAAGTTCTTGAGTAGTCTTGGTCCTGAATGGGAGAAGTATGTCATTTTTCTCCGTCAAGCGAAGAACATGCATCATTCTACCTACGGATTGTTGTACGATTACTTGAAACCTCATGAAAAGGAAGTTGATCGGGAAAGGATTCTCCGTGCTCAAATTGCTCCACCAACACATCAGGAAAATCAACAACAACTTGCCTTATATGCTCAAAACCGTTATTCTCCTCAACCAGCAACTCAACCAAATGCTTCAAACACACCTTCACAACAACAACCTCAACAAAATCAATTGGTTCCATACAACAACAATGCTCAAGCATATGTCGGTGAAGCTAATGAGGAATCCGATCCGTTCGAAGCATTGCAACAAGGATTTGCTATGATTGCTAATGCCTTTAGCCGTTATACCAACAAATCCAACAATGGTATTCGTTCCTCATCTAACACAAGGACTCAAGCTGTTTGTGAACAATGGGCGTGTTGAAGTTGAGAATCGTGATTATGGTCGTCGGATGGGCGGTGGTCAAGGGTTTAATGCTGTGGGTAGGAATAACAACAGAGCTCAAGTGGTGGAACAGGAAATGCTCGGCATGGGTTGAATGGTCTTGATGCTACAAGCTGCAATGAGAAGGGACACTGGCTAATGCATGCCCAAAGCCAAGGACTAAGAGGCGTGCTTATTTCAAAGAAGCTCTTCTTTTGGCTCTTAAGGATGAAGCTGGTGGAACTCTCACGGACAAAGAACAGAGCTTTATGGCAAATTCGACTCGGATGATGATATGGAGGACTTGCGGGCCAATCACGTTATGTTGATGGCTAATATGCAAGCGTTACACATGAGTGACACAGGCCCAGTGTATGACACTGATGGCTTGTCTCAGGTACCGAACAAACCATATTTATCTCTGATCTCATATCTCCGCCAACATCTGAATCCGGCAAGGCTCGAAATGTTCAAAATGAGTCGTCCACATCTCATTCTGACGATTTTCAACTAGACCCGTAGTTATATTTGACGATCAAGATGACCAAACGGTTTCCCTTGATAATCAAATTGACTCGGTGGTTATACTTGAGGATCTCAATAATGATCATGTTGTGACTCACGTTGAACAAGATGAACCTTTGCCCATCGATCTTGTTCGTTACTTCAAGACCAACAATCCAAATTGTGCATGTGTTGCATTCAATCAGGACTTGAAAAGTAAAAATGCACTGTTAACAAAGGATTTTGAATGTTTACAAAAGCAACTCAACTTTTTCAAAACTCAAGAAAAAGCGTGAAAGCGGTTTTGAAGCGACCTTTGCCAAATCTTATCAAAATGAAAAATATTTAGAACGACGGATCATTGATCTAGCCGCTTCGAAGAATGCTTTGTTATGCGAAATAGAACAAGCTGAAACATGAACATAAAAAGCAAATTAGCGCTCTCACCTTGGAAAATCAAAAAGCTAAAAATTTGAGTTGTTAAATTGTCAAAAACAGTTCTCTGCATACAAAAAGCATTCAACGAAGCGAATAGATGATCATCTTGAAGAAATCATCGGCTTGCAAAACAAACTTAAAGAGTTTAAAGCTGTTGTTTACAAACATGGCGAGTCGGTCACGACCATTGAAAAGTTTACTTTAAAACCAAATCCAAATGGATATGGACCGAATCTTGCGGATTACAAACCTAAGCTTTCAACAAAAGCATTCAAACCAAATCCTGAAGTTTCGGTCACGAGAATATAAAATTGATAATTACATTTATGAATGTTGTTGAATATCATCGTCAAGAGGAATTAGATCACGAAGACGAGAGTCGATCAAAATTAAAAACTATTGTTTACAACAAACCTTTTAATTATTCAAAACCGGTCACTTTCGTCACACCAGCGGATTCTTCTAACACACCAAGAGTTATCATCAAACACACGAGTCTTCTATTGTTAATCCCAAAGCAGACTTTGCACAAACTTATGGTCCTTTACCTTCCATTAGTGAAGTAAACTCACAACCGGAAAATCGAAAAATTCTTCGATATTTTGACATTTTCATGGCTGACCTCAAAATTTTACAACATGAGATAGAATATCGATCAGAAATCAAAGTTGAACATTTTCAATCGCCTCTGGCGCGAGAACAAAGAGACATTTTTGAGAAAAATCTTTTACCTAATGTTAAAAACTTGAAAAGTTGTGCAATTGCTTGGGAAAAGGATTTTCATAAGGAACTTGGGGTCATGAAAAGCGTTTTAGAAAGCGAAACATCTATTTCAAACACTAAGCGTAAAAAGAAAATGTTGAGAAAAGATGTTGATCGACTCTTGGAAGATGTTATCTATCTTGATGTTCAAAATGTTGTGTTATTGAATTCTTTGTCATATGCATTTGATAATATCTCTGGCGATCTTTGTTTACGTGGTAAATGTTGAGAACACCGATAATGTGCTTGGTCGAGTCCTTAGCAGTTGAAAACAAGCGATTGTCAAGCGAACTTTCAAATGCAGTACGTCATCTTAATTGGTGTCAAAAAGATATTCACGATCAACAACTTGTTTTTCAACACAAAATCAACCGATTCGTGCAAAACCTTCGATTCTAAAATTGAGCAAGCTGGATGATCAAAACTTGTCTTTTAAGTGTCAAATCTCAAAATATGAACAAGAACTTGTAAAAGTTAAAAGGAATATGGTGTCATATTTGATTTACTCAAAAAGACTCGTGATGAAGCATCAAATGAACTTGATCATTATCTTGCACACACTAAAGAAGTTATGCATTTTCTTTGGAAATGTTAGGTCGAAAATCAAGATCGATTCACACTATCATCAAGTTAAGAGGAATGTTAGGAAAGTATGAACAACTTCGCCAACAATCATTAAGAGATTAGCCCCCGTAACACTTAGTACTCATGCACCTAGAATCTCTCCTGCCAAATCACAAGTAGCTAGCGTGCTTCCTTCTCTTGAAGCGGAATAGTTGAGCCTTTTCCAAGCGTCCGCACTTCACAGCCTAGGAGCACTCAATCGAAGAATAGGAAGTTGCGACCTAAGAAAAGATCAATCAAGAATGCTAAAGTAGAAGAACACCCTAGGACTATGAATAAGACTCACGTTGCCTCCACTATAGATATTGCGTCGGACAAATGTAATAGAAATAGTGATGTAACGAATGCTAAACCGTTAAGTACTTTTGATATTGATCGATGCACCTTGTGTTTTTTGTGGTAAAAGTATGAATTCTGATTGCCATGATAAATGTGTTGCTAAAGCTATAATCTCGCGTTTAAGGAATCCTAAGAACCGGAATACCTCTAGGCCCACTAATCTTTCTAAGTGCATTGCTTGGTAGACCGCCTCTTTAGATTCTAAGCGCATTCTTTGTCCAGCTCAGTTTCACCTCCTAATAATGTAGTACCACCTAGTGCATTCACTAAGACTAAAGCAAAGAGTAGTTATAGATGGCGGAAATGGATATATAACACACTAGGATTTAAGTGGATACCTAAAGCTATTGATGTGTGTATATCTACTATAAGCGCTATGGAACCCTCTAACATTTCGGGTTCCACATCTACTTCTATTCCATCACGTTATTAGATGCATTATGTGTAATCACGGTGTCTGAATCATTCTCGGATTGTTGATAGCGGATGTTCCCGACACATGACAGGCAATCTTAAGCTGTTATCAAACTTTATTGCAAAGTTCATTGGCACTGTCGAGGTTAGGAATGATCACTTCGCGCTATCATGGGCTCACGGAGACTATGTCAATGGGAACATCGAAATTAGCGGGGTTTACTATGTGGAAGGCCTCGGTCACAATCTGTTTTCAATAGGTCAATTTTGTGATGGAGATTTGGAGGTTGCTTTCAGGGAGAAAACTTGTTTCATTAAGTGATCTACAAGGAAATGACCTTATATGCGGCTCGCGTAATTCTAATCTCTACACTATCTCTATGCAAGACATGGTTGCTTCCTCTCCCATTTGCTTACTTTCTAAGGCAACATCAACAAAATCCTGGCTATGGCACCGTCGTCTCTCACATCTAAACTTTCAAACCATCACCAACCTTGCTTGACACAAACTAGTTGAAGGACTCCCACGATTCCGGTATTCAAAAGATCACCTTTGCTCGGCTTGTGAACAAGGGAAAAGCACTCGTGCTCATTTTCCTTCAAAGGTGGAACCGGCTCTCGGCATGTGCTTCATCTTCTTCACATGGATTTGTGTGGCCCGATGCGCGTGCAAGCGATCAATGGCAAACGCTACATCTTAGTAATTGTTGATGACTACTCTCGATGGACTTGGGTCTACTTTCTTCGTAGCAAAGACCAAGCTCCACAAATGATCATCACCTTTCTCACAAAAATACAGGTTCACTCCGAAACACGTCGAGAATCATCGAGCAGACAAAGGCTGAATTTGTTAACAAAACCCTTCGTGAATTCTATGAGAAAGTGGGAATTGAGCATCAAACATCTATTGCACGTACACCAGAACAAAGCGGAGTTGTTGAAGAGCGAAACCGAGCGTTAGTGGAAGCTGCAAGAACAATGTTAATTAATGCTAAACTTCAGTTACTTATGGGCGGAAAGCTTTGTATCTCTGCATGCTATACTCAAAACCGTTCTATGATCACAAAGCATACAACAAAACACCTTTAGAGCTTGTCCATAACAGAAAACCGAATCTAAAACACTTTCATGTATTTGGATCTCTTTGCTATCGGAATAATGATCGTGATGACTTTGGAAAGCTCAAAGCCAAAGCTGACATTGGAGTCTTTATGGGATCTTGTGATAATTCCAAAGGTTTCGAATCGGAATCGTCGTACAAAGCGAGGTGATGGAAGCGATTCATGCTCATTTCGATGAACTTCTGAAATGGCTTACGAGTATAACGACTTAGAACCGGTCACAACCGTTTAAACTTCCCTCAACCCCATCATCGGTGAAGAAAGCCCTCGACTTACTCGTCAACAAATGGAAAGGTTATTTGCTCCTTTACGTTAGTGGCGATATTGATGAGCGTGCTCGGGTGTATCCATTTGTTTCCATGCACAACGATAATATTCATATACGATACACTGCTACAACAACTCTGTTGAAGATGCACCTACACCAGTTGACTCCAACACAGCAGGTTGAACACACGCTTCCAACAATGATGAACGGTGATGATATTACGAATGAAATACCCCCACCTGCAGATTTTGATCCAAATCGTTCTTCACCCGTTTGCTAATGAGGCTGCTGCACGGATGTGCGAAATCTTCAACAAACCATTTGAATCCTCAGAATCGCACAATGTATACCAACATCAACCCTCCACACATAGATGGACGAAAGACCATCCTCAGGAAAACATTATTGGCAACCCGAATCAACGGTCGTTACGAGACAGCGTCTTCACTGACGGTGAACATTGCATTTATGCACTCGCATCGCCAATCTGAACCTAAGAACATCAAAGGCGCAATGACAAAAGACAACTGGATTGAATCCATGCAAGAAGAACTCAACCAATTCAAGCGTCTTGAAGTATGGGAACTGGTTGAAAGACCAACGAGGGTCTCGTCATTGGTCTAAAATGGATTTGGAAAAACAAATTGGATCTTTGAAGAACGTCATCGAAACAAGTCGCGTCTAGTTGCTAAGGGTTATCGTCAGGAAGAGGGAATAGACTTTGAAGAATCTTTTTCTCCGGTTGCTCGTCTTGAGGCTGTTAGGATATTTCTAGCGTTCGGCTCATATGAATATGGCGGTCTATCGGATGGATGTCAAAGCTGCGTTTCTCAATGGACAACTTAAAGCGGTTTATGTCGCCAACCGGATGGATTCGTTGATCTGAGTTTCGAATCATGTTTACAAAGCGAACAAAGCTCTTTATGGTCTCAAACAAGCCCCTCGGGCATGGTGCGATAAGCTATCATCTTTCCTCATTGCCAATAATTTCACCAAAGGTTCGGTTGACCCAACTCTTTTTATACAATATCACGGGGAACATATCTTAATTGTTCAAATTTACGTGGATGACATCATTTTGGGTCTACACATAAAAAGTTTTCAATCGCTTTTGCAAAACTAATGAAGAAAAATTTTGAAATGTCCATGATGGGTGAACTTACATTCTTTCTAGGACTGCAAGTTCATCAATCACCCGTGGTATTTTCTTGAGTCGGTCTAAATATGCCCTTGAATTGTTAAACAAATTTGGAATGAAAACCTGTGACACCTATGCCACACCAATGGCTCATACCAAGAAGCTAGGCGCTGATTTACATGGGAAATTGGTGGACCCTACAAAATACCGTAGTATTATTGGGTCTCTCATGTATCTAACAGACTAGCGGACGATATTGTCTTTTCCGTTTATCTATGCTCCCGTTATCGGTCGCGACCAAGCTGAAACCCACCTCTCTGTGGCTAAAAGAATCCTCCGATACATAAAGGGAACCATTAACTTGGGGATCCGGTATCAGAAGGATTACGGTTTTGAACTAATCGCTTTTGGGGCGACCCGCGGGATGCTTAGACTCACGGAAAAGCACGGGGCTTTACAATTTCTTGGTGATAAGCGGTGTCATGGCAATCGAAGAAGCGAGGATTGTACATGTTGTCATCAACCGAAGCAGAATATGTAGCCATGTATGCATGTTGTGCTCAAGTCATATGGATGAGAACACAACTCAAAGACTATGGTTACGTATTTGACAGAATCCGATGTATTGCGACAATCGGTGCCATTGCAATCTCGTGCAACTTCGATTCACTTTTCGAAATCAAAGCACATCGATCTTGATATCATTTCATCAAGGATCACGTGGAGCAGTGCTTGTTGAATTATATTTTGTGGAGTCTGAAATACCAATTGGCGAGATCTTCTCACCAAAGCCTTGCCTCCCGCTAGGTTTAATGAGTTGGTCCACGGGATTGGTATGAGGTGTTTGACTCAAGAGGAATTGGATGATCTCCTAAAGCAGTCTTAAAACACATCAAACACCAAATTCTCTTTTGTAAATAATTTTCAAAAACAAAATACAAAATTATAAAACACGATAAAACAACAAAAATATTCTTCTAATCTATATTTCTTTCAACATTGCAAGTACATTTCTTCCGTCAACACTTTAATCTTTCAAAATTCATATTTTTCGATCAAGTGTTGAGGGGAAAAAATAATCTTTAAGCTGCTTCAAAACATCTGAGTACTTGCATGTTATCTTATCTCGGTTGAATCTTTTACAAATGGTGGTACATTTCATGGTTCAAAGACACTCCTCGGACTTTAATTAATAACCTTTCATTATTTTCTCAAGTCGAGGGGAGTGTCGTCAAGTTTCTTTCCTAAAATCTTTGTTTGGTAACCATAATGGAAGTTAAAAGACTTTGGATGAAAATGGAAAAGGTGGAGGGACCAAAAGTGTCAAAAGGTTAAACTCACTTTTAATAAAACACCCTCCCACCTACTTTCACTTCTCATTTATTACAAAACCTAAAACCATCCTCGCAAAATTCACTCAAGAAATCCGTGTTTATGATCTTCATTTTGTAAGTGGATTAATGTTTCTAACATGTTTTTGAACATTGGTTTTGATTTTCAAATGAATTCAACGGTCAAATCTAATGTTATGAGTGATTTTGTGTTCTTAAGCTACAGCGTAGAACACATGATCATGTATTATGTGTTTATGGTTAAAAGGAATGTGTCAAAATGTTTTAACAACATCTATGATATAGTTTCTAAGCTCAAAACAAACCCGAGTTACGAATTAATGATTTTGAATATTAGGGTTTATGAGTCGAATTGGGTATTTCTAAATGTGAAGTGTTTTGGTCAAAAGGATTGTTGGGTTATGCTCTTGTGTTATTGAATTGATGATTTCCAAGGTCTATAACCACCAGAAACAAATTGGTTAACAATTTGAAATTAGGGTTTAAGGTTCTTGAGATTGGGTATTTTGATTCACTGCAAATTATGTGTTAAAACTTGGTCATTATGCTCTCACAACATCTAAGATATACCAGAAAAACTTTGGTGCATATTCCATGGCTAGATCTCATAGGCGTAGATTTAGGGTTTAGACTACTGGCGTATCTGAGTTCTAGCGTAACTATTTAAAGCTGTCCAAATGTGTTTTGATCTGTCATAAAATGAATGTTATGTGTTTAACATTGATGATATGATGCTTTATTTCGGGCTTGCAACACTTAATATTCAGAATCAAGGTTGTTGTTAATATCGCATAAGGATCACCTTACGGCGTAGCTTGTTATCGCGTAAGATTTGTCTTCACGGCGTAGCTTCTACGCATAAGGTTCTACATATGGGACTCGGCGTATCACGTGAAGGATATGCGTAAGCGATGACCTCTACGCATAAGGTCAACTCTTACGAGTAGCCTTACGCGTAAGGTTAATATATGCCTACGCATAAGATTTACTCATAAGGTCCTCTTTTTCCTACGCGTAACACTTCTTACGCGTAAGTTAAGACCCTACGCGTAAGTTTACGCCTACGCATATATCACTCCTGTCTATGCATAACTTTACCAATCCTACGCATAAGCCAAGATCATACCTTTGTTATGAATTGTTACGTGTACAAACTTGTAAATAAACTAATCATATCATCACAAATCCTAAAATGTCACTAATAAACTTAAATCATTTGATATGTTGTGAACAATAAGTGATAAAATAAACTTTAAAACTTAAAGTTAACTAACTCTGAAACATTTCCGACATCATTGACTATTGAACATACACGTGACTTAGGACTCGTAACAATCATTGACACTGTACATTCAATAACTAGACAATAAGACCTTACTTGACTAACATTATGTCTTTCGATATGTTGGTTCTTTTGGCTAATGTTATTTGAGATCACGACATGGCTGAACAAATGAATGTGGATGCACCTGAAGTTCTCTCCATTCCTGATATCTATCCTCATGGCTATCCAATGAAGATAGGAAAGAATAATCTCCGTGTTGACTTTGACACCCTCACTTGCTCTGAATCTTCGTGTTTAATTGCTATTGACATTAGAGGACTCATCCGTATCGAACATGCTTTCACACTCTGCAAGCTGTTCACGAGATCTACATCCAACATTACGGAACACTATGGAAAGGGTCAAAGGACAAACTGCTGTGGCGGTGACTCTGAATCACAAACAAGTCACCATTACACTGCAGACTTAAGAACATTCTCCTAATTCACGATGTCGATCCAACCAAACTATATGCCACACTGTTGAAGAGCTCACTCTCAATTCTTAATCAATATCGGTTATGGCGAGGCTACTGAGGATTAATCACCAAGCATTCTCACGTAGAGCTTAAGAGTATTCCTCAACCACGGAGAACTCTCTACATGATCATCACCAAGTCTTTTACAGTGCGTGGCGGCGGCTATGAGCACCCTAAGCTCATGGAGCGCAAATATTCGGGCATTGGTCAACATAAAACACATCGCTATCGAAGCTCTGATTTGGGATGACATGATGTCATTTCTCAACAAACTTGGCTCAAAGATTCCCTACATCGGATATACTAAATTGTTGATTCAAAGAGCACTTGGACTTCATCCGGATATTCCCAAGAGGCTCAATGATCCCGACAATCACGACATGTTGACGGAACCCATTCTATCTGTCAGAATCAAGGAAAGCGTCTACAAAGAAACAAGGTCTTTGTGCTACGATTTCCTTCTAGCGAAGATGTGAAAGCTTCGAAGCATACAAAAGGTATCGGAAGCGGTCGGACAAGGCAAAGTTGGTCATCTCGACGAAAAATCTTACGGAACACACGTAAGGAGAACCAAAGAGGAAGTGCGGGAAGTGCGGCAAATCTTGTGAGTCAAAGGAAATTCCCCAAGAGGAACCCTCCTTCAAAGAGGATTGTTCCATCTAAGGAAGCTGCTCCCATCCCAATTTCCAAACCGAACCGCAAAGCTTGTGGGCCGAAAGCTCGAAGAGTCGACACGAGATGAAGAGATTACCTTCTCGAATGCTGCAACCGTATCCCTCCTCCGGCAGCTAAACCTACAAGTCCAATAGGCTGAACATGGAAAGGAAAGACTCACTGTACTTGAGTCTTATGATGAAAGCTTTGAAGAAGAAGAAGAGCAAGCTGGATCAATCATACGGGAAGAAGTTTAAATTAGTTAGACAAATTCACAAAGCTGAAGAATTTGCAAAAGATCAAATGGGTGGCCCCGGAGGATCGAGTGGTGATGTCCACTCTTCACCAGTCACGATGCGGTTAATCAACCCGATAAGGGATCTGGTGCCACCACTCTTGTGCAACAACAAGCGCTTGTGAAGGAGTCTACTGATCTTAACATTGAGGAACGAGAAAAGAATAAGGCGAGAAAGAAAAGCTGATGAAGAAGCTAAGGAGCAGGCGGAAGAAAGGCTAAAGCTGGACATGATGACGAAGAAGATTATGATGACTTTCTTCTCAACAGTCCAACTTGTTCCAAGGAGGATACTACGCACCTCCAAAGGACCCGAATCTCCTCATGTCCCTCCTCATCGATTCTTCATCTCACTCATCACCACCACCATCAAAAGATCAACAAAATCATCATCCAAATCTGTGAAGAAACCACCTCGATCTTGGATTTCTCAAGCTCATAAGCGAATTCACAAAGCTTGTCAAACAAGTCGAGAAAGAAAAGCGTGCTCTACAAAAGCTAAATTTCTTTCTTTGATCACATACTGACATATGTATGCGAGCATGACAAGATGGAGAAAGAAAGGAATTTGTTCAGAAGTTCATGAAGAGTCATCGTAAAGAGGAACTGAGCGAAATGATCGAAGGTTACACTAACAAGTACCTTCAGGATATCGTTCCTAAAGTCCTAAAGGAACTGGAAAAAACAGCAAGAGATCATACTCACAAGTTTCTTCTCGACCTTTGTCCCGGTGTGACTAGAAAAATATTTTCCAGACAACTCACCCCTAACATCGTAGCATTGGTTAAAAATACAATGGCCAAAGAGTCTCTCGAATGCGAGTTAATCGCTAAACTTGTGATACAAATGTCAAAGCGATGGAGCGTTTACCGGGAAGAAGCTAAATTTTTCGAAAATCTACTTGATTTTCAACTCAGATCATCATGCAAAGACCGATCAACAAGCGACCAAGAGATGGCGATGATAAGGATAAGGATTACGCACCTAAGCGTCGAAGCGATGCGGTAAATCTACCTCTATGCCACCTCCTCCACCCGCGAACTTCTTCTCAACAAAGTCTCCTCCACCTTGGTCTTCTCTTGATAAACCTGGGGCGATTCCGAGTTACCACCCACGACTCATAAAAGGTGATTACTTTGAGTATACGGGTGGTGGCGATGAAGAGGTCCTTGAGCCCCGACAACAACCCACCTCACCCAAACAAGTCACGAGAACCGTATCATCATCAAGGCCTTCCAAAAAGAAGAAGGCGACTTCGGCTGGAGTCGTCTCATGGCTAGATGACGATAAAACCGAAGAGTTTGAATGGTTCTCCACACTTGTCAATCAAACTCCCTACCCTGATGAAGGTCAAGAATTGGTAGGCGGTTCTACATTGGAGCACGCAAAACTTTTGCAAGAAAAGTTCCATGTGAAGAAAATGGCGAAATCGAGTTGGCGAATCAAGAATGAAGCATTCCAACTTCTTAAAGACAGCTCTGAAAGCTATCGAGGTCGAATATCAACTTGAGAACATCGCTCGAGCTATGTCTAACGACATGGATTGGCTCAATCAGGAAGCAAACATTGACTTCACACAAAGGGACAACCCTCCATACTACACCGATTGGACCAAACCCCTACCGACCATTGGCCAACAGGCGAACCACGGATTCCCTTCCGATACTTCTTTAAGAGACTTGGATTTTCTCTTACGGTAGCGATGGTTCGTGAAAATCACGCTACATCATTGACTCTTCCATTCCGTGACTATTTACTCAAAGCTGCATAGCTATCGAGGAACGTGCAAATCACTTGTTTTCTGACAGCGTGCAAGCATACGACCAAGATGCATTGTATGGGATTCATCATTGGCACGAGCAGGAGAATCTACTCTGGTACACTGGTTCGAAGTCTCAACATGCGATGTATAGTTCTCAGGATATCGTGGCCATCAAACACATTGATCTCAAGTCTAAGTGGGACTACACATTCTTAAAGAATATCATAGTCAAGCGACAAGATGAACAGGACTATGGATTCTCCGAGGCTGACTTTGAGAACTTGTCCCTCAAGGACATCGAAGACATGTACCTTGCCAAAGTCTGAGGGTCGTATGAGACAATTCTCGTGAAGTTCAGCGTGAATTTATCAAGTCGTTCTCATCTTCATTAGGCGCGTCGTGATCAAAGAGCGTGTTGAAGATATCCGGATGGTACATTGAATCTTATCAGACGCGTGTCAACCTCACTCCTCCAACGCTTACTCTTCCCGATCTCAATCGGCTACCTCAATATCGCTCATCGGCAAACCTTTGGAGTGTTTTACGCATGATGAACTTCAAAGAAATGCTTAATGGCGTGTAGTGATCTTGAAATTCGGGGATCATACTTTGAAGGGTTAGGGGCCGGATTAGCGTCTGAGGTTGAAGGATATCACGCTGAAAGTTGGGTCTAAAGCGGGAATTCTCAGGGAAAGGAGGGATGTGAGAAGGATCATCACCATGATTGATGAGCGGTTGTTGAAGGGATCGATTCAGACGATTGGAAAGCTTTGTTGGTGGTCGACCCAGGAGAAACATCACCGGCTTTCAACGTCCTGCGCGCACTCACAGGAACATCATGCACTTCTGGTACCCCTTGAATTGTTTCCTTCATAATTTTTGGATGTGTGATCAAATATGTCAATGGCTTGTGCACACATAACAATGTACAACCCGTTCTTGTAATGAAAGGACCTTGTGGTACGCTTCAGTGCCACAATCCTTATAAAAGGAGCGAAAGCTTCTTACTTTTGAGTAAAACCTATCAAACCTTTCACTTTTCAAGGTTTTGCTCAAAAGAACAAGTACTTTCCCTTATGATTTTCAAAACCTCAACCGTTTATATCACTCGTTGAGGGGGAGTACTTGATTCAAAACTTTGTTCAAAATTGTTCTCAGTGGTCGTTGATGCGCTCCAGAACAGTCAAGCTTTATCACACAAGCCTGCCACTTGTGAATGGCAGACCGTAACAAGCTTAAAATGGCTCAGGAACGAACTCAATGAAGATCTGGGGAGTATAGTGTTTCCCGGTCGTTATGTCCAGAGCTATGCAATGGATTATCAAGCGTGTAGTGATCGAGGAATTTGAATGGAAAAGAGAATATGAATTGATTATTATAACTACAGAAATATCAAACAAATACAAAGGCTTGAATGCAAATTAAAGGAAATTAAAAAGATAAAATCTATTAAATAAACGCTATCACTATATTTAAAATGATGTTTTTGTTTTAAGTTTTTATAAAGCGAAATTAAAACTACTGACGTACAAATTAAAATGTGAAACTTACACAATATTAACCCTAAAAATATGAAAATGATGTTTTTACAATCCTAATGATAAGAAAAAATTTATAGAAAAAGAAAATTATTTTTATAACTAATTATCTAATTAAAAACTATTTTTAACTATTAAATAATAGCCTAAAATACAAGAAATTAAGAAATAAAGCTAGAAAAATAAAATTAAGACTTAGAAAAATCTAAAATATCAAAATAGAATTTTCAAAACTATTTTTGTAATTTTCTGATTATTTTTCTATTTTCTAGGAATTTTAAACTATTTAAAGCTAATTAAATTACTAAAAATTACAAAATAAACTATGAAAAATCTGGAAAATTACTTTTTTTACTTTTTATATTTATCTAAACCTAAGAAAAATGAAAACTTATTTTTTTGAACCTTTTCTGAATTTTTTGTATTAAAAGCTAATTAAAAGTGCTTAAAAACTAATTTAAATTAAGAAAAATACTAAACACTACTGGAAAAATCTGAAAAATTCAAGTTAAGCTTAAAATAATGCAAGGAATCAAGGAAAAATGGAAAAACAGGTAGCTATGTAGAAGAAAATGAAACTGATGCACAAGTGCTTATTGAAATAAGCACTAAATAAGCCAAATGAACAAGCTAAGCTACCAACTGTTAACAGAAGCTATGATATACTAAAAGTGACCAAATGAAACAGAAATTAACAAGCTACAACCACTGAATTGCAAGATTGATCAAATTTGAAGAGTTGAGTGAATAAGCTAAAACAGTTATTAGGTACCTACTTTAAACACAAGCACAAGTCACAAATCAAGCTAAAACTAAAAACTTCAAATTGGAACTTATTCTAGACCTGGTTGAGATCAATTATACCAAAAATTAGACTATGACCAGCTCTATTGAGCCCTGTGCACCTTGCACAAAATCTGAGAAAATCTCAGTGAATACTGACCCATGGAGCAGGGCAGTTATGGCCTAAAAGAAGGGCTTGTTTGGAGCTTTTATAAAAATTGTAAAATTTTACAAAAATGGTGATAAGTAACAAGACCAGTTGAAGTTTCTAAAATGCCAAATCCCACTTGATAAGACCCAAAGATGAATTCAAGAAAAATCCTTGTAGTTGGCTCAAAAACAGGTTTTTGGATTTTTTTTTACTTTTGAAGAAATAATGAACTTTGACTTTTTTGAACTTTACCACTGATTTTAAGTGCTAAGACTGATGTTATATGAAGAAATCAAACCTCTGCAAGCTTTATTTATGACTTTGGAACATAAAACAAGATTTTGGATTTCCAAAAATCTCAACAGTTAACTGTTGAGATTGTTTAAGTTGGATTTTGACTTTTGCAGGTACTAAACACAAAAGTAAGACAGATATGTACTCAAATTAGTCAAACAAGCATGAACAAACAGAATTTAACTCACAAACACACCTCTAGTACAGATTTAAGCTATAAACCAAACACCCCTTAATCTAACTGTTTTGAAGTTTAAATGAGATAACACTTGAGCAATCTTGATTCAATGATCAAACTACATCTATATATCCTAAATACATCTTATGGAGCAGTTTAAACCGTTATAGCTAAAAATGAAGATTGTACAAAGAAACCTTGAAATCACTTACAAATTGTCCAAAGCCACTATGGCTGCCAACAGTTAAACCAGGGCCACTACCTATTCTAAATCAATCCAACTAGCTATTATTCAACCCAAATCCATGCCTGCATCAACCCTTTCCTGTTCTGCATCATTTTTCTTACCCATGTTGACTTTTGTTGACCAGGTTTCAATATTGCTTAAGACTTAAACACAAGCTTATAAAAAGCTATTATGAGCTTATATAAGCTTGTTTGATGTTGAAACTAAGCTGTTAAAAGCTTAAACAAATGAGTTTGAAAATCAAAATCTCAACAGTGGACATAAATTGTGGAAACTGATCATTACTTTGAATTCAAACTTGAAATGAGTTGGAACACACTTAAATACTGTTATTTGATACAAAATAAGCTTGAAAATACATATTAAAACTATTTAAGACAAGTTAAGCTACAAAACGACATACATTTTAACAAAACTAAAAACTAACTACTCTTCTCTTGCCTCTTCGCTTCCTTTTTATGCTCAAACTTCTTTCTCTCGCCTTTCTGAGTGGATCCCAGCAACAATCTCAACCCTTGGATGGCTAGAAGCAATCCTGGCCATTTATTGAAATTGGCGGGAAAACTGGTCTTTGATATCTTGGACAGGGAAGAGACTACATTTAATGCAATTTGGTTGTTAGGTGAGGTGGGGGGAGACAAAGGGTGGAGTAGGGTGGCAAAGAGGTGGCTTTGGAGGGGAGGTTGGGACATTTTGGTCGGGGAGTGACAGGGAAAAGGGGGGCGGGTTAATATTATTTAAAACATGGGTTTTGGGTTGGTCGGGTTGGAATATTGGACCGGGTAAGGGATTGGGCCAAGGGATTAATGTTTGGGCTTGGGGTTAGTAATAGGTCCGTTTGGTTTGTGAAATTAATAACACCAAGGACCACAATTGTAACCAATTTCAAGGGACCAAACATGTAAATTATGAAGATGTAGTCAAGGGTTGGTCTTGCCAAACTTTAATAATCCAAGGGTTAATTTTTGACACTTTTGAAATTCCCAAGGACTAATTTGACCATTTTGGATTTTAGGGACTAAACTGTAATTTCTCAAAATTTTTAGATTTTTCACCAAAGGACTAAATATGATAATTTATGATTACAAAAGGACCTTTGGTGACTTTTCTTTTCAAATAAATGCCTAGGGACTGATTTTGCCATTTTAGAAAGTCGGGGACTGAAACTGCCAATTATGCAAACTTTGCTCGTTTTTCATCTGATTTTGAACATTTTGCATCTGAAACATATAAAATGCATTTTTAAGATATTTTCAGTATTTTGATGCATTTCTGAGCATTTTTAAACGTTTTTGCAGTTCAGATTTGACTAAAAATGATGAGTATTTACACACTCATCAATCCCCCACACTAAACTATTGCTAGTCCCTAGCAATCTTTTGAGAAAAACTAATGGATTTCATCTCTTTACCAAAAGCCATTACTTCTGGAGTAGCCAAATGTTTTAGTTCAAGTAAGAACCATGGTACACCGATAACCATGTGATTTTGAGCAAACCACCAGCTTTCAACGGATTTGATTTGTCTTTACCAGAAGCCGTTTGCTCTGGACTAGCCAACTCTTAGATAAATTATCAGAATTATCTTTGGTGAGCTGAATACCAATTATGGTTTTTCCACTGCCTTTACCACAAGCCATAACCTTGCGGGCTAGCCAACTCTTCACTTTTAAGGATATGGTGAGTTGAATACCATACAATTTTGGGCAAATTGCAAGCCGTCAACGGATTTGAGATATCTTTACCAAGAGCCGTTTGCTCCTGGATTAGCCAATCCTTTTGTCTTTCAGACATGGCGGACTGATAACCAAATGAGAAAGTGTAGAACACTTACTCCAAAAAAAAAATTTGGCCAAAAACGGGGGAATTAGGCGGTATAATTACATGATAAAATTCGTGAGAATCCCCCCCACACTTAGAAATGAATATTGCCCTCAATATTCAAAGTACCGGCTGTTATGCCGAAACAAAGAACGGAAAAGGGAAATATTACGGCCATTATTTAGCAAGATTTTTTTGTGAGAAGACTTATATACAAAACATGTGGGGCAACCCCCCCCCCCACACTAGGGTGGTAGAAAGTAGAAAGAAGTCAGAAATATGGGTGAAAACCCATATTGCATGCTATTGTTTTTGATTCCCGAGTCGCTAGCTTGACTCGACCCCGAATTCATTTGTTCATGGGGAAAGTAACGTGGAAAACCAATCTCGATCGGACTTTCATTCACAATGTTAATAAACATATGAACATCACAAAGTTCCACACCGACGAGATATAACCGCGGTATTGTTAATAGAAGAATCTATAAAGGATGATACCGGGGTCAAAGATGGTGTCCTCATTCGAAGAAAAAGGGAAAAGAGCGACCACACCATCTGTGAAGAATGGAATAAAGATGTGCATGAGAATGCAAGTCCATTCCTCATCGAGAGAAGCAAATCACCATTTTTAACATTTTTAAGCTTAAACTTCAAGCTTAGATGGTGATTGTCAAGAAGATGTCAGGAGGGAGGGTGGAAACGGTTCTTCAATCATCAGGACTTTCAGAAAAGGATGTCTCCCTCTGGATCAAAGTAAGTGTTATCAATTCCTGTTGGAATTGACTCATCACTAAGAAATGCATCGACTTCATTCCAAAAGTTGTCATCTTCCTCATCGGGAGTGAGAGAAGGGATGGAAGAGTCGGGAATAAGACTAGAAGATGATGGATCATTTTTGAGCAATTCATCAATGGGAGGAATGTCTCCCATTGGATCACAATCATCATCCAATTCAGATGAAACAGAAGAGAGTTTGGTTTCATCCACAGAGTTAACAATCTCGATCGACAAAGCTGATTCCGGAGGTGGGACAAGTGGTGTGCTCTTGGAGCTAGCAGTTTCCACCACTTCCGATGAAATCTCCGATTCTAGATCATCATCATCATCAAGAACACTCTTGACTTCCCAGGTGTACGAGCTTTCAAACCATTTGTTTGAACCAGGGGTGATTTTTAAAGTTTTGAGCTCAGCACGTTTTTGAAAACTCCTCTTAACCGTGAAATTTGAGAGTGTTGCATTGAATCTTTCAGATTTTTGATCAATTGTGGCAACACTCTGTTTGTACAAAGGTTTGGAGTTCTGGTTGATATTTAACGTGAGCTCTTCGTTGTCAACCGAATGGTCAACTCTTGACAAACACATCAATCAGAGCACGACTCGTTTTCAAGAAAGCTCTCCCTAAGATGGGGAACTCTAGGATGCATCGAAGTCTACTACAACAAAGTCAGTAGGAAAGTGAAACTTTCCCACTTTCATCACGACATCCTCGGCTATCCCAAGTGGACGAGTTGTGGTACGGTCCGCTAGCTCGAGTGTCATACAAGTGGATGAAAGTTTAGGAAGAGACAGTTTCTTCCATACTGAGAGTGGCATGAGGTTAATGCTAGCGCCAAGATCGGCCAAGGCGAACATTGAAACATCCCAAGAAATCACACGGGATTAAAACCGGCCGGGGTCTTCAAGCTTTGCGGGAAGCTTATTAAGAATGGCCGCTGAGCATTGCTCATTTAGAGGGGTTTTCGCCATCTCGAGACAACTTATCTTTGTTGCTCGTAAGCTTTTAAGCGTGGATGCAAATTTAGGCATTAGAGCGAGAGCATCAACGAAGCTTATATCAAAGTGAAGCTCATTGAAGATTTGGAAAAATTTTCCATTTGCTCTTTGTTTTTGTCTTTGAGCTTCTCATCATTCATTCTTGATGGGTAAGGAAGCTGACTAGACTTTTGAGCCGGGATGGAAGTGTTTTCTGGCTCAGGATTTTTCTTGAACGTCGGGTTCGGACTTAAAGCGGACTACCGAAGGTGGGGCGTGTCTTGATGCCGTGGGCTTGAATAATGCACCTTGTCCGTTGTCTCCTTGGTAACTTGACTCATTGCCACGGGAGGGGGCATAGGAGTCGAAGGTCCATTGTGCGTCTTACCACTACAGGTGGTGACGGCTTTCAATTCGGCATTGGGATTAGGAATTGTATTGCTTGGGAGTCCTCCAGAAGATGATGAAGCTTTGTTCATATTCATGTTCATGAAGCTGCTCATCATATTCTTTAACTCATTTGTCTGCCGAGACATTGTGGTATCAATTTCCTTTTTAAGCTCAACTCTCATGTTATTGATCTGAGTTTGCATTGATCGTATGTTTGCCTCAGTCATTTTCATGAAGTCATTTGGCATGGGAGCTTGAGGAGGTTGTTGATAACTTTGATGATTAGGAGCTTGATAAGGTTGGTTGAAATTGTTCCGGTTTTGATTGAAATTTTGAGAGTTATTGAAATTTTGTCCTTGATTCGGAACAAAGCGATTTTGATTTCCATGGTTTTGATTGCCATGGTTTTGATTGCCATGGTTTTGCACAGGAGGAAAACCAGGTGGTGTCATACCGCTAGGTGCACGGTAGTGAGGATCAGCTTGTGGTCGGTATTGATTGTGGTTTACAGCAGCTACGGGAGCTTGGTAAAAAGAAGCATCGGTTGCTTGACAATCATAATACGCGTGTGGACCACTACAAATTTCACACACCTTGTTTACGGCTTTGACTGGTTCAGGCTTATGAATTTCGCTTTTGATTTCCTTAACATCCTTAATCATACAACGGATGGCATCCGTTAGAGCGCTACTCGGTGCTAACTCGGAAGAGTTACTTGGATGAAGAAGCGAAGGAGGGTTAGGAGTATTGACTTTGTTGCGAGAAATAGGAACTTTTTATTTTTGCTCGCAAATCTCAATCACATCTTTAGGTCTACGATTCAAGATATTGCGCTGCTTGGCTGCATTCAAGGAATTTTGATCGTTACCGTTCAACCCATTGTAAAAGATATTGACTTGTTGAAGCTCCGTGAATTCATGATGGGGGCATTTCTTGAGGAGATCTTTGAATCTCTCCCATGCCTCTCCAAAGTTTTCATCGAAATTTTGGCGAAATCCAGAAATTTCATTTTTAAGATTAGTCGTCTTTGATGGAGGGAAGAAATAATTCACAAACTTTTGAACAAGATCCTCCCAAGTTTCGATGGATCGAGGGGGTTCTTTTTCCAGCCAAATCCGGGCTGTCCCCTCAAGTGAGAATGGGAAAAGCATCAACTTGATTACTTTTTGTAGCACATCCTTGAAATTGATTGTTGAAGTCAACTTGTTAAACCAACGGATGTGTGCATACGGGTCTTCACGATCAGACCCGCGGAATTGATTTGTAGACACAAGTTGGATCAAATGTGTCTTCAATTCAAAGTGATCAAATTGATTCTGGTAAAACGATGGCATCTCCATAACCCTCGGTGGGTGCCTGGAGCATTTCCGCCATAAATGCGTTAAATCGTCGCCATATTGTTGTTTGAAATAGTACGAATCTCGGGTTCGACTATTTGGGCAGCACGTCTACGAGCACGTCGTCTAGGAATTTCTGCTAGATCACGCAAAGGACTCAATGATCTAGAAGAACGAGTGCGCATGCACTAGAGTTAACTCTAAGAGACTCAGAGTTAAGGAGAGAAATGGGAATTATGAAAATCTTTCAGATGAGAATGGGAATTATGAAGACGTTTTATAAAAATTTTGGGGAGAAGAATCTTTATGGGTTTTCTGGTTCTGAAACGTAGATATCACAACAAAATCAATTAACACAAAATCGAGGCAAAACAACAGTGAACTTAACCAATAATCACAATATGAATGGCTTCTTTGAAAAAGGTACACCAATCACAAGGACACAAAGGCAAGTTTTAAATCTTTAGTTCGGGAACTTATTATGGTCGCACCCGCAGTTAGGTAGTGCACTGCCTTGGTTTGCGGTGGTAATCTTTTAAGTTGTTTATTATTAAAGAAAACGACGAATCTTTTTGTATTTTTATTTTTGATACATATATAGAAACAAAAGGAAAAATATTTTTGTGTTTTATACGTTTTTGGTTGTTTTTGGGTTTTTGGATTTTTTAGAAGAAAATAGGGATATATATATATGGATATGGATGATATAAACAAATGAGTGGGTATCCAAACAACTAATCTGCTAAACGGAGGATAGATCAGCTCCCCGGCAGCGGTGCCAAAAATTTGATGCGCTCCAGAACAGTCAAGCTTTATCACACAAGCCTGCCACTTGTGAATGGCAGACCGTAACAAGCTTAAAACGGCTCAGGAACGAACTCAATGAAGATCTGGGGAGTATAGTGTTTCCCCGGGTCGTTATGTCCCAGCGAGCTATGCAATGGATTATCAAACGTGTAGTGATCGAGGAATTTGAATGGAAAAGAGAATATGAATTGATTATTATAACTACAGAAATATCAAACAAATACAAAGGCTTGAATGCAAATTAAAGGAAATTAAAAAGATAAAATCTATTAAATAAACGCTATCACTATATTTAAAATGATGTTTTTGTTTTTAAGTTTTTATAAAACGGAAATTAAAAACTACGCGATGTACAAATTAAAAAGTAAAACTTACACAATATTAACCCTAAAAATATGAAAATGATGTTTTTACAATCCTAATGATAAGAGAAAATTTATAGAAAAATAAAATTATTTTTATAACTAATTATCTAATTAAAAACTATTTTTAACTATTAAATAATAGCCTAAAATACAAGAAATTAAGAAATAAAGCTAGAAAAATAAAATTAAGACTTCTAAAAATCTAAAATATCAAAATAGAATTTTCAAAACTATTTTTGTAATTTTCTGATTATTTTCTATTTTCTAGGAATTTTAAACTATTTAAAACTAATTAAATTACTAAAAATTACAAAATAAACTATGAAAAATCTGGAAAATTACTTTTTTTACTTTTTATATTTATCTAAACCTAAGAAAAATGAAAACTTATTTTTTTGAACCTTTTCTGAATTTTTTGTATTAAAAGCTAATTAAAAGTGCTTAAAAACTAATTTAAATTAAGAAAAATACTAAACACTACTGGAAAAATCTGAAAAATTCAAGTTAAGCTTAAAATAATGCAAGGAATCAAGGAAAAATGGAAAAACAGGTAGCTATGTAGAAGAAAATGAAACTGATGCACAAGTGCTTATTGAAATAAGCACTAAATAAGCCAAATGAACAAGCTAAGCTACCAACTGTTAACAGAAGCTATGATATACTAAAAGTGACCAAATGAAACAGAAATTAACAAGCTACAACCACTGAATTGCAAGATTGATCAAATTTGAAGAGTTGAGTGAATAAGCTAAAACAGTTATTAGGTACCTACTTTAAACACAAGCACAAGTCACAAATCAAGCTAAAACTAAAAACTTCAAATTGGAACTTATTCTAGACACGGTTGAGATCAATTATACCAAAAATTAGACTATGACCAGCTCTATTGAGCCCTGTGCACCTTGCACAAAATCTGAGAAAATCTCAGTGAATACTGACCCATGGAGCAGGGCAGTTATGGCCTAAAAGAAGGGCTTGTTTGGAGCTTTTATAAAAATTGTAAAATTTTACAAAAATGGTGATAAGTAACAAGACCAGTTGAAGTTTCTAAAATGCCAAATCCCACTTGATAAGACCCAAAGATTAATTCAAGAAAAATCCTTGTAGTTGGCTCAAAAATAGGTTTTTGGATTTTTTTTTACTTTTGAAGAAATAATGAACTTTGACTTTTTTGAACTTTACCACTGATTTTAAGTGCTAAGACTGATGTTATATGAAGAAATCAAACCTCTGCAAGCTTTATTTATGACTTTGGAACATAAAACAAGATTTTGGATTTCCAAAAATCTCAACAGTTAACTGTTGAGATTGTTTAAGTTGGATTTTGACTTTTGCAGGTACTAAACACAAAAGTAAGACAGATATGTACTCAAATTAGTCAAACAAGCATGAACAAACAGAATTTAACTCACAAACACACCTCTAGTACAGATTTAAGCTATAAACCAAACACCCCTTAATCTAACTGTTTTGAAGTTTAAATGAGATAACACTTGAGCAATCTTGATTCAATGATCAAACTACATCTATATATCCTAAATACATCTTATGGAACAGATTTAAACCAGTTATAGCTAAAAATGAAGATTGTACAAAGAAACCTTGAAATCACTTACAAATTGTCCAAAGCCACTATGGCCTGCCAACAGTTAAACCAGGGCCACTACCTATTCTAAATCAATCCAACTAGCTATTATTCAACCCAAATCCATGCCTGCATCAACCCTTTCCTGTTCTGCATCATTTTTCTTACCCATGTTGACTTTTGTTGACCAGGTTTCAATATTGCTTAAGACTTAAACACAAGCTTATAAAAAGCTATTATGAGCTTATATAAGCTTGTTTGATGTTGAAACTAAGCTGTTAAAAGCTTAAACAAATGAGTTTGAAAATCAAAATCTCAACAGTGGACATAAATTGTGGAAACTGATCATTACTTTGAATTCAAACTTGAAATGAGTTGGAACACACTTAAATACTGTTATTTGATACAAAATAAGCTTGAAAATACAGATTAAAACTATTTAAGACAAGTTAAGCTACAAAACGACATACATTTTAACAAAACTAAAAACTAACTACTCTTCTCTTGCCTCTTCTGCTTCCTTTTATGCTCAAACTTCTTTCTCTCGCCTTTCTGAGTGGATCCCAGCAACAATCTCAACCCTTGGATGGCTAGAAGCAATCCTGGCCATTTATTGAAATTGGCGGGAAAACTGGTCTTTGATATCTTGGACAGGGAAGAGACTACATTTAATGCAATTTGGTTGTTAGGTGAGGGGGGGGGAGACAAAGGGTGGAGTAGGGTGGCAAAGAGGTGGCTGGAGGGGGGAGGTTGCAGACATTTTGGTCGGGGAGTGACAGGGAAAAGGGGGGCGGGTTAATATTATTTAAAACATGGGTTTTGGGTTGGTCGGGTTGGAATATTGGACCGGGTAAGGGATTGGGCCAAGGGATTAATGTTTGGGCTTGGGGTTAGTAATAGGTCCGTTTGGTTTGTGAAATTAATAACACCAAGGACCACAATTGTAACTTCTGAATTTCAAGGGACCAAACATGTAAATTATGAAGATGTAGTCAAGGGTTGGTCTTGCCAAACTTTAATAATCCAAGGGTTAATTTTTGACACTTTTGAAATTCCCAAGGACTAATTTTGACCATTTTTGGATTTTCAGGGACTAAACTGTAATTTCTCAAAATTTTATATTTTTCACCAAAGGACTAAATATGATAATTTATGATTACAAAAGGACCTTTGGTGACTTTTCTTTTAAAATAAATGCCTAGGGACTGATTTTGCCATTTTCGAAAGTCGGGGACTGAAAGCGCCAATTATGCAAACTTTGCTCGTTTTCATCGATTTTGAACATTTTGCATCTGAAACATATAAAATGCATTTTTAAGATATTTTCAGTATTTTGATGCATTTCTGAGCATTTTTAAACGTTTTTGCAGTTCAGATTTGACTAAAAATGATGAGTATTTACACACTCATCAGTCGTCTTCCCGCAACACTCGAAATGGTCATATTTATTCTCAAACGTTTCAAAAATAACACTTTAATATGCCATTTTTGAAGGGGAGAAAATTATGTGATAAGAAATATGTTGTACAAAATGCAAATGAATCTGTGTACCTCAGACTTAACCAACGAATTGACGGTACTAAACTGATAGTAACTCGAAAAGACTTGTCCTGGACGGGTAATAATTTCAAGCTAGTTCGCTAGTGATGTAAACGTGTCTCGCAAAGGACTTGTCGAAGTAGAATGTACCATTCGAGAAACTTTTGATAGACATGAACTCAGACGGGTTTGACAACCTTCCAAGGTTTGTCTACACCTTCAAGGTAGTTATTAGAGCTAGTTGTCACCTAAAAGCGGACAATGTAACTCTTTAACTAGGCAACGTAACGTGTCTCGCGGGGATTGTCTATCTTCAGTGAATCAATTCAAAAATGCGCGCTCTTTCCTCACTGTGCATTTAACCATTAAAACTATTAAGCACATGTGGAGGGGAGTATTTATGCAAAACATCATCTCTCACAATGGTTCAAACATGTTTTCTCATTAACAAACCCTTTGAGAGACATTTTTCATACAGTGGTTTTAATGGCAAACATAGGTTAGTCATGGAGTTATAAGGTGACTAAGGTTAGGAATAACCGTCCTATGATCCGCCAGAGGGATCTACCCAAGGACACTACCATTAGTTAGTGTTAGAAGTCCTTAGGAATGATTATAAAAAAAAAGGAGAAAATGAGAATCGGAGAAAGAAGGAGTTAAAGAATTAAAAAGAAATGCAAAGAAAAGGGTGAAAAGAAATAGCCCTCCAGATTATTCAACTTAGGGCAGACACCGGGTTCAATGCATATGCTACTGGTTGTCACTTAGTGACGCCGGTATTGAAGATTAAAAGTCGTCATGGACCCAGTGACGCATGCACTAAACCTTCTTATCCACTCAAGTTTCTCTCAACAGAAGCTTGTTTCATTCTCACAGGGAACCCTACGTAAACTATCGGCTTTCTCCTAGAGATTGCTGGTATTGAAGAAGGAGACCCTCTCCCTAGTCTCCGCTCAGGAAAACCAAAACGCACTATTGAGTCTAGAACCACGAGATTCATCAAAAGATCTCTTAGGAACACTTGACATTTAATCACTTGATGATCAACTAATAAGATCATCAGTGGTTCATATCGAGTCCTTCACAGATCTTAGCAATCTGTCGAGAACATTTATGAGAGGTTCACATCTGTGATCCTCAGTGATTGAATGGAAACTCCTGCCAGGGTCAACATCAAACAGCCCTGTCAGCAGGTCACTTCGGTAACTCCCCGTGGATTACGCGGAGTGTGTCTCAAACGGTCTACAGTCGTGAGGTGATGCTTCGGTGTACCTCAGCGACTCATCTGAACTGTAGATGTACTTCGGTACATCGCGTTATCTCACTTGTGGGACTCCAGTTCAGGAACGGCCTTTGTAAGAATTAGAGTTGTGTCCTCACACTATGCTGTTGACACTCTCGAAGTTCAAACTTGTAAGTGCCGGAAACCGCTTATTACTAACCGTTTGAAATGTTTTCTTCTTATGGAAGCTCGGGAGCGGGATGATCGTGCTGATTCTTCTCATGCTCACGCCAACATCATCACTAATGGAAGTTCTATCTCAATGCAACACAACAGTCGGAATGATTCTTCATCAATCAAAGAATCTACAAAGTCAAAGACTTAAAGAACTTCATCAGTATTGATCTCCAACGTCAAAGAGCGTGTGAGCATGTTGAAGAATGACGTGGAGACACTGGAGCAGCGAAGCAGACTGAGAAGCGATGCGGACAACAACATACTATCACTCTCACCACAAAGAACAATGATCATAGAACAAAGTTAAAGATGACGTCAAAGCATAACTGTTCAAAGATAACTATCTCTCTACACTTGGGAGATTGTTCGAATCAAGGCAATTCTTCTCACAAGAAAGAAGAATGTCGAGAAGACGTCCTGCTACTATTACATTAACGACTTCACCGTTTTCATTCATATATACTTGAGGGGGAGATTGTTGGAATCACTCCTAAACAGTATTTCAAGTATTTATATTTCATATGTAATAGGTAGCTTTATTATGGCCTTTATGTTTGTTTAAGGTCAAGCTTATGTAGAAGGCCCATAAGCTTAGGCCCAAGCCCAATAAGGAATAGGGAAGGAGAGGAGTGTTGCCCTAGTTCCTTGCCTATATAAACCATGTAATAACCTTCATTTGAAGGTTGGTTGTTCAAGTTATTTCCTTTCATACTCCTACGCGTAAACCGTATCATATTATCGTGTGTGTGTGTGGTTTTACTTGTTCAATCGCCTCATCTCCTTTCTATATAACTTGTGTTTGTAAAACTAGTGACCTAACAAATCTGATGGATTATACTAGTTTGATAAAAACATAGGCAATTTTTTTTTAAAAATGATATAAAGTCTTTGTTTTGTGGTCTGTCTAAATACACTTGGCATTGCAGACTTGGTCATCCCTCTGATCAAGTTCTGTCAGTTTTAAAACATGATATTGATTTTAATAAAGAAGAAGATATTTCAATGTATGAAATCTGTCAAAAAGCTAAACAGACCAAGGAACCTTTTCCTTTAAGTGAGCACAGATCTACTATGCTTGTTGAACTTGTCAATCTTGACCTTTGAGGGGGGGGAGGGCTTATAAGGTGGTTAGTAAGGAAGGTTATAAATATTTTTTGACCATTGTTGATGATTTCACCAGAGCTGTGTGGGACTTTTTGATTAAGTCTAAAGATGAGGTGTTTGATTGTATTACTACCTTTTCTAATTTGATTAAAAAATCAGTTTAAAAAGATTGTTAAGACTTTTAGAAGTGATAATGAGACTGGGTTTGTAAATCACATGTTTTCTGATTTTGTGCTAAAAAAAAGTATTATACATCAAACATCTTGTGCTTATACCCCACAGCAGAATGGGATTGTGGAGAGGAAACATAGGCATCGGCTTAATGGAAAATCTCCTTCTAATTTGTGAGAATCCCTCTAAATTTCAAGGGGAATCCCTCTAAATTTTTGGTCTAAATGTATTCTTACTGCTTGTTACTTGATTAACAAGTTTCCTTCTTCAGTGCTAAATGGAAAATCTCCTTCTAATTTGGTTTTCAATAGAAAATGTTCTTTAAATCATTTATGAACTTTTGGATGTCTCTGTTTTGCTACTGTACTAAATAATTTTGATAAATTTAGTAGCAGATCAAAGAATTGTGTTTTAATAGGTTGTGCCTCCTTTAAAAAAAGGTATAAACTATATAGTCATGAAAAGAAACAATTTTTGTATTCTAGAAATGTTAATTTTTTTTTGAAAAAAGTGTTTCCTTTCAAAATCAAAATCGTTTTTATGAAAAAAAGTGATGGTCATGATCTGGATCATACAAATGTCTTTAATGAAGTTGTGTATGAGGATCATGGTACTTGGGAAATTACTTATCTTCCTAAGGGTAGAAAGGCCATAGGAAGTAAATGGGTTTTTAAAATTAAGTATAAATCTGGTGGTGAAGTAGACAACTATAAGGCTAGATTAGGGCCTAAGGATTATAACCAAAGAGAAGGGGTTGATTTTGATAAGACCTTTTATCATGTGGTTAAGATTGTCACTAGAGGTGGCAAAACGGGCGGGCCATGCGGGCACAGGCTAAAACGGGCACGGGCTAGAATGGGCACGGGCTTAAACGAGCACGGGCTAAACGGGCACGGGCCAAACGGGCACATGTTATACAAATCGCTTAATAAAAGACCTAAAACGACGAAATAAGTTCCTTAAACGTAATATTTTATTCATATTAAAAAACTTAAATATATTATATGTAAACTTTAAAACGATCGTAATATTCTACAATTGAGAAAAAAAATGTGTCCGTTAGTGCTCATTTAAGTTTTCAATGAGCTATATGTGCCCATTTCAAAAAAAGGAGGGGGCTAAATGTGCCCAAATCTTTTAAAATTTTGCCCATTTAGCTATTTTTTTTTTTGCTTTTGGGCACATTTTGCCACCTATAATTGTCACTATTAGGTGTTTAATTAAACTAGCAGTTCAAAACCTTTGGCCTTTATTTCAATTAGATTTCTGTATGGAGATCGTGATGAAGAGGATTTTATGACTTTTCTAGAGGGATATTATGATCCTAATTATAATAGAGTTTGCAGGATAAAAAGTCACTATATGGGATTAAGCAAGCTCCTAGATAGTGACATGCTAATTTAACTTGTGTTCTTATAAAGAATGGTTTCAAGCAAGTAAGAGTGAATATTCCCATTTTACCAAACATGAGTCAGGTATCTTTATTGTTTTACTTGCTTATGTGGATGACATCATTGTTACTAGTATAATCTTGAAGAAATTGAAAGTTTTAAAGAGTTTCTAACATCTAAGTTTCAAATTAAAGATTTGGGAAAACTGAAATATTTTTGGGTATTAAGGTTTTAGACACTGATAAAGATTTGTGTTTAATAAAATACTGTCTTGATCTTATTTCTGATTTTCGGTTGCTTGCTTATAAACCGTCTTTTACTCTATTAGAACAAAATCTTGTTATAACTAATGAACCATCTGAGTCTGATCCAGTTATTGACAAAATTACTGAGTATCAAAAGTTAATTGGAAGACTAATTTACTTAACTCATATTAGACATGATATTTCTTATTATGTACAATGTTTAAGTCAGTTTATGCATAAACCTTTAAAATCACATCTTAAAAGGGTCTCCTGGGTTTGGTATTCACATTGTGAAGTCTGCAAATACTTCTCTTGAAGCATTTGTAGATGCAAACTAGGCAAAGCGTATTGTTAGAAGAAAGTGTGGAACCAAATATTGTTTAAACTTAAATGATTCTTTAGTTTAATGGAAAAGTAAGAAACAAAATACCCTCTTAAAGTCATCAGCAGAAGCTGAATATATGGCTTTAGCTTCTGTTACTTCTGAGATTGTTCGGGTCTTTAAAATTTTAAAGGATTTGAACTGGGAACATTTCATTTCAGTTAAAGTATTTTGTGACAGTCAAGCTGCTATTAAGATAGCAGCTAATCCAGTGTTTCATGAAAGAACTAAACACTTAGAAATTGATTTACATTTTGCGAGGGAAAAAAGTTTGGCTGGTATTTTAGAAACAAAAAGGATCATATCAGTAAAACAAACTGCTAATATATTTACAAAAGGTCTTGATAAATCTTAACACAATAAACTGGTTTTGTATGATGTGTTCCAGGCTAAGATTAAGGGGTGATGTTAAAATGATAATCTAAGCCTGGAAATATTACAAGGACTAATTATGGCATGTTTGTATTTTTAATTATGTTGATATTCTACTTTGGGGGCTGTTTGACACATGCTAAGAAGATTGAGGGCTAGATGTGCAAGCTAGAACAAAGTCGGTTCTTGGAGTATATAAGCTAAGATTTTGACCTAGAGTTTCATAACTCATCTTCACTTTCTCTCTCAGCATACAGATAACTCTCTTAAAGCTTTCTCACAAAAAACCCTTGATTGTTTTTTGACCATCTTGGTCAGGCTATTATTATGAGTATTGATTCTTGTTGTAATAGAGCTAATATCACTTAGATATTAGGAATACGACAGTCTAGCTGGAGTATTCTTTGTGGTTGATTCTTGGTTATCTGATTAAGATCAGATTTGGTTGTATCTTGGTTTGTTACTGATTGAGATCAGTTTTGTACTTTGGTTATTTTATTTGGTAATAAAAGGTTTTTTATGAGTCTTATTGTGTTTTTCTACAGGGGCTCCAAAGATTAAACGGGTCACCGTTTGCCCAAAATGTGACTAACAGCGCAACAAAACGTAAACGGGAGACTAAATTTAAAAATGAGGTATAGTTTGGAGACGAACCGTGTAATTTACCCTTGAAACTATTATTACAAATTTAAAAGAAAATATGTATTAATTAGTTAAGGTAATACTGACAATTTTTAAAAAATGTAATGAAATAATATCACTAATCTCACATTTTTTTCCTTAAATTGTAATCTTTTTTCGAAGGGCAATTATTTAAGAACGGAAGTAGTACAAAATAGCGTTCGGTGCTTAAAACTTGCTTGGCATGAAAATATGAACCATTTTGTAGTTTATTTAAATGTTAATGAAAAAATGTTATATTACTATTCTATTGTCGCCGGTTCATTTAGACACAAGATAATATACTTTTAATCTTGACCGTTGTAATTCCATGATTATCTATATTTAACAAACTTGAGCCAAAATATGCAGGGCCGTCTCGTGAATTTTGGAGGCCCTGTGCCAATTTGAAAATATAGGTCTCTCGAAATCTGAATATTTACATGTGTGTAAAAATAACTATAGATACAAACATAAAAACATTTCTATAACATAAAAACATAGTTTATAACATGTCTATACTCATCACAAATTACCAATTACGGAGTATATGGTTGGACCACTTTTAAGACTTCTTTACAGAAAAATTTATAAAAAAAATTAACTTTAAAAGACAAATTGGACTAGTTTTTACAACTTCCCAAAACTTGGATTGAAAATATATATTCATTTGTACTTATCTAAGGAAAAAACAAAAAGTCTAGGATAATAGGTGAAAAGTTTATAAAACTTAGGGTGCAAAGTGTGAATATAACCCTTGTTATCATCTTCCTCAACATGTTGCCGTATCCCTATGATTCTTCATGTTTTCTTTCTATCACCGAAAACCAACGTATGTTTCACTTATAACATCAAAATCTTAAGGTTTAGACTATATTTTCATCAGTTTTAACTTATACCACAAACTAAACCAGCCTTGCATTACAACATCGGAGGCCCCAAATTTTTGGGGGCCCTGTGCGGTTGTGCACTCTGCACACCCTAAAATCTGGCCATGAAAATATGTATTATATAACATGTGCAAATTAAATATCCTAAGAACAAACCATGCGTACATGTGCAAAATAGATTTATTAGGAACAAACCATGCACCTCATCTCCTTATTAACACGTATACTGAATACTTATCTTTATTTTGATTGCTTATATTTTTAAATTAAACTTTTGAAAATCAATATTTTGGCGCCTAAAATGGCCTTACAAATAGATAACCCATAATCAACATGAAACTTGATACACAACCGTTGGTTGATGAGGAGATTCACGACTCAAATAAAAGGAAAAGGGAAGCAAACTTGGCGACATGGAAATGGAACGATGTTATTGAAATCGAAAGTTCGGACAATAAGAGCATTTTCGATGGGGATGATGATACTCTTGGTGATACTTTCGATGTTGTTTTGTCAAAGTCTAATATCAAGAGGAAGAAAAGAAACCAAGTTTCTGTGTTTAGCCGTAATAAAATATACCGTTTGATTGACGAAGATGATGAAGAGGAAGATGACATATTCGGTTGATCAATATTTAGTTGCTTTACAATGTTCTAATTTCTTTCTTGCGTACTTTTGTTTAGGATTTTTCTTCATTGTTATTTGGTTCAACCATAGGTTGAATTCGTCATGGTATTGAGTTTTAAGTGAATAAATATTATTTGAGTCACTTATGTTTTAATGCAATTATGGTTACTTATAGTTGTGGAGTAATTGTTAAAATATATGATTTGCAATTACGGTTACTTATAGTTGTGGATTAATTGTTAAAATATATGATTCACAAACCGTTATCAAGCATCATTCATATAGCATACTAGCATTTCTTTCATTGAAACATATGTCGATAGACTTGCACTATTAGACATAGGATCTCTTTACTGGGGGCGTAGCCACTTAAACCAACCATCTTGAAGGTTTAATGGCACAAACTATAAGTATTTAATTATTTATGATCAATCAGTATGATATTAATCCGTAAGCCCAAAAGTCCATTTTAAAAAACAATTTCAAGTGTTTACTCCCGAACTCGATTGAAGAAGGCTAAACTTTATAAATGGACCACCGTAAAATTTCGAGGGACACAAAGAAGATGTGTACAAATGATCTGTCTATAATCAATAAGGAGTATGACTCGAATGAGGCGGAGTATGGTCATTTTAGAGAGTATTCCCAAATTGATCCATTGCCATAGGTAATTGAAAATTAAAAAATATCTTTTACAACTAGGATTGAGAAATAGGATTGAACTATCACGAAGTTGTAGTTAACAAAAGGTAATGATGTTGATTCATTTGTACAAATGGTTAACAGATACAACCTTTGACTAATAGCCTAAATGGTGATTGTTAACCTAAATGGTGATTGCTAACACTAAGTAGGAAAACATAAAGAGATGTATTAGTCATGGTGTAGTTCTATTATGTTCTTTTTTATGATTATACAGATCCATTTATATATATGCTTATATGACAAAATTTTCTTTTTGAAGTATATATGCTTATACTAATCCATAATAGTCAAGTATATATGCTTATACTGAGACCGTGTATCTTCGTCATCATTTATTACGACTACCTCATTTTTGAAGTATAAACATGTGGCTCAGCTATACCTTTATCATTAAATAAGAATGATTTTGCACTTTGAGATACTTCATTTTTACTTGTGTTGATGTGTGTGTGTCTTAGTATATTTTATTAAATATACTCACGACAAGTTCATAATTTTCTTTTTAAATTATTGAATCGTTATATTCGGGAAACGCACGGGTATTATATATTGTTTCTTGTTACTATTTCATGATACGGCTGTTAAACAATGCAAATACATCGCGTGTAGCAACAACTTTTGGTACTCTAGATACGAACATGTTATCTATTAAGAAGAAAACTATTAAACCCAATCATTAGTCACAAGTTTCGTATCTCTTTTATTTTTCATCTTCTTCTTTACATAGAGATTTTATTATTAAATCATTGCTAAATATTCCCAAAAGACATTGCCTAAATATTAAGCTTTTGTACGAAGCTCGTGATTTTGCCTATATTTAGCCAAAGCGCATCCAAGTGTTTATCTTAAATTGGAACCAAATAGTTACGTTTTGGTGGCAATGTAACCGAGCAACGATAGGCTGTGTTGTTTGAAGCACGTCAAATTTATCCAACTAAAAGTGAATTGTCAATATTAGCGCATACAAATTTTTAACGATTTTTGGTGAAAATATGAAATGTGATCACGTAACAAAAATTTATAGGTTGAAATGTAGATTAAAATCAATGGGTCTTTAGTCTAGTAGTTTTCATGAGATGGTTATATATCCTTAAGCAAAAGATAATTGCGAGTTCAAGTTTTGCGAAATTCGAAAACAATATTTTTGTGGTTTGAAGGAATGTGTATATTTTATTATTGTGTGAGTAAATTTGCTTTTAGAAAGTGATAAAGAAAATATAAAACAAAAACTTTGATACCCATACAACGCATGAGTTTGGTTCAATAAAGATCAAAGAAAAACTAAAGATCAAATAAACCATTCTCAACCATTCATTTTTTCATCAAAACAATAAAATAAACTTCCACCTTCATTTTTAAAAACTAAATATCTCACAAACCATTGATCGTTAGACGAAACTAATCATACCATCACGACAAGCATAAAATTACATTTAATTTGATATCTTACATCATATACTTTCGACGAATTTTTTTCCGACTTTTTGTGGGTTTAGGGTTTACGGTTAGGGTTTACGTTTTTAGGGTTTAGGGGTTTGACTTTTTTGGGTTAAGCTTTTTAGGAGTTAGGGGGTTTAGGTTTTTTAGGGTTTAGCGGATAGGGTTTAGGTTTTTTTGTTTAGCGGTTAGGGTTTTAGGGGTTTAAGGTTTAGGGGTTAGGGTTTTTAAGATTTAGGGGTTAGGGTTTTTAGGGTAGGGGTTAGGGTTTTTAGGGTAGGGGTTAGGGTTTTTAGGGTTTAGGGGTTAGGGTTTTTAGGTTTTTAGGGTTTAGGGTTTGTAGTTTTGGGGTTGTGTTAACACAAAATACTATTTTTTATAAATTTTCATTTATAGTGTAATATATCGAAACCCGTAAAAAACAATAAAAAATAAGTTCGTCGAAAGTATACAATATTGGATCTCTATAGAAAGATAATTTTATTCTTGTCGCAATGGTATAATTAGTTTTATTTAATTATTAACGGTTTATGAGATATTTAATTTTTAAATATAAGGGTGAAAATGAATTTTAATTAATTTGATCAAAAATGAATGGTTGAGATTCATCCATTTGATCTTTAGTTTTTATGTGATCTTTATTGATCTCACCCCACGCATATGGGCCTCTTTTTGTACTATCCTTGATCAACAGCCATCTACCTCCGAAATTCCTCCTAGCTTAAAGCCTTAAACCTTAGATCGATCGAATAGACTTGACGTATGGACATCAACTTCGAGTCTTCGAATAGACCGATCGAATTATGAAGAAATAGAGTTGGTGTTATTTGGTTTGAATAGATCGGTTTTCATGTTATTTAAACTTTTAAGAAACCAAACTTTGATATGAATTCGAATAAGAGTTTTGGATATTGGATCCGAGTTGTTTGAATATCTGATTGTTCATATATTCAAATAAACAGCAAGCAAATAATCTTCCATTTATCACATAGCAAAAAACTGAAAATAGTAACCATACAGGTCAAATACAGTTTGATTCTTAAGTTATAGTGCTTTAATTTTATCCAAAATAAGCTTCCATTATCACATATTCGTCGATCTTCAATCTACTAAACTTGCACATATAGTTATTGTTACATAACAAGAACGTATAATTTATGAAAAATGAAAAGTAATACAAGGAAGTATGTCCGAAACAGGATTCAGATATATATACCATATCCGAAATAGAGTTCGGTTATTCTGTTTATCCGAATAATCCGTTTACAGTATCAAAACCGAGTAACCCGGTCACATTAAGCTTATTTGGATTTGGATCGATTTAATCGGTTTGGGATAAAATGACACCCTACGTGAACAAGTCATTTACAATATTATTTGTTGAATTAGTTTTATCTTCTTATCCACTAGTACAAAAAATGAAACTGTATTTGTATCACTGTTAAACTATGACAAGTCGAACAACATTGATACAAACTGTATTAATTTGGATAGTTTTCTTTTAAGCATACGAATACATCTTTTATATACTCGACTAGTACATCAAGAACTCAAGTATGTGATCTTGTGTCAGTGTAAATATTCATCGGTCGATAGTCATCCTTAGAAGTTCATGATAGTTTGGTTCTATATGTTCTCTTAATAACTTTCATCACTGTTTTCGATTGATTAAATGTCACCGGACAAGTTTAATTATTTGGGTTTGAGACAATGAAAAAGGCGTTGTTTCTTAAGTCATATTGAACTCAAATCATGCATCTCTAGTGGCATTAATAATGTGTTTTTCTAAGGTAACCAACAATCTTCAAATATACTATAAACATCTCAGTATCTCACACTACCATTCAATTCAGAACTTGTATTTGCAACCAATTGATTAGTATGTGTCTCAGATACCGATACTTGATACACAGAGAACTCAAGATGTGCCACAATTCAAGTCAAACAGCTAATAGGAGTCGCATGAGTAACACATGACAGTCTAACCATCAAGTAAATTGAGCGGGAAAGTTGGTTGTTGTATAAAATACCCAGTGTTAACATTAGAAGTGATGGTCATTTATAGTATATTGAACTTTGTAACGTTATATTAATATGTAATGGCAAACGGGCTTAGATATTTAATATTAGTTCATGTATAGGTCCAATCTATAAACCCGGCCCATCAAAGCACAAGATGGCTAAGTGTTATGTATAAAACAAACGCCTCATTCACAAGTAAGGGGTGTGAGAGCTCTTTAGTTCAAAGGAAATTCTCGTTGCTTCTCCTCCCTCTCTCTAGAACTACATTACTTCTCTTTCTCTCACTAAAACTTTCTCTCTCTAGCTGTATATACTAAACATCTAATAAATCCATATTACTATAAATGATTCACTATGTTAGAGACCTAACAATTGGCATCATAGCTTGGTTTTAAAATTGATTTGATTTTTGTGGTTCATATCTTAAATTTGTCATTTTATTGACAGAAGAAAAAAAAATCAATGAATTGGTTTTAGTTTTAGTAGACGTTAAAACTGGTATATTACATATTCTTGGTTGTCTTTCAGATTTCAAATAATGTTGGTCTAAACTGTCAAGAAAGGTTGTCGGTTTTTTTAGCAGAAGTTATAAGTAACTTTTAACAGTTCTTGGCTGATTTTCTGGTAGTTTTCTTCAAGTTCTTTATGGTCAAAAACTCATAAAATAGGTAGTATCTTCAAAAAGGGCGAGTTGGAGTGTGGAAAACTTGGTCAAATCTCGACTAAAAATAGTCAAAACCCTAAACAACCGACTTTCGTAAGTAGGGAGAAAACAGGCAAATTTGTGTGTGGGAGACTTTGGTCAAAAATCGGTAACTCCAAACACAAACCATAAACAACCGATTTCCAAAACAACCAATTTCCACTATAACCGATTTCCAAAACTTACCAATTCTGACAAAACCATTAACCGACATTTGACCATCTCAGTTGACCACCGATATTTGACCTCAGACCTTCTATCAGCCATAATCAAAAAAAAAAGTTAATCAATAAGTCCTCGTACATATTCTAAATAAGTCCTGGGACTCCAAACACGATCGGGTTACTCTCAAACTCTGAACCTATAAGAATAAATGCCTTTCTAAAAAAAATAATAATAATAAAAAAAATAAAAAAAAAATAAATAAATAAATATAAGAATAAACGCACATTTGGCCACAGCCAAATAAAACACATCGTACAGCACCCACGATTACTCACACCTCATAACATCGGGGAGCAACTGCGTATTGCCAAACATAATGACATATTAACGACACGCGTATAAAAAATATACAAACAAATATCCGCACATTTCTTATTATTCTCACTGCGATAAAAATGGTTGTTGAGTTACGCCAACCTTGCATCCAACCATCTCACCACTTTACACAGCCCCAAAAAATCAAAACCTCAAATATCATTATAGTCAAATTAAACATAGCATGTAGCACGCATTATTTCAACAACCGTGATCACAACTTATACACAGTGTAAAAAGTTATAACTCAGAACCGTACACCCAACTATAAACAATATAAGGGAAAACGCTTCTAACCACATATCTAAGCCAATTTAGTTTCCCACTCAACCACCCTACCATTTTACTCACCAAATAAATAGCTTATTTCACGTATGAAGTCAGCCATTCTAGACCCAACTTATAGGCAGGGTATAAAATCAACACGCGTAACGAAACGCAAACTTTAAACGCCATCACAAAGCACCTTAGACCAGAGATTATACAAAGTGTATAAAATCAGCATTGATGACGACACACGATAGTCTACAACACACCAGATGGCTAAACAAACAAAAACACACATGTAGGAATCCACTAATGGCATACAAATAAGAAAAGGTTTTTGGAAACCAGTCATCGGTATAATCATCACTTATGATCACATATGAGACTCATCAAAAAGGTTAAATAAAGACAAATTCAAACTCGCTATTTCACACACAAAACTCATCACAAAGGTTAAACAAACACAAACTCAGACCCACCATTACACTGACAGCATACAAAGTAACATGGAAACAAAATACTATCCATTAACCAGTCAGATGTTAATCAAAATTTTATCTCAATATTCCCTCAACAGACATCATTCTCCTAATCATATCGAGGTGACACAACTTCAAGATTTTTCAAAGACTTCAAGACTTAATTCTCAATTCAAATTTTAGTAAAAAAATGTTAACAATAACAGTCTACTGGCAAACAATAAGCAATCTTCAAAAATTGATTCAATGTTGCAAAATATGAGCTCACAAAACAAAACAAACAGCCATAATCCAAAAAAAGTAGAATCACCTGGCATTGACACTTCTGTAACCTAAATCCTGAAACAGCCATGCATTTGACATTCACATTAGAAAACATCAACACCGCACTAAACATCTTAAGTAAATTACATTGATACACCTTCCAAACCATATACTCAAATGAAAATATCCCTAAACAAACTCATATGAACATCCACAATTAGGGTTTATAAACTTACATAAAGGACTGAGAATCACATTCCATACACAATACCAAGCTATGAAAACATAAACAACCAAGCATGTACAATCAAAATTTTCCACTAATTATCCCAGAACTTGTAATTGCAACAAATAATATTTGTGATTGCAACAGAAAATATTCAAAGAGCTTATGTAAACTGACCGAAAACGATTAACCGTAAGCAAAATCTTGCACTATTGAAGCTCTTCGAGACTAAAACACAACTTCTACCAAACCATAAAAAATAGCACTCATTATAACAAATTAGACCTATCATAAAGATTAAACAAACACAAGCACGAATCCAAAAATCCACAAACTAAAAAAAGAAACCAAAATACCTTACATTAATGAATCAGTCATCAATGAAACCACTATATCGAATCTTGAAATACTGAAACTCTAAGCACTCAATGCTCTCAAAAATACTATGTGTAATTAGAGAGAGAAATCACAGACCAAAGAAATGACTATGAGATTTCTTTTCTATGGATCTAGCACTAATATAATGCAAAAAACATGTATAACATTGTAGGGTCATACATATTATGTTGTTTGATGATTCGGGTGGTCTAGGATTATGATGATACAAGAATGCCGTGTTTAGAGAGATGAAGAGAGTAAAGAGGGAATTCTAGAGAGATGTTTAACAAAAAGGAAGAAAGGTTAGATTCAGAAGTTCCACCCCTTCCAAGGATGGAAGAGGTATTTATGGTTACAAGCTAAACGCCATCCTGTCGGGCTGTGGATCAGGCATACAGTGGGTAAAGACCCGTCCGTCCTCCACGGTGTTGCACTAAGCTGAACTAATAACTAAATAACTAACTAATAACTAGTAAATAACGATATGTCTACGAGTTAACTTATGCTAGATTATATTTGGGGTGACCGACACTTCACAATGGAATTTCTAATTCCTAACAATCTCCCCCTAAGGGAGGTCACCCCATGTTTTACATTTCGAGTCCTAGCATTCTATTTTATCTTTAGTCTTGAGCTTGTAGACATTAATTCTTCAACTTCCGCATCTTTGTGCTTTAGCAGTGACTCTTCATAGTCCGATTATTTTGTACTTTGAGTGGAGGTCTTTGAACTGACCGACATTTTGATGATCTTCGAACTTTCTTTGAGATCATCAGCCACAGTAAATCTCTGGATCACCCTTTATTGTGTTGCCTTCATTTGATGTTGTGACTTTTGGACCGACATGCTCACACTTTATGGATCATGACATCTTTTCATCAAAGTAGCGGAAGCATCTTTGTAGTATGTCTTTGATGGTCATGATTTTCTTCAATTAAGTGTGAATGTTGTGAGCATGTGGTTATGAATTGACTCCTCAATCTCGATCAGCTGCAACCGTCCAATGTTCCTGCAAACAACAGTTAGCACTAAAACACACGAAAGTGTCTTTGTTCACTTTCATTGAATATAGTTGCATGAACCACGGTTCCCCGTGGATCAGTATAAATACTGCCTGTGATCAGGTAGAATTCCGAAGAATCTCCTTGACAGGGTTTCGCAGCTTGATATAGCCGTTCTCAAACCGAAGCGTCCCAAAGTAGACAACACGGAGTGAGTGAACCAGCGATTTGAGATTCACTAATTGATAAAAAATTGATTTGAAACACAAACGCGTATTGCTTGAAGAAAGAGTTTTGCAATACGATGAAGGTTTTATGAGAAATATCAACTTTCAATCAAAAATACTTTTTGTATTTGAAAAAGAATACACATTCGATGTGCTAGAGAAAAGAAGAGATTTGCACATCGAAAGGTTTTTCCAAAAGTATTTTTTTTCAATCAGATATACTTTTTGTGTTTGAAATATGAATACACATTCGATGTGCTATAGAAAAGAAGATTTGCACATCGAACGGTTTTTCCAAAAGTATTCGTCAATTCATTTCCTGGACCAAGGTTGATTCAAGAATGAATCGCCTCATTGTTTCTATCCAGTTGTCACAAGCTTGATCTTTTCCAAGATCTCACATGTCACCCACCAAGAGCTTGTTTGATGTTGGCTCTAGAAGGATTTCCATCTTCATTGTGAATATTTGACATATCACTCGGATGTTCTGGCAATACCACAAGGATAATGCGTAGGGCTCTTAATATATTCTTACTTTCCACATTGTGTGAAACGGCAAGTCTTCATTAATTTTGTGTCCTAATGAGATTTTTTGGATGATCTCTTGGCTCTAGACTCAATCGTGCATTTTGGTTTCCTATGCCGGAGACTAGGGAAAGGGTCTCCTTCTTCAATATCAACAATCTCTAAGAGAAAGTCGATAGATTATGTAGGTTCCCCGTGAGAATGAAAAAATCCCTTTTAAGAGGAACTTGAGTAGCTTGGGAAGTTAGGTGCAGTGCGTCACTGGGTCCATGACGTCTTATCATCAATACCAGTGTTACCTTAGTAGACACCAGTATCATATGTATTGAACCCGGTTTCTGCCCTAGGTTGAATTAATGGAGGGCTATTTCTTTTCACCCTTTCCACATTCATTTCTTTTTCATTCTTCAACCCCTTCAGTGCTTACCAAGACTTCATTACTAGAACCTTGTTTATTCCAGTTCTAGCTCTATCTCAGTCGGCACTCTTCCCATTTCTCACTTTTCTCCTTTTTTTCATCATACCTAAGGACTCTACACTATCTAGTGGATTGTCCCTGGGTAGATCCCTCCGGCTCTTGCTGGATCGTGGGAACAAATACCTAACCTAACCATCCTTATAACATCATGCATAAATTAAATTGGTCGGTCTTTTGGTATTGTTATTTCCTTCCCAAAACCAATTGAAAAATCATTTGGAAAATCAATCAAGGTACTTGTGATTTAAAATCAAAGCATTTTGTACCTTAATTGTTTTGATCATTTAGAAATGCTCCCCCTCAACATGTGCATATGATTTTGAAATTGTTTAGCACATGGAGGCAAGAGGACTTTGAAATATTTTCTAGATCACAATTTCTGAAGAAAAGGCCATTTGAATTTCTTGGTAAATTCTCCCCCTCAAAATGTGTGTTGGTTGTTTGATATCATTTAGCACATAGAGGAAAGAGTTCTTTGAAGTACTTTCATGAACACACAAGCCATTAAGAAACCATTTGGAAAATCAATCAAGGTACTTATGTTAAAACATAAAAGCTTTGTACCTTGATAGTTTATTTTCTTTTGAAATGCTCCCCCTTAATATGTGCTTCGAGATTCGAAAGCATTTAGCACATATGGGAAAGCAGCCAGCACATTTGAGTCAAACGATCACCTTTTATCAAATTTCATTATTAAATCACAAATTCTCCCCCGATCAAAAATATCAAACCCTTTGAGATTTTGGATCCCAAGTGATTTAATAAGGTTTAGAAAACATGGGAGAAAATGTGGCCTTGTTTAAATACTATTCTATTTAAGTTAAATGCTCCTCCTCAAACATGTGCATCGTGTATTTGAAATCTTTTGGCACATGAAGGAATGAGTGCTTTTGAAATAATCACCCTTTAAAACCGATTTGAGATTTAAATCACGATCTCTCCCCCGATCAAAAATTTCAAACCTTTTGAGATTTGTGATCCCAATTGTTTTAAATTATTTGGAAAATTTTGGGGAAAGACGTGGCATGATTTAATTTTAAAAAATGACTGAAACGGACCAATTTTAGATATTAAAGATTTTTAGTGGCAGGTATGATAGTTTTAAAAGATCTTTAAGTAAAATAAAACAATTTCACAATCAAACAAGAACAGGAAAAATTTCATTTTGCAAGATCTTTTAGTTTTAAATAAAATTATACCATTACATAACATTAAATCTTTAGATCACCACTTTATTTTTTACAAACTGACTTTTATGAAGAAATATCGTTTGAAAATACTTAAGTTTGAAATCACTCTCCCCCTCAATCAATGACCGTAGTCGTTGATTGAGTGACTTATGTTTAAAATGAAGTCTGGTTGATTTCCAAAATTATAAGTCCGATTTATTTTCAAAACAATATTTTTCCATTTTCAAAACAATTTTATCAAATTTGTTGAAAAATGATATTATTCACTACTTGTCCTGCACAAAGATATGTTAGGTGGTTGAGAAGCTTCTGTTGTTGCTGTAATGCTGGAAGAAAACCATCTGCTAATGCAGTGAGACCTCTGAAGTTGCATCTATCGTGCCAACTTATCCATAGAGAGATCTAATTAAGCTCCGTTTCTTCATTTGTCGACCTAAGAGATAGTTACCCTTTCCTTTCGGCATCCAATCGTCTTCATTTGTGGGATCCGGATTGGGAACATTCTTTTATACCATGATATCTGCATACGTTAGTAGACATACATACAGATATATGGTGGTCGACATCATGACCCAAACAGCAATCGACTAATAAAAGTCAATCCAACATATCAATCAGATCATACAAAGGCATGGGAATTATATATTTATCAAACTCTAATCATCTAATCATAATAATCACATCCTAGATTCCTAGTCCTTCAACATAGGCAAATGTATTTTTCAGTTAAGCACATAGGATGATTAAGAAAGCCCGTTAGATGATGTAAATTTGAAAAACATTGTCCCCCTCAATCAATGACTTTTTCTATGAAAAGTTTTAAATAAGCAGAAGTCATTGATTGGGTTTTGCAAATTTATGAAAACATGATTCTGATTGATTTTCAGGCAACTCATTTTACCGCCATTTTGTTAAAACAAATATTTTACTGAAGAACTTTAGAAGGAAAAATATTTGAGTACGAATAGCAGTCCATTGACATACTTTCCTCATTTGTTTTAGGATAAGTGCTCGAAATTTTTGACAAATGGTTTTAGCGCAGCACTTTCCTTCTTTAAAGAGTGGGTTGCTATCTGAAATAATAGCAAACCATAGTTTAAGCACGGGTTACAGTCTGAAATAATTGTAAGCCATATTTTGAGACATGTTTAGAAAGAAATATTTACACCTCCTGCTCGAACTTCATCTAAAGTCCCGTGCCATTATTGAATGACATTTCTAAGACCGTAGATGTTATCGATACCAGAATACATGTCTTGAGGAAAAGAATACTTTTGGTATTTTCTGATTTTTTTAATGGATTTTTGATGATTTTATATTTTTCTATTTTTGTTTTGCTGGTTTTATATTTTTGTATTTTGTTTTTGATAAATATTTACAAATATTGAGTAGATAGTTTAAGAAGGATGATGATACGAGTACCAAGATAAGGATATCGAACAACCCGTTGTAGAAGATAGAAGTCATCATCTCTTAAACATTCACCACTAAAGCTTTCGAGGCTCCTGAATTGAGAGAAATTGAACCATCTGAAAGTGAGACTTTGGCAGCTTCCCCCCAAACCGAAAATCCTTTTGTCGAGCAGATTCAAAGCTCTATTTCAAGCTTGCTTTAGCCAGGTGCACACAGAAGCACACCATTATCATCGATCTTGCTGTTCCTTTTTAAGAATGATCTTTGTGATTCTTCGTTCGGGGTTATATCATCAAGTAGAACAGTAACGTATCATCCCACACATGAATGAATCTTCTCAAATCTCATTCCACTGAAGTCTGAAGCGATCCATACCAAAAGGTTGTCAAGAGACCACTTCCCCCAAGTAGATGAATTGATGCAGTCAGTCTCTTAGACTAGAGCTCACGAACCCGAATACACATATACCCGAAGACAGAGAAACTTATACCATCGAAGTAGCAGATTAAGTCCGATAGCCAAAGAATAACCCCAATGTATACTTTTCTCTCCCCTGATGATAGTGTATGAAGCTCAAGAATCCCGAAGTACCCAAATGCCCAAAGAAAGAATAACCGATAACACTGAAGTAGCAGGCTGAATCACTGATTATCTCTGCGGATGTCAACTCCGGAATAAGTGATCATATCTCTGAATCACTAATTAAGCTCTCAAGTGAAACAGCTGAGCGCCCCCAATGTACACAATCTCTCTCCCCTGATGATTGCGATATCATCGAAATCATCACACACTTGTGTACCTCTTTTATCACCAGAAACTAACTCTTCCATCTCGTCCCCCACATAGTTGGAATAAGAACACTAAACGCCATGAGTCAAACCTTGAGTTTCTCTGCGGTAATGACATTTGTCTTCCCGGTATTTCTTCAATCACTTAGAAGTATTAAGTTCATCAAGTTTACTCGCGTTTAGATGCGTGTCTCCTTCCCCCTTGCGGGTTTTGATACTTCAGAATCAGCAACACATTATAAGCCCAGATACTTGAAATCTTTTGAGAAGATCGCTTGAAGTCTTTGTGAGAATCAACTTGCTGAAGTAGAATGTGAGCAAGTTTAATTGGGGATTAAATTTGACTTTTCACTCTCCCCCAATTAGTGCTCTCCCCTAAATCGACAATCTTTTAGATAAATGCCTTGAATAAGAAGAAGTCTTTGGATAATCAAATGCAACTCGTCTTTAGTCTTCTCACATGCAGCAGAAAATGTAGAACAGACTGTAGACTCGACCTTCTTCTATATTGTCCATTTGGGGAAGTTAACATCTTCTTCTCACCAAATGCATTCCCGTTAACTTATATATAGCAAATCCCCTTAACTGAAATCCCTCCCAATCAAACAAGAACAGAAAGATGTTCATCAAGGAAATCAGCCTCGCAACTGGAATCACTTTGTCAATAATCATATCAACCCTTGAGAAGATGTCAACCAACAGCTCTTCTAAGAAACTCCATGTAAAGATGACCCGATAAGAAAAAGCTCAGTTCTTATATGAGTTTGGAGCCGTTTGACCATATATTCTCATATATAACTCAACATACAGCAATTTCACACTTCTTCTCCCCCTCAAGAATTACATACGGAGTTGCCATTCTTGATTGAATAATTGAACATCATCCAAATGTAGTCTATTCACACTTTTCCCCCTCAAAGGTAGCATAAGATGTCGCCATCGTCATTATAATTGAGCAAGTGGAATAAGAGAACAATCATCGGTAGCTCGGTTCACTTGATAACTGATCGCGCATGGAAAAAGCATGAAGCATGTTGATGAGAATGGTCATAAATAAGAAGATTTCTCTTCTTCAGAAGATAAAGCGCACTGAAGCGTACACTTTTCTTTTCTTTGAGGAACGAGGCTTGAACTGTTGTGTTCAAACGTCATAAGAAGATTTCTCTTTTTTCGAAGATAAAGCGCACTGAAACGTACACTTTTCTTTTCTTTAGAGAACGAGGCTTGTACTGTTGTGTTCAAACGTCATAATCTCTCTCTTTTCAGTATCTCTTGGAAAAACTTGTAATCAACCCCATTATCATTCAGTAGGCTCTTTGTCGTGACAGCTGATGGACAAAACCCAATATGATGAATTTGACACTGAAGTAAAATAACCCGAACTCGTGACTTAAACTTGCACACATGTAACTAAGAGCGGTGCCGAGAATTCATACCCATTTGAATCTCTAAGTACTCTATACTCTTCAACCAACCAACCATCAAGTATAAGACGTACATCACCTCTTGAAAATCCAAAATTTAATGTGACACTGAGCACTACAACGTAACTCCTTAAAGTGATAGTTATTTTGTGGTGGTAAGAGACCAATTTCCCCAAGTGGTAAAAAGAAAAGGAAAAATCACCCAAAAATAACTAGATTTCCATGTCTTCGTTTTTGAAAATTCAAAGTTCGAACAAGGATCTCGAAGAATCTTCATCCAACCATCCCCGATACCTTCAGATACTAAGTACACTTGCCCGTGAAATTTCATTTCAACCTCAAATAGATAATACTGAATTAACGTCATTGTCACATCTTGTGGTTTAAAGGTCAAATCTAGCCTCCTTTGACGTTTTAAGTGAACTATGATTATGGTTTCATCTCGACCATGGTTAAAAGCACATAACCCCGTAAATCCATGTAATAACCAAACTACCATGAAGACAATCCAAACAAACACCCAATTCATGAAGTACACCCTTTTATCCCTTCTTCGAAGTAGAAACTGTAGCACCAGCATCAGATAAGACCCCGAAATACACTTTCCTTTCTCCAGGATGGTTCCATCATCACGAGATTTTACAATTCTATGGTTTAAACCGAGAAATAGTTTCTTTCACGGGATTTTACAAGACCAAGAATAAACCGTAAGATAGATCTGGAAATGCACTTTACTATTACCAGGATGTTTCCATTGTCACGGGATTTTACAAGTCTATGATTCAAACCGAGAAATAGATTCTTTCGCGGGATTTTACAAAATCAAGACAAAACTGTAAACAATGTCAGCTTGAATGTGTTATAACAACTTTGGTTTTGGTGAATATCAGTTTTAGGGGAACATGCAGCGGTTCATCAACGATTCTTCACCATTATTAGAAATTCTTTACCCATGTGTAGACAACTTCACAAACCATACTAAGTCGAGTAGTATACACTACTTCACCCTAAGGTTCATCGTAAAACAACAAAGTACACGTTTCTCCCCCATGATGGTTTCGAACTTTCGGAAGCATCATTGATGTGTACGATCATTTGCACGAAAAGTTCTTATCATAAGCAAACATCTTAAAGAATCATGGCTGACACTGAAGATTTTAGAGAGATTTTGCTTAGAGTGTGAAGTATCATTGACATTCAATAGCATCGAATAATCCATGGGAATTGCTGATCACATCTCATCCATTCAACTCTTTGGTAAACACATCATCCACGTATTTAGTCAGCTATTGCAGTGACCACAAGAAGAAGTAAATCCGATATACCAATGCTTGAACATGAAGTAGAATTCCCCAGATTCGTTACTTAAGCATGTACTAATCCTTGTGAAAAAGAAACGGTGTACCCAATGTACAAAACCTCCTGACGTATCCTCAACTGCGTGAGGCACCAAAGTGATAGTTAAGTTGTGGGTTAAGCGAGAAAGAATCACAAAAGTAACTAAATAGCCAAGTCTTTATCACATTCAATAAACGCCCAAACAAGTCATCTTCGCGGAAGGGTAGAAAGAAAGAAGACGAAATAAGTCAACGCGCCCGGAAAATCTCACTTCAAATCCTAATATGAAATACCATACAGACAACCCTGTAGTCAGCCTTGTTCAAATAAACACTTCAAGCCGTGACATAATATTCTTCGTGAAGATGTATATACCAAAGTACCAAACCTTACAACTCATTGAATCACACCAAATCTCGTCATTATCACAAATCTCATATCACAAATCTTCAACAAATTCAAATCTCTTCAACAAGTCGCATATAATCCAATTCTCATAGATATGATACAATTTTGAGAAACTCATCCGCAACTATGAACCCAATCCAAAACCCGATCAATTTAAGCTTTATAAGGCCCATATTCAATTATGCTCATATTTCGATTTACTTAATCAAGGTTTTATCAAGGTCAGGTTCAATATCAAAAATAGTCCATATAACAAAAATAAACTCCGACACAAATATCTAATGAAACAGATCCCACGTTAACCACACATCTCTTAATATCCATATTAGCGTTCAACTTAAAGCAGATTCAAGATATATGTCCAAGCTAGTCACACCAGCCCATATTCACCTCATATTACTACACTCGGCCCATGAAAGTAATACCCATCTGCGATCCAGTGCAAAGCCCATATATACTGGGTCCAATACCAAGTTTAAAACAAAAGATAAACACCCGATCCATATTACTTGTATCATCCGGTTATAAAACCATCTCACACCCCATTAGACCTAAATCTAAACATCACAACTAACCCTAACACATAAAGTTGCGCCTACCACACATACTTTTTCCCCCATCCAAACGTTTCTCTGAATACTCTCACCAAACAAATGAAGCTTAAATCACAAAAAATATTCACATCTATCACAACTTTTGACATGGGTGTTCAATAGTTTATCATGACCTCGCCACAGGGTTGACTTGAGTGTCTTTGATTCGCCACAAGGATGGCCTTGATGCACATCGTCATAGCCACAGGGATGGTTTGAGTATCACGAATCTCCTAAGGTTTCGGGTAAGTATTAATATTGGAGTCGCCCAGATTTTGATATGTTTATAATTAACGAATAAAAGAAATGAGTTAACAGTTTTGTTAAAATCACTCTTTTATATTCGGATATAATATCAAAAATGTTTGATCAATGATGGTTTGATTTCTTCGTGTAATAGACTCTTGATTGTCTTGGATGTTTCGTTTGAGAACCACGAATGAACAAACTGAGATCACTCCTTTCATATTTTAATTTAATCGAACATGAGGAGATGATGAAATTAAATGGTTTTGTCCTTTCCTCACAATGTTCGGATATTATCATTAAAGCTCGGATCGATGATGGATTAAGTTGTGTGAATGATCATTAATGGTCGAATATTCCATGAGATACACACAACATTTCTGAGACCGATTTCATTTTCCTTTAGTTTTCATGTTTGAGATATTGTATATGAGATGAGACTTAGACATGGTAGATAAGGATGTTTATTGGATAGGTTGGTGATGGTTTTGAATTGTTGATGTTGTGATTATATGATGTAGTTAATGGTTGTTGATGAATCAGAATGTTGTATTTGTTGCATTGGTAAGAAATGTGTTTGATAATGTGATTGATGTAGATATAGTAGATGTATGTTGATGGTTGCTGAGAACTGTGGTTGATGTAGTTATCCAGTAGTTGATGGTTGATATTGTTAATGTAGCATGTTTATCAAAACGCACTAGAGTTTGATAAAACGCATACCCTTAAGTCAAACCGCAACCTTTTGAGTCATTCAAACCGCAGTCCATTCAGTGTCAAACCGCTTTCTTGTCATGGTCAAAACGCATGCCCTTTAAAACACACAAACAGCTTCTGAAATAATGCAACTTTTTAGTACCAAACCGCATCTTTTCATTCAAACAAATCGCATTTGACTTTTTGACTTAAATTAACAAGCCGCATAGTGTTTATAAAGAACAAACCGCATATAGTAAAAGGCGTCAAAACGCACTTCTTTCTTAACAACCCGCATAGACCAATTTTGACAAACCGCATCATGAGTCAAAACTCATGAACAATACAAACCGCACACGAGTCAAAACTCATGAACAATACAAACCGCATCAGGTTCAGCTTACTCAAACCGCATCCAAATCTTTCCATCTGGACGGAATTGTGACAAACAACAACGACATCTGGACAGTTTTAAGACAAACCGCATTGAAGAACATGGCCACAAACAACACTTAAGAATCAGCAGATTCAACCAGTAGACAAAAACCAGATTCCATATACACAACCAGCAGCAGCAAACGGATTCACACATCATAAAAACAGCAGTAGCAACATATCATACAAACGGCAGCACATCAAAACTCATAACAATAATAACAACGGATTGACACATTTTAAAAACGGATTCATACAACAGCAACCTTCAACAAAACAGAATCAAACACATTCAAACATCCCAAAACCTTATCAAACTGCATCCACGAAAACCACACAAACCGCATACAAAAAAATCATATAAAGAACCATTCGAATCACCAAAAACAACATAACCTGGGCTCTGATGCCAATTCTAGGATCATACATATTATGTTGTTTGATGATTCGGGTGGTCTAGGATTATGATGATACAAGAATGCCATGTTTAAAGAGATGAAGAGAGTAGAGAGGGAATTCTAGAGAGAGTTTTAACAAAAAGGAAGAAAGGTTAGATTCAGAAGTTCCACCCCTTCCAAGGATGGAAGGGGTATTAACGGTTACAAGCTAAACGCCCTCCTGTCGGGCTGTGGATCAGGCATACAGTGGGTAAAGACCCGTCCGTCCTCCACGGTGTTGCACTAAGCTAAACTAATAACTAAATAACTAACTAATAACTAGTAAATAACAATATGTCTACGAGCTAACTTATGCTAGATTATATTTGGGGACCGACACTTCACAATGGAATTTCTAATTCCTAACAAACATGCAGCCAACACCAAAGATTTAAGTGGTCAAATGAAATGGTAGTGTAAAACAAGTGTACAACATACAGCTAACCCTGAAACTAAGTGAAAGCTTAGTGGAGAAACCACCAATAACCCCACTATCATTATTTTAATCCATCTAAGCCGACGGCTAGGCTCGGTATGTAAATAGTGTCAGCTCGAGCCACGGATCCACAGTGCCCCCAAGCCGCCTCACTCTCTTAAGTCAATCTCCCAATCGATGGCTTCAAAACAGTGCCGACTCCAAGTTCCATTTCAATGAATGTTATATAGTATAATATTAGATAGTGTGTGAATTTTCAAGTATTTGTTTTCATTATTTAAACATAAATGTGAAAATAAAATTTCTTAAAATATCATACAAATATTACAATTCATTGATTAAAGCAATACAATACATCATTTGGTAACGAACATGTTTTTCATCGTTATCTTAAATAGAGCCTCGTCTTTTTGTGTTTTCGTGAATAGTGTTCGAAAATAATAACTAATCGACAAGAAGTATAAGCTAGAAGAACTGAGAGATTGTGGAATGCATTTTCATTGATGATCATAAACTACAAACCTCTATTTATAGGGTTCTCACAATCAGAGTATTTAGTACAACCATTATTGATGAAATACAAAAGATCAAAGTTTAGAGGGGTTATGGTATGTGGATAGCCACAATAATAATATTCATAACATTCCCTCTCGGCTATCCATCATTAATTCTCATACGCTTGGATCTGCTGCCTCGTTAAAAACCTTGCTTTAAAAACTTTGTGGGAAAAATCATAGCTAAGGAAAAAAGAGTGCAGCGCGTATATTCACCCTCTGATGATTAGATCACTTAAGTTCATTGAGTCTTCGAATTCCAATGTCGTGAACCAACTTCTTAAATTTTGAAGTAGGAAGTGTCTTGGTAAACAAGTCTGTTAGGTTCTCGCTTGAATGTACCTTTTGAACAACAATATCGCAACTCTTATGCAAGTCATGAGTGAAAAAGAACTTCGATAGAATATGCTTGGTTTTGCCACCTTTGATGTATACGTATTTAAGTTGAGCAATGCATGCTGCAATATCTTCATGTACAACTGTTGGAGTCTCTTGGCCTGAAGAAATTCTACATGATTCACTAATATGTTATATCACACTTCTCAACCATACGCATTCTCGACTCGCTTCGTGGATGGCCAATATCTCTGCATGATTTGATGAAGTGGCACTCATTTTTTGCATTACGGAACGGCATGAAATGGCAGTGTTAGAACTTGTGAAAACATATCCAGTTTAGGATCAACCGGTATGGGAATCAGACATATATCCTGCATTTGAAAAACCATGTAGACTTCTTTTGGATGAGTTAGTATAATATAAACCCATATCTTTTGTACCTTGAAGATAGCAAAATATTTTTTTCACCCCATTCTAGTGTCTCCTTTTTGGATACGAGCTATATATTGGCAATAAGTTTAGCAAAAATGATATATCGGGTCGTGTATGACTCGCAAGAAATAACAATGCCCTAATTTCACTTAAATAAGGTAATTGTGGACCAAGAATTTCCTCGGCATCATTGGGAGGTCGAAACAGGTCTTGTTCAACATCTAGGGTCCTTACAACCATTGGGTTGCTCAATGGATGGGATTTATCCATATAAAATCTTTTTAGCAACTTTTTTGTGTATGCATTTTGGTGGAAAAGGATTCCATTCTTTAGATGTTCAATTTGTTATCCAAGACAAAAATTTATTTTTCCGAGATCTTTCATCTCAAATTCTTTCTTGAGGTATTCAACTGCCTTTGGAACCTCCCCTGGAGTTCCAATGATATTTAGATCATCAACATACACAACGACTGTTACATATTCACATCCAGACCTTTTTATAAAAATGCATGGGCAAATAGAATCATTTCTATATCCTTCCTTTAATAAATATTCACTAAGGAGACTGTACTAGATTCACCCATATTGCTTCAACTCATGCAAATATTTATTTAGTTTAATTTCATATTGTTCTCGAAAACTTGTTTTACAAGATTCAGGCAGCTTGAACCCAACTAGAAGCTTCATGAATATTTCTGTATCAATTGAGCCATATAAATAGGTTGTCACAACATCCATTAGACGCAAATCGAGTCCTTCTTGTATTACCAGACTAATCAGATAATGGAAAGTGGTTGCATCCACCACAGAATAAGTCTCTTCATAATCTATACCCGGTTTTTGTGAAAAACCTTGTGCCACCAAGCGTGCTTTGTAACATGTAACTTCATTTTTTTCATTTCATTTTTGCACAAAGACCCATTTATACCAAAAAAGTTTTATACCTCCAGGTGTACGGACTACCGGTCTAAAAACTTCACGTTTCTGAAGAAATATTAATTCTGCCTCAATTACGTCTTTTCATTCTGGCGAATAATTTTTATTTTTGCATTCCAGAACTGACTTTGGTTCTTGATCCTCATCATTTTTAGAACTTTTAGCTCTACATTATATGCAAAAGCATCATTGACCTCAATTTCATTTAGGTTCCATACCTTTCTAGACATGATAATTTATTGAGATCTCGTCATTTTCAGGTACCTAAGGTTCCTCTTGAACAGTCATGTCTAATGTTCCTATAGAGGACCTTTCTGGTGCTTCTTTAACCTCAACTTAACCATCTTGATTATATGTTCCATTTTTTAAAGGATTTTTATCTTTGGAAATGATTGGTCCGCCACGCTTTAGGCGTGCCTTAGACTCATTAGCAATTTCTGAATGTTCTTTAGGAACGTCAATTTTAATAGGAGCATTAAGAGCTGGTATATGTAATTTGGTTACTCTTTTAAGGTCAGTAAATGCGTCTGGTAATTGATTTGCTAACCCTCTTAAATGAATTATCTTTTGAACTTCTTGTTCATATTCTTTTGTTCGAGGATTAAGATGAGATAATGATAATCCATTCCAACTTATTTCACTTCCCAGCTGTTTCTTTTCTTCCCGTAATGTTGGGAATACCGATTCATCATAATGACAATCAACAATCAAGCCATAAACAAATCCCCCGTTGATGGATCTAAATATCTAATTATAGACGGTGAATCATACCCAACATATATTCCCATCCTCTTTTGAGGTCCATCTTTGTACGTTGTGGTGGAGCAATTGGGACATATATAATACAACCAAAAATTCTTAGATGAGAAATATTTGGTTCCTTACCAAAAACCAACTGTAATGGGGAGTAAGTATGGTGACTTGTTGGCCTGATACGATTTAGTGTTGCTGGATATAGAACAGCGTGGATCCAAGCATAAACTGGTAGTTTCGCTTTCATAATCATGGGACTTGCTATTGAATCCGCTTGATAAAAGACTCAGCAAGCCCATTTTATGTATGAACATAAGCTACTGAATGTTCTACACTTATCCCAATAGACATAAAATAGGTAATGTTGGGATGTAAACTCACCAGCATTTTCCAAATGTATTTTCTTTATTGGATAATTTGGAAAATGTGCTCTCAGTCTTATTAGTTGAACAAGTAATCTTGCAAACGCCATATTGAGACTTGACAATAAACACACATGTGACCATCGAGTCGATGAATCGATTAAAACCATAAAGTATCTAAATGGTCCACAAAGTGGATGTATGAGCCCACATATATCCCTTTGGATTCTTTCCAGAAAATAAAGGGATTCATTCACTATCTTAGATAGTGATGGCCGTGTGATAAATTTTCCTTGTAAGCAAGCAACACATGTAACATCTTTAGTTTCTAGAACCTTATGGTCCTTTAATGGATGTCCTTTTGAAATTTCTATTATCTTTCACATTATTAATGAACCAGGATGGCCTAGCTGATCATGCCAAACGATAAATTTTTCTCGATCAATAAGTTTTTTATTTATGACAACATTTGTTTCAACAATATTAATCTTAGTGTAATATAACCCGGATGAAAATGCATGTAATTTTTCTAACACTTCCTTTTTACCCAAAGTTACATTCGTAATATGAAGGCACTCATCATATCCTTCATTTGTAGTCTCAATATGATATCCATTTCGACGAATATCTTTAAAACTTAATAAATTCCTTTGAGACATAGGGGAAAATAGTGCATTGTCAATATTAAAAATTGTTCCTTTGGGTAATAATATATATGCTTTTCCATAACCTTTTATTAGCTTTGCGCTACCCGACATAGTACTAACATTTGATTCTTGTAGGTTTAAGTGTGAGAAGTATTTCTCCTTTTTAAGTATCGTGTGTGTGGTTGCATTATCCATTAGACATATGTCTTCATCATTAATAATAAGTTGCGCTACACGATCCATATTCTTCAAAATAAAACACATATTATAAGTAAAGTGTTTAACGGAATAATTAAAAGGAAATAACATGTTTTAGTAAGCCAAGTGAGTAATTATAGATAAAGTGGGTCTCATAGGACAACATAGGTAAATTTGAAAGAAAACAAATGAAACAAAAACGAGATCATCATCTACGTGAATACAATTTATTCTTGGCTTTATTGACACTCTTATTATTGGCTTTATGGATCATTCATTTGTGAGGAAATTACTGACATCCAAATGAGTGTTATCATTTTGGTCTTCTGTAACACCAAGGCTGTCAATACCGAGGCTATTAATATCAAAACTATCAATCTTCCCATCTTCATATGCAAAATTAACTTCGACCCCTTTTCCTTTGTTTTTTTGGGATCGTTGGTAGAATTCCACCAAATGTTTAGGTGTACGACACGCAGGCCCAATGATTAGCCCGCCACATCAATAACAAGCACTTTCTATGGCACCATTTGGTTTTTCACCTCCATCATTTTTTATTATTTTCCCTTTATCTTGCCACTTTTTGTGACCACTTGTATTCCCAAACTGAAAACCATGATAATTACCTCGACAAAAACCACGTCCTTGGCTACGTCCATGACTACGTCCTCGTCCATGGCCAGATCCACGACCGTAACCTCCATTTTGGTTATACGTTACCACATTTTCTTCTGAAAGTGGAGCAGATCCACTTGGACGTGACTCATGGTTTTTCATCAATAATTCATTGTTTTGTTCCACGACAAGTCAACATGAGATCAAATCACAATACATTGTAAAGCCTCTTTCGCGGTACTGTTGTTGCAATAGTAAATTAAAGGCATGAAATGTAGAGAATGTTTTCTCAATCATTTCTTCATGAGTGATCTTTTTCCCACACAAAGTTAATTGAGAGGTAATTTTAAACATAGTGGAATTATAATCACTCACTGTTTTGAAATCCTGAAACCTTAAATGAACCCAGTCATAGTCATAGCAGGCTCTCGCTAAAATCACTATTTTTTTATGTTCATATATGTCCTTTAAATGATTCCAAAGGACAAGTGGGTCCTTAGCAACGAGATATACATATTTTAAATTCTCATGGAGGTGATGATTTAAGAATATCATTGCCTTAACCTTTTATTCAACAATTGTCGTCTTTCCCGCTTGGATTGTATCACCAAGACCATTAACACCGTGGTATAACCCTGAACCCAAGACATATAGTTTTGTCCACTTATGTCCAAAGCCAAAACTTCAAGTTTCGCAAGTTAGACATGGCTAGATATATTATCAAATATATGCAAGTTAACATTTACTCAATTTGCAAAATAACTCGTATGCCATGTTACTAAGATTTTGTTAATTGTTAAGCACGAAATACATTATGAAGTAATCAGATGCATACATAATGAAACACGTTGATCAAGTAAATTATATATTCTAAATTAATTGAAAGAAAACATATTATAATCTAGCAATATGACATTTATAACAATATACCACATTTTATAAATATTTACTAGCTAAAAGACCCGTGAAATTCACGGGTATTTTAAAAAAAAAGTTAAAAAGCTACATAATGTTGAAACCTTATGTAATAATAAGATGACAAAACGAAACCTATAAACATATCATGTTTGATACGGTAAATATCGAGAAATCAAACATACATACAATCTAAGAATTGCCAAATAAGTTAAAAGAGCATACAATCATATACAAACATATTGTAGTTTATTATGCAATACACAACTAAGGTTGAATTTCTACAAACTCGTACATATGCAAGACCACGATGATGCCTTCATCTAGTCGGTGCTTGAATCATGCCGCTAAAGCAATTCTCATTGTGGCTTGGATTTGTTCATCTATTAAGAATACTTTTAAAATTATAAAATAACATTTGTTGGTGCTTGCATTTCATACACGTGTATAGTTGTATCTATCTTAACAATAATTTATGGGATACATTAAGCAATAAAACAAAAAAATGTAATAAGTAACAAAATTTCGTGTAAAAAACTTGTTTGCAAGTGATAGTATACTGAACAATCTAACTAGTTTTTTTATAACGGTAAAATAACAAAAAGTTAAAAAGTTGCATATTGTATGTCACTTGTTGTTCATTTCTTGTGTAGTTGGAAACGAAAGTGTGGTAGACTAGCTTGTCAATAATTTAAGCAATCATTTTTAGTGCATGTCTAATTCAAGTTGTAGAATCAAACAGTACACATGTAAATCATAGTTGAGAACCCTATAAAAAAGTAGATTAATCGTACGAAAATTTAGATTAAGAGTTTTGAATATATTTTTTTTACTTTTGATAACAGATTTTTTACAATTTGATATTTCTTTACGATAATACATTTAACAATAAACAAAAAAGAAACTTAATAAATAACACAATTTCATGTAAAAATAAGTTGTTTGCAAGTGATAATTTATTGAACAGTCTAACTAATTATTTGTATAACAGTAAAATAACAAAAAGTTAAATAGTTACATGTTGTATGTCTCTTTTTGTTCATTTCTTGTATAATTGGAACCCAAAGTGTGGTAGACCAACTTGTGATAATTTTGAGCAGTCCTTTTTAGTGCTTGTAAAATCAAACGGGACACATGTAAATCATAGCTGATGAAAAATTCGATTAGTCAAATGAAAATTTAGATTAAGATTTTTTAATATATTTTCTTTACCTTAAATCACATAATTTGTACAATTTAATATTTACCGTCTTCATAACAAATCTTAAAATTAAAATATTTTACATAGGGGAAAATTAAACCCTTAAATGTATTTCAATTTATAACTGTTAAAAGAAAAACATTGTACAAAAGGGTAAAATATACTTAGAAATTAACATTGACGCCAAACCAACATAGGTTAACTTCCTAAAGTTTATAGCATTCGTTGCAGAGACTAAGAAAATGTAAATGAGAAAAATGAAGAGATCTAAAATTTGTTAACGAATATCAATCAACTATTTTATGCTTAGATATAATGAAAAGTTTAAGATTCTAAATAGATTTATAATATTAGTTGATTTCCTTCTCATTTTCTTAAGAATCAATATGAAAAACTTAAATAGGTATTAATATTTAAAGTTTTATCTGTAATAAAAAAAAAAGCCTTATAATATCAAAAGGTTGTAAGTTTGTAATGTATGATATTTATAAACCTTATTAAAATATCTACCATAGAGCATACCCTTAGGGATCTTTACAAAATGAGCTTATGAGCTGATTTATTATCAAAATCCACTTCTTTAAATAGCGTTTGGATTACCCTTATGCATTTTCAAAACGTATTATTGGTAAAACGATTAAAAAAGACAACACCCTATAAAAGATATTGGCAAATAACAGTTACAATCAAAAGATATTGGCAAATAACAGTACCATAGTCGACCAGTTAAGGAGAAATTTTAGAGAAATAGGCCATTGGTGCAATCCCAACTTTTGACTAAAGGGCCATTGAAACAGGTGCTCATTGTCTGAGGCATGATCCTTGGGGGAGAGTCAGTTGGCACCAAAAAAGGTGCACGGTCAGGGTTTTCACGTCAATTTAAACCTTTTAGAGACAATTGAAGACAATATTAAAATAAAATTCTAAATAATACATATAATCTAGAAAGGTTAATACAAAAAGACTTATGAGACTGGGCTTATTTGAGCTCAAATAAACTCATAAGCTTAAGCTACATGGCAATAATGAAACAAATTTTTAAAACACAATAAGCCCATTAACTTCTCTAAATAATTTAATCCGAACATCGTGTTAAACTTTACACTGCCAACTATTGTTTGTAAATATTTTAATTTACATAAAATATGTCACATTTAAAATATCAATCTATCATTAAGAATAGCTAAACATGAACATGTCACCCGTATCTCAAATTAGTATATTTTTAAGATTCACAAGTAAGTTTTCTTTATATTTATATTTCATATTTTAATGATGATGTAAAACGTAATATCTTATTCTCATTTTCTCAATTATATTAAAACGTCTTTTATATCAAGTTGAATTCAAATGACATTTACAAATATGTAATAAATACATTTGTAATGTTAATCCGAATTTAAATGGCATACATGTTATAAAAAAATGTTATTTAAAAAAAGTTTTGTGTCGATAAAAAAATAATATACATGTATATAGTAACTCAAAAGCTTTAACAATCTGATCTAAATTAAGAAAAGTTTGTCTTAGAGGTTGTCATTTTAGTTTAATCTAATTGATTAATTGATCTATTGCTTACAATCCATTATAAAATGATCTCTAAAGAGAACCACATACATTCATAATAAATATTTGCTTACTTGAGAAAATGATTTCCAGGCTAGTTTCTTGTTTTTCCATTCTGCTAAAAAACTGTTAATCAAGAGAACATGCAATTTAGTAAAACAACAATTTGTTCAAATAAAAACACATAAATACAAAAACTAACAAAGGATAATACAAATGTTATATGTGTAACTTTTTTCAAATCATTCGGCAAACTTTAATAAAAGAGATGAATATTCTTAAAGTGAAAAAAAACCCGAAGGTACATGATGATTTAGATACCAATGGGACAAATTTAATTAATTTGAAATTTAAAAAATTAGAAAATGATTCAATGATTTAGAAAATGAATGACACAAGTACTTAAAAACCCAAATAATTTAGGAAACTAGTTAATAGTTTTAAATATATTGACAAAGTATACAAAACTATTTCAAAATTTGTTACGGTATGAATTTGACTTTCCATGAAACAAAATGCTCAATAACGAAATTTATTACAATAGCGTAGGACAAAAGTGAGCATGAATACCAATTACAAGCACTTTAGTAAAACAGTAATAGTGTCGCGCCAACTGAGCCTATTGTGTCTAACAAACGTATATCCAATACCGTGTGGAGAGCTACCCCGATAGATCTATCATCAAGCGGGCCCTCCGTAGAGAGTTAACAGTTACGCAGTCATGAATTCACAAAGCAAAATATTTCATAGCATATAATCGTATCATCACACATATATGTCCAAAATCATGTAAAACAGTAAGTCACAGCATAAAAACGTTTGAAAAGCATTGAGTACCATTTTCCACCAAGGAAAAATATAGTGGAAAAGGGGCTACGAAGACTCACCTCAGAGTACAGTAACGCAAGTAATACAAACGGTTTTAAGAAGCAAGGCACAACGGTACACGAATGGCACAACCTAATAATTATAGTTTATCTCAGAATATATCTCAAAAAATATTATAATGTACATAAGTTTTCAAAAACTAACGTATTTTAGATTTCCTGGATGACTCGCATCATCGTTTGTAAAAAGTTTAGTAGCGAAGCTCGTGTGGTGGTAGGAAAACATAGACTCATGGTAATTCACGCCAAAACGAATAGAAGTCGGAAAAGTAACAAAAAGACGACAAGAAGGAATGACGAAAAGACAAGAATAATTAAGGGACAACGAAAAGGACCCGTCGATAACAAGTTTCGGTGTTTTACCCCATAACCCAAATAGTTTATAAAACGTTGTAATTTTAGAAAGAATTGTACGTTTGATTAAAGGTGTACCATGTTTAATAATTAAGAAACTAGAAAAGTTTATAACGTTTACAAATCGTAATAGTTTTAGTTATAAAAATGGTTTTTATAAAAATTTGGACATGATCCGTCCGTTTATATAATATTTCCAAGTCATTTCGACTTTTGAATAACAAGTTTTATTTATTAAGTTTCACCAATTTGATACAATTTATACAAGTTTTATAATCTTTTTACAAGTTATAATTGGACAGTATCATTCGCGTATATATTAGTTGTGTAGTTTTATCGACCGTTTTGTGTATGTTCGGGTCCAAGTGGGTTAAACTCTTTTGAGTCTAACACACTCTTCCATCTCAAGTACCAAAAGAATCCATAATGTCCATCAACTAATACCGTAAATCTAATATCGTCCAATCCAATATCATCCAAGCATAGATTTCGATAAGTATTTCCAAATCCAAAAATCAGTATCAATCCCAAGTACAATTCCAATTAAACCAAAACTTTACAACGATCACAAACAAATAAATCACATTAGTCATGTATTTCAATAAACGCGAGTTATTAATATATTTCATATATTATATATAATACTTAATCCCCTAGGTCGGTGCTTTTGAAAATAGTTTTCCCCTACGTCGGTGCATTTGAAAATAGTTTATGCCGTTCCGGTTTAATTTAAAATTGTTTCTAATGATAATAAAAATTTTAATGGGCTTATGAGTATACCAGTAATAGGCCCAGATTTTTAGCTCACTTTGGGCCGGGGAATAAACGCCTGACTCATATATGTCGTTTGGTTATCTTGGTGCCATCTGTTACCTTCTGCTCAGGGTTTGCAGTTCTTCTAGATCTCATCACTCCAGTGGCTTCTTAGATCTGCATGCAGGTGTTTTTGATTGTTAGATATGTCTTTTGTTCTTTCCAGATATTTGTAGTGTGTATTGTTGCACATATCAACACCGACTAAAAAATTTGATTCTCTCTTCACCGCCTCTGTCTTTTATCCTTATCGAAAGCCAGCTGATGAAGAAGGTGACTGCAGGCACAGATTCTTTTGGATAAAGGCGGCACAAAAATATGCAGTCAAAATCATATCTAATTAATAAACAAGATGTTGGGAAGATCAAACATCAAATTATGAGACAGGTTTGTGTAATTAGTAAGGTTATTGGTCTTTTGTATGCTATTTTTTTTTTGGTAAAAGTGTTATCCTTATTGCTTTTTTGTATGTTATTTATGTTGAAGCTGGTCACTTTGGCGGTGCAAGATTTCTACAATTTTCTTGAACGGGAGTTCCTTCTTCGATAGGCTTCAGGTCGGAATAACGTTGTTAAATTCATATAAAATCCACCTCTTCAGCTACTGATTAAAATAATTACAATATAGTTTTGGGACTTGGTTTATAAGTATATTTATATATGTGTTTAAGTTATGATCCCTTGATGTGTTCGGCTATTGATTTAAAAGAGTTTAATGGAATTGGTAATATTGTTGAAAGATATGGTTATGGAACAGGTGAATTGAAGTTGTTAATGTATAACTATAATCAACTTTTGATGTGTTTGGTTATAGATTTTAAGTGATAAAGGTGTTGTTCAAATTAACGGTTTGAAAGCAAATGTTAGACTTCATTACTAACCAAAAGAAACAAGGTTGTAAGCTTATAAATGCGCCAATTGATTGGAGTAAATGGGTGAAAATGGGTAAATGAGTGTTTTAATGAAGTTAAGATATGGTTTATGATTTTGAGGTGCTTATGTGTTAAAATGGTGTATAATCAGTTGTAGGAACTAAAGTTAGACTACTTAAAGTGTGAACGATGATTCGGGCCAAATCGAAAGTGTTTGGGTTGGATTTCACAAAACTATGATTGAACGGCGTCACAAATTGGAGGTTAGTCAGAAATTGGAGAGACATCACTTAAAGTAACAAGATTAAGGTTTAGGACTTCGTACCTTATGGCCAAAAAGTTGTTCTCCGGCTGGTGTTAACTTTCATGTGCGCCATATGTTTTTCAATCTTGGGTTAGTAGTCGTTACTTTTTTTTACAGGTTATTTCTAAATTATTGCTTCATGTTGTCAATAGAATGTTGTTTGTGGTTTAATTTGGTTTCATAAAATTTGCGGGTTTTGAATGCCAACAGATTGGAGGAAGAAATTGGAAGCAGCAAATCTTGAAGATGGAGGAGAAAGTTATGTTTCTTTATGTGATTTTTCTAATTTATGTGGAAGGTATGTCTCGCTTCCTTTATGAAGTTATATGGTATTTCAGTTTCATTGCTATCCTATTATTATATGTGATAAGATTTGGTTTTTTGTGGAATAAAATAGAAAAATAACTCAATCGTAAAATGGATATGAAATCAGATTTATTCCATTTATGATCACCTTGGGTTAGTGATCATAAACCATGTGTGGAATAAAATAAATCACACACCGGTGATCAGTTCTTTCTCTGTTTTATCAAATAAATCACACACTTGTGATCAGTTCTTTCTATATTTTATGGAATAAACCAAGGTGATCAGATTATCAATTTCATAAAATAGAGAAGGAACTGAATCGTATTGCTATCCTATTATTATATGTGATCAGATTAATGTCGCTGAGAAAATAAATACACAAATGATTTGTTAATTATATCTTTTATTTCTAAAAAATTGTTTGTTTTTGTGCAGGTTTACCAAGCCACGCTCTGGTATTGCATCTATAAAGTGAATTTTATTTCCGTAAGTACAGCTCGACCCTGCTTTTGGCTGCAATCAATGACATAATCAAGTCAAGCCAAGTATTATGGCACATTTTTTTCATATGTTATAATTCATACCATTGTAGTAAGATGTTGAAAAAAGCTATCGAAACAGGCCCTGATTAAACAGATTTTTAAGTAACGTTGAAATGATCAGGCCAGCGTATATTAAAAGGTCAGTTATATGCTTAAATAAACTTTGCAGATATCACTAATAAGCACAAGTCAACATTAATAAGCTGTTGTAATAAGCTATCCAAACAGCCTACACCAAGCACAACCTAATGGTAACTGTTGACTTCTTTGTTTGCACGTAATAAATGTCAGTACTGTAGAGAAACAGGTTACGTGAATACCAGCCTGTCCTCAACGAAATGTTTATTTGTTTCGGTACTAAACAGTTATCTGTTAATTTCTTGCTGACATTTAGGCGGGACACAAACGAAGGCTACATTCGTCGGTGAGTCTCGTTATATATATTACTTAATCTGCAATGTCGGTGGCAATAGAAAATAGTAATCGCATGGTCGGTGAACGTATCACACATGCTGGCCAGAATAAAATAGTATTCACTTTGTTTTTTTAATTACTATCAGGCTTGGGCTTTTGTTGTTAGCCCATCATGCCTTTAGCCCGTCTTTTCGTTAAACTTATACGAGTTATATTATACCGACTTTCTACGCACGTCTATAATTGACGGCACCAAATTGACCGCCTCTCTCATTCTTATCTGGAAGCCAGCAGGTTAATCCTCATGAATGCAAAAAGTTTAGTTCAAAGATCCAGAGGAACATCAACATCTTTAATTGTTCAGGGTTACAGGTGTGTTGTACAAATTCGTTGCACCTTTTGTTCATGTGGTTTGATTTAATGTGATGTTAGCCCAACAGGTACTGTTACTGTTATGTCTTTTCTCATTAATTTTTTATGCAAACCGGAATAATATTGATTTATTTTCTATGTTTATGCTGTAACACATACGTTTACTATGTATTGCATGTTGGAAGGTTTGCCTGTCGTACAAATATAATGAATTTTGTAACTTAAGGTACCAATTATGGCATCATGTTCTGTTTATCTTTGGTTTTTTAAAGGTACATAACCATTTCTCCTTATTAAATATTGATTTCTGAAAAATCGTACTTATATTATAAATTGTTATAGCTAAAATTCGATAGTTAGGGCCTGATTCATTATTTTCTTACTTTTTATCAGGTCCATGAAGCAATGTCATTTTCTGTAGATTTTTTTAATATTTATAAAGTTTTGATTTTTATGATTTTTGATGGTGTTATGCATTTCATATGTTGATCAACATTGTTTTCTTTAATATAAAGTTTTGATTTTTAAGAAAATTTTGGATGTTTCTGTATATTTGGTGCGTTGATTAGTGTTAAATATAGTCTTTGAAATGCTGCAGATTGATGAACATGTTCAGAGGGAAATCATGAATCATAGGTCTTTAGGTCATCCAAATATTATCATATTCAAAGAGGTTAGTTTTTAATTTTATTGCTAATGAGTTTATCTTATAGATATTGCATTGCATAGTTTAGTAGTTTCTCAAAAAGTCAAAGTTTGAATTGATATATTAAGACTTAAATTATTAACTGCAAATTTGACATGAAGTTTGAAAACTATATATAGTGCTCTAGATTAGAGGTTTACTGATTTTTGTTTATTGCTTCTACTAATTACATTGCTATTGATTGCTTAATCCCAAAAAGTCAACATTTGACTTTAATGATTCAAACTTATAAATTCCCAAACTCAATTTTAACATGGAGTCCATAAGTTCTTTAGGCACCAAATGCTTCTTCTACCGAATTAAGATAGTAATCGTTGTATCAGACTAGCCGTTGCCATTTGACCCAACTAATCGTAGCAGACTTTCTTAAACCGACGCTATATTTTAGAGTGTCTTAGAAAAATTGTCTAAGATGGACGTTTTTCAGTGCTAAAATAAAGGCTGAAATGGGTGTTGAACTTGGCTAAAACGAGTATGTTTGGGCAATGAAATATCCCCATAAGCAAACATCCAGAGTATTTTAAGTTAAATAGCACTCCACTGATGTCATATTACTATCGTTTGTGATTTTCTTTCTGTTTTAATTTGCAGATATAACCGACAATTTTCTGTACTTCGCTTGCATGGGAGATTTACACATCCATTTAAAATAATGTTGTGTCTTTGTAAGAGGAGATTTACACATCCAGCTATTGATGGCAGTTGCACATTATGTGTGGTGTCGTGATTAAATCAATGGTAGTTGCACATTTTTTTTTCTTCTTCAGTTGGTTCTTGCCCATGTTGTATTGATGTACCTGGGCGTCAACTAGCACGTGGGGCAAAAAAGGTCACACTTGCTACAATAAATAAGTTACTGGGCTTTCGTAAAATTTGGCCCACTTTTTTAGCCCACGATGGCATGCTGCGATAATGACTTATATTGCTTTGCTTTGCTCATACTAAAAATTGGACAGTTGTTTTGCTTTGCTCATATTTACTTAAAACATGACCCAAATAAGGAGAAAAAAAAAAAAAAAAAAGTTGGAAAACATTTAATAGCAACAACGCATACATATTCTTAAGAAAAACCTTCTAAAACGTTGCGGCGGGGGTGATCACCTCGTTTATAACAAAATAGAACAAACAATACGCATTTATATAAACAAAGACCACACACACTTATTAATTCGTAGGCTCAGCCCAATACAAAATCAAATCATTGAGAATGGTTTTAATAGAGTTTGGTTAAAATATTGGTCCAATTTACATTATTCATAAAAATATCACTTTAAAATAAAATTGTACTAGTACTAATAAAGTGTTTGAATTATTTTACGTAGTAACAAATATAATTCTTTTAAAAAATATTAACGAAGTTGCATTTGTGTTATCCAGTTTTAATCTATTATTGGATAACTAACTCAGTTAGTATAGCACATGGTTAATATTATAAAGGGGGGTAATTTATCTCCTCATCATTTATAAATAGATTTTGTTAACTACATCACTTAAAGATCATTGTCATGCAATGTTCACTTGTTATAGACTAATTGTTAATTCACTATGTAATAAAATTGTTATCAAATTAATATTCAAGACATCACCCTCTTGGTGTTACGCAAATAACCTGAGATAACCACACCCTTGTGGCGTTCTTGTAAAACCGAGACCAAGCAAGAGAGCTCTTATGGGATTTATGACTGACCCGAAGACATAGACCAACAACCAAACGCAAACACGAATGCAAAAACCAAGATCCTCTCGGGTGTTATCGTCGACTTGAGAAAACGAAGCAGCAACACCCTCTTGCGTATTTTTCTTTACCAAAACAAATAAACTACAAAACAAATACTTCACACAACAAAATAATCCCAACAAAAAAATCAACAAATCTACAATCAATCCGAGTCTAAATCGGGTTTAACCCCAAAACCAATTGGGTTTAGAGACCCGAACCGAGAATAAATCAAGCAACAATCACCATTTTTACAAGCTTTACCACACAATTATTTATCAAAACGTTTTTTAACCCGGATTTTTACCACGAAAACTTGTAACAACCATTTATTAATTGGTTTTAAAAAAAATGAAAGATAGATTATTGTTTTCGACATACCCAAGAATTTGAGAGAGAAAGAAAGATGAGGTAAGACGGCTTGAGCAAAGCCGCGACCACAATCACGAACAAAGCACCCAAGAGTTCCTATACGTGACCCAAAACATCACAAACTAACCCGAACTAACTATGAACATTGACTTCTTATTTTCTTGACCCAGAAGTAAAATCCTAATCGTGACCCTAACTCACGATTCTGACCCAAAATCATTTCCACGACCATGAATTTTCAACAGCAAATTGGTGGAGTGGTGGTGGTGTCATAGCTGCGCGGCGGCGAAGGTGGTCGGAGATGGCCGGAGGTGGCGGCCGGCTTAGTGGTGGCAGCTGCCACATAAGTGATAGAGAGAGAGGGTGATAGGTTAGGGTTGTGAAAAATGAATCAAACCCTAGATATAAAAATCTTGTTCTATTTATAGCCCACAAGGACGAGTTGTGAAATCCCCATATCCTCTTAGGGACTAAACATGTAAATTCTATTATCTTTGATAAAATTGAGGTTCGGAACTCGTTTGGGCTCGCTCACGACCGACCTTGGACACAAAATTTACGCTATTGCGTTTAAAATAGTTTTTCCACAAAAACAAGTATTTACACGACTAGAATCTCATAAATATTATAGAAATTATATTAAAACGTTTATTAGGTTGCAGTTGTGCCTATACGCGTTGTGTGTCGGCTTTCACGTTTTGCGATGAAATCTCTTGCTTTCAAATCAAATGGGTTCAGAAGCTAGAAAATGAAATATAAACAATAATAAAACGAAATTTATTATTAAAATACGTTCCAAAAATTATTGTTTGTCACAAATAGATTCGAGTTTTTATAAATAAGTATTGCCCTAAAATGCCGGTTGCTACAGAAACCACGCTATCAAATTTTGAAATACTAAAACTCTAAGCACTCAACGCTCTCAAAAACACTATGTGTGATTAGAGAGAGAAATCACATACCAAAGAAATGACCATGATATTTCTTTTCTATGGATCTAACACTAATATAATGCAAAAAACATGTATAACATGCAGCCAACACCAAAGATTTAAGTGGCCAAATGAAATGGTAGTGTAAAACAAGTGTACAACATACAGCTAACCTTGAAACTAAGCGAAAGCTTAGTGGAGAAACCACCAATAACCCCACTATCATTATTTTAATCCATCTAAGCCGACGGCTCGGTGTGTAAACAGTGTCGGCTCGAGCCACGGAACAAAAGTGCCCCCAAGCAGCCTCACTCTTTTAAGTCGATCTCCCAATCGATGGCATCAGAACAGTGCCGACTCCAAGTTCCATTTCAATGAATGTTATATAGTATAATATTAGATAGTGTGTGAATTTTCAAGTATTTGTTTCTTTATTTAAACATATATGTGAAAATAAAATTAGTTAAAATATCATACAAACATTACAATTCATTGATAATAGCAATACAATACATCCTTTGGTAACGAACATGTTTTTCATCATTCTCTTAAATAGAGCCTCGTCTTTTTGTGTTTTTGTGAATAGTGTTACAAAATAATAACTAATCGACAAGAAGTATAAGCTACAAGAACTTAGAGATTGTGGAATGCATTTTCATTGATGATCACAAACTACACCATGAACCTCTATTTATAGGGTTCTCACAATCAAAGTATTTAGTACAACCATTATTGTGAAATACAAAAGATCAAAGTTTAGAGGGGTTATGGTATATGGATAGCCATAATAATAATATTCATAACACTCCCTCTCGGCTATCCATCATTAATTCTCATATGCTTGGATTTGTTGCCTCATTAAAAACCTTGCTTGAAAAACCATGTGGGAAAAAATCATACAACAACAACAACAACAACAACAACAAACCCAATCCCGCTGGGGCAGGGTACGTGGGAGGTAAAATGTAGACAGATCCTACCCGTACCCCAGGATAAACCCGGGAGTAGAGAGACTGCTTCCAATGAGACCTTCGGCAAGTGCAGGTGTGCGGGTGAGTGAGAAAAGAAAAGAGAGCACCAGGACAATAAGCAACATGAACAGCAAGCAAAACAAGCTAACACATAAATAGAGCAGAAAAAAAACAAGAGACCCGAAGAGGGGCGAGGGGGCACGGGCATACGCACAAGCCAAGAAACGGACAAGCAAAAACGCAAGCAAAACAAAAAACTAAAGCACAAAGAAAAGCAGGCAAACCAAAGGGAGCAACACAGATCAACGCAAAGCAACACAAGGGGCCTAAAGCTAAGGCAAAGAAACAACGGGGCGAAAAAAAAGGCTAACACGCAGAAAGAAACGCCCAATATCTTCATGGTGGCAGGATCAATCCCAGATATCTAAAAGGCTCATTGGGTGGCAGGATCGGGTCCCCGATACGAATATCAATATCTTCATGGTGCCCTGCCTCGATCCTCCCAAAAACACATCTCATGTATTCAGTCTTTTGTCTGCTCACTCGAAGGCCATTGTCTTCCAGAGCCTCCCTCCAGTGTTCAAGTCTATTGTTTAACCCTTCTGCCGATTATGCCACCAACACAATGTCGTCAGCGAAAATCATGCTCCACATGATGTCCTCTTGAATCCCCCAAGATAACTCGTCTGTTATCAAGGAGAAGACGTAAGGACTAATGGCAGATCCCTGGTGTAACCCAACTTCCACCGGGAAAAACTCTGAGATCCCCACTGTGGACCTTACCCGGGTCTTAGCCCCCTCGTACATATCTTTACTGGCTCTCACGTATCTCCTTGGGGTACCTTTATCTATAAGAGTTCTCCAAATAAACTCGCGTGGGACACTATCATAAGCCTTTTCAAGGTCAAGGAACGCCATATGCAGGTCCTTTTGTCTTTCTCTATACTTCTCCATGAGACTTCTAATAAGGTGAATAGCCTCAATTGATGACCTTCCTGGCATAAAGCCAAATTGGTTCTCGGACACCCTCGTCTCCCTTCTCAACCTTCTCTCAATAACTCTCTCCCAAATCTTCATAATGTGGCTAAGAAGCTTAATGCCCCTATAATTGCTACACACTTTGTTAGGAACTGGAAATTCCATAAGGAAGTGTCGGTCACCCTAATTATTGTGTAGCATATCTTAGCTCGTAGACTTTACGTTATTTAGTAGTTATTAGTTTAAGTAACACCGTGGAGGAAGGACGGGTCTTTACCCACTGTATGCCTGATCCACAGTCCGAAGGAGGATGTGTAGTATGTAACTATAAATACCCTCTACCTCCCAAGGTAGAGGGTTGGACATTTCACTTAATCTAACCTTCTTTCTTTTGTTTATTTTCTCTCTCTAGAAAGGCTCCCATCTTCCACTTTCTCTCTCTAAAATCTATCTCATTCGAACCTTATATGTGCTTGTTTATGTGTTTATGAAAACCAATATGTTACAATTAGTATCAAGAGCCATGGTTTGATCAATCATCTTTCATGTTCTTGGATTTCTAGTGGTTTTCATAAGGTTTTTGGGTTTGAATGAGGTTAGAGTAGTTTGCATCATTTGGATCATTTCTAGTGTTAAAGTTTGGATTTTCATAGTACTTTTGTGTTTAGAATCATTATAAGTGTTTAGGTTTTGATTTGGAAGGAATGAATCATCGTGGTTGGGTTGTTTTTGGATTGAAAAGTTAAGTTTTTGAATTTTTCTAGGAAGCGATTTGTGCCACGGTAAAAGTTTCATCTAAGCGATTTGTCCCTGTTTGGGTCGTTTGTTGAAGCGATTTGTCTTGTTCTTGAAGCGATTTGTCCCTTCTGCTGTTGCTTATTGAAGTGACTTGTCTTAGTTTGGTAGCGATTTGTCATCTTTTTGGTGAAGCGATTTGTCTATTGAGACAAAACGACAAAAAGGACAAAGTAGTGGGTGTACTTGTGTACTATGCGACTTGTCAACTTAAGCTATTTGTCCCTTAAGTGATTTGTCCCTTAACCGATTTGTCCCTCAAGCGATTTGTCCCTGAAGCGATTTGTCCCTTAAGCGATTTGTCCCTAAAGCGATTTGTCAACTTAAGCGATTTGTCTCTGAAGCGGTTTGTCAAGGGTGTGATTTGACTAAAGCGGTTTGTCCATGTTGCGTTTTGACTCTGCGGTTTGACCAAAAGTTGACTTTTTACGTCAAAACTTCAAATGGCCATAACTTTTGATCCGTAACTCCGTTTTCAGTGAAATACCAGTCAAAATGAGCGGAACAGCCTGAATATGGTGAGGTTTCACCACAAAGTTGTGAAACGAATTTTTTGAGGCCCAAATCCCCTCCGAAAGGAATTTATTAAGGTTTTTAAGTTTTTAGACCTAAAATTCTCCGTAAAATCGTGCATCAACCAATCCAAATCTCAACCAAACAACATCTCTGCTAATCCTACAAACAATCATAAGTCCTAACACACAATTGTCTATCATTGTATCGATCCATCAGTCATCTTAACACGTTCCATTGGTCATTGCTTAACGGTTTGGTCTTGATTTTAGTAAAATCCCGCGAAAGATTCTATTTCTCGGTTTAAATCACAGACTTGTAAAATCCCGTGTACACAGCAACATCATGTCTTACACTCCTAATTCAGTGATTTCATAAGTGCTTAAATTATATGATGCTGTGGACAACAATGATAATGTATGCTACACTAAACGATTAAAGATGTTTGAATTAATCAATGAGGATGTGAGATCTTCATGCTCTGAGTACAATGAGAATGAATTGCACCTGTTAATGCTATAGAATGGCATGCAAAAGGAATGTTGCATTATACCCTATCAACAACTTCACTCTCACCTTATGTTACTTCTACCCATAACAACGGAACGAACATGTATTGCCCTCTTCCGTCAGGACTTATCTACATTAACAGGAACTTTTCTGTTAAACTTAGAGCAATTGGAGCTACAACTTGACAAAGAGAAGGTTCAAAAGGATAGTTCAAGTGCTGCACTTCAAGTGATCCACAACCAATTTCAGTCATTCATCAGTGGGGAATTTACATCAGATTATGATCAAGACATGACTGAAATGTCTTTCAAGAGACACACTGAAATTGAAATTAGCGTGTTCATAGAGACACTTATCCATCTCATGGATAATGTGGAGAAGTATATTGAGGAAGTTATTCAGAAAGATGAAAAAGTGGATGAGTGTCGAGTACAGTTGACAGATAGTTGTGATGAGTCGGGTAATGTATCAGTTGAAAGATCGGATGTTGCTGAATGCAGAATAACAGAGACAACAAAGAATGATGTAACAAATTATTCAGTAACTCATGTCAGACAAGATGTGGATACAGAAATTAGAAAGGTGAATGAATGTCAAGTGCAATCAAGAGATTGTAGTGTTGAGATGGGTAAATCACCAGATGATGGATCAGTTGGTACTGAATACACGGGCTCAGAGGCAGATAAGCTTGAAACAGCCAGTTGTTCAGTGACTCTTGTTACACATGATGTGGATATAAGACAGATAAATGAACAGATGTCATGTGATGAGGTACCCTTAACTGTTCAACATAGTGCATCTGCTAATGTACCTAAACATACTGATCTTAATGTTGAACATGATTCTCATAAATGTTCCTTGCTTGAGGATGAGTCTCATAATTTCAAAACAAATGATATGGTTGATAAAAAAGGCTTTTGATGAACTTTCAAACAAATTCTCAAAACTTGAAAAACATTTCATTTCACTTGAAATTGCAATACAAAGAAAGGAGGAAAGTTTTCAAACTAAGAAACTATGTAAAAATCTAGAATTTCCTGAATTTCATGAATTTTTTGAAATAAACAATTTAAAAGCTCAGCTTCATGCCAAAAACTCGACTATCAACAATTTGAAGAAACATATATCTAATATGCACGTGAAAATTAATTTGGTTACAAGTAATTCTGATGTTAATACTATTGATGATATTCAAATGAGAAATGATGAATTATCGGTTTGTGTGGCCAAATTACTAAAAGAAAATGATTCTTTGAGAAAGCATCACATAGAACTAAGTGACTCTGTCAAAGAAGCTAGAACTAAGTCAATAGAGCAAACAAACTCTTTGATAGCAAAAATTGATGATCTCAAAGCTCAACTTCAGGAAAAGAGTTTCGCTATTGTTGCCTTAAAGAATAAGCTTAGAAAAACCGAAGGGAAAAGTGTGAACACTAAGTTTACAAAACCGTCAACCTTGGAGAAGCCAGTTTCTCATCCCACTAGAGACCGGTCAGTTGTTAGGCAACCTACTGCATTCATATCTGAAAGAACAAAATCTTTAAAGACAAGGCTTGCCTCCCAAGTTGATGCGATAAAAGTTTTGTCAAAACCAGTTGATTGCTTCCAACCGGTCAAGCTTAATCACACAAGCTGACCACTTGTGAATGGTCAACCGTAATAACCTTAAAACAGCTCAGAAAGCAAATGCAATTTAGATCAGAGGAGTTTAGTGTTTCCCCGGGTCGTTAAGTCCCAACGAGGTGTGAACACTGTAGTAGAACGAATTCGTGATCGGTGAATATTGAACAGGAAAAAGGTGATGATTTTGGAAATATTATACCTAAAAAGAAAGAGTTTATAAATTACAGGTGCTTAAATGCAAATTAAAGAAAATTAAAAAGCTAAATTTTATTAAATAAACGCTATCACTATTTTTAAAATTGATTAACGTTTATAATCTAAAACTTACGTTTAAATTAAAAACTACGTAACGTACGAAATAAAACGTGAAAATAAAGAAGGAAAATACCTACGGATATGAAAAATACATTTTTACAATCCTAAATATACTAGAAAATTATTGGAAAAAGAAAATTATTTTTATGACTATTTATTTAATTATTATTAATTAAAAACTATTTTTAACTATTTAATAATACCCTAAAATATAAGAAAATATGAAATAAAGCTAGAAAAGTGAAATTATGAGTTAAAAAAATCTAAAATATTATAAAACTTATTTTAAAACTGAAAAAATATTTTTTATACTTTTTATGTATTTATTATTAATTAAAAACTATTTAAAACTAATTAAAATGCTAGAAAATACTATTTAAACTAAGAAAATTATGGAAAAATAGTTTTTTGGCTTTTTATATTTATCTTAATCTAGGAAAATTGAAAACATATTTTTTTGAAGCTTTTCTGATTTATTTGTATTAAAAGCTATTTAAAAATGCTAAAAACTGAAATTAAATGCAGAAAAATAGTAAATGAACAGTGAAAAATATGAAAACTTCCAGTCAACTATAAAATAATACTTAGAACCCAGGAAAAATAATAAAAGTGGTGCAGGTGTGCAAGATTAGGTTCTGTAGTGAAAAGTGCTTATAAATAAGCACTAAAAATAAGCTATAAGTACCAAATGAGCACCAAATGATCAAAACAGCTAGAGTATGCAAAATATACTTAATACTAACCTATTTCAACTAGCCTAAACCTCTAATATGCAAACTATAATGATTTGGTTCTATTTAAGCACTAGTGCCAAACAGCCCTTAAGCCCTACTTTAAGCCCTTGTTAAGCCAGCTTATAAAAATCACAAAAATAAACTAAAATCACCATGAAAACCACTACCAACCAAAGTGTCTAAATCCAGAATTTCAGCTAATAAGGACTAAAATTGAGGAAACTAAAAATGCAAAAGTGGAAGCTATTTGTACTTGCAATGGAAATGGGTCAAAATGAGCTATTAAGCTTGCATAAGCTAATAAAAAGCTACCACTACTGAACCAAAGGTTGAATAAGCTATAAACAAGTTATAGGAACTTATAATAAGCAACAACAATAAGAAAAACACACTAAATAAGCAAAAATAAGGAATAAGCAAAACGAGAGTTTTGTGAAAAAGGGCTTAAAAGAAGCTAGCAAATAAACAGTTTACAACACTAACTAAAAATTATAAAAAATACTATGATGAAGACAAGCAACAGAATGACAAATATCCAAAAGCACAAGTCTTCAATCCTAATATTAAGTCCTACATGAAATTCACAAGTTTATTCAAAAATGGGTTTCTATGAAATTTTGAAGTTTTTTTAAAATTTGACTTATGTGAACTTTGATTGATCTAAATTGACTGAAAATGGAATAATAAGCTACAATGCAACTAATCTAAGCTACTTTAGCTAAAAATCTACCTATTTGCACAATTTGAGCTCATACACTGCACTGTGTATGCAGTTTTGGAGCTCAAATGGGAATTTTGACTTTATGTGAATGAACTAAGAAATTTATGCTATAACTAACCTAATATGACTAAATATGGACTGAATGAACTCTTGTTACTTCGTGAATCAATCTTAAACACAAGATATCAAACTAATCCAAACACCCCTTATTGATGGACTTTTTTTGAGTAATGAGAAGCAAATGAAAGTTTTGAGCTTATGTAACCTTAAAAACAAATTAAACTAACTATATTTAGCTATTTAGAGTGCAAATGGACAGATTAGGACCATAATTTCAAGAACAATCAAAGCTAATCAATCCTAAATGAGACTAAAGCAACAAAAGCTAAAGGAATCCTACATCAAGCTAAAGCAAATCAAGAACAAATAAAGTAAACTAGATTACCTAAACTATATCTATTCTAAAATAAGCAAATAAGCTCAATCAAAAGGGAATAAGCACCTAACAGAGGCTGTTGATAAAGAGGGGTTTAGGGACGAACACGTGATGCAGGACAAGATACCTCAAAACCACCAACTTCTACACCATGGCAGCCTAGGCTAGAGATTTTTTTGAATTTTTTCCTTTTGGGCAAAGCTAGACAAGCTATTGAAATTGTGATTTTTATTTTTTTTAAATTTTAATAACAAATAAAATGACTTGAAATTACTTGTGGCCGAGGAAAAACACTTTTACACTTTTGGTGATTTGAAAATGAACTTGGAATCACAAATTAGACTTGAATACTTTGAAACTTTGATGGAAATAGCTTTAAAAATAGATTATAGACTCAGAAAACTCAAAGTTAAACAATCTCAATGATTAAAACTCTAAAAGCTTGTTTATTTCAAATACTCCTTAAAATTCTGAATTTGCAATTTTTGGGCTGTTTTGACTAATGTAAACTGCTATTCTTTTCAAAGCTAACTAAATAACTTATTTTAATATTGATTAAGCATCTTCTACAACAAAACAAGCACTTTATAAGCTAAAACAGATTATGACTATTTTTTATGGCTTTTTATGATTTTTGAAGAAATAAAGGTAAACACAAACTAGGACAGATTAAACTAGTGAAGCACTAATATAAAGTGATAAAAAGCAGTTATTGACTAAAATAAGCAGATTATAAGCTATGCTACAGTAATTTGACTTTTGTTGACTATTTATGACTGGAAATGAAGATTTAGCATAAAGACCAGGAACACCTTCTACTTCTATTTAAAACAACTCTAATAAGCTACATAAGCTTAATGAAGCAATTTTAAAAGATTGAAAACTTGAAAACAGTTAAGAACAAAAATGGCGGGAAAGCTAAAATAAGCAAAAAGCTGGAAATTGATTGATAAAAACTTGTAAATTAAGATTGAATTAACTTGTGCAATACATAAATCATAAAACCCGATTCTGATTACAATGAAAGAAAAAAAACGATTAAGCATAAAAGTAAAAACGGTCTAAAAGCAATGACAGGTTGTTCTTTATGTCTTCTTTCTTCTTTATAGCTATCACAAAGTAGTTCTGAATCTTCCTCAGTCCTTGGATTGGTCAAAATGATCCCAGCCTTTGATTTTAACTTTTTTTGCGCCAAGTTGGAAGTAACAGGGGAGAAGCATTTATTGCTTTAGGGTGAGGTGTAGGAGAGTGGGTAGACAATTTGGGGGATAAGGTGGTAGTGAAACGTGGGTGGTGAAACCATGGAGGTGGAGGCGATATCCGGTTTTGGTTTTGATGGGAGAGGTGGAATACCAGGGATGTGGAGGAGGAGATATTAATAACGGGGGTTCAAGTAGGGGGTTCACGGGGTTTTATTTGGCAGGGGGTTCAAATGGTTTGGCTAGGGTTTATAATACACAAAGGGTCCATTTGGTTTGTAGATTAATCACAAGGACCATATTTGTAATATTCTGAAACTTTAAGGACTGATCATGCCATCTTTCCAAACTTCCTTCCAAGTATCAAACCTGCCAAATATGAATAGTACAAGGACCATAGTTGATTATTTTCTATTTTTAAATATCCAAGGACCATTTTTGACATTTTTCAAACTTTAGGGATTAAAGTTGTCATTTTGCAATTTTAAACTTTGAAGGGTTTGTTTTGACAACTTTTGAATCCATTGGACCTTAAATGATGTTTTACTTTATTTTGATTTACCAGGGACTGTTTTTAACAACTTTTGAAACTTGGGGGACTAAAACTTCCAATTATGCAAACTTGATAGTTTTTCATCTGATTTTGATATTTTTGCATTTAAAACACATAAAACACTTATTTGTGGTATTTTTATCATTTTGATGCATTTCTGAGTGTTTTCAGATGTTTTTGCAGTTTAAATGATACAAAAATGATGAGTATTTAGACACTCATCACCAGTCACTTCACCTGAGTTACCTAAGAATAATGCTTCTAGCTGCGTTAACCCTTAACAAGTAGCCACTTCTACTCCCAGCACCTCTAGGATTAGTTCGAAAACAGTGTCAAAACCAAGCATTAAAACCCAGAATTCATATGATATGAATGACTTGTGGAAGAACTATTATCTAGAAGAAGCTAGGAAAAAGGCACAGATTCAAAAAGACGGAATTTTAGGTTCAATACCTAGGGTGATGAATTTCATGAGATTTCAAGGCACTGATAGTAGTAGTAAACCATTACCTAGGAACACTCAAAAGACTAGGGGTTGGCTTGCATCTAAGAGTAGTTATATGAAGAAGAATGCTAAGCATGTAGAAAATAAAATTAGAAATTATGAGTCTTTTCCGAATAAGAAACATTTTCCTAACTCACATGCTAAAGTCCAATCCACTAAGACTACTAACATGGCTAAGGTTCAATATGTCATGAAGCATAACAAACCTAAAACTCCGCCTAGATGGATCCCAACTGCTAAATATTTAGAGTCTAGGAATACCAATAAGTCTTCAACTGTGCATAAGAATATCAACAATCCTAGACCTTGCCATAAGTGGATACCGTCTGGTAGAATGTTTAAGGATGTTGGACTTAGGTGGATACCTAACGGAAAGCTGTTTACCGATGGCAAAATCAAGGTTGATCGTGAAACCCCAAAGGGTTTGGATACTAATGTCACTAACCAAAATATATGCAATCAAGCTTGTAATGTTAGTGCAGGTAATCCTTACTCAGTTGCAGATACTTCAATCCTTCACTACATGGACTGGCTTAAAGTATGGATAACAAATGGATTGATATCTCATAACTCACGGGTTCAAGTAACTCAATCTTGATATTCAATCTGCTATGACGTTTGTTCACATCAGTTCAGGCCTCGTACTTCATCATTATGGCGTCTGCAGATAACACTTCAGGCCCCGTTCCTCAAAGAAAAGAAAGGTGTACGCTTCAGTGCGCTTTATCTTCAAAAGAAGAGAAATCTTCATGTTTATGACAATTCTCATCGATATTCTTCATCAACATGCTTCATGTTTTTCCTACGCTCTTTCAACCCTCAAGTGGATCTACGTTCATTGGTGTATATTCTTATTCACTTGTTCAAATCAAAAATGTCAACTTCGGATGCAATTTTTGAGGGGGAGAAGAGTGTACATACTACATGTTGATGGATGCTTGAATTATGGTCATATGACTCTCCTTCAACGCCTAATGCTCCACTTACTAAGGATAACTGGGATTCATTGTTTGGGATTCATTGTTTCAAGATATATTTGATGAGTACTTCCAACCTCTAACGAATGTTGATCATCCAGTTCCTGATGCTCCTCCTCCGGTTCCTGCTGACTCAACTAATTCACCATCTTCAATCTTCATTGATAATGATGCACCATCTACGAAGTACAACTTATCCTACTCAAGAAACCCAATCTCCAGTTATTCCTTGAGGTGTTGATAATGACTATCGTAATATTGCAGTTGCACTATTGAATAATAATCCGCTCTTTGGTATTCCTTGCCAAATCTTCACGGATTATTGTTTATGAATAATGATCCGCTCTTTGGTATTCCTTTGCCAAATCCTCATGGATTATTGTTCCTCACAATGTGCACGCTATAAATCAACCACATGAACAATGAGGAAAATGACTACCTCATCCGCTCGAAAATATTATTGGTGAGTCTTCCAGATCAGTCTCTACATGAATACTTTTAGGAAGAAGGCATTGATGTTGAGGAATCATTTGTTCCGGTTCATTCAGTGGATCAATATACATCCAATTTTATGTTTATTCATGTGTTGGGCATTTGACACAAGTTAATTACTTCAGAGTTAATCATTTATCACTTATTTGAGATTGAAGTTGACTTTCACAAAGGCGTGTTCTTATTTGATAACTTGCTCGAGCTTAAGAATTTGAGTTGAAGACTTGGTTTATCTAGTTACCAGCTATCGGGGTGGATGGTTGAAGACCTGGTTAACTATCACTTTTAGGAGTTACGTTGTTTCACTCAGTGTCACATGCTATGACGGTGTGGATAATCGCAAGAGGTGTTAATGTCTCATACTTTGTTTGAGTAGTGAGTACTTAGAGATTTGCTTGAAGCATAAATTCTCAACACCGTTCTTCCATCATTAAGTGCAAGCTTAAGATACAAATGTGGTGAATTCGACTTCAGGTTCAAGTTTGGTATATCTGGTTTTCTTCAACAGTGGTCACTTCAAATTGTCTTCATATGGGTTGATAAAGATAGTCAGAGAGAGTTTCTGAAGTAGTTGATTCTCACAGGATTCATTTGAGCTAATTTGTTGTTCTTCTCTATTTTAAGATTATTTGGTATGTATAATGTGTTGCTGATTCTGAGGTATCAAAACCAGCAAAGGGGAAAGGAGACATACATCTAAACACACAACGAGTACACGTGATGAACTTAATACTTCTTCTCAATTGAAGTAATCCCGGGAAAGAAAAATGTCATAACCGCAGAGAAACTCAGTGTTTAACTCGTAGCCTTTGGTGTGTTATTCCAACTATTTGGGGGAAGGATGTATTATTCCAACTATTTGGGGGTAGGATATATTATTTCAACTATTTGGGGGAAGGATGCATTATTCCAATCATTTGGGGGGAAGTGGTCTCTGGATACTTTTGGTATGTGTTAACTCAGCTTTCAGTAGGAAGAATATGAGAAGAATATTTGGAGCGTCAGATAATATTGCTTATCGACATCTTCTATATGGTTTATGGTAGTGCTTCCGGTTATTGCTCCATGTACACAATGTAATGATGATTCCGATGAGATCGTAACCATCAGGGGAGAGATATGTGTACATCAGGAACGCACAACTTGTTCACATGATCGGGCTAATAGTTATTCCGGAGTAGACATCCGCAAAGATGATCAGTGATTCAAAATTTTACTTGGATGTCATCGTCTCTACTCTTGTTGGGCATATGTGTACATTATAGGCTGATTGGTTATATGAAAGATAACTGGAATGCATTTGGTGAAACGAAGATGTTGATAGAATGTTCTCCCGAATTGACAACTGCTCAATCTCGAAGAGTAATGTGTACATCGGGGATGCACAACAGGTTCATGTGATCGAGCTTAATCATGTATTCCGGGTTTGATAACCACAGAGATGATCAGTGTTTTAAATTGTTACTTTGATGTTATCGTCTTCTTCGGGTTCGTGAGCTTCATACAATGAGACTGTTTGCTTCACTTCATCTTCTTCGGGGAAATGGTCTTATTACGAAGATTGTCGGTTTGGGGGAAGCTGCCAAAGTCTCGTTTTCTTAAAGGCTCATGTTCTGTCATCTATTCATGAGCCTCAGAAGCTTTGGTGGTGAAAGTCTAAGAGATGATGAGTTCTATCTTCTTCAACGGGACTGTTCGATATCTTTATCTCGGTACTCGTATCATCATCTTCTTAAACTATATCATCCTATTTTGTATATACTTATCAAAAAGCAAAATATAAAAATATAAAACCATCAAAACAAAATAGAAAAATATAAAATCAACAAAATCCCATAAAAATCATAAAATTTAAAAATACCAAAAATATTGTTTTCTCAAGACATGTCCCCTGGTATCGATAACATCTACGGTCTTAGAAATGTCATTCAATAATGGCACGGGACTTTAGATGAAGTTCGAGCAGGAGGTGTAAATATTTCTGTCTAAACATGTCTCAAAATATGGCTTGCAGTTACTTCAGACTATAACCCGCGCTTAAAACAATGGTTTGCTATTATTTCAGATAGCAACCCGTTCTTCAAAAAAGGAAAGTGCTGCGCTAAACCAATTTTCAAATATTTCGTGCACTTATCCTAAAACATAATGAGGAAAGTATGTCGAAGGACTGCTGTTCCTACTCAAATACTTTTCCTTCTAAAATTCTTCAGAAAAATATTTGTTGTTTTCAAAAATGGTGGTAAATGAGTTGCTTGTAAATCAATCAAATTCAGAGTTTTCGTAAAAATTGAAAACTCAATCAATGACTTCAGCGCTTTTAAACTTTTCAGAAAAATAAGTCATTGATTGAGGGAGAGAATGTTTTCAAATCTATATCATCTAACGAGCTTATCTAATTATCCTATATACTTAAATGTAAAACATGTTAACCTACGTTGAAGGACTAGGTGCCTAGGATATGATTGTTAGGATTAGATGATTAGAGTTTGATAAAAACATAATTCCCATGCATTTGTATGATCTGATTGATATGTCGGATTGACTTCTATTAGTCGATTACTGTTTGGGTGATGTAGACCACCATATATATGTATGTGTGTTCACTAACGTATGCAGGTATATTGGTATATAAGAATGTTCCCTATCTGGATCCCACATAAGAAGATGATTGGATGCCGAAAGGAAAGGGTAACTATATCTTGGGTCGACAAAAGAAGAAACGGAGCTTAATCAGATCTCTCCATGGATAGTTGGCACGATAGATGCAACTTCAGAGGTCTCGCTGCATCAGCAGACGGTTTTCTTCCAACCTTCAGCAACAACAACAAAAATAGCTCAACCACCTAACGTATCTTTGTGCAGGATAATAGTGATGATACCATTTTTTTTAACAATTTTTGAATAATATTGTTTTGAAAAAATAAAAAAATGAAAAAATATTGGTTTTGAAAATAAATTGGACTTAATTTTGGAAATCACTGGACTTCATTTTATCAAAACTTAAGTCACTCAATCATCGACTACGGTCATCGATTGAGGGGGAGAGTGATTTATAATAAAATATTTTCAAACAGTATATCATCAAACGAATCAGAGTCCAATTGTACGAAATAAAGTGGTGATCTAAAGATTTAATGTTATGTCATGGTATGATTTTTTTTTAATCAAGATCTTTCAAAATGAAATATTTTCTGTTCTTGTTTGATTGTGAAATTGTTTTATTTTACTTAAAGATCTCTTAAAACAATCATACCTGACACTATCAATCTTTACTATCAAATATTGGTCCTTATCAGTCAATTTTTAAAACTAAATCAGGCCACGTCTTTCCCCAAATTTTTCTAAATTATTTAAATCAATTGGGACCACTAATCTTAATTGGATTGAAATTTTTGATTGGGGGAGAGATCATGATTGAAATCTCAAATCGGTTTTAAAGGGTGATTGTTTCAAAATCACTCCTTCCTTCATGTGCCAAATGATTTTGAAATACATCATGCACATGATTGTGGAGGAGCATTTAACCATAAACCAGAAGAGCTTTTAAATCAGGCACACTTTCTCCCATGTTTTCTAAACCTTATTAAATCACTTGGGATCCAAAATCTCAAAGGGTTTGATATTTTTGATCGGGGGAGAATTTGTGATTTAATAATGAAATTTGATAAAAGGTGATCGTTTTGATTCAAATGTGCATGCTGCACTCCCATATGTGCTAAACGCTTTCGAATCTCGAAGCACATATTGAGAGGGAGCATTTCAAAAGAAAATAAACTTTCAAGGTACAAAGATTTATATGTTTCAACATAAAGTACCATGATTGATTTTCTAATGGTTTTCTATATGGCAGTATGATCGTGAAAGTACTTCTAAGAACTATGTGTTAAATGATTTCAAATAACCAACGCACATATTGAGGGGGAGAATTTACCAAAAAATCAAATGGCTTTTTCTATGGAAATTGTGATCAAGAAAAGATTTTAAAGTCCTCTTACCTCCATGTGCGAAATAATTTTAAAATCATAAGCACATGTTGAGGGGGAGCATTTCTAAATGATCAAAAAAACAATTAAGGTACAAAATGCTTTGATATTATATCACAAGTACCTTGATTGATTTTCCAAACGATTTTTCAATTGGTTTCGAGAAGGAATGAACAATACCAAAAGACCGACCAATTTACTTTATGCATGGTTGTTGGATCGATGTACTCTAACCTAACTAACTTATATAGCTTGTTAAGGGTTTAATAACCTTGGATAAATCCTAAGTTATTAATAATGAAACACTGAGCAAACTCTATTAAGTATGCGGAATTTACTTAACAAAGCTAAGAAGAATTAACTTTAACTTTCAACGATTTTATTAATAACTCGAATCGCTTGTTATACAGATTCTTAAACAACTCTAAAACACTAATAACGAACTTCTCTAAAACTCTAATAATGCACGTACTTTAGGATTCTAAAAACATATATCTCTAATGCCAATCTAGGGGTCCTTTTATAGGCTTAAGGATAACCCTAGTCGGTTTACAATTTGTAACCTTGTACGACAAGTAATCTAAACAAAGAATATTCTAGAATAACAAAGCTTTCCATAAACGAATATAGCAGTTCTTTAGCTTGGCAGTAGTTTGACTTCGACAGCAGTACTTTGACTTTTTACTTAGCAGTACTTTGACTTTAATCAGTACCTTGTCAATCTTTAGCACTTTCATATCCCAACAATCCTCCCCTAACTTGAATTCTACATGCTTGATTTCAAGTTCCTTTGTAGATTTAACTTTAACTTCTGTTAGCCTCTTGGAAAGATTGTTGTCTTTATTTCTTTATCTTCAGATTTGTCTTTGTATTCACTGTGCTTGGATTGTCATTATCAAAGTAGTCTTTATTCTTTCAGTAACATTCTTTACATCAACCTTAATCAGTAATCTCTTTTCAGCAACATTCAGCAAGCTCCATCTTTTCAAAGAACTCAGCAACATATGACAATGTATACATTAATTCAGTTTAAGTTTCAGTCTATTCTCATCACTTCCAGGTGTTTAAACTCCTGTGAGAGGTGAATCATTGAAATTTTAATGGATTTTGATATCTCTTTACCAAAGCCATTAACTCTGGAGTAGCCAAATTTTTTGGTGTGTAAAACCATGGTACATTGATAACCATATGATTTTTAGCAAATCATCAGCTATCAACAGTTTTGATATGTCTTTACCAAAAGCTGTACCCTTTTGGACTAGTTAGTTCTTTCAATCATGGTGAACTAATTACCATATAATGGTTTTTCCACATCCTTTACTACAAACCATTTTCTTGTGGGCTAGCCAACTCTTCACATTTATTGATATGGTGAGTTGATTACCATACAACTTATTAGCAAGTTGTCAACTATAAAACGGATTTGAGATATCTTTACCAGAGCCATTTGCTCATGGATTAGCCAGTCCTTTTGTAACCATGGTGGATTGATAACCTATTGTTGTTACCATCTCAAAAACCATTTATTTCTTTTAACCTTTGTTTCAAAATATTTATCACTTAACAAAAGTTTTCTTTCAAAATCATTAACTGGTTTAATGCTGCAAGCATTACTTTGATGAAAGTACTGTTTGAGTAGCAGTACTTTGAATAAAGTACTGATATTTCAAAAATAATTTATTCAATAAAGATTCATACCAGTTATTCATCATCACCAGCCATAGTTGTCCATCTGATAAATAATTTGATGACCATAAGAGCAGTTTCATTATCTTCTTCAACTTCCATACCATGCTCTAGCATTCTCCTCATAAGATCTGATGTAAGCAGATATCTTCTGTCTGCTAACATGTGAATCATAGTTCCATCTTCTAACTCTAGAACATGTACTCCAGATTCTTCAAAGAATCTCCACCTGATAATCTCCCAATCTTCCTGATTTTTCCAAATCTCATCAATGCTTGTTTCTTCAGTTTCCCAAACAATTGTGAGATCTCCAAGCAAGATTAAACCAACACCTTCTGATGGAATGTGTTTAAAGTATTCTTGCACCAAATGATATAAATGAAATAAATCCTCTCTATCTATTATGTGCAATAGATCCCATAGCATATTAAACACTCTGAAGCTTTCATCTTCTCTATGAAACATCAGATAATTTCCATCTTTAGATTCTACAACTTCAAAAGTAGTTATTGGTGATTTTTTCTTCTTCTTTTCTGCATCTTCTTTAGAATACTCAAATTCTACAATTCTTAAGTAATTCCTTAGTTCATCATTAGTATCAGATCTTAACTCAACCTTCTTTGATGGTTGTTTATCTTCAACTTCAGTTGTTCTTTTTCTTTTTAAGCTTTCTTTTCTATCATCTTCTTTCTGAGCATCATCATCTTTAAAATCTTTGATACTATCAACATTCTTCGATAAGCTTCTCTATGACTTCATATAACTGTTTTATCTCAACATAATTCAACTTCTGCAATCCAATATATCCTTGACCTTTTAAATAAGCCATCATTTCATTCCTTTCTTTAGCACGATTTGGTCTTCTTGGTAGAGCAGAAACAGGAATAGGTGACTTTAATGGTACAACAGCTTCAGCATTCAATTCTTCTTGTAATTTCTTAGCTGCTTCTTTATCCTTGGCTTCTTCAATAGCAATTTCAGCATTCAATTCAGCTTGTAATTTTCTAACTGCTTCCTCATTCATAGCAACTTGAGCAGCCCTTATTTGTGATAAAGTGAGTTTCTTTTTCTTCTTTGTTTCAATCATTTTACCTTTCCCTTTATCTTTAGAGTCTAACACAGGTTGAGATTGATAAACTTGAGGTTGTTCTTCAGCAACTCCTAGAATACTCACACCTCTTGGTCTTGATAAATTTTGCAATACCTCAGCTACAATTTCATCACTTGCAGTATGTTCAACTATAGGTGTATCAGCTTCTTCTTCTTGTGGAATTGTTGAAGGACCAACTTCTTCATCAAAATCTAACACCCTTGGTGTAATTAGTTCTTGTCGAGATGTTCCTTGAAGACCAGTACTTTGATCAGCACCTTGATCATCAGTACTTTGAACTCTAGTGCTTTCTTCCTCAGTACTTTCAATATTGACTTGCACTTCAGTACCTTGAGGTTGAACATCAGTACCTTGAAGTTCAGCTTCTTTATCTGTATATGATGGAGCATCTTCATTCAAATTCTTATCTTCCAATTTCCTCCCCAATTGGAATGAAGATTGCTGTTGAACCTTTTTTCCTGAAGAAGTCTTCTTAAAAAGCCTTCACTTCTTCTTTTCAGCTTTGACACATAACCTGTGATGTTTAACCAAGGGCCAAACAGACTTCTTGAATTTTCGAAACTTGATCTTCAACTGTGCTATCTGTGCAGCTTGAGCCTTAGTGGTTTTCTTTAATCTGACTAACTCTCTTGTCAGAACATAATTATCCAACACTAAGCCTTCAGGGGGTATAGTAGCTGTATCTCCTCCAGAGGATGATGAGGGAATAGGAACATCTTGTTCTGGTGATGCAATAGGAGGAGTAGAATGGTGTGATAAGGTGGGAGAAACTGCAGTACCTTTATGATCATCAGTACCTTGTGAAGCAGTACCTTGTGATGCAGTTTCTTGAGATACAGCACTTTGAGAAGCAGTACCTTGTGGTGAAGCAGTACCTTCTCGGTCATCACTCTCTACAGCCTCATCACGTATTGCTTGAACAACCTCCATCATTGAAGTGGTTAATGGAGTGTTCCTACCAGAAAACAGACCACTTTTCCTAGCCATAAATGTGAAAATCTTGGCTGGTTGTACCATAATATGTAAAAGACTTGACGGCTTTGGTACATCTGAAAGTTGTTTATTCAAGAAGTCTTGAATAAATCTCGGATACATTAACCATCTTGATCCATGAGAGATGTGTGAGAGCATTCCATCTAAGATTAGCCTTGAAAAGTTGAACATACGGTTTGTAGCCAATCCTACCAGTGCAGATGCAATGTTTGAACCAAATTGCTCCCAAGAAGTACTTTTAGAGCTGATACAATGAAGAAGAACATGTACTAAGTACTTCCAATGTGGACTGAACAAGGGCTTCTTGAATGTTGTTGTGTCAACCAAAGACCCTTCATATCCAATATCTCTCAGTGTATCCCAAAGAAGCTGTTTATCAAACCTAATAGCTCCTTCTGCATCATCAAACAATAAATCTTCACGAATTGATGCTTCATTAATCTTGATAAGCCTTCTAGCAACTTTAGCTTGAATATAATATTCATCATTCTCCATATGTGTCCTTGCAGTTGCCCAAAACTGCTGTATCCAGGGCTCAATTATATCAGGTTCCACCAAAAGCGCATAACTGATTGGGGAACCAGTTAAGAAATCAATGATGTCATGGAAGATGACATTGGCCTCTGTTTTATCTAAATTCGCCACCATGTTGTGTTTAGAAACTGTGTGTAGGTTTGCCATGGATGATAGAAAAAGATATGTATTCTTGAATACGTAAGTGTGTGAGAGAGAGAAATATGGAAAAGATTGAAATGAATAAAGATGAGAGGAAAAATCGGGAAGTAGTTATTTATAGGTAGGATTTGAAAAATCACAACCCATAATAACAAAGTTACCGTTATTTGAATTTACCCCTCAATATTACCGTTGGAACAGTACGTTGATAAGACAATCAGTTCTTTCTACGTGCGCAGTACTTTCCAGAGCAGTACTTTCAGAGCAGTACTTTCATAGGACAAAACAGCAGTACTTTTCCATCTTCTTCTCTATAATAACAAACACTCCATGTGGGCATTGGATTGCCTCCCCTTAAGCAAAGCACAGGACTGTCTAACTAACTAACCAGTCCTCCCCTTAAATTTAGCTTAATAATTAATCATGCCAATGCTTACCACCAAGTGATTAAATCTTGAAACATCAAATCCTTTGGTGAGTAAATCAGCTACATTATCATCCGTTTGAACCTTGACAACATTAATGAGCCTATGCTAATAACAATCTCTGATAAAATGATGCCTAATCTGAATGTGCTTTGTCTTGGAATGATAAACTGGATTCTTCACAATGCAAATTGTACTCTCATTATCAATGTTGATAGGAGTATTCTTGAAGTTGAACCCATAATCCAAGAGTTGATTCTGCATCCACAAAACTTGTCCACAACAGCTTGCAACAGCCACATATTCAGCTTCAGTGGATGATGTTGCTGCAATTTTCTGTTTCTTACATTGCCATGAGACTAATCTTCTTCCAAGATATTGGCATCCTCCAGTGGTTGACCTTCTATCATAGTTATCACCTGCATAATCACTATCTGAAAAAGCTTCCAAGTGAAAAGGTGAATCCTTTGGATACCACAACCCCAACTTAGGTTGTTGTTTCAAATAACTAAAAATTCTTTTTACTGCATTCATATGGGAGACCTTAGGTGAGACTTGATATCTTGCACATAAACAAACAGAAAACATGATATCAGGCCTAGATGCAGTTAGATACATAAGACAACCAATCATTGATCTGTACAACTTGACTTCAACTGGTTGACCATCTTCATCCTTGCCCAATGAATTGATAGACTTGATAGGTGTAGTGACTGGCTTCATAGCATCAAAATTGAACTTCTTAAGTATGTCAGATACATACTTGTCTTGACTTATGAAAATTCCTTCCTTTGACTGCTTAACTTGAAGTCTCAAAAAGAAAGTTAACTCACCCATTGAACTCATTTGAAATTCATTCTGCATCAGCTTCTCAAACTCCTTGACCATAGATTGTTTTGTAGCTCCAAATATGATATCATCTACATACACTTGAACCAACATGATATCCTTCTTATCTCTCTTGATGAACAAAGTCTTGTCAATTGCTCCTCTTCTGTAACCATGTTGCAATAGGAAAGTAGAGAGCATTTCATACCAAGCTCTAGGTGCTTGATGTAAGCCATAAAGAGCCTTAACCACTTTATAGACTTTGTTTGGATATGCAGGATCTTCAAAACCAGGAGGTTGTTTAACATATACCTCCTCTGTAATCTTACCATATAAAAAGGCACTCTTGACATCCATTTGATAAACCTGAAATCCCATATATGATGCAAAAGCAAGGAATATTCGAATGGCTTCAATCCTTGCTACAGGAGCAAATACTTCATCCTAATCTACTCCTTCTTCTTGTCTGTAGCCTTGTGCTACTAACCTTGCCTTGTTCTTGATAACATTCCCTCTTTCATCTCTCTTAACTCTGAAAACCCATCTTGTACCAATTACTTTCTTGCCATCTGGTAAATCACATAGTACCCAAACTTCTTGAATTTTGAATTGAAGAAGTTTTTCTTACATAGCTTCAACCTAACTCTCTTTAGTTAATGCTTGAGCAATATTCTTGGGTTCTTCTTGAGAGATAAAACAAGTTAACAGGCATGTTTGATGATCCTTATGATTCAGCCTGTTCTGTTTATAGACAAAGCTAAGTAAAGCATTATGAGGTGTAGAAAAACTCTTGGCTTTGTGTCTTGTAAGCACTCCAGAGTTACAAGGTCCAATGATTTGATCAGTAGGATGATTCTTATGAATTCTTAAGATAGGAGTCTGTGGAACTTCATAATTATCACTCAAATTAGTGAAATCAGCATCTTCATTGGAATCTGAGAAAATACCTTCATCTTCAAACTCATCATCAGTATCTTCCAATCCAGGCATAGTAGGATCATCCAAATCATCCAAAGTGCTGTCAACAGGTGCAACAGTACTTTGGTCAAAAGTACTGGCATCCAAAGTACTGTGATCTAAAGTACTGTGAGAAGTTTCTGCAGTCTTGTTCTTTTTCTTTGCTTCTTCATAAACTCTTCTTTGATCATCATCATAAGAATGTGCTATAACATCTTGAAAAAGCATCTGATTAAGTTCATCTTGAATAGCTTGATCCTCAGTAGACAATGAGGATTTTGGCTCATTAGTACTTTTCTCCTTCTCAACAGTTTTAGATTCTTCATCATGAAAAGCATCAGGTCTAATATGGACTCCATGAACAACATACTGTAAATCTTCTCCATTGTGTACATGTTGATTTTCTTCTCTAACAGGTACATAGTTCATAGAAGGAGTCAAAACTTCAAGATCAAACATCCAATCAGGACCTTTACCCTTCTGATTTTCTTGATCTTCTAAAAATTCAACATGAAGACAATCTTAAACTTTCTTAGTGACTCTGTTGTACACTCTAAATCCTTTTCTGTTGGTGCAATATTCCAATAAATATCCTTCTTCTGACTTGCCATCAAATTTGCCCAAATTATCAATTGTATTAAGAATAGTTAGAGGGCATCCAAAAGGCTTCATAAATCGAATGTTGGGTTTGTTTCCCATCAGAAACTCATAAGGTGTCTTCATCGAGGTTTGGTGATGATACTCATGTTAAGCACATAGCAAGCGGTACTTACGGCTTCGAATTGAATAGGTAATTGTGAATCTGCAAGCATTGTTCTGGCCGCTTCAATCAAAGTTCTATTCTTTCTCTCGGAACACCATTCTCACGTGGTGTTCTTGCAATGTTGAACTCCCTCTTGATCCCTTTGTTGGCACAAAATTCGTCCATAAGCTTGTTCTTGAATTCAGTCCCATTATCACATCTAATACCTCTAACTTTCAGTCTCAATTGGTTTTCAAGTGCTATTATAAGATCATGAATAGCATCAAAAGTATCATCTTTAAATCCCAAGAAAAATACCCAACTGAATCTACTGCAATCATCTGTCACAACCAAGCAGTACTTTTTCTTGTTTAGACTTGTAACAGAAACATGACCAAATAGATCCATGTGTAGCAGCTCCAAAGGTTCTCTAACAGTTCTTTCCTCAAGCTTCTTGCATGAAGCTTTGTGTTGTTTACCCTTCTTGCACGCCAAACAGGAGTGATCATTCTTGTATGTTTTGGAAGGTAAACCTCTTACTAAATTTCCTTTGATCAATTTGTTGATATTCTTGAAATTTACATGGCCCAATCTTCTATGCCATTGATGTGCTTCTTCAAGTGATGCCTTTGCTACTAAACATGTAGCTCTTTCAGAAGAGTGAAGACTCTTCATATCCAAACTATACACATCATTGGTTCTTGGTACTTTCAGTATCACAAAGTTATCATCGGCAAGCTTGAATTCGGTGAAAGAATGAGACATTCGTGTCGATGAATAACACAGGTGCTTTTTATCACAGATTTGAGAGACTGACAAAAGGTTGAACTTGAGCTCCTTCACATATCTAACATTCTCAAAATCTATACATCCTGCTTTGATGGTTCTTTTTCCAGTGATTCTTCCTCCATTAGGATCATTCCCAAATGCAACTCTTCCTCCACAATAAGATCTAAAATCTGACAGAATCTCCTTGTCTCTTGTCATGCTTCCAGAGCAACCACTATCCACAATAAGATGATCTTTAAGCTCCTCTTACGGGTTGCCACGCATAAAGATAAAAGAGTTAGTGTCTTTTAGGAACCCAAGCCATTAATGACTTGTGTTCCCCTTGTGGAGTAACATACTCAAATTCCTTGAGTATGTAATCTTCACGATTTTGTAAACGAATAAAGCATTATCTTTTTTTTTAAAACTTGTGGTGGATTTTCAGCAAGACTTTCTTTTTCAACAAAAATCTCCTTTTCTTTTTCCATAAAATCATCTTTATCAAAAATCTCATTCTTGTTTGTTCCTCATCAAGACTTTCTTTCTTAACCTATTTAGTTTTAACTTCTGGTGTAGAGTCTCTAGATCTAGCTACTTTCTTTGAGTTGTAACGCCTTCTAGATTGATAGTAATTAGATCTCCTTGGGTTCCTATTCCAAAAGGTGTTTGGTGAAATCGAGCAAGTACTTTGAGAAAGTACTGAATTTTGCTTAACAGTACTTCGGAAAGTGTTTGAAGGTACTGGGGGTTTTGAAAAAGGTCTTCTCTGATGGGGGTACCTATAGTCTTGAAAGAAGTTGCTATGGTTAACCTTATGTGAATGGTTCCAAACTAGTTTATTCTCTCTAGGTCTTTGGTTGGCAGTTCTGTTCTTTGGGAACTTGCTTAGGTACTCTGAGTGAAAATCACAGTGCTTAATCAGATGATCAGGACTATAACAAACAAAACACAATTTTTGACCCAAACTCCCAAAATTGCTTCCTCTATGTCTATGACCAAAACTATTATGTCTTCTAGGTGAATGATTAAAACTGTTTTGACCAAAATTATCCCAAAAAGGTTTAGCAGTCTTTTGAAAAGGTTTTCTTAAAGGTGCTGAAGGTGTACATACTTTGAGTTGAAAGTACTGCCTGGCCTTTAACATCATCTACCTTAGGTGTCTTAGGGTTTCTTTTGAGGTTTCAGACCTAGATTGACCAGTAAGCTTTTTTCTAAACTCTAGGTTGTCTATTCCAAAACGAGAAACATCTGGTCTAAGAGGTTGAAAACTACCAGTGGGATGAGGGACAACATGATAACCTTTGTCTTTCTTATATTCAGGAGGTGTTTCACTAATTGAGTCCTCATTACTAGATGTGTCTACATAATTAATGAGTTCATCATCACTAGTGGTTATATCCTCAAAATCACATTCATCCTGATCACTAGGTGGGTTTTCTATGCTATTAAAGTCCATACCAAAACCTAGGCCAGTTTTAATGTAAGCTCTTCTCTGTTTTTCAACATAAGTGACATGAGAAAGACCTGATTGTACCCAAGAAACAAACTTTTCTAGCAATTCATCTCTCTCCTTAGTTAGTTTCTTAATTTCAGAGATCTTATAATTTAACTTCCATTCACTTAATTTTAACTGATAATCCTGTTGTTCATACTTTTCTGCCCAAGCCATTTTATTATTTTCATGTGTTATGATTTTGGCTTCCATAGACTCTAAAGTAATTTGATAACCAGCTACCTCAGACCTAGCCCTTTGATAATTATCTCTTTCAGTAACATAATCATTTAGCACTTTTTGATAAAAATTATGACACTTAGAGCATACCTCAGAAATAGGGAGTGAACTTGGTGAAGTAGCTACCATAGCAAGCAGAACAGGTTCATCTTCACACTCCATGCTCCAGTCAAAGCTTCCATAACCATCTCTAGACTCCATAGCAGCTTGTCCAGGTTCCTCATCAAAAGCTGTGCTCCAGTCAAACTCTTCCACTGATTTCTCCACATCTACCATACAATAGGTTACTGGTTCATCATCAAACTCAGCACTCCAGTCCACCTCTGATAAATTCTCTTGAGCAACCAAAGCTTTTGTTTCAGTAATAGGAATTTCTTTTAGCTCAAGCTTTGGTTTCTCGATCATCTGTTTGCTTGATACTTAGCAAACCTGCATTCCCTTGCAAAATGTCCAGTCTTTTGACAGTTAAAGCATTCAATCTTGGATTTGTCAAAAGTGATTCCCTGTTTTGGTTTGAAGTCAATGCCTCTTCATGTCTTCTTCATAAAATTCTTGATCCTTGCAGTGATCATAGCAACTTGCCACCTGATAGCAATTTCTTCAAGAGCATTGGTATATGTAAAAACATATACCTTTTCGTTATCAAAATCGGACCAAAAAGACCAAAAACTAACCCCTAAAGCCATAAATGTTTGTGTTTTTGTGTTTATGTATGTGCAGGTAACGGATATTGTAAAATGGACAAGAAAAGACAAAACAACGCAAAAACGAGCACGAGAATGGAAGGAGCACGAAGTTACGGGTCCAATGATAATTTTATTAGGAGCATCGAGGCAAGAGTAGAAAAAATTAAATACTAAACGAAACCCGAACGAAGATTGCAATTAATTAAAGATGTTTAAAAAGAAAGAAAAATGGAGCAGCAGAAAAAGGAGGATAAAGGAAAATTAAATGCAATAATTAACAAAAAAAGGCTCTTGGTCTAGTGGATGGGGACATGTTTGTCAAGCAAGAGGTCTTGGGTTCTATCCCCATTAATGGCATAATGTTTGTTATATTTTTTTGATAGCTACATACCCACGAAAATTGGGTCCAAGTTTAGCACCACGAAGCTGCAGCCCAACTTCTTAAATGCCATCGGCCGTCCACTCAGGCCCACGTCCAAGTCCCAAAGCCCATTTGCTATCTATCTCCAAGCCCGGCTAGAAGTCCAAAGTATACCAATCCAGCTGCCATCCAAACGAGCCCAACACCAATTGCAAAAAAAAATCTGCTACAACACTTCATAATTTCAACTTGGGGACCAAGTTTTGTAAGAGCTATTTTTGTACCATGATTGAATAGTTTAGGGGCCATTATGAAAAATTATTAGGGGCCAAAGTGTAACTAGTGGTTTTATAAATACCCACCTACCTCACCTCATTTTATCATCTTTTTATTTGTATTTTGTACCTAAACTCTTGTATTTTATTTTTATGCTCTTTAGTTTTATAAAAGTTTTATTTATTTCTTGCATCTCTATATTCTTCTCATCTCTTAATCTTTTTTATTTCATTTTATTTTTATAAAACTTTTTATAAAAATATGCCATGAAGAGTTGAGTTATAGTAAGATTGTGTGAGTGTATTTTATACGCTCCGTGCACACGCTCAACATATCATATTTATATTTTTATAAAAGTTTAGTTTTTTTTTTTTAATAAAGGAAAGGAAATAAATCAAGGAAAAATAACAAATGAACTCCGAAAATTCCAAATATTTTTTAGAAACATCAGAAAACTGATAGAAGCTCACAGAAAAGTTTTTAGAATTTTCGGAATTAAATAAGTATTTTTTTCGATTTTTATGTTTAAAATAGCAAATAAATCAAAATAAATAGTAAACTAGTTCAAAAAATATGAAAAATTCACACTATCTTAAGAAAACTATGAAAAGCTACCAGAAAATATAAAAATATTTTTTGACGCGTTTTTTTTTGTTTTTTAAAATAAAATACTAAACAGTTTTTTAAAAGAAAAATAACAGAAACAGTTTTTGATATTTTAAAAATACTAAAACAGCTCAGAAAATTACGGAAATTTTATGACGAAAATAAAATATATTTTTGGATTTTTTGTAAAAAAGACAAGATTTTTAGAGACTTTTTACTATTTTTAAGCGAAATAAAACAAGAAATAAGTGAACTTTAATAAAAATAGGCAATAAAAAAAAAAAAAAAAAACTAAACTTTTATAAAAATATAAATATGATATGTTGAGCGTGTGCACGGAGCGTATAAAATACACTCACACAATCTTACTATAACTCAACTCTTCATGGCATATTTTTATAAAACGTTTTATAAAAATAAAATGAAATAAAAAGGATTAAGAGATGAGAAGAATATAGAGATGCAAGAAATAAATAAAACTTTTATAAAACTAAAGAGCATAAAAATAAAATACAAGAGTTTGGGTACAAAATACAAATAAAAAGATGATAAAATGAGGTGAGGGAGGTGGGTATTTATAAAACCACTAGTTACACTTTGGCCCCTAATAATTTTTCATAATGGCCCCTAAACTATTCAATCATGGTACAAAAATAGCTCTTACAAAACTTGGTCCCCAAGTTGAAATTATGAAGTGTTGTAGCAGATTTTTTTTTAATTGGTGTTGGGCTCGTTTGGATGGCAGCTGGATTGGTATACTTTGGACTTCGAGCTGGGCTTGGAGATAGATAGCAGCTGGGCTTTGGGACTTGGACGTGGGCCTGAGTGGACGAAGCTGGATGGCATTTAAGAAGTTGGGCTGCAGCTTCGTGGTGCTAAACTTGGACCCAATTTTCGTGGGTATGTAGCTATCAAAAAAATATAACAAACATTATGCCATTAATGGGGATAGAACCCAAGACCTCTTGCTTGACAAACATGTCCCCATCCACTAGACCAAGAGCCTTTTTTTGTTAATTATTGCATTTAATTTTCCTTTATCCTCCTTTTTCTGCTGCTCCATTTTTCTTTCTTTTTAAACATCTTTAATTAATTGCAATCTTCGTTCGGGTTTCGTTTAGTCTTTAATTTTTTCTACTCTTGCCTCGATGCTCCTAATAAAATTATCATTGGACCCGTAACTTCGTGCTCCTTCCATTCTCGTGCTCGTTTTTGCGTTGTTTTGTCTTTTCTTGTCCGTTTTGCAATATATGTTACCTGCACATACATAAACACAAAAACACAAACATTTATGGCTTTAGGGGTTAGTTTTTGGTCTTTTTGATCCGGTTTTGATAACGAAAAGGTATATGTTTTTACATATACCAAAATACCCCAGACGAGAAGATTGCCGTGTCCTCACGAAATGTAATCAACTCACGCTTCTAAAAACAAAGATTTCAATCTCTTTCTACTAAACCTATGAAAAGTAGCAAAGATTCCTCAAAAGAGATTAAGAAACCCTTATTTCTAAAAACGCCCCGTTTACCTTTTAATTCACATATAGATATTACGGTTAAGCACATTCCAATTATGAGTGACGGTTTGTTGAACTTTCATGTCGATCAATAACTCCAACATTTTTCAAACGACACGTTAGGATCAGTGAGTAGGAAACACAACACAGCGTGAAGTGACCATACGGATAGAATACATCGTCCCTGATTTTTCACAAGTCCCCAAACTAAGCGTAAAATCGAAATCATTGTTAAATATGACTCTAGATGCTAACACTACCCATGGAAGTTACTTGTGTAATTACCGTTTGTTCCCATTTTCCTATTTTCCTCTATTTATTTTATTTTTGGTGAGAAATGAATTTCTTCAAGTTTCTCGTTTTGATAATTCTTATTCGGATAAAGATATGAAGCTAAGTCGATAATTAGTTATTTATCTTCCCTCGAAAACCGTTGCACACAAGAATGAGGTCCACATCAAGGTCCTAATTTCACACGATTTAGGGAGATATCTCCCAGATTCAAAGTTTGGCTTAACACTTATTTCAAAGACATTTGCATTTTGCAATTTAGGCCCTTGGTCTTTTCAACCACTAACTCAACGGGATTACCGTTTTATCGAAGTCTTATTACGACTTTGGATTTTCCTCAACCTTTTAGAAGTCCATGACAACGGGGGTACCGTCGGACATAGAAAACTTTTATGGCTTTTGGATTTTTCAACTTTAATACATTTGGGCTTTATTTCATGTTAATTTTGTGCCAAACTCCGAATCCTACGGCTTTTATAACAATAGAAACAATAGCGACAAACTATCGGGAATCAGTTGTCTATTACACCGCAATAACACGACCTTGATGTGTACCCAAATCTCATGGGCAAGGATTCTCTAAAGAAGAATAAAGAACTAACTATCGTCAAAAACTCAACATCTTTAATTATTATTAGACAAATATGGGGTGAAACAATTTTGTGGGTACAAAAAGCCATAAGTACCTTCGATGGGCTCTAAAGAGAACCAACTACTCCACGCTTAGCATCTAAACTCATAAGTAACTCTATCATTCCTCGATCTCCGCAAATTTAAAATCCCAAATAATGAGATCCTCGGATGCTTAGCCGATAATTAAATTATCTATGGTTAAGGGAACAAGCTAGGGCTCAACACGCCCGGTCAAGTCAGAATTCTATTCCTACTCTCACCAGCGGAAAGTCAACAAGGTGTCAAAACATATTCATTAATTTAGCAAATGCTTCGTCTAATGAAATTAAGTCATGCATATTTAAAGTCACTCAGGGAAACTTGCAAATTCTTGGCCTTTTGAGCTAGAATTCGCATTTTATAGCTTCTTGTCTAAGAGACTAGCAAGGACTTTTCAATCATAAAACTAGCAAAAGCTTACAATTTTTTTTTTAAATTTTCTCATTTTTGCACAAATTTTTCATTTTCTCAGGAAAAACGGGGTTGCGAGAGTACATGACAAAAAATAAGCAAGTGCGGTCATTAAATAAGTATTTTTTTTCGATTTTTATGTTTAAAATAGCAAATAAATCAAAATAAATAGTAAACTAGTTCAAAAAAATATGAAAAATTCACACTATCTTAAGAAAACTATGAAAAGCTACCAGAAAATATAAAAATATTTTTTGGCGTTTTTTCTATTTTTTAAAATAAAATACGAAACAGTTTTTTAAAAGAAAAATAACAAAACAGCTTTTTGATTTTTAAAAATACTAAAACAGCTCAAAAAATTACGAAAATTTTATGACGAAAATAAAATATATTTTTGGATTTTTTGTAAAAAAGACAAGTTTTTTAGAGACTTTTTACTATTTTTAAGCGAAATAAAACAAGAAATAAGTGAACTTTAATAAAAATAAGCAATAAAAAAAAAACTAAACTTTTATAAAAATATAAATATGATATGTTGAGCGTGTGCACGGAGCGTATAAAATACACTCACACAATCTTACTATAACTCAACTCTTCATGGCATATTTTTATAAAAAGTTTTATAAAAATAAAATGAAATAAAAAGGATTGAGAGATGAGAAGAATATAGAGATGCAAGAAATAAATAAAACTTTTATAAAACTAAAGAGCATAAAAATAAAATACAAGAGTTTGGGTACAAAATACAAATAAAAAGATGATAAAATGAGGTGAGGGAGGTGGGTATTTATAAAACCACTAGTTACACTTTGGCCCCTAATAATTTTTCATAATGGCCCCTAAACTATTCAATCATGGTACAAAAATAGCTCTTACAAAACTTGGTCCCCAAGTTGAAATTATGAAGTGTTGTAGCAGATTTTTTTTTAATTGGTGTTGGGCTCGTTTGGATGGCAGCTGGATTGGTATACTTTGGACTTCGAGCTGGGCTTGGAGATAGATAGCAGCTGGGCTTTGGGACTTGGACGTGGGCCTGAGTGGACGAAGCTGGATGGCATTTAAGAAGTTGGGCTGCAGCTTCGTGGTGCTAAACTTGGACCCAATTTTCGTGGGTATGTAGCTATCAAAAAAATATAACAAACATTATGCCATTAATGGGGATAGAACCCAAGACCTCTTGCTTGACAAACATGTCCCCATCCACTAGACCAAGAGCCTTTTTTTGTTAATTATTGCATTTAATTTTCCTTTATCCTCCTTTTTCTGCTGCTCCATTTTTCTTTCTTTTTAAACATCTTTAATTAATTGCAATATTCGTTCGGGTTTCGTTTAGTCTTTAATTTTTTCTACTCTTGCCTCGATGCTCCTAATAAAATTATCATTGGACCCGTAACTTCGTGCTCCTTCCATTCTCGTGCTCGTTTTTGCGTTGTTTTGTCTTTTCTTGTCCATTTTACAATATCCGTCACCTGCACATACATAAACACAAAAACACAAACATTTATGGCTTTAGGGGTTAGTTTTTGGTCTTTTTGGTCCGGTTTTGATAACGAAAAGGTATATGTTTTTACATATACCAAGCATCCTCTTCAATCTGTGAGAGATCTTCTTCATAAGTAACAGGTAAGGTAGCTTGCTGTGCAAAGAATGAGCAGACGACTTCATCTGAGTGGATGGTATTTGTTGGTGTAACTTGCTGAGCAAAGGTGGGAACAGTACTTTGAGCAACAGTACTTTAAGTAGGAGAAGCAGTACTTTTAGTAGAAGTACTGCCTCTCTTTTCAGAAGACACAAAATCTATACTGTGAGACTTTGAACTAGTTTGACCATTCATCTCATGCTCATACACCTTCAAGTGATTATAGAGATCATCAAAGTCCATAACATCCAAACCAGATTGTCCTCTGATCATAGTAGTAATCACATGCCATGTCGATGGCAAACTCCTTAAGAACTTTAGATTATCATCTTCAACTGAGACCTCTGCTTTATGCAGCTCCACATCTGAGAAGATTTTGAAATCTATCATAGGCAGCATCAAGACTTTCTCTTTCACCAACAGTAAAGGTTTCAAACTGTTGCTTCAAAATATTTCTATGCATCTTCTTGGAAGCATCATTACCTCCAAACCTTGTCTTGAGAGCATCCCAGAGTTGCTTTGCATCTTTAGCATCATGGAACTTGAGTAGATGACCATCTGGAATAGCAGACAACAGTATGTTGAGAGCCTTTTCTTGATTCCTTATTGTTGCTGCTGGTAAGACTGCTTTAGGTGGTTTAGGTTGTCCAGGAATCTCTATAGGTTCTGGAACTACTTTATTACCATTGACAATTACATTCCATAATGCATGGTGCGTAATAGCAATGTCTTGCCTCATCTTCATGCTCCATAGGTCTTATTCTCCCTTCTTAATGATTGGTATTCTTAGTGAGGTGATGGATGGGGGTGGAACACTTCAAATCGACATCTTTAGGTTTTAGTTGTTAACTAGGTTTTAAGGTTTCTTCTTAGTCAGAGTTTCCACACAAGCTCTGATACCACTTGTTGGATCGATGTACTCTAACCAAACTAACTTATATAGCTTGTTAAGGGTTTAATAACCTTGGATAAATCCTAAGTTATTAACAATGAAACACTGAGCAAACTCTATTAAGTATGCGGAATTTACTTAACAAAGCTAAGAAGAATTAACTTTAAATTTCAACGATTTTATTAATAACTCTGAATCTGCTTGTTATACAGATTCTTAAACAACTCTAAAACACTAATAACGAACTTCTCTAAAACTCTAATAATGCACGTACTTTAGGATTCTAAAAACATATATCTCTAATGCCAATCTAGGGGTCCTTTTATAGGCTTAAGGATACCCCTAGTCGGTTTACAATTTGTAACCTTGTACGACAAGTAATCTAAACAAAGAATATTCTAGAATAACAAAGCTTTCCATAAACGAATATAGCAGTTCTTTAGCTTTGCAGTACTTTGACTTCAACAACAGTACTTTGACTTTTTACTTAGCAGTACTTTGACTTTAATCAGTACCTTGTCAATCTTTAGCACTTTCATATCCCAACAATGGTGTTATAAGGATGGTTAGGTTAGGTATTCGTTCCCACGATCCCGTCAGAGCTGGAGGGATCTACCCAGGGACAATCCACTAGATAGTGTAGAAGTCCTTAGGCATGATGAAAAAAGGAGAAAAATGAGAATACGGGAAGAGTTCGGACTGAGACAGAGCTAGTACTGGAATAAACCCAACAAGGTTCTAGTAATGAAGTCTTGTTAAGCACTGAAGGGGTTGAAGAATGAAAAAGAATTGAATGTGAAAAGGGTGAAAAGAAATAGCCCTTCATTAATTCAACCTTAGGGCAAAAACGGGGTTCGATACATATGCTACTGGTGTCTACTAAGGTAAAACTGGTATTGAAGACAAGACGTCATGGACCCAGTAAGGCACTGCACCTAACTTCCCAAGCTACTCAAGTTCCTCTTAAAAGGACTTGTTTCATTCTCACGGGGAACCTACATTATCTATCAACTTTCTTTAAGAGATTGTTGATATTGAAGAAGAAGACCCTCTCCCTAGTCTCCGGCATAGGAACCAAATGTGCACAATTGAGTCTAGAGCCAAGAGATCATCAACAATATCTCATTAGGACACAAAATTAATGAAGACTTGTTGTTTCACACAATGTGGAAAGTAAGTATATATTGAGAGTCCTACGCATTATCCTTGTGGTATTGCCAGAACATCCGAGTGATATGTAAAAATATTCACAATGAAGATGGAAATCCTTTTAGAGCCAACATCAAACAAGCTCTGGGTGGGTGACATGTGAGATCTTTTCTAAAGATCAAGCTTGTGACAACTGTATAGAAACAATGGGGCGATTCATTCTTGAATCAACCTTGGTCGAGGAAATGAATTGACGAATACTTTTGGAAAAACCGTTCGATGTGCAAATCTTCTTTTCTCTAGCACATCGAATGAGTCTTCATTTTCAAACATAAAAAGTATTTCTGATTGAAAATTGATCTTTGTTATAAAACCTTCATCATATTGCAAAACTCTTTCTTCTAAGCAATACGCGATTGTTTTCAAATCAATTTTTCATCAATCAGTGAATCTCAATTCGCTGGTTCACTCAAGGAGATTCTTCGGAATTATACCTGATCACAGGCAGTACTTGTACTGATCAACGGGGAACCGTAGGCCGTGCACCTCAATTCAACGAAAGTGATCAAAGACACTTTCGTGCGCTTTATTCCTGTAACATATTGGATTTCACAAACACACTAGATCATAACCACAAGTAGGCGTATAATATGGTTTTAGAGATAGAAAGTTAGAGGTTTGGGAACTTTAGTGAGAGAAAGAAAAATCTTATTATGAGCTCCAACTCTCTACCTTGGAAGGTAGAGAGTATTTATAGTACTTACATAAATCGCCACCTACGGGCTATGGATCAGACATACAGTGGGTAAAGACCCGTCCGTCCTCCACGGTGTTACAAACTAAATACTACTTAACTTGTAATAATCTACGACTACGAGCTTTCTAACGATTACATATACTTGAGGTGACCGACTCTTTAATAACTGGATTTACTAAATCCTAACAATCTCCCCCTAAGGGAGGTCACCTCAAACACACATTAAAAATTACATTGAAATACAAACAGATATTACATTATAGATTGTTCTTGCATTCTTGATGTAGGACTTTGCTCTGAAGCTCGTAGTCATCGATTCTTCATTATTGCATGTTTGGTTAATCCAAGTGGAGGTCTTTATCTGATCCACGTGATAATGAGTTTTGAGCCAGCTTTGAGATCATCAACAATCATAAATCTCTGACTCATCCATTGTGGTGTTGGTATTATGTGATGTTGTGACTTTTGGACCGACATGCTCACATTTTGGATTATGATTTCTTCTCATCAGAGTAGCGGAAGCTTTCGTTGATTCATGATATTGGCAGCAGCGTAGCAGAAGCATGGAGTGAAAATATCAGAGTCATTGATGCAATTATCATGATTTCTTTAGAAATAAATGTGTTGTGTGAGCATGCGGCTATGGATTGACCGCTTCATTCAGATCAGCAGTTAGCAATAAAGCGCACGAAAGTGTCTTTGATCACTTTTGTTGAATTGAGGTACCCGGCCCACGGTTCCCCGTTGATCAGTACAAGTACTGCCTGTGATTAGGTAAAATTCCGAAGAATTTCCTTGACAGGGTTTCGCAGCTGCTCTAGCTGTTCTCAAACCGGAACGTCTCAAAGAAGACAACACGGAGTGAGTGAACTAGCGAATTGATATTCACTGATTGATAAAAAGAGATTTGAAAAACAATCGTGTATCGCTCAATAGAAATTGTTTTTGCAATACAACGAAGGTTTTAATGAAAATCAATTATCAATCATAAACACCTTTTATTTTGAAATATTAGTACACAGTCGATGTGCTAAAGAAAAGAGTTTTTAAGCACAACGACCGGTTTTTCAAAGGTATCCGTCAATCCATAACCTGAACCAGGATTGATTCAAAATATTGAATCGCCCCATTGTTTCTGTTCAGTTGTCACATGGTTGATCTATTGAATAGATCTCACATGCCACCCACCAGAAGCTTGTTTGATGTTGGCTCCAGAAGGCTTTCCATCTTCATTGTGAATATGTTTGCATATCACTCGGATGTTCTGGCAATACCACAAGGATAATGCGTAGGACTCATAAGATATAATCTCTCTTTCCAAATTGTGTGAACCAGAGAGTCTTCATTGACAGTGTCCTATGGAGATTTATTTGATGATCTCGTGGCTCTAGACTCAATAGTGCACATTTGGTTCCTATGCCAGAGACTAGGGAGAGGGTCTCCTTCTTCAATATCAACAAACTCTAAGAGAAAGTCGATAGATAATGTCGGTTCCCCGTGAGAATGAAACAAGTCCTTTTAAGAGGAAATTGAGTAGCTTGGGAAGTTGTAGTGCAGTGCGTCACTGGGTCCATGACGTCTTGTCTTCTATACCGATGTTACCTTGGTAACCACCAGTAGCATATGAATTGAACCCGGTTTCTGCCCTAAGGTTGAATAAATGGAGGGCTATTTCTTTTCACCCTTTTCTTATTTCATTTCTTTTTCATTCTTCAACCCCTTCAGTGCTTACCAAGACTTCATAACCAGAACCTTGTTGGGTTTATTCCAGTTCTAGCTCAGTCTCAGTCCGCACTATTCCCATTTCCCACTTTTCTCCTTTTTTCATCAAACCTAAGGACTTCTTCACTATCTAGTGGATTGTCCCTGGGTAGATCCCTCCGGTTCTGGCGGATCATGGGAACTAATACCCAACCTTATCTTCCTTATATCACCATACATAACGTAAAGTTGGCCGGTCTATTTGGTATTGTTCATCTGTTATTGGAACCAATTGAAAACCATTTGAAAGTCAATCCAGATACTTGTGATCTATTATCAAAACATTTTGTAATTGAATTGTTTTTGATAATTTTAGAAACAAAGCTCCCCCTCAACATGTGCATCATGCATCATTTTGTAATAGAAATAATTTTCATCTTTGAGGGATTGGCTTGCATCTAAGAGTAGTTATATGAAGAATGTGGTTTTCAAAATAGTTGCTCCCCCTCAATATGTGCATGGAAATTTGAAAATGTTTTGCACATATTAGGAAAAGACTGCACATTGAAATAAATTGATCACGTTTCAAATCTTAGTGGTTTAAGATAGATGATCCCCCTCAACATGTGCATGGAAAATTTGAAATCGTTTGGCACATATGGGAAGGAGAACTTGTACATTCTTATAAAACCATTTACCGAATTATCAGATTAAATCTAATTTAAATCACAAATTCTCCCCCGATCACAATTATCAAATCATTTGAGATTTGTAATCTCTGTAGATTTAAATTGATTTTGAAAGCTTTTAAGGAGAATTGTGACTTTATTATGAAAACGTTTTAACTGATAAGGATCGGATTTTGAGACTTTAAACTCCATTGATTAAACATGCATGATTATCTTTTGAAAACAATTGTATGACAAATAACCTTTTGATTTAATTGAAATCATTCTCCCCCTCAATCAATGACATAAGTTGTTGATTGAGAGATAGATATTTTGAAAAACGATAAGTCCAGATGATTTTCAAAAATAGAGTTCGAGTTATTTTTCAAAGAAATTAGTTTTCATAAGATAGTAAGTAATTGTTTATAGAATCTGAGCATAAGATTTGAAAACCAAGATAAAGCATAGTTCTGTTCTTTCTTAGAAAAACGGGTTACTGCCTGAAATGACAATAAACCATTTTTTCACTTTCTCCCAAATTATTTTTTTTAATTTTTTTTAGGAAACGAACTTATGTACATTCGAAGAACATCTAAAGACCCATGACATTCTTTGAAAGTCAACACAAAGTCCGTAGATGATATCGAACAAGGAAAAACATGACAACATAACAATATTTTTGTAAATTTTCAAGATTTTCTAATTTTTATGGGTTTTTGAAAGTTTTATATTTTTCTCTTTGCTTTTTGAAGGTTTTTCAATTTTGTATTTTGCTTTTCGAATAGATATTTACAAGAGATAGATGAAGGAAAAACTTTTACTCCTCTTCTTACTCTTGAAGACGTTTGAGTGTTTCCGGTTGTAGGCTCTTAAGACCAAGTCGTGGAAGGATACTCTCAAAACGTTCTCTAGGAAGAGCTTTGGTGAAGATGTCTCGCTAACGGTATTCAGTCCTTACAAAATAAAGTTCCACCACACCGTTTTCTATTTGCTCCTTGATGAAATGATGTCGTATGTCGATGTGCTTTGCTCTTGAGTGTTGTACGTTGTTGCATGAGAGAGCAATAGCACTTTTATTATCACAGTCTGAGAGGATTTTGTTGAATTCATAGCCATAGTCAGATAATTGGGATCTCATCCAAAGGATTTGAGCACAACAAGATGACATGGATATGTATTCAGCCTCTGTAGAGGAAATAGAAGTACTCAATTGCTTCTTTGAAGACCAACTCACAAGCTTATCACCCAAAAACTGAGCACCTCCGGACGTGCCGACGAGTATCTTGACAACCTGCATGATCGGCATCTGCATAGGCCGTTAGTGACATACCGGTGTCCTTCGGGTACCAAAGTCCCATATTGATGGTTCCTTGGAGATACCAAAGACCCGTTTAACCGCTTCAAGGTGCTTTTTGGTAGGCTTAGCCTGATATCTAGCACACATGCAAACAGCGAACAAGATGTCTGGTCTACTAGCTGTGAGGTACATCAGGGATCCAATCATACTACGATATTTCGTTTGGTCTACCATGATCCCTGAGTGGTCCTCATCTAGTTTAGTACGCTCTATCATGGGAGTGTCAACAGGATCAATAGAATCAAATCCAAATTTCTTTAAAATCTCATTAGCATATTTAGATTGATTTATAAAAATGCCTCCGGGACTTTGTGAAATTTGTAATCCTAAGAAAAATGACATTTGTCCCATCATTGACATTTGAAATTTAGAACCCATTTCAATAGAAAAACGGTCACACTCATTGGGGTCAGTCGAGGCAAAGATAATATCATCAACATATATTTGAACGTGAATTAAATGTTTGCCTGACTTCCTGGTGAACAATGTCGGATCAACTGCTCCTTTGCTGAATCCAGTGGATAGAAGAAACTTTGATAGCGTATCATACCATGCCCTTGGAGCTTGCTTTAAACCGTAAAAAGCCTTCTTCAAACGATAGACGTGAGTAGGATGCTCTGGATTCACAAAGCCTTCAGGTTGGCTGACGTATACGACTTCTTTAAGATCTCCGTTAAGAAACGCCGTCTTTACATCCATTTGATAGACTACCATGTTCTTACGTGCATCATTAGCCAAGAAGATTCTGATTGCCTCGATATGAGCAACAGGAGCAAATGATTCTTCAAAGTCAATACCCTCCTCTTGACGATATCCTTTTGCAACCAATCGAGCCTTGTTCTTTAAAACATCACCATGCTCATCAAGTTTCACTTTAAAGATCCACTTTAGAGCAATGATCATAGCACAATCTGGAGCATGTACTAATTCCCATACATCAAGTCGATCAAACTCATGAATTTCTTCTTGCATGGCATTGAACCAGCTGTCTTCATTCATAGCAGTTTTGACATCTTTTGGTTCGACCTGTGAGAGTACGGAGTTTAAGAAGCACCATAAGGCATCGGTTGCAAGTTGTTTCCGTGTGGATACTGGATAAGAGAGGTTTCCAATGATGTTGTCCAATGGATGATCATGTGTCCATTTTTTGAGGTGTTCATGTGGCTGTTGTTGAGGAACTGATGTAGCAGAGTCGATATCTCCCGATGAAGATGGTTCTGATGATGATTCAGGAGAAAATATGTTTTCAAATGGAGCATCTTCGGGAGTAGCAAAGGGGTTAACTTCATCATTGATGCCAGAAACAATTCCATGATGTACATTCGATGATTGATGATTTGTTGATGAGACAGAGTGATCAGCAGCAGGCGCTTCTTGACTTAATGATATTGAGACTGAAGGGTTGACTTCATTCACAGGGATAGGAGCATCCTCTGTTGATGGAATTGACATTTCATCAGCATTTGGTTCATAGTGTTCATCAAACATTGGATCAAACAATTTCTTTAAATCATCTTCTGATGAAGGTACATAAGGAGTTCTTTGGAGAAGGATTAGAAACAAGAGTAGAACTGATAGGACTACTTGATGAACATTGAGTTGCGAGTTGCGGGTCCAGAACCGGTTTGTCCTGGAGCCATTTGACCGGACAGCTCATCGAACATAACGTGAATTGTTTCCATGATATTTCGGTTTCTCTTGTTGTAGATTCGGTAACCCTTCTTGTTTGGTGCATAACCAACAAAAACTCCAATATCTGCCTTTGCTCTTAATTTACCTAAGTCTTGACCGTCATTCGTTGGATAGCACAAAGCACCAAACACATGAAGGTAGGAGAGATCAGGTTTTCGTTTATGAACAAGTTCATATGGAGTTTTTCCATGAGAGGTATGAATAAGGGAACGATTTTGGGTGTAGCAAGCAGTGGCAATGGCTTCAGCCCATAGAAACATTGGAACCTTTGAATAAATTAGCATTGTTCTTGCGGCTTCCACAAGAGTTCGATTTCGTCTTTCAACTACACCGTTCTGTTGAGGAGTTCGTGGAACACTTCTTTGATGACTGATTCCAACACTTTCATAAAACTGAATTAAGTCTTTGTTAACAAACTCTGTGCCATTGTCTGTTAGAACTATTCTAACAGTATTGTTGAGTCGAACTTGTAGCTGTTTGATAAGTTTGATAAGTTTGATGATGACATCTGGAGTTTCATCCTTTGTCCTCAAAAACTTTACCCAAGTAAATCGAGAGTAGTCATCCACAACGACTAAAATGTATTTCTTCCCATTTATCGTTTGTACTCTCATTGGTCCGCACAGATCCATATGAAGGGTATGAAGAACTTCCATTATTGAGTTTGTGGGTTTTGGTTTGTGGGCATATTTCGTGCTTTTACCCAATTGGCAAGCTGAACAAAGATGATCTTTTTCATATTTTAATCTGGGTAAGCCTCTGACAAGATCCTTTCTGGAAAGGTTATTAATGGTGCCGAAGTTCAAGTGATTGAGACGACGATGCCATAACCATGACTTTGTTTTTGAAGCCTTTGACAGCAAGCAAATTGGAGAAGACTTCATCATGTCTTCGATAGAGATGGTGTATAGGTTAGAACCACGAGTACCTCTTAATAATTCCACACCATCAAGTTCTCTAACGAAGCAAGTATGTTTTCTAAAGGACACTTCTAGATCGGAATCATAGAATTGACCAACAGAGAACAAATTATGACCAAGACCTTCCACATAATATACCCTGGAGATTACACTTTTTCCAACTACATAATCACCATAACCCATAATTGCTCCAAAATGGTCGTTCCCGAATCTAACAGTCCCGATGAATTTACTCACGAAGTTCATGAGCCGCGACCGGTCTCCAGTCATATGCTTGGAACAGCCTGAGTCCAAGTACCACGGAACGATTTGAACGATCTGCAGTTGAACACAGACAAGAATGGATAACTGGATAATTGGGATCCCCATGCAAGAATGGGTTCCACTTGGTTAGTAACAGTGATTGGAGCACCCACATCAAAAGTAGAAACAATGGAATCATTAGAAATAGATGCAGTGCTAGTGTCCATATTTGACCTATTCAGAGTATGTTCATTTCTTAAGGGAATAGTTCTACCAGTAGGCATCCATTTTCTAGTGGGCATTGATTTAGCAACTTTAGGGCAAAGCTCATTAATCTTACGGCCAGTAGGTATCCATTGATAACCTATATTACTAAATTTCCTTTCTGTGGGTTTCCACTGTTTTCTAACTTTCTTTCTCCTTTGCCTTTTAGCCTTCTTAGCTTGAATTTTAACATTAACAGTTTTATCAGGTTTAACGAATTAGACAAATCATTCGCACCATATTCAAGATTAGTAACAGAAACCACGCAATCATCATTACATGTTTTGCCAAAGTAGCAGAATTCGCATTAATTACAGTACGCTTAAAGCTAACACTAGAATCAACACGATTCGTTTTATTCAACTCAAACTTAATATTCCTAGGGTGATCTTCTACTCTCTTCCAATGCACATTCTTAGCTTGCGAGGTCCTATCTTGCTTGGTATTGCCTGGAGGCTTTGACCCGCTTGCTTTAATGTCACTGACTACTCCTGTAGAGGGAATTATGGGAACATTAGTTGATTGATCTACTTTTTGCATTCCTGAACTAGTTGTGCAGGGATCTGAACTACTTGAAGGCACATTAGTGTTCACTTTCTTAAAACTGGGCATAGAATGATTTGAATGCTTGGCACTGGGCATGGAATAAGGCATCACAGCTTTACCTTTTGCACCTAAGGATTTAGGACATGTTGCAATTAAACATTCCAGCAGCTCCTGATATCGTTTGGCCTGAATGCAAGCAAACCTAATTTCTCTATCAAGAGGTTTATTAATGAAATCCTCTTCAACAATCTCATGGAGACATTCTAGACTATCCTTAAGGTGAGCACAATAGTTATGAAACACAGGTTCATTATTCCTAAGATGAGGAGGAATGTATTTAACAGTCACAGTGTATTTGCAGTCTGAGAATGACTTTGATGCAACATTCTCATTAAAAAAAAGTGGCAGTTTCCCATTTTCCTGACTCCTCAGATTCTCAATTTCCTTTTGTAAAGACGTTATTTTTTCGTTGTTTTGGTCACGAGTGACTTTCATTGAATCATATAACTCTTTAAAGTGTCGTTTAATCTTTTCATTTTCTTCTAGAAAACTCTCGTTTTCCTTTTGTAAGGCATTAACTAAGTTTTGAAGATGAAAAGTTTGAGAATACTGAGAATCTAAAGGAGGAGGCATTTGGGATCCAGTCACATTGTTCTTTTCACCCTTTAATTGAGAGATTTGGGCTTTCAACTTTCTGATCGTGTTACAATGAGCTCGAATCTGTTCATCACGTTTGCTAATTTCAAAAACTGCATCAAATTCAGGAACATCCAAGGATGTCTTGATATTTGAGGTTTTAACATTTTCTTTCAGATGTTGATATTTTAATTGCAAAGCAAGATGCTCAACTTCCAATTTAGACAACTGTTTTACCAGGTTATCATGATCATCCTGTTCAACTTTATCATGCATTTTAGACTTAGTTTTTTCAAGCTCAATGACACAATCATGGGAGACTTTCAGAGCAACAGATAATTCATGAAATTGAGAAGCATTAATGGAACAATTTGTAGCAGTGTAAAACACATCTTGAGTAATACATTCAGAAATAAGATTCTCATTCAATGTATGCAAGTTCTTCCTCTCAATCTCATTATATTTTAATTCTCGCTCATAGTCACTAACCTCAACTATCATTGCATCAAATTCCTTTTCAATTTCTTTAATATCTGAATCCATCCCCTTTTTAAGACTCTCAAATTGATCTTTTAGTTTTTTAAAGAAAGGCATGACCTCAGTTAAATAGCATTCTTTAGTTTGCTCAAAACCTCTTTCCCCTTCAGTTATCCCAGTGGGTGTGATCCTTTTCTTACAAGTTTTCTCAAAATCAACAAATAATTGAAAAATAACATATTGACTGATTAAGGTCTTGCTTTTAGTGGCAATAGTTCTAGGAACTAAATGCATTGGTGTATTTGGAGGATACACAGTCGCTGAAGGCATTTTCCTAAGGGGAGGATTTGTAACAACAAGATTCTCTGCTTTTTGCTTATCTAAATCCTTTTTCCAGAACACTTGTTTGGCTGTTAACAAAGTTTGAGGCTTAAACTTGTTCAGGGAAATCCAATTTTCCTTTTTGTAATCATGGGGTTTGATCGTTATATTATTCTCTTTACATTCAGGATCTTCTAGCTTCTTATTCATTTTCTCCCTACATGCATCATCTAATTTTCTATCTTCCTCAGTGCACTCAACGCAACTAGGTTTCTTTCTAGGTTTAAGAATCTCATTACCATCATAGATTACATTATGGACAGCTCTAGCTTTTTTAACAACCTCAGGATTAGGTTCCACAACAAGGGGAATGCTATGCTTATCGCTTAAAACTCTATGCTTAGTGATCAAGTGAGCAATCTGAATGGTATTCCCTTGTACGTACAACTTATTTTCAAGCTTGTTTTTCAAAGTTTTTAGATTGGAAAAATCATTCAAAAGTTTTGATTCCTTAGCATTGAATTCTTGCTTAAGCATTTTAACATTCTCTTAAAGTTCCTGTTTTTGCTTAGCAGTTTTAGAAAGCTTTTCTTGTAAGGAGTTTAACTCTTGTTTTAATACTTCTTCTCTAAAATTACTTTTTCTAATAATTGTACGCATTTGGTCATCCATTTCCTGCTCACGAGTGGTTAACTCAAACTTAGCACGTTGTTCACAAATAGCAACTTGTTCTTTATAGGCATTCAGTTCAGAGATAATAGAATCATTAGGGGCACATGCAGTGTATTCATCAAAGACATAGTCCTCATTGACTGCGGAAGATGCATTACTTGGTACAACCTCACTTTCACTTTGCTTCACATATTGATCATATGGGACAATATTGATATTACCCTCATCATCAATATCTGATTCATAAGTTTCAAGATTTTGTACTTTATTATGCATCTTTTGCTCATCAACATCATCATATAGTTTTAATACCTCTGAAATGATTTTGTCTTTGGATGGATTAGCCTGTTGTGGTGGAGAGAGCTTTGGAGAGACCATAGGTGAGATGCTAGCCATGAAGATTGTTTGGGCAGTAGGTTCATCATCGACCTCAGAGTCAAATGCATCATAGTCAGCTACTTGAAATGCATTTTGATGATTATTACCTATCTCCTGAATTGGCTGTTCATCAACATCAGCATAATAGGTTCGGGCATTTCCCTCAGCAAGGAACAACTCCTCCTCTTCATCCAAAGCTGCTCCATTATCCTGAGCTTGCACAAGCAGCATCTTGTCTCTAAAGTATTCTGCATTCTGTGGACGTTTTGGAGATGTGCAGTTTCTAGCAATATGTCCCTCACCACCACAGTTGCAGCACTTAATTGGCTTTGCTTGACCTTGATTCCCATTCCTTCCCCTATTCTGATTTACCACATATCCTCTACCAACTCCACTTCTTCCCTGTACATACTGCCTTTCTTGAAGTGGTTGTCCCATAATCTTTCCATCTCTGACAACAGCATGATTGTGTAGATTGGATGCAGTTCTGATCTCATTGTTAGTGTGAAGACTGTTGGTATGTGGACTGAGGATCAGGTTTTGTTTAACCATAAGAGCCAGTTGATTAATGAAGTGTCCCATGACTGCATCAGCATCAGCTTGCTTGAACCTCGGATCAGGAATGAGTTTGTGATTACCATTACCCGTGGGTATGACTTGAGATGCTTTGGTAGTAATACCAACATTGGTGTAGAAGGCAGTTGAGTCATTTGACGAACTGGTTTCTCCCTGCTTACATTTGAACTGCTCAAGAATCCCTTTTTCAAACATTGCATGTCTCTCATTCTGAAGAAGGAAGGCATATAGTTGCTCATAGTTTGTGTCCTTCAATCCTTTGGTTAGCTTCACAGAGGTGACAAACTTGTGCCATTCGGGATTCATGTTGTTCACAAACTTCGAGTTCAGCTGAATATTTGGCATAGTCATTCGATATTCCGATATCATTTACAAGCTGGTGGAATCTCACGTAGTATTCATAGATACTCTCATCTGGTTTCATCTTGAAGTGCTCAAACTCATCATACAGTTGTGATTCTCTGTCTTCTTTGGTTAATTCAAAACCTGAGAGAAGCATCTTGACATTATCCCAAACTGCCTTGGCTTCAGTGTTGTGATTGATAAGCTTGTAGATATCTTTTGGAAGACCCTGAAGTATAATGTTAGAAGCCCTGATATCAGCATCGAACCTCTTTTTCTCCTTATCATTGAGCTCATCATACGTCTTTGGTCTATCTATTCCATAGATCATTGTTCCATCTACAGCTGTATCAATTAAGTCTCTTGTAGTCTCAATTTGATAAGGACCTTCATCAATAGACTTGACAATGTTGACTCCGTTTTCCTTTCCAAGACAGTACAATCTGATTCGTTGTGCCCAAGAGTCGTAGTCAGTTCTGTCAAGCATGGGTGGATGAGTATCTGAACCAGCTGCTTGAACATCCTCGGCAACAGTGGAGATAATTGTAGGTACGTTGGTAGACATGTTTAAAGATTACACGGGATTTTATAACTCAATGATTAAACCGGGAAATAGATTCTTTCACGGGATTTTACTAAATCAAGAAAAACCGTATTACAAACAAAAATTCAACCAAGTCGCTAAGAAGCCTTGAACCAAGTCGCTAAGCACCAAGTTGTTAAGTATTATGAAATCAAGTCGCTATAATGCCAAGTCGCTAAGACACAGTCAAGTTGCTAAAGAACAACTCGCTAAGATCTAAGTCACTAACACCAAGTCGCTGAGAATTATGACAACAAGTAGCTAATCACCAAGTCGCTAAGTCGTCAAGTCGCTAAATAGCAACTCGCTAAGGTCCAAGTCGCTAACACCAAGTTGCTAAGAAACTTAAGTACAAGTCGCTAACAAAATTGTAAGCAAGTCGCTACCTTCACCAAGTCGCTACCCGTAGTGGAGAATCCACTAAGTGTACTGTTTGTCGGCTTGTCTCAATAGACAAGTCGCTAGGACCAAATCGCTACCAAAAATCACTACAACTCGCTACTTTTTACTGAAGCAAGTCGCTAAGATGAAATTCACTACGAGAACCAAGTCGCTACCAAGAAAAACTTCAAAAACACACTTTTCAATCCAAAACAAGCTCAACCACAGTGATTTAAGCTTACCAAATCAAAACCCAAGCACTTACAATGATTCTAAACACAAAAGTACACCCAAAATTCAAACTTTAACACTAGAAATGATCCAAATGATGCAAAAACCACTAAACTTTTTCAAACTCAAAAACCACCTAAAAACCACTAGAAATCCAAGGATATGTAAGAGATGATCTAACCATGGCTCTTGATACCATTTGTAACATATTGGATTTCACAAACACACAAGATCATAACCACAAGTAGGCGTATAATATGGTTTTAGAGAGAGAAAGTTAGAGATTTGGGAACTTTAGTGAGAGAAAGAAAAATCTTATTATGAGCTCCAACTCTCTACCTTGGAAGGTAGAGAGTATTTATAGTACTTACATAAATCGTCACCTACGGGCTGTGGATCAGGCATACAGTGGGTAAAGACCCGTCCGTCCTCCACGGTGTTACAAACTAAATACTACTTAACTTGTAATAATCTACGACTACGAGCTTTCTAACGATTACATATACTTGAGGTGACCGACTCTTTAATAACTGGATTTACTAAATCCTAACAATTCCTAACTGTTGTATGCAGGAACACCCGACAGTTGCAGCTGATCAGAATTGAGGAGTCAATCCATAGCCGCATGCTCACACATTACATTCACTTCTAAAGAAATCATGATAGGTGCATATCTTCATCAACTGGCTCTGATATTTTCAATCCATGCTTCTGCTACGCTGCTGGAAATATTATGAATCAACAAAAGATTCTGCAACTCTGATGAGAAGATATCATGATCCAAAATGTGAGCATGTCGGTCCGAAAGTCACAACTTCACATAATGGCGATACTACAATGGATGATCCAGAGATTTACTGTGACTGATGATCTCAATAATGCTCGAAGATCATCAAAAGATGTGGATCAGTTCAAAGACCTCCACTAAAAGTACAAAGCAGTTGGACTTTGAAGAATCACTGCTAAAGCACAAAGAATGCGGACATTGAAGAATTGAAGTCTACGAGTTCGAGCATAAAGACAAAGATAGAATGCTATGATTCAAAATGTAAATCATGGGGTGACCTCCCTTAGGGGGAGATTGTTAGGAATTGGAAATTCCATAAGGAAGTGTCGGTCACCCTAATTATTGTTTAGCATATCTTAGCTCATAGACTTTACTTTATTTAGTAATTATTAGTTAGTTATTAGTTTAAGTAACACCGTGGAGGAAGGACGGGTCTTTACCCACTGTATGCCTAATCCACAGTCCGAAGGAGGATGTGTCGTATGTAACTATAAATACCCTCTACCTCCCAAGGTAGAGGTTTGGACCTTTCACTTAATCTAACCTTCTTTCTTTTGTTTACTTTCTCTCTCTAGGAAGGCTCCCATCTTCCACTTTCTCTCTCTAAAATCAATCTCATTCGAACCTTATATGTGCTTGTTTATGTGTTTATGAAAACCAATATGTTACACACTTGAACATCTCCCTTGTTCTTGTAGATGGGGATGACTTCACTGAGTCTCCATTCTTCTGGCATCTTAGCCCCATGGAAGATATTGTTGAAGAGGCAGGTTAGCTATTCTACCCCTTCATCACCCAAACACCTCCAAGCTTCTATGAGGATTTGGTCTGGCCCTACTGCTTTGTTTCTTCCCATCTTCTGTAGTGCAAGCTTCACTTCTGGTTGGCTAATCCTCGAATAGTAGCACTTTGGTCGAAGGCTAGAGTTCTCTACCTCCCTGCTTCCTTCAGTACTTCCCTCGATGAAAAGTGAGGAGAAATACCTTCCCCACCTCTTCCTAATATCCTCTTTGTTCATAATGGTCCGTCCTCCTTCATCTTTGATATACTTTACGCATCCTAAGCCCCTCCTTCTTCTTTCTCGGGCTTTGGCAATCCTGAATATATCATTAGCCACCTCTTTGGAGTCTAATCTCTTGTACAACTCCTCGTACGCCTTGTCCTTCGCATTAGCTACTACCTTTCTCGCTTCTCGTTTAGCTACTTTATACCTCTCTACTGCGGCAGTAAAGTCGTCTAGGAGGGCCTCTCGGCACAAAAGAAGCTCTCTGAACCTAGATTGTTTCGCTGCAACTTTGAATTGCACCTCCTCGCTAAACCACCAAGATTCCCTGCTGGACGGCTGAGTCCTCGTAGCTCCTCTAGCCACCCTAAAGGAATCCTTTGCTGCTCTTTAATGATGATGGCCAGAGTGTTCCACATCAGGTCCGCATCTCTAGCAGTCAGTTCCTCCGACCAAGTGGAAAGTCCCTCTAAGACTTTTACTCTAAATGAATCTCCAGCCTCACCATAAAAATTCTTCCATAGAATCCTCGGCAACCCGGTCGCAACTCTCCTTGGTTGTTGCCTCTCAAAAAGTGTGTCCACAGCTAACAATTTGTGTTAGGATGAGCATGTCTCGCCTTGGAAAACCCTGCAGTCCCTACATGCTCTAAGATCACTTCTTCGCACTAGCAGATAGTCAATCTGGATGTTGTGACCCCCACTCTGAAAGGTGATCAAGTGAACATCTCTCTTCTTGAAGAAAGAGTTCGCTACTACCAAGTCGTGGGCCATAGCAAACTCTAAAATTGATCGACCTTCGTCATTCCTAACTCCAAAGCCAAACCCTTCGTGGAGTCCCGCGTAACCATCCACTTCTGCTCCTATATGGCCGTTCAAGTCCCCACCTATAAACAAATGTTGGTCCGCCAGGCACCCCCTTACTAGCTCGTCGAGAGAATCCCAGAAACTCTTCTTCTCCACCTTACTTCGGCCCACCGAAGGTGCGTATTCGCTGATAACATTGACGGTCTCCCCATCAATAACTAAAGTAATCGCCATGATCCTATCGCTACTCCGGATCACTTGCACTACATTATCCTTGAGCCCCGCCGCCAAAATAACTCCAACTTCATTTCTCGCTAAACTAGAGCCCGAGTACCAAAGCTTGAAGCCGTTGCCCTCCCTCGTGCTGGAGCCCTTCCATTTGGTCTCTTGGAAGCACGCTATGTCAACCTTATGTCTCCTCAACACATCACCAAGCTCAAAGATCTTACTGGTCAAAGACCCAATGTTCCAACTACCCACCCTAATCCTACGAGAAGACTCTACCCTAGTATAACCCCTACCCACCCTGTACCCGCCTACCCCGCCCAAACCGGCAAGACATGACCTCAAGCGACCATCACCACCTAAAGAGTCTATCCTAACCCCAACAAACTACAACCAAGAGAGAGGCACAAAAGTAAAAGGGGAATACAAGCAAACACAAAGGGCACAAACAAAAAGTAAATAGCACCACAATAGAAGCACCAAGCATACGAGACTCGGCAACTAAGGCAAAAAAACCACGCAAAGGGAGCTAAAGAGGAGAAAGAAGCAACAGGAAAGCACCAAACAGCAGGGGCCAATACCAGAAGCAAAGCAAAACCAAAACAGTAACAAGGCTATAGAAAGAAGAAAAATAGAAAAAGAAGAAAAAATAAGAAAAATTTAGGATAAGAGAACTTAGCCGCCTGAAAAAGAAATTTTTCGATGGTCAACGGAGGTCAACTGCGGCAGAAGCGGCGGAAGGCGGCGGCCGGAGGTGGCTGAGTGGACGGGGCTACCCGGATCAGACTCGAGGTTGACAGGTGGGCCTCCACTCTCTGGAGGTGGTGTTCCAAAAGGCCTGGAGGTCGCCGGAAAAAACCAAAACAACCTTTTCACCTTCGCCTGCGCGTGGAAGCGCGTGACTGCACCTGAGGGTGACGGTTTTGAGGGATAAAGGTCGGAATGTGGTGGGTTAGTAGGTGGTGGTGTTTTATTTGAGAAAATGGTGGTGATGGTGGGGTTAATTTTTTTTAGAGAGAGAGAGTACACGAAAATTTTTAAGGAGAGAAAGGTTACTGTTTTAGAGAAAACGTCCAAAACCCATATTCACAATCAAATTACTAAACTCGTGTGGGAAAAAAATCATAGCTAAGGAAAAAAGAGTGCAGGGCGTATATTCTCCTTCTGATGATTAGATCACTTAAGTTCATTGAGTCTTCCAATTCCAATGTCGTAAACCAACTTCTTAAATGTTGAAGTAGGAAGTGTCTTGGTAAACAAGTCTGTTAGGTTCTCGCTTGAATGCACCTTTTGAACAAAAATATTGCCACTCTTCTGCAAGTCATGAGTGAAAAAGAATTTCGATAGAATATGCTTGGTTTTGTCACCTTTGATGCATACGTCTTTAAGTTGAGCAATGCATTCTGCAATATCTTCATGTACATCTGTTGGAGCCTCTTGGCCTGAAATAATTCCACATGATTCACGAATATGTTATATCACACTTCTCAACCATACGCATTCTCAACTCACTTTGTGGATGGCCAAGATCTCTGCATGATTTGATGAAGTGGCACTCATTTTTTGCTTTACGAAATGCCATGAAATGGCAGTGTTAGAACTTGTGAATCATTTCTATATCCTTCCTTTAATAAATATTCACTAAGGAGACTATACCAGATTCACCCATATTGCTTCAACTCATGCAAAGATTTATTTAGTTTAATTTCATATTGTTCTCGAAAACTTGTTTTACATGATTCAGGCCGCTTGAACCCAACTGGAAGCTTCATGAATATTTTTGTATCAATTGAGCCATATAAATAGGTTGTCACAACATCCATTACACGCAAATCGAGTCCTTATTGTATTACCAGACTAATCAGATAATTGAAAGTGGTTGCATCCACCACATAATAAGTCTCTTCATAATCTATACCCGGTCTTTGTGAAAAACCTTGTGCCACCAAGCGTGCTTTGTAACGTGTAACTTCATTTTTTTCATTTTGTTTTCGCACAAAGACCCATTTATACCAAACACGTTTTATACCTCTAGGTGTACGGACTACCGGTCTAAAAACTTAACGTTTCTAAAGAAATATTAATTCTGCCTCAATTACGTGTTTCCATTGTGGCCAATAATTTGTATTTTTGCATTCTGGAACTGACTTTGGTTCTTCATCCTCATCATTTTCCAGAACTTCTAGCTCTACATTATATGCAAAAGCATCATTGACCTCGATTTCATTTAGGTTCCATACCTTTCTAGACATGTAAATTTATTGAGATATCGTCATTTTCAGGTACCTAAGGTTCCTCTTGAACCGTCATGTCTAATGTTCCTATAGAGGACCCTTCTGGTGCATCTTTAACCTCAACTTAACCATCTTGATTATATGTCCCCTTTTTCAAGGATTTTTATCTTTGGAACTGATTGGTCCGCCACGCTTTAGGTGTATTTTAGACTCATTAGCAATTTCTGAATGTACTTTAGGAACGTCAAATTTAATAGGAGCATTAAGAGCTGGTATATGTGATTTGGTTACTCCTTTAAGGTCAGTAAATGCGTCTGGTAATTGATTTGCTAACCCTTTTAAATGAATTATCTTTTGAACTTCTTGTTCATATTCTTTTGTTCGAGGATCAAGATGAGATAATGATAATTCATTCCAACTTATTTCACTTCCCAGCTGTTTATATTCTTCCCCTAATGTTGGGAATACTGACTCATCAAAATGACAATCAGCAATCGAGCCATAAACAAATCCCCCATTGATGGATCTAAATATCTAATTATAGACGGTGAATCATACCCAACATATATTCCCATCCTCCTTTGAGGTCCCATCTTTGTATGTTGTGGTGGAGCAATTGGGACATATATAATACAACCAAAAATTCTTAGATGAGAAATATTTGGTTCCTGAAAAAAAACCAACAGTAATGGGGAGTAAGTATGGTGACTTGTTGGCCTGATACGATTTAGTGTTGTTGGATGTAGAACAGTGTGGATCCAAGCATAAACTGGTAGTTTCGCTTTCATAACCATGGGACTTGCATCTGAATCCGCTTGATAAAAGACTCAGCAAGCCCATTTTATGTATGAACATAAGCTACTAAATGTTCTATACTTATCCCAATAGAAATAAAATTGGTAATGTTGGGATGTAAACTCACCAACATTGTCCAAATGTATTTTCTTTATAGGTTAATCTAGAAAATGTGCTCCCAGTCTTATTAATTGAGCAAGTAATCTCGCAAATGCTATATTGAAACTTGACAATAAACACACATGTGACCATCGAGTCAATGAATCGATTAAAACCATAAAGTATCTAAATGGTCCGCAAGGTGGATGTATGAGCCCACATATATCCCCTTGGATTCTTTCCAAAAAATTAAAGGATTCATTCGCTATCTTAGCTAGTGATGGCCGTGTGATTAATTTTCCTTTTGAGCAAGCAACACATGTAATATCTTTATTTTCTAGAACCTTATGGTCCTTTAATGTCCTTTTTAATTTTTTATTATCTTTCACATTATTATTGAACCAGGATGGCCTAGCCGATCATGCCAAACGATAAATTTTTCTCGATCAATAAGTTTTTTATTTATGACAACATTTGTTTCAACAATATTAATCTTAGTGTAATACAACCCGGATGAAAACGCATGTAATTTTTCTAACACTTCCTTTTTACCCAAAGTCACATTCGTAATATGAAGGTACTCATAATGTCCTTAATTTGTAGTCTCAATATGATATCCATTTCGACGAATATCTTTAAAACTTAATAAATTCTTTTGAGAAATGGTGGAAAATAGTGCATTGTCAATATTAAATATTGTTCCTTTGGGTAATAATATATGTGCTCTTTCATAACCTTTTATTAGCTTTGCGCTACCCGACATAGTACTAACATTTGATTCTTGTAGGTTTAAGTGTGAGAAGTATTTCTCCTTTTTAAGTATCGTGTGTGTGGTTGCATTATCCATTAGACATATGTCTTCATCATTAATAATAAGTTGCGCTACACGATCCATATTCTTCAAAATAAAACACATATTATAAGTAAAATGTTTAACGAAATAATTAAAAGGAAATAACATGTTTTAGTAAGCCAAGCGAGTAATTATAGATAAAGTGGGTCTCATAGGACAACATAGGTAAATTTGAAAGAAAATAAACGAAACAAAAACGAGATCATCATCTACGTGAATACAATTTATTCTTGGCTTTATTGACCCTCTTATTATTGGCTTTATGGATCATTCATTTGTGAGGAAATTACTGACAATCTTCCCATCTTCATATGCAAAATTAAATTCGACCCCTTTTCCTTTGTTTTTTGGGATCGTTGGTAGAATTCCACCAAATGTTTAGGTGTGCAACACGCAGGCCCAATGATTAGCCCGCCGCATTGATAACATGCTCTTTCTATGGAACCCTTTGGTTTTTCACCTCCATCATTTTTTATTATTTTCCCATTATCTTGCCACTTTTTGTCACCACTTGTATTCCCAAACTGAAAACCATGATAATTACCTCGACCAAAACCACGTCCTTGGCCACGTCCACGACCACGTCCTAGTCCACGGCCAGATCCACGACCGTGACCTCCATTTTGGTTATATGTTACCACATTTGCTTCTCAAAGTGGAGCAAATCTACTTGGACGTGACTCATGGTTTTTCATCAATAATTTAGTGTTTTGTTTCTCGACAAGTTAACATGAGATCAAATTACAATACATTTTAAAGCCTCTTTCGTGGTACCATAGTTTTAAAAAGCGCGCCTAAGGCGCGCCTCGGATCAAGGCTCAAGCTCTAGGGATTTTTTCGGATCGAGGCTCACGACATGCATGAATCCCATAAAAAGCGCAGCTCCTTGGGGCTCTTTACGCCTTGGGGATTTTTTCGCCTCGGAGATGTAACAGGTTTTGGGGATTTTTTTTCTAAATATTAAAATAAGATACATGGGCCTTATAAGTTATATGCATGAGCCTTTTAAGTTATGTCTAATAACCCTAAGATGGAAAAGAACTAAAACACACAATCAAGTGGGTAACGATAGATTCTGATCATTTTACAAATATGTAATCTCTCTTACGTCATAAGTTTATATCTTGAACTGATTTTTATTGATGGTTTATCTTATTGATTTGTAAATAACATCATAAGTTTATTTTATCTTCAAGCATCACACTATAGGGTGAGTATTTGTATGATTTGTAATATTAAACTGATTTTATGTTTATTTTATTGATTGTTATTTTTTAACAAGTTACTTTGTTTCATTAAGTATTTTTTTTATGACATATTATCATGAAAATGTGGCATTATGCCTTGAATATTAATATGTTGCTTGCTTGATATTTTGGGTTAAATTATGAGCTTTGTTAGATGTAAGTCTGCAAGTGTAGGACACAAGCATATTTAGTCTGATATGGATTTTAATCTATATGTAGTTCATCGAGCCAAAGAGTTGATTCATTTGAGAAGTGACAACTGATCCATTTTAATCTTTATAATGGCTATATGTGTCATGTATTATATATTTAATGTTATTTTGTGTCATTTAAGCTATATAAATGGTCACATATATTATAAAAAAAACTTAATGTATTTAGCGCGCCTCGTATTCGTGAATCCCGCGCCTTGCTATGTGCCTCGCCTCGAGGCTCTTTGGTCCCCTTCGCGCCTTAGTGCGCTTTGAACCTTTCAAAACATTGCGCGGTACTGTTGTTGCAATAGTAAATTAGAGGCATGAAATGTAGAGAATGTTTTCTCAATCATTTCTTCATGAGTGATCTTTTTCCCACACAAAGTGAATTGGGAGGTAATTTTAAACATAGTAGAATTATAATCACTCACTGTTTTGAAATCCTGGAACCTTAAATAAACCCAGTCATAGCAGGCTCTCGCTAAAATCACTATTTTTTTATGTGCATATATGTCCTTTAAATGATTCCAAAGGACAAGCGGGTCCTTAACAGCGAGATGTACATATTTTAAATTCTCATGGAGGTGATGATTTAAGAATATCATTGCCTTAACCTTTTATTCAACAATTTTTGTCTTTCCTGCTTGGATTGTATCACCAAGACCATTAACACCACGATATATCTCGGCACCCTGAACCCAAGACATATAGTTTTGTCCACTTATGTCCAAAGCCAAAAATTCAAGTTTCGCAAGTTAGATCTGGCTAGATATATTATCAAATATATGCAAGTTAACATTTACTCAATTTACAAAATAACTCGTCAGTATGCCATGTTACTAAGATTTTGTTAATTGTTAAACACGAAATACATTATGAAGTAATCAGATGCATACATTATGAAACACGTTGATCAAGTAAATTATATAATATCAATTAATTGAAAGAAAACATATTATAATCTAGCAATATGACATTTAAAAAAATATACAACATTTTATAAATATTTACTAGCTAAAAGACCCGTTGTTAGGACCGAAAAAGTATAAGATTTATGTGGTTTGGAGGTCTAGGTTGGTGGAAGAAGATGAAGATCTTCATCTTTTTTAGAGAGAAAAACTAGAGAGAGGGAGGAGAAAACAATGGAAACTTTTATTGATGAAACAAACACACACTAACCAAATGATTCACCTCACCCCTCATGGAGAGTCATGAGGGGTATTTATAGGCTCTAACTTTGCCACTTAAACGATACTAGTCCTTATGGGCAAAGTATACTATGCATCTAGTCCAATTCACGTAAGTGACGTTATCTTTATAAAAAGCGAGGCTAACAATCTCCCTCCAAGATAGCGTCACACGTGAATGGTTACAATGAGACCTATAAATACGAAACAAAGTAAATTACAATAGTAATGAACAATGTTGACTTTCTTGAAGCGCAGAGTCTCTGTAGTCTAGATACTGAGGCAAACTTGAAGTTCTCCCTTCCGATGACCTCGGCATTTGATCTTTGGAGCTGACGGCACAAATTCTTGTAGCTCTGAACTTCAACTGTAACGGTCTAGTTAGGTTATTACTCCCTCCTATCTAGTGAGCCTTTTTTCTTTCTTTTGCTCCCTCCTGAACCGACAACACTCTTCCAACACGTCTTTAATCTTCAGACACGCAGCGGAGAAAGTAAACTCTTGAAGCACAATGGTTGTCGTTCTGGGAACATCGTAACAACATGACTCACTTAGTATTGCATCCAAGTTGGTAAAAAGCCCCGATGTACACCACACTACTTATCCTTCTTCAGTCTTAAGCAAAAATCCCTTCGTAATCCAATCACGGAAGATGAAATACCAACTTCTCCCTCCTGATGGTTGCGAGCTATCGGAATCATCATAATGTTGCGTACATACTGTATTACCTTCTTCTTGATGCAATATAAACATCATAGCTTGATCAAAATTCTGTGAGAATATGTCGCAAAAATACTCTCAATAATTTTCTCTAACCAACCTTTTATCGAACCTCCTTCGAATTCACCAGCTAATTGTAATGACCACATATGGAGATAACCCGATACGACTAACTTGAAAAGGAAGCAAACATCCCAACTTTGTGACTTACTGCTTGTTCTAAATTCTTGAACAATCCACAACGCCGTGTGACACTGAGCACTACAACGTAACTCCTTAAAGTGATGGTTACACACTGTGAGCACTACAACGTAACTCCTTACTAGTTATAACCAGATTTTCAAATTTCATAATGTGCTCCAACAAGTTATCTTGAGACATGCATCCAACCAACCAACGTCTCAAAGATAAAGAAGTCCACCAGTGAAATATCACGTCAATTTCTTGTCAATAATACCGTACAAAAACCCCGTAGTCATTTTTCAAATTTTGCGCAAGCCGTGAATATTGTATCCCTCCGTGAAAATATACCATACCAAAAATACTCTATCTAATCAAAAAGTTATATCCAATTAATGAAATTCGGATAACAACTTTTTGTGTTAACTAAATTTGTTCCATCATACCGTCCCACGAGAATCAAGTCCATGAAGAAGATATAATGGTCCAGCCCATCGTTTAAATCTATACGGCCCAAATCCAATATGCAAAACCTGATCCAAATTCACTCAAATAACTTCCACTTAACCTAAACCTAATATCACTTAAGAGATAGAAAACGCCTCCACATTTTCTTATCATACATATCTGCTCTCACCAACAAACTCTATCTCACATCATATCTCATCTCAGCTTTTATCATAAACGAATCTTATGAATAGACTGCAAATCCAACACATCTCACACAAAAGAACCGTACCTTTTATAATATATTTCCATTCTAGAACGAATCAAGAACTTGTCGATTGTGGCTTCAAGATCCTAATTGGGTCTCGGGGTAAGGTTTTATTCTTTTTTGTCTGAACGAATGAAAGAGATGAGGTAACATACTTGTTAATCTCATTACTTTAACTTCGTAAAACAATCACAGTTGGGGTCGATGATGGTGTTTGTTCAACGAAAAAAAACTTAAAAAAGATTGGAGAAAACGTTGAACTATTCTGAGTTCTTTGTTGTTATACTTGTCGCGTTTAGATATGAAGTGGAGATGGGATTGTTATGATTGTCATATAGGTGTAGGAGATGGAGTTGGATTTGGATCAGTTAAGATTATTTGTGGACAGATGATGTTTCAAAACTGAAGTTGTTTATTTTGGTATTTTGGTATAGCTTTGTGGTCGTGGTCTTTTGGTAAAGTTTACGCGTAGCTTTTTGTAATTTCATTTCAGTTTTTACGCGTAACTCTAAGCTTATGCGTAAGCATACGCGTAACATTTTATGCGTAACCTTACGCGTAAACTTAGCTTAGCCGTAAAGCCAGAAGCTTAGGCGTAAAAGCATACGCGTAACATTTTCTTATGCGTAACTTCACAGCTACGCGTAACTTGCTCTGTAGATGGATCCTTATGCGTAAGTTTAGGGTTTTGACCACTTTTTCCGACGAGTTTTCCGACTGAAAAATCCGACCAGTCTTCATATAAAACCCAGAAACAGCATAAAAACTGCTTCTTTCTCTCTGTTTGACCATGAAAAGATGAAGGTTTGACCACAAGTATTTCACGTATTGGTATAAAAAGTCCCATAAATGACTGTTTGGACAAGGTGACCCAAGACAGATGATAACAGATGAAAGACTGGACTTTTTGTGTTACAAAAAAAAAGATACGAAACATATTGTTAAAACTGTTAACCCACAAATCGGAAAAAAAATTTCCGACCCACATAATAAGCACAAAAACAGTCAACAAACATGTATAAAAACCAACATAAATCAACACAAGATAACCATGGCTCTATACCACTTGTTAGGACCGAAAAACATATTGATTTATGTGGTTTGGAGGTCGTGGTTGGTGGAAGAAGATGAAGATCTTCATCCTTTATAGAGAGAGAAACTAGAGAGAAGGAGGAGAGGATAAGGATAAATTTATTGATAAAACACACACTACACTTAATCCAATCACGGAAGATGAAATACCAACTTCTCCTGTCCTACCATCTTATCGTCTTCAAAAAGAATCAGAATACACTGAAGAGGATCAGAAACAAGTCGATGCAGATGACATGGCAATTCATATTGTCCAACTGGGTTTACCAAGAGACATCTTTGCTGCTGTAGACAGTTGTGAAACTGCTTTCGATATGTGGGAACGTGTTAGACGGCTTTGTCATGGAACAGAAATTGGTCAACAAGACATGGAGAACAAGCTGTTAACTGAATGGGAAAAGTTCACTTCAACTCCAGGAGAATCCATTGAATCCTACTATGGAAGGTTTTGTACTTTGATGAATGAGCTTATCAGAAACAAGTTAGCACCCAGAACTATCGTGCAAAATATCAAGTTCCTGAACAATCTTCCAGAAGAATGGGGACGATATGTCACTATTGTCAACCAAACAAAAGACCTACATCAGTTGAACTTTGATCAACTAAACGATTTTCTGAAACAAAACCAAGCTGAAGTGAATGAAGTCGGGAAAGAAAGATTGGCAAAGAATCATGATCCATTGGCACTATTTGCAAAGACTCAACCCTCAGTGAATACACAACAACAAGCTTCATCATCTTCCACCAACAACAACTTGCAGCAATACATTCCACAACCACAAGCTGTCTTCCCTCAACAACAATTCTATCCACCAGAACAACAAGTCATTCAACAACAACAGCAGTATCCACAATACCAGGAACAAGGAATCACTGATCCTGAAACTGAACAAGAAGCTGTTTTGTTACAGGCATTTTCTTTCTTGGGTAAAGCATTCAGAAGTCGCTATTCCACAACAACTAACAACAATCAAAGGATTTCATCAAGCACTCGCAACAGGCAAATTGCACAGCCGGGTGTGAATATGGGTAATCAAGGTCAAATGGTTGGAGTTATTGGGAATCAGCAAGGATATGCTACTGGATTTCGCATGGGTAATCAGGCGGTTCCGTATGGGACAAAATGTTGGGAATAGAGCAGTGGGTAATCAGAATGGGAATGTTGCAGCTCCAGTCGTTGGTAATTATGGAAATGTGAATCAGGGTAATCAGGTTAAGTGTTACAACTGTCAAGGAGTGGATCACATGGCAAGGAATTGTCCTACTAAGCCGAAAAAGAAGGATCTTGCGTATCTTCAGAAAGCTATCTTGTTGGTACAAAAGGAAACGCAGGCCTTCAGTTGAGTGCTGAGGAACATGACTTTATGGCTATTATGGATGATTTGGAAGACCTCGAGGAACTCAATGTAAACTGCATCTTCATGGCAAATCTTCAGGAGACTAAGTACGACACTGACTGTGACGCACCTCATGTCTATGACGCCAACGCAGTATCTGAGGTACCAATCATTGATCCATGTTATAACAATGTCATACTTGATGTGTTTACTCATGACGAACAGCATTCTGTGACGCCAGCACCTACTTATGATACATACATGGACAATCCGAGTTGTAGCAATACTAACTCTGAAACTCCAGATGTGGATCCTAGTGGAGGCTGTGTGGCACAAAATACTGAGACTGATGAGGAAACACGTGCTTACTTTGAATCATTAATAATTAACTGTGGCATTGAAATTGAGAAAGTTAGAACGGTCAATCGCGAAGTTAAGGCAGCGAATGCTAAATTGACCGCTGAGCTTGAGAGTTACAAAGAGAACGCAAGAGCCTTTGAATTTCATAAAAACAAAGAATCAGAATTAGAAATTGGTTACCAAAATTCTGTTTTAAGAGAAAAAGAACTGCAACTCAAGTATGACACACTTGATGTGAATTTGAACGTTAAAATAAAATCTTTAAACAAGGAAATTTCTGATCTAAATGACCAACTTTCTAAACAAAAAGCACTGTTTTCTGATCTTGAAAAAGAGAAGAAACAATTGATTGCTGATTTTTCAAAACGAGAAGATTCTCTTCTTGATGAAATTATTGATAAGAATGAAAAGATAAAAACTTTGGACAATTTGCTTCTTACAACGGGTCATTCCGCTAAAACAAACAAGATGCTTTCTAACCAAGTTAATCCGATTTTTCATACTGCACATAAAATGGCCCTTGGTAACAACCCTTCTTCGTTCCTCAAGAAAGCTCAGAAATCTCAGAATGTGTTAAACAATGGAAATGATTTGCATGCACCCATAATTGTACATGATTCTCTTGAAACGTTGGAACTATCTGAGGAGAGTAGATCAAAAATGAAACAAAAACATCCGGAAATCAAACCAATTTATTATAACAAATGGAACAAAATTAATGGTATTTCGTTTGTTTCTCATAAAGAACAATCAACGTTTTCCACCACACCAAGTGTTTCAAACAAAGTGTCAACACTAGTTTCAAAATCAGTTTCAAAACCAGTTGTTGTCTCCAAATCTCTTTCGAACATTGAACAAATGTCTTCAAACAATCCTTTTAACACAAGTGATGCGCAAAGTATTTTAGAAAATGTGAAAACTAGAATTACGGATCATGGAGACGATGAATGTGAATTTTGATGAACTTTCACATATGGCTTCTGAGAGACTCGCTCTAGAACCCGCACTAAACCAGCAGACTTCTGGACACATCAGTTCAGGACTCGTACCTCAAAGAGCTCAATCAACTTCGCTTGACAATCCTAAAGAACAAGAATGGGAGAATTTCTTCGAGTTAATGTTCGATGAATACTATGGTGAAACCTCGACAAATGCATCAAACCATCATTCCGCTGCACCCGCTCAAAATCTTCCACCACCACCAACAGAAGATGCATCTACAACGGTCGAAACCAATGCACCAACTCCATCTACATCTACTACAGTTATTGCACCCGTTCTACCAGCAGTTGATGAGCAAAACCAAAGCCAGAACGATGCAACGTTAGATGAAGAATTATTTGAAAACCCGTTCGCTACGGAATCAGCTGAATCATCTTCAAGCTTACGAGAACCATCTAACTCGCATACATTTAATCAACGGTATCCTTCTACTCTGAAGTGGACAAAATACCACCCAATTGAACAAGTTATTGGTGAACCTTCAAGGCCAATTCAGACGAGACGCCAACTTGCCACCGATTGCGACTTATGCATTTACCTTTGCTCGATTAGCAATATAGAGCCAAAGAACATTCGCGAGGCATTGGCAGAACCCGCATGGATAGAAGCGATGCAGGAGGAAATTCTCCAATACCGTCTACATGACTCTTGGGAAATGGTTCCAAGACCAATTGACATTCGCGTCATTGATCTCAAATGGTTATGGAAGAACAAAAGGGATGAAGAGATGACTGTAATTCGCAACAAAGCTCGTCTTGTGGCCAAAGGATACAGACAAGAGGAAGGGATAGATTTCGAGGAGTCATTCGCGCCAGTAGCCAGACTTGAAGCAGTCAGGATATTCTTAGCCTATGCAGCTCACAAAAACATCACGGTTTATCAGATGGACATTAAGACCGCATTCTTGAATGGAACTCTGAAAGAAGAAGTGTACGTGAGTCAGCCAGAAGGCTTCGTCGACTTGGAACATCCAGACTACGTCTACAAACTCAAAAAGGCAATCTATGGATTGAAACAAGCTCCGAGAGCGTGGTATGACGAACTGTCCTCTTTCATTATCCAAAACAATTTCACCAAAGGAACAGTTGATCCTACCGTGTTTACACAAAGATGCAAAAACGACATTTTGATTGTTCAGATTTACGTGGATGACATCATCTTTGGGTCCACTAATCCGAATCTTTCAAAACATTTTGAAAATCTCATGAAAAGCAAATTTGAAATGTCCATGATGGGGGAACTAAAATTCTTTCTTGGTTTACAAATACATCAATCCCCTCGTGGAATTTTTATAAATCAAGCTAAATATAAGACTGAGATTTTGAAAAATCATGGTATGGATAATTATGATTCGGTCGGAACACCAATGGTAACTTCACCAAAAATTGGAGCCGATTTGTTTGGAAAACCTATTGATCCGAATAAATATAGGAGCATGATTGGTTCTCTCATGTACCTTACTGCTAGTCGACCCGATATTCATTTTGTTGTTTGCTTATTAGCACGGTTTCAGGCAAAGCCTACCGAACTGCACCTCAAAGAGGTTAAAAGGATCTTTCGGTACCAGAAGACATCCATTCACATGGGACTTTGGTATCCGAAGGAATCCGGATTTGATCTAATTGCCTTTTCGATGCGGACCACGCAGTGATCAAGTTACAGAAAAAGTACATCAGAGGAGCACAATTTTTGGGTGAAAAGTTAGTAAGCCGGTCTTCAAAGAAACAAGATTGCACTGCACTTTCAACCGCTGAAGCTGAGTATGTGTCTCTATCTGCGTGTTGTGCTCAAGTTCTATGGATGAGAACACAACTCACATATTATGGCTTTACTTTCGATAAAATACCTATGTATTGTGACTCGAAAAGTGCCATAGCCATATCATGCAATCCTGTTTATCACTCAAAGACTAAGCACATCCGTGTCCGCTATCACTTCATCAAATAGTACGTCGAAAATGGTACTGTTGAATTATTCTTCGTGAAGACTGATTATCAACTCGCCGATCTATTTACTAAAGCCCTTCCAAAAGAAAGGTTTGATGATTTAGTTCGACGAATTGGAATGCGAAGCCTAACCCCTGAGGAGTTAGAACGTCTTCTCGAATCTTCTTGAAAATGATTTGTTTTCCAAAAAACTTCGCTGTAAATATTTTTGAAAAACAAAATACAAAATTTGAAAAATCAACAAAAGCAAAATATAAAAATATAAAACTTTCAAAAAATTCAAAAACAATATAAAATCAAAAATCCAAAAACATTCTTCTCACGACATGTCTCTCGTATAATCGATATTATGTATGTTTCTAGAAATGTCATTCAACAATGATACGGGTATGTACAGATGCTTGAGCGAGAGTTCTTTAATGTTTTTCAAAACATGTCGTTTCTCAAAACTTCTTAAACTATGGCTTTCGTATACTTCAGTATGAAACCCGGACTAAAATGATGACTTTTGATTATTTTTCAAATCAAAACTCGTGCTTTTATAGAAAAAATCAAGTGTACGCTTCAGTGCACTACATTTAAAACTGGTGAGAAATCATCATCATCTTGAGCACCTTTTTCAAGATTGTTCAAAAAGATTTTCAAAATCTTTTAAAATATTTTGTGCTCAAGATAACTCCCTCTAAAACCCTTTAATTGATTATGCTTTATTAAAGGGGGAGTATAAAACTAAAATGTTCCAAATTCATGCTTAAATTAAATCCGTTTGTCTCCCCAAAAGATTCTAAAATGTTGTTTAATCCGTTTATATCAAAAATATCACGAATATGCTATTTTTGAGGGGGAGGAGACGTGATTAAAATGTGATCAAAAAGTTTAATGATCGTTGTTTGAATCTCAAAATGAGCTCGACTCAGACAGAACCAACGAATTGACGGGAATCAATGTTAGTAAATGTACCATCTCGAGAAACTTGTGATAGATATGCACTTTCATGGGTCTAACCTCCTTTTCAAGGAGTGTTTACAACTTCAAGTTAGTTATTAGAGCTAGTTGTCACCTAAAACTGACAATGGAACTCTTTAACTAGGCAACGTAACCGTGTCTCGTGGGGAATTGTCTATCATGAGCCGATCAATTCAAAAGTGCGAACTCTACCCTATATGTGCAGATTTCTGTCAAAACTTATAAGCACATATGAAGGGGAGTGTTTCTGAAAATATAAAACTCTCGGAATGTTTCAAACATGTTTTCTATCATAAACACTCTGTGAGATTTTCAAGAAAAATGGTTTTATGGCAACATGGGACAGTCATGGAGTTATAAGGTGACTAAGGATAGGAAATCCGTCCTATGATCCGCCAGAGCCGGAGGGATCTAGCCAAGGACATCACAAATAGTTAGTATTAGAAGTCCTTAGGAATGATTGAAAAAGGAGTAATGTGAGAAAGGAGAAAGAAGGGGTTGAAGAATTAAAAAGAAATGTAATGAAAAAGGGTGAAAAGAAATAGACCTCCATATTCAACCTTAGGGCAGAAACCGGGTTCAATTCATCTGCTACTGGTTGTCACTAAATTGACACTGGTATTAAAGACAAAGACGTCATGGACCCAGTGACGCACTGCACTAAACCTCCTAGCCACTCAATTCCTCTCAAAAGGATTTGTTTCATTCTTACTGGGAACCCTGCATAATCTATCGGCTTTCTCTTAGAGATTGCTGATATTGAAGAAAGAGACCCTCTCCCTAGTCTCCGCTCAGGAAAACAAAAATGCACTATTGAGTCTAGAGCCACGAGATTCATCAAAAGATCTCATAGGAACACATGACATGACATCGCTTGTTGTTCACAAGTGATATATTCTAGATTCCTACGCAGATCTTAGCAATCTGCCAGAACATTTATGAGAAGTTTAATATCTGTGATCTTCAGTGATTGGATGGAAACTCCCCGGGTCAACATCAAGCCCGACAGCAGGTCACTTCAGTAACTCCCCGTGGATTATGCTTAGTGTGTCTCAAACGGTCTACAGTCGTGGGGTGATGCTTCGGTGTACCTCAGCGACTCATCTGAACTGTAGGTGTATTTCGATATATCTTGTTATCTCACTTGTGGGACTCCAGTTCAGGAACGGCCCTTGTGAGAATTAGAGACGTGTTTTCACACTATGCTGTTAACACCCTCGAAATTCAAACTTGTAAGTGCCGGAATCCACTTATTACTAACCTGTTTTATGTTTTCTTCTTATGGAAGCTCCGGAGCGGATTGATCGTGCAGACTCTCCACATGCTCATACCAAAAACACATGAAAGTTCTCATCAAAATCAAAGGCTACTCAAAGTTAAAGATGATTCTTCGTTAATGTCAAAGAATCTACAAAGTTTAAAGACTCGAGAACTACATCATTGGTAACCAAAAGACAAATAGAAGTGTGAGCATGGTGGAGAAAGACGTGGAGACACCAAACCAACGAAGTTTACAACGGTAGAATACCACATTAATTGATCACAAAGCATGAAGGAACAAAGAATCAAGACTATTCTATATCTACACACAAAGTTCAAGCTCAAGAAAAGTAAAGATCTTATCAAGTGGAGCATCATTTGAATGACCACCCCTTAGGGGGAGATTGTTAGCCTTAATTGTTTTATTAGAAGTGATGGTCATTCATGTTTAGGAACTTTGTAATGCGTGATGGTCATTCATGTCTAAATACTCATCATTTTTATACTATTTAAACTGCAAAAACATCTGAAAACACTCAGAAATGCATCAAAATAATGAAAATATCACAAATAAGTGTTTTATGTGTTTTAAATGCAAAAATATCAAAATCAGATGAAAAACGTATCAAGTTTGCATAATTGGCAGTTTTAGTCCCCCAAGTTTCAAAAGTTGTCAAATTTAGTCCCTGGTAAATCAAAATAAAGAAAAATGTTATTTAAAGTCCCTAGGGATTCATGAGTTGTCAAATTTGATCTTTGAAATTTAAAATTGCAAAATGACAACTTTGGTCCCTCAAGTTTGAAAAATGTCAAAAATAGTCCTTGGATATTTAAAAAAGGGAAAATTATCAAATATTATCCTTGTACTATTAAATTTTGTCAAGTTTAGTCCTTTTGATAACTTTGGAAAAGTTGCATTTTCAGTCCTTCAACTTTTCAGAAATTGCAAAATTGGTCCTTGTGCTTAATTAATACCAAACGGACCCCTTTTTATTATTGAGCCCCCTGCCAAAATCAAAAAGAACCCTTGTCAAACCCAATAGACCCCTGTCAAATAACATTGTGAACCCCCACTTATTATATCCTCGGTCAAAAAGTCAAATCCCCGCCAAAACCACGTTTCCTGTTCACCCTTCTCTCCCAACGCTGCAATCCAATACCAGAGCTGGTTTTTCCACTTTTTCCCTTTCCACCTCACCCCTAACAGCTGGTTACCAACTCCTAACACCTCCACAAAATCCAAGATTTCTTAATTAGAAAAACCTGCTCAAAGACATTTTGGCGCCAAAATTTCCATTTGTCAAAATTGATGATTTGGAATAATCCAACGGTTCAAGTGAGGTGGGATTGATTCAGAGGTGTCGACAAGACTTGAAAAGCTCAATATAAACAAGTTTGAAGCAATGTGAAGAAATAACTAGTGTAAATTTTAATTTCTTGTGTCGTTTTAGCTTACTTTTAAATTCCAGTGTAGCTTTAAGCTTTTAAGCTTTGTATTTCAAGTATTCAGTGTATAATAAAGCTTTTGTGATAATCAATTTCAGTGTTAAGTTTTAATTTCAGTGTATGTATTTTCAAAGTTCAAATTCTCAAAAATATTTGAATGTTGTTAAGTGGTTGTTATTAAGGACTGATAAGCCACATAAGCTCCTAGATAGCTTATTAAAGCTATTAGTAACCTTTAAAATCAGTTTAGAAGTAAAAAAGAAAAATCACCAAAAATACCAAATAAATTAGTTAAAAATAAAAAAGTCCATGGAAGTGAAGGTCAAAGCTGGAGCAGGGTTGATATTGGATGGCCTTGGTATAGAGCTTCTTGGGAAGCTATAGGAAGTATAATTTGGCCTTTGGTTCTCTGTTTTAAGCTTGAACTCCAATTGTAAGCAGTTTTCTCATAATTTGCAATTTTTAATTTAAGTGTTCAAAGTATGTTAATTCTAGTTTAATACTGTCTAATTATAGTTAATATAAGTTAATTAATAGTTTTCTTGGCTCAAAAATCTATTTTGGTGTTTAAAGCTTCTTAACAGTCTCATTAAAGGGTGTTTGGATTTACTTAGGTATCTATGTTAAAGGCTAATTGAGTTGTTGCTTATTGTTGTTATCTGTCACACTTGGTTCTAATAACCCACAACAACAAAGAAAACCAGACCTCAATTGTTAAAAAAGTCAAAATAGTCTTTGATCATCTCTTGATCATTAACTGTTGGAATTTCATGTTTAATGATCATGCATTTATGTTTATAAGTTGTTAATATAGATCAAATCAGTCTTAATACACCTTAATACATCATAATCAGTGCTTAGGATCAATCCAAATTTCATTTTAGTCAACTTATTTGGTTTTTATAAAAAGTCAAAATTTCAGTATTAGTGGTTTTTGAATAAAATAGATTAATTTTTATAGGACTATAAATTAGCTTTCAATATTTGAGCTTTTGAGATATCAAAATATAGTTGCTTAGCCTTAACCTAGTATTTTTTATAATTTATAAATAGCTTATTTAATAGCTTATTTCCTAGCTTCTTCTTAGTACTTTTTCAAAAATGTGCTCTGTGCACAGTTGAGCCTACCATTTTCATAAGCTCACACAGAGCTTATTAGTTGGTCATAGGTTGTGAAATTTGGTTCTTTGGAAAGCTAACCTAGCCATCTTATAGTTCCAAGCTTATTTTTCCACTTTGCAGCTTATTTGCTAGGGCTGCATCTAGCTTTTTCTTTGTCCCAATTCTGTGTTACATAAGTACTCAGTCAATTCCAAGCATTTTCACAAGCTTGCCACAAGCTCATTAGTGAACCATAGTAAGTGAGCTTGGACTTTTTGGAAATCCAACCAGCTCATCTTGACACCTCAGTTTTAATTTTGAGCTTTTAAGCTTATTTGATAAGCTAAAATTGCTTGAGAAAGTGGCTTCAGACCTGTTTGGATATTAGGATTTGCATAAAGTGCTTATTTACTTATTTCCAGCCTTTCAGTATGCTTATTTGTGCCTTTTAGCTTAATATAAGTAGCTCTAGCTTGTTTGTAGCTTATTTCATCCTTGTTTCAAGTTGTAAAGCCTGTTTGAGCTTAAAAACATAAAATAAGCTCATAAACTAAATCTGTTAAGCTTTTAAGCTTCTAAATAGCTTATTTTTAGGTTTCAAAATTTTTGTTTTCATTAAAGTTACTTAATATCAGTAGTATAATAGTTTTCAAAAAATAAAACCACAAAACATCATTTTTAATATAGTGATAGCGTTTATTTAATAGAAATTAGCTTTTTGATTTTTCTTTTCAGCTTATTATTAAGCACATCTTTTTTTTATAATTTTCTTAGCTTTCTGTCATCATAAAGTATTTTTAGAAAAAGTTTCAGAATTTTCTCTGTTTGTTTAGTATTTATTAAAATTTTAAATAGTTAAAAAGTATTAAATAATTAATAAAAAATAAATAAAAAGTATACAAAATATCTTTTTAGTTTTAAAATTAGTTTTATAATATTCTAGATTTTTCTAAGTTAAAATTTTATTTTTCCAGGTTAATTTTATATTTTCTTTTATTTAAGTGTATTATAAATAGTAATTAATTAATAATAAATAGATAAAAAGTGTAAAAAATATATTTTCAATTTTAAAATAAGTTTTATAATATTTTAGATTTTTCCAAGTCATAATTTTATTTTTCTAGCTTTATTTCACATTTTATCATATTTTAGGTTATTATTAAATAGTTAAAAATAGTTTTTAATTAATAATAATTAAATAAATAGTTTTAAAAATAATTTCCATTTTCTAATAATTTTATTTTATTTTTAGGATTCCAAAAATATCATTTTCATATTTTTAGGTCTTTTATTTCTTAGAATTCACGTTTTATTTTGTACGCTTACGTATTTTAAACGTACGTATTTACGTTTGTTAATCTGATTGTTGTGCTTTACAATTCTGTATCCAAATATCATTCCAATCAATCAGTAGTGTAATTATTCACAAAAATCCTTACTGATCACTATCCTTAGTGATTATTCGACATCTGAAAGTGTTGAACATCTTTCATCCTCCGTGGGACTTAACGACCCAGGAATCCACTATATTCCTCTGATCTTAATTGAATTGCTTTCTGAGCTGTTTTAAGTTTATTACGGTTGACCATTCACAAGTGGTTAGCTTGTGTGATTAAACTTGACTGTTCAGGAACGAATCAAATTTTGGCGCCGCTGCCGGGGAGGCTGTAAGCGTGTTTTAAGCATTCTCAGACCCGTACTTGCACATATACCACCTTTTGTAAACAGTTTTTTTTGTAAAGTTATCAAAAGTTATCAAAAAGTTTATTAACACTTTTCCTAAAGTGTTAACAACACCAAAAAAATATAAAACAACAAAACAATCGTAACGTTTTCTAGCTTGTGTTTCCTTTAAGGTGATTCTTAAAGAGATACGATTTGGTTAAACAAGACGATACCAAAAATATTGTCCAAAAGTTTTAAACCCTTAGCACATATCCATACCTACGTCTTTTCAGTGGTACTTAATAAATACATAAAAATCAACCACCGCAAATCAAGGCAGTACACCTACCAACTGGGGGTGTGACCATAATAAGTTCCCGAACCAAAGATTTAAAACTTGCCTTTGTGTCCTTGTGATTTGGTGTACCTTTTTCAAAGAAGCCATTTCATTTGTGATTATTGGTTAAGTTCACTTGTCGTTTTGCCTCGCATTTGTTTTGAAAATTGATTTTAAACTTAGTGCATGCGCACTCGCTCTTCCAGCTCCACAAGTCCACTTTCTGAGCTTGCAAATATTCCACGTAGGCGTAGAGGACGTTCTGCTCCTTCAGCCGTGACTGAGGAACGTCTAGTACCACCACCCCCTGTCGTAATGGCAGAAGATAAGCCGATGAATGAGCTTCTCCAAGCACCCATCGAGGGTTACGGAGATGCCATTATTGTCCCAGCCATCGTGGCTGATACCTTTGAGCTCAAAACCGGGTTGCTTAATCTGGTAACCTAAAGCCAATTTTATGGTTTTGAGCGGGATGATCCTCATGCACACATTCGATGGTTTAACAAGATTGCATCTACCATCAAATACAAGAATGTCCCACATGAAGCAATTAAGCTTCTTCTGTTCCCATTCTCTCTAGAGGGACAAGCCCGGAATTGGCTTGAGAAACAACCCCCTCGTTCCATTGAGACATGGGAGGATTTAGTCACCAAATTTGTTAACGAATTCTATCCTCCATCCCGAACTACAAGTCTTAAAAATGAGATAATGAAATTTTCTCAAAGATTTGATGAATCATTCGGGGAGGCATGGGATCGTTACAAAGAGTTGCTCCGCAAGTTTCCGCATCATGGTTTTACAGAGTTAATGCAAATGGATACTTTCTACAATGGTCTGCACCAAGCTGACCAAGACTCTTTAAATGCCTCCGCGGGAGGTAATTTCCTGAGCAAGACCACCAAAGAAGCCTTGCAAATCATAGAAAACAAGTCCCAGGTCCGCCCTTTCCGAGCAAAGACATATCATTCTCAGTCTAATGCTGGACCTTCTACTTCTACTCCCGTGAGTACATCTAGCACCGATGCTAAGATTGACAAACTCACAGATATTGTTCAGGCTATGGTTCTTGCAAATCAAAAGAAAGTCACTTTCACACAGACACCATCACATGGTGAAGTGAAGAAAGTCGAAGTCTGTGTTACTTGTGGTGGCCCTCATGCATACTACAACTGTACTGCCACCGATGGTAGTCCGCTTGAAGCCAATGCTATAGCCGGTACTTCACAGCAAGGAGGTAATCAATACCGTCCTCAAAATGAACCAAACTACCGTGCTAGTACTTATCAGGGACCACCCGGTTTTAACCAGAATCCTAACATACAAAACCGGACTCAGAACCAACCTAGAATGAACCAAGGTTATCAAAACCAAGGTAATTTCTATCCCGGACCAAATCAAGGTTTCCAACATCAAGGAAATCTTAGTCAAAACAATTTCAATCGAGGGAATCAATTTCATGGGAATATGAATCCTAATCAAGGAAATTTTCAAAATCAAGGCCCTAATCTGAATAATAGAGGCCAGAATTTTCCTAATCAAACTCAAGCCATTGTTCCAAATGGACCATCATCTGATGAGTTATTGAAACAATTCATGAAATCCCAAGATGAAATGAACAGGTTGTTGGTTAGCCAGATTTCTGACATTAAGAAGTCTTTAAATGATCGACCCTCGAGCACAGGTACTTTACCGAGCAACACGATCGCTAACTCGAGGGGCGATGCAAAGGCGATCACAACCAGAAGTGGTAAGACGCACAATGGACCTTCGACTCCAATGCCTCCTCCACCAGGAGCAATGAGTCAAGTTACCAAGGATACAATGGACAAGGTGCATTTCTCAAGCCCACGAAGTACCGCACACGTCCCACCTTCGGTAGTCCAAGCTTTAAGTCCGGAACCCGAAATTCCGAAGACTAATTCTGAGCCAGAAATGACTTCCATCCCGGCTCAAAAGTCTAGTCAACTTCCTTACCCATCAAGATTGCATGATGAGAAGCTCAAAGACAAAACCAAAGAGCAAATGGAAAAAATTTTCCAAATTTTCAATGAACTGCACTTTGATATAAGCTTCGTTGATGCTCTCGTTCTAATGCCCAAATTTGCATCCACGCTTAAAGGCTTACTGAGCAACAAAGATAAGTTATCTGAAATGGCTAAAACCCCTCTCAATGAGCAATGCTCTGCGGTCCTTCTCAAGAAGCTTCCCAAAAAGCTTAAAGACCCAGGCAGGTTTTTAATCCCGTGTGATTTCTTGGGGATGGTTCAATGCTCCGCCTTGGCCGATCTTGGCGCAAGCATTAACCTCATGCCACTTTCAGTATGGAAGAAACTGTCTCTTCCTAAACTTACATCTACTTGTATGACACTCGAGCTAGCGGACTGTACAATAACTCGTCCACTTGGGATAGCCGAGGATGTCGTGGTAAAAGTAGGAAAGTTTCATTTTCCTACTGATTTTGTTGTAGTAGACTTTGATGCAGATCCTAGAGTTCCCCTCATCTTAGGGAGAGCTTTCTTGAGAACAAGCCGTGCTCTAATTGATGTATTTGCTGAAGAATTGACCATACGGGTTGACAACGAAGAACTCACGTTTAAGATCAACCAGAACTCCAAACCTCTATCCAAACATAGTGTTGCCACAATTGATCAAAAATCTGAAAGAATCAATGCAACACTCTCAAATTTCACGGTTAAGAGGAGTCACCAAAAACGTGTTGAGCTAAAAGCTATGAAAATCAACCCTGGTTCAAACAAATGGTTTGAAAGTTGTACCAAGGAAGTCAAGAGTGTTCTTGATGATGATGATCTAGAATCGGAGACTTTATCGGAAGTGGTGGAAATTGCTAGCTCTAAGAGCACACCACTTGTCCCACCTCCGGAATCAGTTTATCGTATCGAGTTTTTTAACTCTGTAAATGAAACCAAACTCTCTTCAGTTTCATCTGGATTGGATGATGATGTTTGTGATCCAATGGAAGACATTCTTCCCGTTAAAGAATTGCTCAAAAATGATCCATCATCTCCGAGTCTTATCGTTTCCGACTTTTCCATTCCTTCTCTCACTTCGGATGAGGAAGATGACAACTTTTGGAAGGAAGTCGATGCTTTTCTAAGTGATGAGTCAATTCCAACAGGGGTTGATGATAATTACTTGGATTCAGAGGGGGACATCCTTTTTCTTGAAAGTTTATTAAACGAATAATCGTCTCCAACCCTCCCTCCCGGACATCTTATTGACAATCACCATACAAGCTTCAAATTTAAGCTTAAAAATGTCAAAAATGGTGATTTGCTTCTTACTGATGAGGAATGGAAATGCATTGTGATACACATCTTTATTCCATTCTTCACGGATGGCGTGGTTGCTCTTTCCCTTTTCTCTTTCGGGAATGAGGACACCATCTTTGACCCCGTATTATCCTTTATAGTTTCTACTATTAAAAATACCGGTTGTATCTCGTCGGAGTAGAACTTTCTGATGATCATATGTTTATTAACACTCTGAATGAAAGTCCGATCGAGATTGGTTTTCCACGTTACTTTCCCCATGAACCAATGAATGCGGGGATCGAGTCAAGCTAGTGACTCGGGAATCAAAAACAGTAGCACACACAATATGGGTTTTCACCCATATTTCTGACTTCTTTCTACTTTCTACCACCCTAGTGTGGGGGAGTTTCCCCCCGCTGTTGTATATAAGTACTCTCTAAAAAAAATAAAAAAAAATAATAATAAAAATAAAAATAAAAATGTGTGTATATCAAAAATAAAATAATGGCCGTAGTATTTCCCTTTTATGTTCTATGTTTCGGCATAACAGCCGGTACTTTGAATATTGAGGGCAATATTCATTTCTAAGTGTGGGGGGGAAATTATGGCGAATTTGATCATAAATGTACCCTTTTAGTCCCTTTTTCCCCCAAAATGGCCAAATTTTAAAAAAAAATTAGTGGAAGTACTATGTACTAAACACAACAAATGGTAATCAGTCCGCCATGTCTAACACACATAAGGATTGGCTAATCCAGGAGCAAACGGCTCTTGGTAAATATTTATCAAATCCGTTTATGGCTTGCAATTTGCCCAAAATTGTATGGTGTTCAGCTCACCATATCTTTAATTAGTGAAAAGTTGGCTAGCTCGCAAGTTTATGGCTTGTGGTAAAGGCAGTTGGAAAACCATAATTGGTAATCGACTCACCAAAGATAATATTGATAATTTATCTAAGAGTTGGCTAGTCCAGAAGCAAACGGTTTCTGGTAAAGACAAATCAAAACCGTTGAAAGCTGGTGATTTGCTCAAAATCATTTGGTTATCATTGTACCAAGGTTCTTACTTGAACTAAAACAACTGGCTACTCAAGAAGTAATGGCTTTTGGTAAAGAGATGAAATCCATTAATTTTTCTCAAAACATTGCTAGGGACTAGCAATATCTTAGTGTGGGGGATTGATGAGTGTCTAAATACTCATCATTTTTATACTATTTAAACTGCAAAAACATCTGAAAACACTCAGAAATGCATCAAAATAATGAAAATATCACAAATAAGTGTTTTATGTGTTTTAAATGCAAAAATATCAAAATCAGATGAAAAACGTATCAAGTTTGCATAATTGGCAGTTTTAGTCCCCCAAGTTTCAAAAGTTGTCAAATTTAGTCCCTGGTAAATCAAAATAAAGAAAAATGTTATTTAAAGTCCCTAGGGATTCATGAGTTGTCAAATTTGATCTTTGAAATTTAAAATTGCAAAATGACAACTTTGGTCCCTCAAGTTTGAAAAATGTCAAAAATAGTCCTTGGATATTAAAAAAAGGGAAAATTATCAAATATTATCCTTGTACTATTAAAGTTTGTCAAGTTTAGTCCTTTTGATAACTTTGTAAAAGTTGCATTTTCAGTCCTTCAACTTTTCAGAAATTGCAAAATTGGTCCTTGTGCTTAATTAATACCAAACGGACCCCCTTTTATTATTGAGCCCCCTGCCAAAATAAAAAAGAACCCTTGTCAAACCCAATAGACCCCTGTCAAATAACATTGTGAACCCCCACTTATTATATCCTCGGTCAAAAAGTCAAATCCCCGCCAAAACCACGTTTCCTGTTCACCCTTCTCTCCCAACGCTGCAATCCAATACCAGAGCTGGTTTTTCCACTTTTTCCCTTTCCACCTCACCCCTAACAGCTGGTTACCAACTCCTAACACCTCCACAAAATCCAAGATTTCTTAATTAGAAAAACCTACTCAAAGACATTTTGGCGCCAAAATTGCCATTTGTCAAAATTGATGATTTGGAATAATCCAACGGTTCAAGTGAGGTGGGATTGTTTCAGAGGTGTCGACAAGACTTGAAAAGCTCAATATAAACAAGTTTGAAGCAATGTGAAGAAATAACTAGTGTAAATTTTAATTTCTTGTGTCGTTTTAGCTTACTTTTAAATTCCAGTGTAGCTTTAAGCTTTTAAGCTTTGTATTTCAAGTATTCAGTGTATAATAAAGCTTTTGTGATAATCAATTTCAGTGTTAAGTTTTAATTTCAGTGTATGTATTTTCAAAGTTCAAATTCTCAAAAATATTTGAATGTTGTTAAGTGGTTGTTATTAAGGACTGATAAGCCACATAAGCTCCTAGATAGCTTATTAAAGCTATTAGTAACCTTTAAAATCAGTTTAGAAGTAAAAAAGAAAAATCACCAAAAATACCAAATAAATTAGTTAAAAATAAAAAAGTCCATGGAAGTGAAGGTCAAAGCTGGAGCAGGGTTGATATTGGATGGCCTTGGTATAGAGCTTCTTGGGAAGCTATAGGAAGTATAATTTGGCCTTTGGTTCTCTGTTTTAAGCTTGAACTCCAATTGTAAGCAGTTTTCTCATAATTTGCAATTTTTAATTTAAGTGTTCAAAGTATGTTAATTCTAGTTTAATACTGTCTAATTATAGTTAATATAAGTTAATTAATAGTTTTCTTGGCTCAAAAATCTATTTTGGTGTTTAAAGCTTCTTAACAGTCTCATTAAAGGGTGTTTGGATTTACTTAGGTATCTGTGCTAAAGGCTAATTGAGTTGTTGCTTATTGTTGTTATCTGTCACACTTGGTTCTAATAACCCACAGCAACAAAGAAAACCATACCTCAATTGTTAAAAAAGTCAAAATAGTCTTTGATCATCTCTTGATCATTAACTGTTGGAATTTCATGTTTAATGATCATGCATTTATGTTTATAAGTTGTTAATATAGATCAAATCAGTCTTAATACACCTTAATACATCATAATCAGTGCTTAGGATCAATCCAAATTTCATTTTAGTCAACTTATTTGGTTTTTATAAAAAGTCAAAATTTCAGTATTAGTGGTTTTTGAATAAAATAGATTAATTTTTATAGGACTACACATTAGCTTTCAATATTTGAGCTTTTGAGATATCAAAATATAGTTGCTTAGCCTTAACCTAGTATTTTTTATAATTTCTAAATAGCTTATTTAATAGCTTCTTCTTAGTACTTTTTCAAAAATGTGCTTTGTGCACAGTTGAGCCTACCATTTTCATAAGCTCACACAGAGCTCATTAGTTGGTCATAGGTTGTGAAATTTGGTTCTTTGGAAAGCTAACCTAGCCATCTTATAGTTCCAAGCTTATTTTTCCACTTTGCAGCTTATTTGCTAGGGTTGCATCTAGCTTTTTCTTTGTCCCAATTTTGAGTTACATAAGTACTCAGTCAATTCCAAGCATTTTCACAAGCTTGCCACAAGCTCATTAGTGAACCATAGTAAGTGAGCTTGGACTTTTTGGAAATCCAACCAGCTCATCTTGACACCTCAGTTTTAATTTTGAGCTTTTAAGCTTATTTGATAAGCTAAAATTGCTTGAGAAAGTGGCTTCAGACCTGTTTGGATATTAGGATTTGCATAAAGTGCTTATTTGCTTATTTCCAGCTTTTCAGTATGCTTATTTGTGCCTTTTAGCTTAATATAAGTAGCTCTAGCTTGTTTGTAGCTTATTTCATCCTTGTTTCAAGCTGTAAAGCCTGTTTGAGCTTAAAAACATAAAATAAGCTCATAAACTAAATCTGTTAAGCTTTTAAGCTTCTAAATAGCTTATTTTTAGGTTTCAAAATTTTTGTTTTCATTAAAGTTACTTAATATCAGTAGTATAATAGTTTTCAAAAATAAAAACCACAAAAACATCATTTTTAAATATAGTGATAGCGTTTATTTAATAGAAATTAGCTTTTTGATTTTTCTTTTCAGCTTATTATTAAGCACATCTTGTTTTTATAATTTTATTAGCTTTCTGTCATCATAAAGTATTTTTAGAAAAAGTTTCAGAATTTTCTCTGTTTGTTTAGTATTTATTAAAATTTTAAATAGTTAAAAAGTATTAAATAATTAATAAAAAATAAATAAAAAGTATAAAAAATATCTTTTTAGTTTTGAAATTAGTTTTATAATATTCTAGATTTTTCTAAGTTAAAATTTTATTTTTCCAGGTTAATTTTATATTTTCTTTTATTTAAGTGTATTATAAATAGTAATTAATTAATAATAAATAGATAAAAAGTGTAAAAAATATATTTTCAATTTTAAAATAAGTTTTATAATATTTTAGATTTTTCCAAGTCATAATTTTATTTTTCTAGCTTTATTTCACATTTTATCATATTTTAGGTTATTATTAAATAGTTAAAAATAGTTTTTAATTAATAATAATTAAATAAATAGTTTTAAAAATAATTTTCTTTTTCTAATAATTTTATTTTATTTTTAGGATTCCAAAAATATCATTTTCATATTTTTAGGTCTTTTATTTCTTAGAATTCACGTTTTATTTTGTACGCTTACGTATTTTAAACGTACGTATTTACGTTTGTTAACCTGATTGTTGTGCTTTACAATTATGTATCCAAATATCATTCCAATCAATCAGTAGTGTAATTATTCACAAAAATCCTTACTGATCACTATCCTTAGTGATTATTCGACATCTGAAAGTGTTGAACACCATTCATCCTCCGTGGGACTTAACGACCAAGGAATCCACTATATTCCTCTGATCTTAATTGAATTGCTTTATGAGCTGTTTTAAGTTTGTTGGGATATGAAAGTGCTGAAGATATCAAAGTACTGAAGATATGGAAGTACTGTAAGCTGAAAAGAACTGGAAGAAGTCAAATAGTCAAAGTACTGCTAAATGACAAAGTCAAAGTACTGCAAGAGGAAGTCAAAGTACTGCTAGAACAAATAAACTGTTATATTCGTTTATGGAAAGTATTGTAGATTACTTGTCGTACAAGGTTATAAATTGTAAACCGACTAGGATATCCTTGAGCCTATAAAAGGACTCCTAGATTGGCATTAGAGGTATGATTTCAGAAAAAGAGTTTTAGAGTTTACGAATTAGAGTTTAGAGAAAAGTTCGATTATCTTAGAGTTGTATTAAAGTATCTGCATAATAAGCAGATTTAGAGTTTGTTAATAAAGTTTTTCTTCTTAGCTTTGTTAAGTAAATTCCGCATACTTAATAAAGAGTGCTCAGTGTTTCTTTGTTAATAACTTAGGATTTATCCGAGGTTATTAAACCTTAACAAGCTAGTTAAGTTAGTTTGATTAAAGTATATCGATCCAACAAGTGGTATCAAAGCCTACAATATCCAAGATGTCGACTGAAGCTGTTCCACAACCCTCAATCACCTCACTCAGAATTCCAATTATCAAAAAGGGAGAATATGATCTCTGGTGCATGAAGATGAGGCAGTATATTGCCATTACAGACCATGCTCTGTGGAATGTAATTGTGAATGGGAATGAAGTTCCTCCAGAACCCATTCAAGTTGCTGGACAACCTCTAGCACCAAAGGCAGTTTTACCAGCAGCAACTCTAAGGAATCAAGAGAAGGCTCTTAACATTCTCTTGTCTGCCATTCCAGATGGTCATCTTCTTAAATTTCATGATGCTAAAGATGCTAAACAGCTTTGGGCTGCTCTCAAGACCAGATTTGGAGGGAATGAAGCCTCTAAGAAGATGCAAGAAACTTGAAACAACAGTTTGAAACTTTCACAGTTGGAGGAAGAGAGAGTCTTGATGCTGCATATGATAGGTTCCAGAATCTTCTTAACATGTTGGAATTATACAAGGCAGAAGTATCAGTTGAGGATGCTAATTTGAAGTTTCTAAGGAGTTTGCCATCTACATGGCATGTGATTGCTACTATGATCAGAGGACAACAGGGGTTGGATGTTATGGACTTTGATGATCTTTATCATCAACTGAAGGTGTATGAACATGAGATGAGTGGTCAACCAAATTCCAAATCTCACAGTATTGCTTTTCTATCATCTGAAAAGAAGAGCAGTACTTCTAAAAGTACTGCTTCTCCTCAAAGTACTGTTTCTCAAAGTACTGTTTCTCAAAGTACTGCTGTTTACAATCCCCCATCATATACTCAGCAGGCCCCACCATCTACCACTTTGAACTCAGATGAAGTTGTGTGCTCTTTCTTTGCACAACAAGCAAGCTTACCTGTCACTTATGAAGAGGATCTAGCACAGATTGAAGAAGATGCACTTGAAGAAATTGATATCAGGTGGCAAGTTGCTATGATTACTGCAAGGATCAAAAAGTACATGAAAAAGACAGGCAAAGCTATTGATTTCAAACCCAAACAAGGAATAACTTTTGACAAATCTCAAATTGAATGCTTCAATTGTCAAAAGACTGGTCACTTTGCAAGGGAATGCAGATTTGCTAAGTATCAAGCAAAAAGAACATCTGAGAAGCCAAAACTTGAGCTCAAAGAAATACCAATAACTGAGACAAAGGCCTTGGTAGCTCAAGAAAAGTTATCCGAAGTGGACTGGAGTGAAGAGTTCGATGATGAACCGTGACTTACTGATGATAGCAGTGGACGATGCAGTTAAAGATACAGTGGAAGCATTGGACCGGAGCACGCTTTTGATGAAAATTCTGAACATGCTGCTTTGGAATCTGGTGATGGCTTTGGAAGATTTGATTGGAGCAGAGAAAGTGAAGATGATCCTGCTCTTCTTGCTATGGTGGCTACTTCACCAACTCAGTCTCCTATCTCTGAGGTATGCTCAAACTGTTATGAGTTTTATCAAAAATTGCTTAACAGTTATGTGATTGAAAGAGATAATTGTATTAGGGCTAGGTCTGAGGTAGCAGGTTACCAAATCACTTTAGAGTCTATAGAAGCTAAAATCATAACCCATGAAAATAATGAAATGGCTTGGGCTGAAAAATATGAACAACAGGATTACCAGTTAAAACTTAGTGAATGGAAACTAAACTGTAAAATTGCTGAAATTGAGAAATTAACTAAGGAAAGAGATGATTTGTTAGCTAAGTTTGCTGCCTGGAAAGAGTCTGGTTTGTCCCAAGTTACTTTTGTTGAAAAACAGAGAAGAGCTTACAATAGAACAGGCTTAGGATTTGGAATGGACTTTAGCAGTGTAGATGAAAACCAACCTAGTAATCAGGATGATGGTGATTTTGAGGACATAACCACTAGTGATGATGAGCTCATTAACTATGTAGATTCATCTAGTAATGATGGCTCAGTAAGTGAACCACCTCCTGAATATAAGAAAGACAATGGTTATCATGCTGTTCCTCATCCCATTAGTCATCACCCCTCTAGGCCTGATGTTTCTCATTATGGAGTAGATAGTCTAGAGTTTAGGAAGAAGCTTGTTGCTCAATCTAGGTCTGAGAAACCCAAAGAAACTGTTGAAAACAATGTTCAAAATCCAGCAGTACCTTTAAAACAAAGTACTGCTCAACAAGCAGTACCTACTGCAAAACCTTTTCAAAACAGTACTGCTAAACCTTTTTGGGATAATTTTGCTCAAAACAAATTTTATCAGTCATCAAGAAGGCAAAACAATTTTGGGCATAGACATAGAAGAAATCACTTTGGTCATATGGGTCAAAAACTGTGTTTTGTGTGTTATAGTCCTACTCACTTAATCAAAGATTGTGACAAACATTCAGAATATCTGAGCAAGTTTTCAAGGAATAAGTCTAACAATCATAGACCTAGAGAGCACAAACCAGTTTGGACTAATTCAAATAGGATTAATCACAGAAACTTCACCTCAGATCATAGATACCCACATCAGAGAAGACCTTCAGTATCTCACAGTACTTTCCAAAGTACTGCTCAGAGACAAGGTACTGATAACACTGCTTGGAATAGGAATCCTAGGAGATCTCAATATCAACCTAGCATGTCTCACAATTCATATAGGGGATCTAGATCACAGGAACCACCTGTTAAAACTGAATGGGTCAAAAGGGGAAGTACTGGTAAGGATTACACAGTACTTTCAACAAAAAGTGAATCAGCTGTTTTTGTGACACAAGAAAATGCTAATAAACTGGTGAAAGAGATTTATGTTGAAAAACCAGAAAGTTTTGAAAATCCACATGCTAAAACTCAAAAGATAATTTTGGATCACCATTTGAAAGATAGTGGAAATTACATACTCAAGGAATTTGAGTTTGTAACTCCACAAGGGGAACACAAGTCAGTAATGGCTTGGGTTCCTAAGAGTTTCTAACTCTTTTCTTTGTGTGCAGGGCAACCCAGAAGAGGAGCTTAAAGATCATCTTATTGTGGATAGTGGTTGCTCTGGAAGTATGACAGGTGATAAAGAGATCCTGTCTGATTTTAGAAGTATTAGTGGAGGAAAAGTTGCATTTGGGAATGATCCCAATGGAGGAAGGATTACTGGGAAAGGAACAATTAAAGCTGGAAGAATTGACTTTGAGAATGTCAGATATGTGAAGGAGCTAAAGTTTAACTTGTTGTCAGTTTCTCAAATCTGTGATAAAAAGCATCCTGTGCTATTCACTGACACAGAATGTCTTATTCTTTCATCTGACTTCAAACCTGTTGATGATGACTTGGTAGTGCTTAGAGTACCAAGGACAAATGATGTGTATAGTTTAGACATGAAGAGTCTAAATTCCTATGGAAGAGCCACATGTTTGGTGGCTAAAGCAACATCTGAAGAGGCACATCAATGGCATAGAAGATTGGGCCATGTGAATTTCAAGAACATTAACAAACTGGTCAAAGGCAATTTAGTTAGAGGTTTACCTTCAAAGACTTACAAGAATGATCAATCATGTTTGGCATGCAAGAAGGGTAAACAACACAAAGCTTCCTGCAAGAAGCTTGATGAAAGAAATATTAGGGAACCATTGGAGCTATTACACATGGATTTATTTGGACCTGTCTCTGTGGCAAGTTTAAATAAGAAGAAGTACTGTTTGGTTGTTACTGATGATTGTAGTAGATTCAGTTGGGTTTTCTTTTTGGGCTTTAAAGATGATACCTTTGATGCTATTCAGACTCTCATAATAGCACTTGAAAACCAATTAAGACTCAAGGTTAGAGGTATTAGCATTGGAATGATTAACTACTAAGCTATGTTTAAGGGGAGGACTATAAGGTGTTAGGTATAGTCCTGTGTATTGCTTGAGGGGAGGATGTTTGTGTATTACTTAGTTTATATGAAGGTTTTTGGCAAAGTACTGTATTTCCTAAAAGTACTGCTTGGGAAAGTACTGCTTGGGAAAGTACTGCTTATGTGGAAAGTACTGTTTGTCGTATTAAAGTACTGTTCCAACGGTAATATTGGAGGGTAATTAAAGCCAACGGTTATTTTATTTTGGGCAGTGATTTTTCAAAATCCTACCTATAAATAACAACTTTCCGATTTTCCCTCACATTATTCATTACCTCTTTTCCATACTTATCTTCCAATTACCATCTCTTTATTATTCGATATAATCTTTCAATTGTGATTACTTTTTCAACAATGGCGAATCGTTTAACTGTTTCGAAGCACAATATGGTGGCTAATTTGGATAAGAATGAGGCGAATGTGGCTTTCTATGATATCATTGATTATCTCGTTGGGTCGCCTATTAGTTATGCTCTTTTAGTTGAGCCGGATGTTATTGAACCATGGATTCAAGAATTTTGGGCTAATGCTAGAGAGAATATGGAGGAGGATGAATATTATATTAGATCCTCAGTTGCTGGAAAGAGTATCAAGATTACAGAGGTCTCCATTCGTGATGATTTATTATTTGGAGATGAAGAAGGGGCTATTAGATTTGCCAAGCAACTGATTTGGGATACTTTTCGTAATTTGGGCTATGAAGGTTCTTTGACTGAACAAACTTTTAAGAAGGCATTATTCTGTCCTCAATGGAAGTTTTTGATTCATGTTTTGCTCCATTGCATAAGTTCTAAAAGCACTTCTTGGGAGCAGTTTGGGTCGAATATTGCGTCTGCAGTGGTTGGCTTAGCTACAGACAGAGTGTTTAACTTTTCACGACTTATTTTGGATGGCATGCTCTCTCATATATCATCTGGGGCAACTTGGTTGATGTATCCAAGATTTATACAGGTTTTCTTGAACAAGCAATTGGCTGATGTTCCAAAACCTACTGCGTTACTACCTGTCATTGTGCAACAAGCCAAAATCTATACATTCATGGCTAAGAGAAGTAACTTGTTTAGAGGTGGAGATATTCCTTTAACAACATCCATGATGGAAGTTGTACAAGCTGTTCGTGCTGCAGCTGAAGAGGATGAAGAAACTCAAGGTACTGCTTCACAAGGTACTGCATCTGCAAGTACTGCTTCACAAAGTACTGCATCTGCAAGTACTGCTTCTCGAGAAGATACTGTTTCGTTACAAGGTGATGTTTCTTCAGATCCTGAGGTTCAAGTCGAGATTGAGCGCACACCTACTCCCTCTCCACAACGTTCTGTTTCAGAGGTTCAAGGTGCTGCTACTACAATTCCTCGTGAAGGTTTAACTATGGATAACTATGCTTTGACAAAGGCGCTTGCTAGGTTAAACAAGACTGTTGAGCGTCAAGCTAAAACAATTAGGAAGTTGAAGCGTAACTATTTCTGGTTGAAAAATTTTGTTAAACCATATATTCAAGGATTCAACTTATGGGTTAAGGAGGAAAATAAACGTCGTAAAGCTCTTCGAAAGGAATTAAAAAGAAAGAAGGTTTCTCAGCCATCTTCTGTCAACTTGGGGAGGAATTTAGAAAAGGAAAATTTGAAAGAAGATGTTATGAAGAAGAAAGAGTCTGAAGAAAATATTACAAAGAGGAAAGAACTTGGTTCAGATTCTGAGGAACAAGAAGAAGTACAAGTTCAAAGTACTGGTGTTCAAAGTACTGGTGTTCAAAGTACTGGTGTTCAAGGTACTGAACATCAAAGTACTGATATACATGATACATCAAGGGAAGAAGTAATAACACCAATAACTCCAAAGGTATTAAATTTTGATGAAGAAGCTGGTCCTTCTACATTTGTTAGAAAAGAAGAGGAGGAAGCTACTTACATACCTATTCATTCAGCCAGTGATGATGAATTAATTGCTACATTATTTGATTTGTCACAACCAAGAGGAGGAGTTACTATTAGAGAAGCACAAGAAGAAGAACAACCAAGAACTGATCAACCTGCAATTGATCCAAAAGACAAAGGAAAAGGTGTTCTGGTTGAGACTAAGAAAAAGAAGCTCACTTTGGCAGAACTTAGAGCATTTGAAGTGGCTAGGAATGAAGCTGCTGCTAGAAAAGTTCAAGAAGAATTAGATGCTAAAGACAGAGAAGAACAGCAAGCTCAAGAAGCTAAAGACAGAGAAGCAGCTCAAAAGGTGCAAGATGAGTTAGATGCTGAAACTACTGAACCTTTACAGTCTCCAACACCTGTTAGATTCATGTCAAGAAGACCTAATTTAGCTAAAGAAAGGAATGCAATGATGGCATATTTAAAAGGCAGAGGATTTAAAGGATTGCAAAAGCTAAATTATGTGGATATGAAGAGATTATATGATTCTGAGAGAGAGGCTTATAAGAAAGATGTTGCAGGCATTAAAGACTTTAGAGAAGAAACCTTTTGGACTGAAGCTGAAAGGAAGAAAAGCTTAAAGAGGAAAAGAAAAACTGATGTTACAGATGTTAAATTTTCAAAGAAAGAGAAGGTTGAATTAAGATCTGAGACTAGTGATGAATTGAAGAATTATCTCAGAGTGGTAGATTTTGATTATACCAAGGAAGATTATGATTTAAAGATGAACAGATCAAAGATCAGTACTTTTAAAGTTGTGAAAACCAAGAATGAAGAGTACATGGTTTTTCATAAGGAAGATAAAAGTTTTAAGGTTTTCAAAAGGTTATGGGATTTATTGCATGTTATTGATAGAGTAGATCTATTCTACTTATATCAAGTTATAAAGGCATATTTTGAAGATCATCCATTAGAAGGTATTGGATTGGTTTTACATGGGGATCTTGTAACTATGTGGGAAACTGATGAAGAAAGCACTGATAATATTTGGAATGATCAAGAAAACTGGGAAATAGTTTGCTGGAGATTCTTTGAAGAATCTGGAGTTCATGTTCTGGAGCTAGAAAATGGAACAATGATTCACATGTTTGCAGAAAGAAGATATCCTCTTATAGTTGATCTAATGAGAAGAATGCTTGAACATGGTTTGGAAGTAGAAGAGGATGATGAAACTGCTTGCATGGTGATTAATTTGTTTATAAACTGGACTACCATTGCTGAAAATGATCTTTAACTGGTATGAATTTTATTTGAATAAATGCTTTTGATATATCAGTACTTTTATTCAAAGTATGCTGATCAGACAAGACTTTCATCAAAGTACTGCTTGATGATCTAATACAGTTAAATGATTTTTAGAAGAAACCTTTTTGCTTAATAATAAATATTTTTGAAATAAAGGTTGAATAAATGGTTTTTGTGATGATAACATCAATAGGTTATCAATCCACCATGGTTACAAAAGGATTGACTAATCCATGAGCAAACGGCTCTGGTAAAGATATATCAAATCCGTTTTTTAGTTGTCAACTTGCTAATAAGTTGGATGGTCATCAACTCACCATATCAGTAAATGTGAAGAGTTGGCTAGCCCACAAGAAATGGCTTGTGGTAAAGGCAGTGGAAAAACCATTATTGGTAATTAGTTCACCATTAGATAAAAGAACTAACTAGTCCAGAAGGGTACAGCTTTTGGTAAAGACTAAACAAATCTGTTGATAGCTGATGATTTGCTAAAAATCATATGGTTATCAATGTACCATGGTCTTACACACCAAAACATTTGGCTACTCCAAAGATAATGGCTTTGGTAAAGAGTTCTAAATCCATTGAATTTTCAATGATTCACTTTGAAAGTGATGAGAATAGTATGCAACTTAAACTGAATCACTGTACAAATTGTCATATGTTGCTGTGTTGCTGAAAAGATGGAGATTGCTGGATGCTGCTGTGAAGAAAACAATTCTAAAGAGATACTTTGACAAAGCACAGATTCTACAGAGATATAATCTAAAGACTGAAGAACAATCCGTTTTAAAGATGAAGCAAAGAAACTTGAAGTCAAGCAAGTAGAATTCAAGTTAGGGGAGGATTGTTGGGATATGAAAGTCCTGAAGATATCAAAGTACTGAAGATATGGAAGTACTGTAAGCTGAAAAGAACTGGAAGAAGTCAAATAGTCAAAGTACTGCTAAATGACAAAGTCAAAGTACTGCAAGAGGAAGTCAAAGTACTGCTAGAACAAATAAACTGTTATATTCGTTTATGGAAAGTATTGTAGATTACTTGTCGTACAAGGTTATAAATTGTAAACCGACTAGGATATCCTTGAGCCTATAAAAGGACTCCTAGATTGGCATTAGAGGTATGATTTCAGAAAAAGAGTTTTAGAGTTTACGAATTAGAGTTTAGAGAAAAGTTCGATTATCTTAGAGTTGTATTAAAGTATCTGCATAATAAGCAGATTTAGAGTTTGTTAATAAAGTTTTTCTTCTTAGCTTTGTTAAGTAAATTCCGCATACTTAATAAAGAGTGCTCAGTGTTTCTTTGTTAATAACTTAGGATTTATCCGAGGTTATTAAACCTTAACAAGCTAGTTAAGTTAGTTTGATTAAAGTATATCGATCCAACAAAGTTTATTACGGTTGACCATTCACAAGTGGTTAGCTTGTGTGATTAAACTTGACTGTTCAGGAACGAATCAATAATGAAAAAGTTTAAGATTCTAAATAGATTTATAATATTAATTGATTTCCTTCTCATTTTCTTAAGAATCAATATGAAAAACCTAAATATGTGTTAATAATTAAAGCTTTATCTGTAATAAAAAAAAGCCTTATAATATCAAAAAGTTGTAAGTCTGTAATGTATGATATTTATAAACCTTATTAAAATATCTACCATAGAGGATACCCTTAGGCATCTTTACAAAAGGAGCTTATGAGCTGATTTATTATCAAAACACACTTCTTTGAATAGCGTTTGGATTACCCTTATGCATTGTTAATACAAATAAGCCGTAAAAACGTTTATTTATATTTTACGATCTTCTAATGTTTTGTCGATAACAAACGTAAAATCATGTTAACGAAACAAATAAAATACGTAAATGGTTTGAACTAATAGTTTCTAACATATTCACATTTTCACATAAAACACTAAAACAAGTATAAGTGATTTTATGATTTAGTAAATACATATGTACAGCAACTAGTGTTTACATATTTGGGTATAATATACACATAACTAGTATGTAGTATATTGGGTAATATAAATGGGTAGAAACTTAAGTATCACAACCCATTGGGCAAATACATTGAATGTAGTTGGGTACAACCCAAAGCCCATGACCCATGGAGCTTGACCCATAACCCATTGCATGACATCATGCTTATATCATACATGGATAATATCCATAACCCATGGATCAACCCATACCCAAGTGACCAAGTGCATTGCACTCAAAGATACATTGTATCTAGCTAAAGATCCACGGTTCAACCCATAACCCATGACCCATAATCAAAATACCCATGGGTAAAAGGGAGCGTCCCACGGATCCCTAGCTTAACGATAGACGGATCCCTTGTGGAAGGGATTCGTGGGATCCGGGGAACAGTAGGATTTTTCCTCTATAAATAGTGAGCCATTTCTTCATTATTTCGAACCCTTTTCTAACACACTTTCTCCCTGAGTTAAAAACTCACTAACCTCAAATCTAAGAGATCTATGTTTGTAGTTTTGTTTTTGTGTGATCTTTTAGGTTCCTCTTAAAGGCAAGATCACCACCATTGAAGTCGAGCAAGCTCAAGTCCATGAGTTGCCATGCTTCCTCATCATCAAGGCTACTGAAGTCTTCTTGTTGATGATTCCTTTCTTTCTTCAAAGAAGTGTAGTGTTGAAGACATTAGTGAAAGATGTCTCAAGTGTCAAGACGAAGATATTAGTGAAGGGTATCTATCGTCTATAGCATAAGCACTTGTGGTAGGTGCTTAGAAGTCAAGACAAGAAGTATTAGTGAAAGGTGCTTAGAAGTCAAGACTAGAAGCATTAATGAAAGGTGCTTAGAAGTGAAGACACAAGACATTAGTGAAATGTGTCTTGTAGATCTAGTCAAAGGCATTATTGAAAGGTGCCTTAGATGTACATTCGATATGGTGTGTTTCGATGTACAAGATAGACTAGTAGTAGATCCAAGGATATTGATATCCTTGATGATGTTGTAAAGGAGTAGATCTCCTTTGGGATTAGTCGTTGGTGTAGTGTGGTAGTAGTTCCTCCATTGTAATGGAACTAGGTGCTTAGCCTAGTACCTAATAAAGGGTAGGTGACGTTGTGAAGGTGTAGTTCACCTTGGAGTGAAAGAACTAGGTACTTAGCCTAGTACCTTATAAAGGGTAGGCGACGTTGTGTAGGTGTGGTTCACCTTGGAGTGAAAGAACCCGGTGGTTAGCCTAGCACCGAAAAAGGGTAGGCGACGTTGTGAAGGCTTCTCCGCCATAAGGAGATTGGTGTAGTGATTACAAACTCTCGAGTAGGTGACTCGGGGAGTGGAGTAGGGCAAGGAAGGTGTCCTTGTAGCCGAACCACTATAAATACTCGTGTTGTGGTTTTGTGCTTCTTACTCTTATCTTTACATTACTTACCTTTATATGCTTGTTTATCAAACATCCAACACACACATCCAAATAGATTGACATAAGTCAATCTAAATAGATTAAAAGGAAGTTTTAATTGGCAAAACTATTCAACCCCCTTCTAGTTTTTCACAATTGGCATCAGAGCTTCGTTACCAAGTTTCTTGAAGTATATTGTACTTTAAAAACTTGATACGATCCATGGTTAATTGAAAACTACAAAGAAAGTTTTTCATAAAAACAAACACCATGTCTTTTAAAACTATATGTTTGGATGTTGATTTGATAACAACATTTTTTTTATTTCATTTAATTGCACTAATCTTCTTTGTCATGTTGATTAGTCAAAGCTCATACCCACCAAGCTATAGGAATCGTTTGGTAAAAAGAATACCTTCCTTAAGAAGGTATCTTAATCGCAAAGGAGCGGGAATCGTCTAAGTGACATCTGTTGGGTCATTTGTAAAGACATTCCTAAGTACGCTAGAGGTATGATTTTCTTTTCATTTTTGCTTGATAATTAAGTATGCCTATTTAGGTATTTATATGATTATCTTTTGTGCTTATACATGTTTTACATGAAACTTCATTAGGAAGTTTTTTTTTCTCACATACGTATGAATCTTATTATCTAAAGTCGTGGTATATAAAACTTATGTTTTATTTCTTTTAATCCAATAATAAAACAAAACACGAATTTCAAAAATTCCTCCTTCCCCATAAATACTTCCACCGTCAATCACTCTATCCTCACTTTTTCAAATCCTCCAATTTCAAAAATTTCTCTCATTCAAAACTTCATCGTCCTCTCCATTTTCGTTTCAACCGAAACCAAGAAGGATCATCTTCAACATTGTTTTCATCGCCCTCGTGCTCATCGCCTTAACACTCATCGCACTTGTGTTCCCTATGATGAAGTTCACATACGGAGACATTTACTTTGTGTTGTTAATCTACATTGGGGTTATATACCCAATCCTTTGTATCATTCTTAGTATTGAAATGAAATATTACTAATAGTCTAGTTGTCTAGGTTATTATGTGCTTTATCATTTTTGTGTTATGTCTTTCTTTCATGATACATTAAAAGTCATGTATGCTTGTTAAAAGAAAATGTAGGTTAAAACACATATCTTGGTATAAAAACTATGAGATCTAAAAACCTATGTTTTTCATAAAATCTGTTTCTGTGATTACAGATCTACGGATCCCGGAAGTTATACTAGCCGGATCCCTTTACTAAAGGAACCGTGGGATCCGTCCTACTGGAAAACAGTTTTTCATGAAAATTAAAAATCACTTTTCTTCTAAAAAGGTAATACTCCACTAGAAATATCAAAACCATAAGTGAGTTAAATGTCATTGTTGTTAAAAACCATTGTTAATAAAAATCTAGTAAAAACATTAGATAATCATAGTTTGATCACAAACATATCTTTCTATTAACTCATGTTTTCTATAGGTTCAACTATGATGCATGAATATGAGTTTGATTTTTCACTCACTAGCGTCTACACTCCAAACATCTCCCTTGAACCCAACACACCTGGCAACCATGTTCGTGGGTTCAATAATCTCGAAAACCGTCACTTCCACGAAGGACGTATTGTAGACACCTCTCTACAATTCGAAGAAGGTATCAATACCTCTGTAGGATCGATATATTTATTGTGTTGATGATTCGGGTGGTCTTGGATGATCAAAATGCATGTTTTCCATTAGAGAGAGAAAGTAGAGAGAGGGAGATTTCTTGGTAGAGACTTGGTTCACAAAAGTTGTAAGGTTAGATTAAAGAAAATCTCCACCCCTTCCATGGATGGAAGGGGTATTTATAGTTACACAATACACGACTTCCTAACGGCCTGTGGATCAGGCATACAGTGGGTAAAGACCCGTTACACTACGCTAAACTAAACTAATAACTGACTAATAAACTGATAAATAACGATATGTCTACGAGCTAACTTATGCTAAATTATATTTGGGGTGACCGACACTTCACTATGGAATTTCCAATTCCTAACAATCTCCCCCTAAGGGAGGTCACCCCATGATTTACATTTTGAATCCTAGCGTTCTATTCATTGACTTTGTTCTTGAGCTCGTAGACTTCAATTCTTCAATTCCGCAATCTTTGTGCTTTAGTAGCGATTCTTCAAAGTCCGCATTGATTTGTACTTTAAGTGGAGGCCTTTAACTGATCCACATCTTTGATGATCTTCGAGCTTTCATTGAGATCATCAGCCACAGTAAATCTCTGGATCACCCTTTATTGTGCTGCCATCATGTGAAGTTGTGACTTTTGGACCGACATGCTCACACTTTTGAATCATGACATCTTTCCATCAGAGTAGCGGAAGCTTTTACTGGTTCAAGATATTTGCAGCAGCGCAGCAGGAACATAGTATAAGAAATATCTGAGCCAGGTTCTGTAGATATGCACCAGTCATGATTTCTTCAATTAAGTGTGGATACTGTGAGCATGCGGCTTTGGATTGACTCCTCAATTCTGATCAGCTGCAACCGTCCAAGTGTACCTGCAAACAACACTTAGCAATAAAACACACGAAAGTGTCTTTGATCACTTTCGTTGAATTGAGGTACACGGCCCACGGTTCCCCGTTGATCAGTACAAGTATTGCCTGTGATCAGGTAGGATTCCTAAGAATCTCCTTGACAGGGTTTCGCAGCTGCTCTAGCCGTTCTCAAACCGAAACGTCACAAAGAAGACAACACGGAGTGAGTGAACCAGCGAATTGAGATTCACTGATTGATGAAAAATAATTTGAAAACAATCGCGTATTGCTTAGAAGAAAGAGTTTTGCAATACGACGAAGGTTTTATGAGAAAGATCAATTTTCAATCATAAATACTTTTTGTATATGAAGAGAGTACACATCCGATGTGCTAGAGAAAAGAAGAGATTTGCACATCGAATGGTTTTTCCAAAAGTATTTTTTCAATCAGAGATAGTTTTTGTGTTTGAAAACATGAATACACATTCGATGTGCTAGTGAAAAGAAGATTTGCACATCGAACGGTTTTTCCAAAAGTATTCGTCAATTCCATTCCTGGACCAAGGTTGATTTAAGAGTGAATCGCCCCATTGTTTCAATCTAGTTGTCACAAGCTTGATCTTACGAGAAGATCTCACATGTCACCCACCAAGAGCTTGTTTGATGTTGGCTCTAGAAGGATTTCCATCTTCATAGTGAATATTTACATATCACTCGGATGTTCTGGCAATACCACAAGGATAATGCGTAGGACTCTTAATATATATTCACTTTCCACATTGTGTGAAACAGCAAGTCTTCATTAATTTTGTGTCCTAATGAGATATTGTGGATGATCTCTTGGCTCTAGACTCAATCGTGCACATTTGGTTCCTATGCCGGAGACTAGGGAAAGGGTCTCCTTCTTCAATATCAACAATCTCTAAGAGAAAGTCGATAGATAATGTCGGTTCCCCGTGAGAATGAAACAAGCCCTTTTAAGAGGAACTTGAGTAGCTTGGGAAGTTTAGTGCGGTGCATCACTGGGTCCATGATGTCTTGTCTTCAATACCAGTGTTACCTTAGTAAACACCAAGAGCATATGTATTGAACCTGGTTTCTGCCCTAAGGTTGAATTATTGGAGGGCTATTTCTTTTCACCTTTTTCACATTCAATTCTTTTTCATTCTTCAACCCTTGATGCTTACGAGACTTCATAACTAGAACCTTGTTGGGTTTATTCCAGTACTAGCTCTGTCTCTCCCGCACTCTTCCCATTTTCTTATTTTTCTCCTTTTTTCAATATTCCTAAGGACTCTACACTATCTAGTGGATTGTCCCTGGGAAGATCCCTCCGGTTCTGGCGGATCGTGGGAACTAATACCTAACCTAACCATCCTTATAACACCATGCATAAAGTAAATTGGTCGGTCTTTTGGTACAGTTCATTCTTCCTTGAAACCAATTGAAAAATCATTTGGAAAAACAATCAAGGTACTTGTGATACGAGATCAAAGCATTTTGTACCTTAATAGTTTTGATCATTTAGAAAACCTCCCCCTCAACATGTGCATCTGATTTAGAAATTGTTTAGCACATGGAGGTAAGAGGACTTTGAAATATTTTCTTTGATCACAATTTTCATAGAAAAAACCATTTGATTTTCTTGGTAAATTCTCCCCCTCAATATGTGCATAGGATATTTGAAATCATTTTATCACATAGAGGAAAGAGTTCTTTTGAAGCACATCCACGATCACAAAAGCCATTAAGAAACCATTAGCTCCCCCTCAATATGTGCTTCGAGATTCGAAAACGTTTAGCACCTATGAGAGAGCAGCCTGCACATTTGAATCAAATCGATCATCATTTATCAGATTTCATTATTAAATCACAAATTCTCCCCCAATCAAAAATATCAAACCCTTTGAGATTTTGGATCCCAAGTGATTTAATAAGGTTTATAAAACATTGGAGAATATGTGGCCAGGTTTAAATACTCATCATGTTTTTGGATAAATCCTCCTCCTTAACATGTGCATTGTGTATTTGAAATTGTTTGGCACATGGAGGCAGGAGTGCCTTTAAAGGACTAAAACCAATTCCATTTAAACATATAAGAGTTTTAAATCATGATCTCTCCCCCGATCAAAAATTTCAAACCATTTGAGATTTGTGATCCCAAAAGATTTAAATCATTTAGAAAATTTTGGGGAAAGACGTGGCAAGATTTGATTTTGCAAAATGACAGATAGGGACCAGATTTAGACATTAAAGATTGTTAGTGTCAGGTATGATTGTTTTAAGAGACCTTTAAGTAAAATAAAACAATTTCACAATCAAACAAGAACAGAAAAAATTTCATTTTTAAAGATCTTGATTCTAAAGAAAATCATACCATGACATAACATTAAATCTTTAGATCACCACATTTTAACATACAAAAGGACTCTTGTGAAGAAATATTGTTTGAAAATAATTTATTTTAAATCACTCTCCCCCTCAATCGATGACCGTAGTAGATGATTGAGTGACTTATAGTTTTGATAAAAATGAAGTCCGGTGATTTTCAAAATTAAGTCCAATTTATTTTCAAAACCAATATTTTTCCATTTTTCAAAACAATATTATTTTAAAAATTGTTTAAAAAATGGTATCCTGCACAAGGATACGTTAGGTGGTTGAGAAGCTTCTGTTGTTGTTGTTGTAGGGTTTGGAAGAAAACCATCTGCTGATGCAGAAGACTTCTTCGTTGCATTTTAATGCCAACTGAGGTCAAATTAAGCCCGCTTTCTTCAATCACTTAAAAGAAAACCATCTGCTGATGCAGTGACACCTCTTACGTTGCATTTATGCCAACTCTCCATTGAAGTCCAATTAAGCTCCGTTTCTTCATTTGTCAACCCAATATATAGTTACCCTTTCCTTTCGGCATCCAAACATCATATTATGTGGGATCCGGATCGGGAACATTCTTATACCAAGATACCTGCATACGTTAGTGAACACACATTAAAGGCTCGCAAAGGCCCCGCAAAGGCCTCACAAAGGCGTGAGGCTTGGTCATGCCATCACGCCATGCCGCCACGCCGCCTTATGGCACATGTTTTTGTAAACTCGATATATATGAGTTCTGATATAAATATATAAATATTTTCATACTTTGTGCCGCCTTATGCTACGTCTTGTAAACGCAAAAGCTTTGCCTTAGCCACAAAGGCGTGAGGCTTGGCCATGCCGCCTCACGCTATTTATAACCTTACATACAGATATATGGTGGTCGACATCACCCAAACAACAATCGACTAATTCAAGTCAATTCAACATATCAATCAGTTCATATAAGGTATGGGAATAATGTGTTCATCAAACTCTAATCATCTAATCCTAACAATCTTATCCTAGGCACCTAGTCCTTCAACATAGGTTAACATCATTTTTAATTAAGCATATTAGGATAATTAAGAAAGCCCGTTAGATGATATAGATTTGAAAACATTCTCCCCCTCAATCAATGAATCATTTTCTAACAGGTTTAAAAGCGCTGAAGTCATTGATTGAGTTTTCAATTTTTACGAAAACACTGAAACTGATTGTTTTTAAAGCAACTTATTTACCACCATTTTTGAAAACACCAAATATTTTTCTGAAGAATTTTAGACGGAAAAACATTTGTGTAAGAACAACAGTCTTTTTGGCGACATGCTTTCCTTGTTTTGTTTTAGGATAAGTGCACGAAATATTTGAAAATTTGGTTTAGCGCAACACTTTCCTTTCTTTAAAAGAGCGGGTTGCTATCTGAAATAATAGCAAACCATGGTTTAAGCACGGGTTACAGTCTGAAGTAACTGCAAGCCATAGTTTGTGACATGTTTTGGAAAAAGAATATTTACACCTCCTGCTCGAACTTCATCTATGGTCCCGTGCCATTATTGAATGACATTTCTAAGACCGCAGATGTTATCGATACCAGAAGACATGTCTTGAAAACATATTTTTGGTATTTTTTTTTTCAAATTTTCTGATTTTTATGGGTTTTTTGTTGGTTTTATATTTTTCTATTTGGTTTTTAAGATAAATATATACAAAGATAGAGTAGATGATATAGTTTAAGAAGATGATGATACGAGTACCGAGATAAGGATATCGAAAGCAGCCCGTTGTAGAAGATAGAAGTCATCATCTCTTAAACTTTCACCACCAAAGCTTCGAGGCTCCAGAATAGAAGATAGAACATGAGCCTTTGAGAAAGAGAGACTTTGGCAGCTTCCCCCCAAACCGAAAATCCATTAGCCGAAAGCGATTCAAAGCTTTCTTTCAAGCTTCCATTAGCCAGGTGAACCAAGAAGCACACCATTATCATTGATCCCGCCGCTCCTTTAAGAATAATCCAGTGATTCTTCGCTCGAGGCTATATCATCCAATAGAATAACAAAGAACGTATCATCCCACATTTAAATAATCTTCTCAAATTTCCTTTCAATCAAGTCCGGCGATCCATTCCAAAAATTGTCAAGAAACAACTTCCCCGTAGTAGTTGAATTGATGCGTCAATCTCTTAGACTAGAGCTCACGAACCCGAATACACATACTCGAAGACAAAGAAACTTATACCATCAAGTAGCGATTAAGTCCAATAGCCAAAGAATGACCTCGATGTATACTTTTCTCTCCCCCAAGAATGTGTATGAAGCTCAAGTACCCGAATGCCCAAAGAGAGAATAACCGATAACATTGAAGAAGCAGGCCGAATCATCGATTATCTCTGCGGATGACAATCTCTGCGGATGTCAACACCGGAATAAGTGATTATATCTCTGAATCACTGATTAAGCCCTCAAGTAAAACAACCGAGGCCCCCATGTACACAATCCTCTCCCCCGATGATTGTGATAACATCAAAATCATCACACACTTGTGTACCTCTTTCATCTTCAGAAACTAACTCTTCCATCTCTTCCCCACATAGTTGGAATAAGAACACTAAACGCCTTGATGAGTAAAACCTTGAGTTTCTCTCCGGTCATGACATTTGTTTTCCCGGGATATCTTCAATCACTTAGAAGAATTAAGTTCATCAAGTTTACACGCCATGAGTCAAACCTTGAGTTTCTCTGCGGTAATAACATTTGTCTTCTCGGGATATCTTCAATTACTTAGAAGTATTAAGTTCATCAAGTTTACTCGCGTTTAGATACGTGTCTCCTTCCCCCTTGCTGGTTTTGACACTTCAGAATCAGCAACATATTATAAGCCCAAATACTAGAAATCTGTTGAGAAGAACGCTTGAAGTCTTTGTGAGAATCAACTTGCTGAAGAATATGAGCAAATCTAATTGGGGATTAAATCATAAATTTCACCCTCCCCCAATTAGTGCTCTCCCCTAAACCGACAATCTGTTTGATAAATTCCCAGATTAAGAAGAAGTCTTTAGATTGTTAAGTGCAACTCGTCTTTAGTCTTCTAACATGAAACAAAAGATGTAGAATGGACTGTAGACTCGACCTTATTCAAGATTGTCCAGTTAGGGAATAGATAGTTAACATCTTCTTCTCACCATATGCATTCCCGTTAACTTGTATATAGCATATCTCCTTAAATCAAATCCCCCCCAATCAAACAAGAACAGAAAGATGTTCATCAAGGAAATCAACCCCGCAACTGGAAGCACTTTGTCATTTAATTGTATCAGCCCGTGAAGATGTCAACCAACGGCTCTTAGAAGAAACTCCATGTAGAAATGACCCGATAAGAAGAAGCTCGGTTCTTACATGAGTTTGGAGCCGTTTGACCATTTATTCTCTAATAACAATCACCCATGCAGAATTATCATACTTCTTCTCCCCCTCAAGAATTGCATACGAAGATGCCATTCCTGATTGAATAAGTGAAATCATCCAAAAGTAATCAATTCACACTTCTACCCTGCAAAATTATCACATGATGTCGCCATCGTCATTATAGTTGAGCAAGTGGAATAAGAAAACAATCATCGGCAGTTCGGTTCACTTGATGAATTAGCGCATGGAAAAAGTATGAAGCATGTTGATGAGAATGGTCATAATAGAGAAGATTTCTCTTCTTGAGAAGATAAAGCGCACTGACACGTACACTTTTCTTTTCTTTGGAGAACGAGGTTTGAACTGAAGTATTCATATGTCATTATGTTGAAGTACGAGGCCTGAACTGATGTGAACAGACGTCATAAGAAGATTTCTCTTCTTTTGAAGATAAAGCGCACTGAAACGTACACTTTTCTTTTCTTTAGAGAACGAGGCATGAACTGTTGTGTTCATACGTCATAATCTCTCTCTTTTCAATCTCTTTTGGCAAAACATGTAATCAACCCCATTATCATTCAATAGGCTCTTTGTAGTGACAAATTGATGGAGAAAACCCGATATAATGAATTTGACCCTGAAGTAAACTACCCCAACTCGTGACTTAAACTTGCACATATGTAACAAAGAGCGGTGCCGATTTCCATTAGCATCTCTAAGAACTCTCTATGTACTATATACTCTTCAACCAACCAACCATCAAGTATAAGACGTACATCACCTCTTGAAAATCCACAATTGAATGTGACACTGAGCACTACAACGTAACTCCTTAAAGTGATAGTTATTTTGTGGTGGTATGAGCCCAATTCCCCCAAGTAGTAAAAGAAAAAGTAAAAGACACCCAACAATAACTAGATTTCCAAGCCTTCGTTTTTGATAATAAGCTCGAACAAGGATCATGAAGAATCTTCATCCAACCATCCCCGATACCTTTAGATACTAAGTACACTCGCCCGTGATATTTCACTTCAACCTCAAATAAATAATAGTGAATTCACCCCGTTGTCACATCTTCTGGTTAAAAGCTCAACTTTAGCCTCTTTTAACGTTTTAAGTGAACTCTGATAATGGTTTCATCCTGACCATCGTCAAAAGCACAGAACCCCGTAAAACCAAGTAATAACCATACTGCCATAACGAATATCCAAACACACATCCAATTCATGAAGTACACCCTTTTATCCCTTCTTCGAAACAGAAAGCACCAAAGATCGATAAGATTCCGAAATACACTTTCCCTTTCTCCAGGATGAATCTATGATCACGGGATTTTACAATTCTATGGGTTAAACCGAAAAATAGATTCTTTCGCGGGATTTTACAAAACCAATAATAAATCGTAAGATAGATCCGGAAATGCACTTTACAATTACCAGGATGTTTCCATTGTCACGAGATTTTACAAGTCTATGATTTAAACCAGAAATAGATTCTTTCGCGATTTTACAAAATCAATTCAAAACCGTAAACAATGTCGGTTTGAATGTGTAATGACAATTTTGGTTTCGTGAATTTGCTTTTAGGGGAACATGCAACGGTTCATCAACGGTTCATTATCCAACATCATCCATATCATCAACCATCCAATAAACACATTGGTAAACACATCTTCCACGTATTATGTTGGCTATTACAGTGACCACTTGGTGAAGTAAACCCGATATACCAAACTTGATCATGAAGTAAAATTCCCCAGATTTGTTACTTAAACTTGTACTAATCCTTGTGAAGAAGAAACGGTGTACCCAATGTACAAAACCTCTTGACATTCTCAACTGAATGAGACACCGTAGTGATAGAAACGTTGTGGGTCAAGCGAGAAAGAATCATAAATGTAACTAAATAGCCAAGTCTTTATCACGCTCTATAAAAGCCCAAACAAGTCATCTTCGCGGAAGAGTAGAAAGAAAGAAGACGAAATAAGTAAACGTGCCCGGAAAAACCTTACTTCAAATCCAATAAAGAAATACCGAACACCAACCCCGTAGTCAACAATGTTTAAATCCAATTCAAGCCGTAAACTAGTAACCTTTGTGAAAATGTGTAGCCCAAGGAGTCAAAGCAGACACTAACTCACATCCTCATACCAAATCTCACGATCTTGTCATCAAAACACATCAAATTACAAATCTCAGCTCATAAAATATTGAACACCATAAATTCAAATTCACGAGCGTGAAACCATATCCAATGAAGGCCGGACCATAAATATATCCAATAACACAAATTACCACAAAAAAACGACCTGATTCTATTAAGCACAACACGACCCGGTATATCATTATCAACCTCAACATTCTAACATCCATTTTACTTGAGTCCATAAAAATATTATCGGGTCCAAGCACAGCTTACGGTTCATTAAAACACTTTACCATTCAGATTATCAGGCCCATTATTCATGTTAGAAAACCAAGTCTAAGTTTCGGCCTATTAACTAAACGTACTACCAAATTTGGACATATTGATCCAACAGTTATACAATCTGAGGTCCGAATAATCACATACCACGGCCCAATAAGCCATATCATATTACGGTTACCCTAATTTTAGGGGTATAAAGCACCTTTTTTCACATACCTACCATTCCCTAATCTTTTTCCTCTTACCTTAATATCTCACATCAAACATAACCGCCTCTCTCAAACTAAAAAAAAACGGATCATCACCACCAAAATCAGACAAGAGCACCCAATCTCTCCTAATATTACTCACCACAAAACTCATCAGCCACCCTCCTTTCATATTCCTCAAACGCAGCTTCTCACATCTTCACCGGTCATACTCAAAAGAAATCTCAAACTCTCATCTTCAAACCAGGTTTGTATCGCCACAGGGATGGCAAGATAAGTGATTGGCATCGAGAACAAACCACGAAAGATGCAACATAAACACGTTCATCAAGACCTAATAAGGGTCTCAGGTAGGTACTAAAATATGTGGTTTTCGTTGTTATTTATCCATGAGTCTTTGAATCGAAACAATAATCTGACTTTAACAATCATGTTAAAAATCAGAATATATGAGTTTCGGATATTAGCACAAACAATTGATCATTGACGAGGATGGTTAAAAAAAATCTTGTAATGATTAACACCGAACCAATTCTGAGATCAATCATGTGTTTATTTTCGTTTTTGAATCGCGTTTGAAGAGTGATAGAGAGGGTCTTGAAGTGAGTCTAGATTAGGTTAAGAGGATTGAATGTTTATGTGTCACGGATATGTAGATACTTCTTCATTAAGTTACTTGGATTTAGTTTAAACATGGAACAATGATGGATATAACATGAGGTCGAGTTTTGATTGGTATATGTTTGTTTTGGTATTTGTTGTTGAGGTCTAGTGGTCGTGGTCTTGTGGTATATGTGGTCGAGGTCTTACTTCTCCTTCATCCTTTCTGTCTTGAGTCGCTAGCCAAAGTTTAGAGTCAAGTCGCTAACTGTAAAAATCTTAACAACTCTCTAACCATTTTTAAACAAGTCGCTAGCTAAAGTATTTAGCCTAAGTCACTAGCATTAAGTTGCTACGACTTGTTCATAACAAGTCGCTAAATTGATTCAAGTCGCTACAGATTATCACCACAACTCGCTAAGACCAGATTCAACGAATCTGGACGACTTGTCAAGACAAGTCGCCATGATGAATGACCCATAAAAACAAGTCGCTATGATGCATAACCCAGAAAGACAGAAAAATGTATCTTTTTTTACCTCTAAAACATGACCATTTTTTTTTTACCATATGAAAGTGACTATATCATTAGACTATCCAAAAGTCACGGTATGGAACAAAGACAGTATACAGATTGATATCTACGACAAAATAATAGACCATTAGACTTTTTTGACCAAGTAACAATATCTTTCGTTGATATCTTTTTGGACAAAATAATGAGACAAGACATGTAACTATTGATAGACCATTAGACTTTTTTGACCAAAAGATTTGTAAAACATCAAAAACAGTACCAAAAACAACTTACACATGATTCGAAGACCACAATAAATCATCAAAACATAAAACCTTGGCTCTGATACCATTTGTAGGATCGATATATTTATTGTGTTGATGATTCGGATGGTCTTGGATGATCAAAATACATGTTTTCCATTAGAGAGAGAAAGTAGAGAGAGGGAGATTTCTTGGTAGAGACTTGGTTCACAAAAGTTGTAAGGTTAGATTAAAGAAAAGCTCCACCCCTTCCATGGATGGAAGGGGTATTTATAGTTACACAATACACGACCTCCTAACGGCCTGTGGATCAGGCATACAGTGGGTAAAGACCCGTCCTTCCTCCACGGTGTTACACTACGCTAAACTAAACTAATAACTAACTAATAAACTAATAAATAATGATATGTCTACGAGCTAACTTATGCTAAATTATATTTGGGGTGACCGACACTTCACTATGGAATTTCCAATTCCTAACAACCTCCTTCCGAGCCATCGGACTAGAATGTCTTCTTGAAATAAACGAGAAGATATGTTCAAGGTTCGTAATGAAATTCTTTCGTCAAGTTGAACTCGTTCGTAACGAGGATCGCTCTCTATCTCTTTGGTTTTATATCAAAAACCAAAAGTTTACTTTAACCCTTGGGCATTTTGCTCACATCCTCCGGATTCCAAATCATGGACAATGTGCCTTCACCGAAGATTGTTCTCTTGATTCTCTCTTCAACTTTCATGAAGAAAATAGTCCATATTGTTCACACATACCCTCCCCGGAAGATTTAAATCGCATAATATGCAAACCTCGACCATATTACTCCGATCCAAACATTATCTTCACACGGGACGTCCAAGAAGAGTACAAGCCTCTTGCACTCATCCTACGTGAGAATGTTTGGAGTCTTAGGGGAAATCAAGAAATCCTTCCCGCTTGTTGTGCTCACATGTTGTACTGTTTGCTAACACAACAACCATACAATCTCGCATACTTCTTTGCAAGGCGAATTGCAAATCTTCAAGGCTCCAAGAATAAACTCATCCCTTATGGAATGTTCTTGACACGCCTCTATCACAATGTTATGCACTTCCATCCTCAATTTCAAAGTCCGTTGTACGTACTTGTGAACAAGATGATGGAACCACTAAACATATCTCTCATGAAGACTTTCTTCATTCTTGATTCCACCAACACTCATCAATCACATAATGATCCTCCTAGTGAAAACACTCAAGGAATGTAGTAGTATCTCAAATAGGATCAATCCTCTTGTACTCGTGCTTTATCAATGTAATCCTATTTCCTTCATGAAATAAAACATCTTACATTTGATATCTTAGTGTTAGAACCCCTTTAAACTAATCTTGGAATATAATGCATTGTCAAGATCAATGCATACCTTTAGTAAAGGTTCTGCTGAGCAGATGGACGGATCCCAATGATTGTGCTAGACGGATCCCTACACTTAGGGAACCGTGGGATCCGGGAAACAGAAAATGCAATTGCAAGCATTGTATTTTAAACATGTCCTTAGAACACCTCACACTAAGCTAAACATAGTGTCTTGAAGGCAAATTAAGTGCTTATCAAAGATAGGTAGACTCTTCCTACTCACACACAACTCACCAAGATCACACTCTAAGACGCTTGTAGATCTATCATTTCATTTTTTATCCATTACTCTTCCGCTCTTAAACTCACACTTCATTTTTCACTTGATCCCTAACATCTAGTCTTAGAAATCTTTTTATGGCAAAATTGATCATAAATCATCCTCACCTCAAAATTGATCAAAGTTGATCAAATTCTAGTTTTCCCATCTCAAAGCTCCTAGGATATTTTTCCAAAACACTATCCTAAGTCACAAACCTGATCTCTAGGATCTTTTAGCTTCAATTGACACTCTCATCTTTAGTGTCATCCTTGCTCATCCATTGGTACTCATGAAAGTTCTAAATCCTTCCATAAAAGAAAATCATTAGCTACATCACTCATTACCTTCAAGTATTTAAGCACCCCTTCATTTAAGATACTTAGGAGGACTAAAACACTCAAGATGATATAGATCTTAGATCTTAGAAACATCATTTCCACTCCTTCATAGCTGCTGAAAACCGGATCCCTAGGATTAGCCTAGACGGATCCCTCTGAGGTGGGAACCGTGGGATCCGGATGACAGTTTATGTCAAATCTTGCTAAAACAATCATTTCAACTCATCTTCCTAACTCAAACACTCCATCTCATCTTAAATGAGTTCCTAGATCAGTGCAAACTCTGAAGTTGACTCTTGTGCATGTTAATCATCACATTCCAATGAATCCTAGTGGCTTAAGGCTTAAATGCACTTGCCAATTCTCTTGGTTTATAATGTTAGGTCACTAGTTTTACAACACAAGCTTCAATGAAAGAGATAGAGAGGCGATTGAATAAGATTCACACACACACACACGATATTATAGAGACGGTTATGCGTAGAGTGTAATGAAGAGAATAACTTGAACAACCAACCCTCAAGTGAGGGTTATACAAGATTATTTATAGGCAAGGAGCTAGGGCAACACTCCCACTCCTTCCCTTTTCCTTATTGGACATGGGCCTAAGCTTATGGGCCTTCTACATAAGCTAGACCTTAAATAAACATAAAGGCCATATTAAGCTACCTATTACATATGAGTAACTAACACTTGAATTAAGGTTTAGGAGTGATTCCAACAATCTCCCCCTCAAGTGTTGGTGATGAAAAACGGTGAAGGCGTTGATGTAATAGTAGCTTTGACGCCTTCCTCGACATTCTTCTTCTTGTGAGAAGAATTGCCTTGATTCGAACAATCTCCCAAGATAGAGAGATAGTTTAATTTGAACAGTTATGCTTTGACGTCATCTTTAACTTTGTTCTTTGATCTTTGTTCTTTGTGATGAAAGTGATAGTATGTTGTTGTTGTCGCATCAATTTCGCCAGTTCCGCTTCTCACGCTCTAGTGTCTCTACATCATTCTTCAACATGCTCACACGCTCTTTGACGTTGGAATTCAGATCGATAAAGTTCTTTAAGTCTTTAACTTTGTAGATTCTTTGGTTTGACGAAGAATCATTCTCGACGTTGTGTTGCTTCGAGATAGAACTTCCATTAGTGATGATGTTGGCGTGAGCATGAGAAGAATCTGCACGATCATTCCGCTCCGAGCTTCCATAAGAGGAAAACATAAAACGGTTAGTAATAAGCGGATTTCGCACTTACAAGTTTGAACTTCGAGCGTTAACAAGATAGTGTGAAAACACAACTGTAATTCTCACAAAGGCCGCTCCTGAACCGGAGTCCCACAAGTGAGATAACACGATGTATCGAAGTACACCTACGATTCGGATGAGTCACCGAGGTACACCTAAGCATCACCTCACGATCAGACCGTTTGAGACCACTAAGCGCAATCCACGAGGAGTTGCCAAAGCGACTTCGGCCGTGGTCGTTTGATGTTGACCCTAGTAGGAGTTTCCATTCAATCACTGAGGATCACAGTTGTGAACCTCTCATAAATTTTCTCGACAGATTACTAAGATCTGTGAAGGACTCGATAATGTACCACTGAAATTCTTATTGTTGAACGTCAAGTGATGAAATGTCAAGTGTACCTAAGAGATCTTTTGATGAATCTCGTGGCACTAGACTCAATAGTGCATTTTGGTTTTCCTAAGTGGAGACTAGGGAGAAGGTCTCCTTCTTCAATACCAGCAATCTCTAAGTGAAAGCCGATTCCCTGTGAGAATGAAACAAGCTTCTGTTGAGAGAAACTTGAGTGGTTAAGAAGGTTTAGTGCATGCGTCACTGGGTCCATGACGACTTTTAATCTTCAATACCGGTGTCATCTAGTGACAACCAGTAGCATATGAATTGAACCCGGTTTCTGCCCTAAGTTGAATAATCTGGAGGGCTAATTCTTTTCACCCTTTTCTTTGCATTTCTTTTTAATTCTTCAACTCCTTCTTTCTCCAATTCTCATTTTCTCCTTTTTACAATCATACCTAAGGACTTCTAAACTCTAACTATTGGTAGTGTCCTTGGGTAGATCCCTCCGGCTCTGGCGGATCATAGGACGGTTATTCCTAACCTTAATCACCTTATAACTCCATTGCCATAAAACCATTTTCAAGAAAATCTCTCAAAGGGTTTGTAGATGAAAACATGTTTGAACCACTGTGAGAGTTTTATCTTTTAGCGTAAATACTCCCCCTCCACATGTGCTTTAGAGTTTTGACGGAAATCTGCACAGTGAGGAAAGAGTGCGCACTTTTGAATTGATCGACTCAAGATAGACATTCCCCCGCGAGACACGGTTACATGGCATAGTTAGAGAGTTGCATTGTCAGCTTTTAGGTGACAACTAGCTCTAATAACTATCTTGAAGGTGTGGACAACCCCGAAAGGTTGTCAAACCCATCAAGGTTCATGTCTACCAAGAGTTTCTTGAATGGTACATTCTACTCGGACAAGTCCTTTGAGACACGTTTACATCACTAGCGAACTAGCTTGAAATTATTACCCGTCCCGGACAAGTCTTTTCGAAGTTACTAACAGCTTAAGATCTCGTCAATTCTTGGGTTAAAGTCTTTTCACACGAGAGTAAATATAGCAAAACACAACATATTTCTTATCACGTATTTTCTCCCCCTCAAAATGGCATATAAAATGTTATTTTTGAAAAGTTGAGAATAAATATGACCATTTCGAGTGTTATGGGAAGAATGACCACTGTGAACAATTTTTGAACAAAGTTTTAAGTCAAGTACTCCCCTCAACAAGTGATATAAACGGTTGAGGTTTTGAAAATCATAAGGGAAAGTACTTGTTCTTTTGAGCAACACCTTGAAAGTGAAAGGTTTGATAGGTTTTACTCAAAAGTAAGAAGCTTTCGCTCCTTTTATAAGGATTGTGGCAATCGAAGCGCACCACGGGTCCTTTATTTACGAGTACGGGTTGTACACTGTAATATGTGCACAAGCCATTGACATAATAAATCATACATCCAAAGTTTATAATGAAAGAAGCAGCTTCAAGGGGTACCGTGTAGTCCGAGATGTTGCCAGAGTGTGAACCGCTGAAAGCCGGTGATGTTAATCTGGTCGACCTCCAACATAGCTTTCCAATCTTCTCGAATCGATCCTTCGATACAACCGTTCATCAATCATCGTGATGATCCTCTTCACATCCCTTCGATCCGGAGAATTCCATCGCTTAGGAGACCCAATCTTTTGATGTATATCCTTCAACCGATAAGCCAATCCGCCCCTAACCAACTTCAAAGTGTGATCCCCAAATTTGTGAAGATCTCTGCACGCCATCAAGCAATTGCGTTGAAGTTCACCGCGGTAAACGACGCCAAATGGTTTGCTGATGAGTGTAAGTTGTGAGAGCTAGTTGATGTCGGGAAGATCAAGCGTGGTGAAGTGAAGTTGACACGGTCCGATAAGATTCAACCGCAAGTCGGAGATCTTCTACACGTTCTTTGATGACTATGCGCCTGATGAAGATGAGCAATGACTTGATGAATTCACGTTGTATTTCGGTTGAAAATTGTCTCATGCGACTCTGTACTTTGGCAAGGTACATGTCTTCAATGTCGTTGATAGACAAATTCTCAAAGTCGACTTTAGAGAATGCATAATCTCTTTCGTCTTGTCTTTTGACCACAATATTCTTGAGAAAAGTGTAATCCCATTTAGACGAAAGATCAACGTGTTTGATGGCAACGATGTTTTTAGTCTTGAACACCGCATGTTGAGACTTCCGACTCGCAGCTTCGTAGTAGATTCTTCGGCGTTCCGCCAATGATGAATCCCATACATTTCATCTCGGTCGTATGCTTCCACTTTGTTGGAGAACAAGTGATTAGCTCTTTCGTCGATAGCTATGCAGTTTGAGTATATGGTCCTGGGAATGGAAGTGTCAGCGATGTAGCATATTTCCTTGAACCATCGCCACCGTGTAGAAGAAATTCCAAGTCTTTGTTGAAGAAATATCTGAATGGAATATGGAGGATTGTCCCGTTGAGTGAAGTCGATGTTTGCTTCTGGGTTGAGCCAATCCATGTTGTTAGACATGGCTCGTGCAATATTATCAAGGTGATATTCGACCTCGATGGCACTTTCCGAGCTATCTTTTAGAAGTTGAAATACTTCATTCTTGATTCGCTTCAACTCGGATTTCGTCATCTTCTTCACACGGAATTTTTCTTGTAGAAATTTCGCATGCTCCAATGTACTACATTCTGAACCTCTTGACCTTCACCGGGTAGGGAGTGGAATTGACAAGTGTAGAAAACCATTCAAATTCCTCTATGTTATCTTCATCTAGCCAGATAGGACGCCAGCCTTGGCCTTCTTCTTCTTTTCTTAGGCCTAGATGAGGATTCGGTTTCGTACTTCATCTGGGAGAGGCGGGTTGTAGATGGGGCTCATGGTATTCTTCATCGTCACCACCCGTATACTCAAAGTGGTCACCGGTTTTCGAATGCAGGAGTGGTGTCTCGAATCCCGAGGTTTATCTTCGAAGAGCGAGGAGGAGAACTTTGTTGAGCTCGGAGTCCTTTGGGGTGGAGGTGGCATTGGAGTACCGAATGGAGGATGAATCACCGACTTCTTCGTGCGTTTAGGCTCGTTATCTTTATCCTCGATCTTTGTCTTCATCGCTCTTGAACGTTTGGGCCTTACCTTCTTCTCGGAATGCGGACTGAGTTGGTATTCCAAGAGAGCTTCAAACAGTTTAGCTTCATGTGAGGCAAACGTTGCGAGCGCTTTCGACATTTGCGCTACTAGCCGGTTCACCAATTCATCATCCGAGAAGATTGTAGATTCAACTGGATTGATGCTCAAATTCATCGGAGTTGATTTCATTGCTTGCTTGGCTAGATGCAAGAGATTAGGATAAAGTTGTCTGGTATACATTTCCTTTGTCGCTTTCGAACGACCTCCATTAAGAACTTGTGAGAGTATCCTTCGATCATTTGGTTCAATTCCCCTTGCGATCTTGTTTCAAACCGCATGTACTCCCTTCGCTATTCTCTTGTCATTCTCGCATGAAGGTATGTACTTAACCGTCGGCAATAAAATTTAGCTTTTTGTAAAGCATGTCTTTCTTTCTAACCCGTTTGACCGCATTCACAATTATTTTATGAGTATGAGAAATCCAAGATCGAGGTGGCTTCTTTACTGATTTGGATGTTGATTTGGTTGATTTCTTTGATGGTGGTGGTGAAGAGTGAGAAGATGAATCGATGATGAAGAGATGTGAGGAGACTCGGTCCTTTGGAGGCTCAGAGGTTTCTTCCTTTGATCGCGAGGACTATTTAGAAGATACTTATCATAATCGTGATCATCTCCGGACTTATCTTTCTCTTGCTTTTCTGTCTCAGTCTTTTCTTTGCCACCCTCATCTTTCTCGGACTTTTCTTTAACAGGTTCCTCAAATTCATGCTCAATAGTTTCTTCCACGGGCTTTTGTTATTGCTCCAAAGTGGTGGCACCAGATCCCTTATCGGGTTGATTAACCGCATCGGATCCGTGAAGGTTGAGTTGCACCACTTGACCCTCCGGGGCCACCCATTTGATCTTTTGAAATTCTTTTGCCACGTGTTGGGGTCTAAGGAATTTAAACTTCTTCCTGTATGAAATATCCAGTTGCTCTTCTTCTTCATCTGAGCTTTCTTCATAAGGCACAAGTACAGAGTCTTCCCTTTTTCTTTGTCACCGGTGGACTTGGAGGTTTAGTGCGAAGGAGGTTCTTCGGTCTTGCGATTGAGTAGAAAGTCTCTTCATCCGATGCATTCGAGTCCTCGTCTCTTAGCTGTCTTTGCTATTCAGGCTCAGATACGGGAATAGGAACAACTTCCTTGGTGGGAACTGTCCCCTTTCGTGGAGGATTCCTCCTGGGGATTATCCTCGACTTTCGCGACTTAAAGCACTTCCTGACCGCCTTCTTCTCGGTTCTCCGTATAGGTGTTCCAGAAGACTTCTCATCGAGATGACCAACTTTGCCTTCTCTTACCGCTACAAGATACCTTTTGTATGTTTCAAGCTTTTTGATTTCATTAGTCGAAGGTGATCGTGGTAACACAAAGACTGTTTCTTTGTTGACGATTCCTTGATTCTGACCGATAGGATGGGTTCAGTCAACATGTCGTGATTGTCAGGGTCATTGTGCCTCTTGGGAATATCAGGATGACGTCCAAGTGCTCTCTGGATCAACAGCTTTGTGTATCTGATATAGGGAATCTTTGAGCCAAGTTTCTTGTGAAATGACATCATGTCTTCCCATAACAGTGCTTCAATTTCGATGTCCTTTTGGTTGATTAATGACCAGAAGATTTGTAGTTCCATGATCTTGGAATGCTCATAACCACTATCACGACCAAAGACAGATTTGGTAATGATGATGTAGAGGGTTCTCCACGGTTGAGGAATGTTCTTAAGCTCCACATGAGTGCTTAGTGATTATTTCAAGCTTCATCATAGCCAATATCAATCAGAATTTCGAACCGTCTCTTCAAGAGGTGTGGCATAGAAGTCGGTTGGCTCGATTTCGTGAATTAGAAGAACGCTAGATCCGCTTGTGTGATGGTGGTTTGTTTGTGATTGAGCGTCACAATCACCGCACTTTGACCTTTGATCCTTTGCATTGAATTCCATAATTGTTGTATGTAGATCTCCTGATCAGTAGCAGAGTGTGAGAGCATGTTCTGGTAGGGATGATTCTTTAAAATATCCACAGCAATTAGGCAAGAAGATTCTGAGCATGTGAGGGTTTCAAAGTCAACTCTGAGATTGTTCTTTACAATCTTTCTTGGATAGCCATTGAGGAAGATGTCAGTAATTGTGAGAACTTCTGGTGCATCCACATTCATTTGAGCAGCCATGTCGTGATCTGACATAACATTAGCCAAAAGAACCAACATATCGAAAGACATAATGTTAGTCAACAGAAGGTTTTTATTGTCTAATTATTGAATGTATAATGTTAATGATTGTTACGAGTCCTAAGTCACTTGTTTGTCCAATAGTCCAATGACGTCATGAAATGCTTCGTGAGTTAGTTAACTTTAATTTTTAAAGTTTATGTTATCACTTATAGTTCACAACATATCAAACGTATAAGTTTATTAGTGACATTATTGGTTTCGTGACGATATGATTTGTTTATTAACAAGTTTGTACATGTAACAATTCATAATGAAGGTCAATCAAGGATTAGGCGTAGATTTGGCAAAGTTACGCGTAAACAGGAGTGATATATGCGTAGACAAAAGCTTATGCGTAGGATCCTAACTTACGCGTAAGAAATGTTACGCGTAGGGAAAAGGGGACCTTATGCGTAAAGCTTACGCTGTAGGCTATAAAAATCTTACGCGTAAGGCTTACTCGTAGAGTAGACCTTATCGCGTAGAGGTCATCTGTTTACGCATATCCCTCACAGGATACGCGTAGTCTCATTGTAGAACCTTACGCGTAATAGTTACGCGTCGGATTTCTCTTACGCATAACCGCTACGCTAAGGGTGATCCTTATGCGCGAGAGTAACAAAGACCTTGATTCGAAGTTTTACGGTAGCAAGCCCGAAATAAAATCATCACATCATCAATCTTAACACATATATTCATTCTAAAACAGATTATGGCATGAAAGCTTGTTTAACATTTTACGCGTAGAAAGTCATACGCGTAAGTCAAAACCCTAGAGTTTAAGAATTACGCATATGATTTCTAGCCATAGGAATTGCACCATAGTGTTTCTGGGAGTTCTAGGAAGCATATAGAGTTGTTTTGGTCAAGTTTTAACATCAAAAGTGTCAAGAATCAAAAGTACCCAAACCATATGAACACAAAACCCTAATTTCCATTTTATGAGTTATTAGTGTTTCGGGTGTAATCTGGCCTGGATATAATCAATTCAACTTGATAATAACCTTATACAACAATCTTTTACACCAAAACGTTCTCATTTGGAAAAAACCCAAATCCACGCATAAACCCTAGTTTTCAAATACACTCAATTGTGTTTCGGTGCGTTTTGATGATTAAAAAAGTATCGTTGATGTTTTAAGAACGTTTTGACACAACCCTTTTAACCATAAACACCCTTTCATGATTTGGTGTTCTTGCGCTTACGCGTAAGACACAAAAGTGATAATATCTCAAGATTAAACCGTTGGATTTTTGAAAAATTCAAAACCATTGTTTAAAAACTTGTTATAAACACGAAATCACTTACAAATTGATGATCTGAAACACGGATTTGTCAAACGATTATGGATCGTGGATTATGTTTGGTACGATAATAAATGTGATGAAGTTAATGAGGTTGGTAGGGTATTTTATTTAAAATAACTTTAAAGTTTTGACAGTTTTGGTCCCTCCACCTTTTCCTTTTTCATCCAAAGTCATTTAACTTCCGTTTTGGTTATCTAAAAAATATTTTAAGAAAGAAACTTGATGACACTCTGATGAGTGTCTAAATACTCATCATTTTTGTACCATTTAAACTGCTAAAACATCTGAAAACACTCAGAAATGCATCAAAATGATAAAAATATCACAAATAAGTGTTTTATGTGTTTTAAATGCAAAAATATCAAAATCTGGTGAAAAACGTATCAAGTTTGCATAATTGGCGCTTTTAGTCCCCAAGTTTCAAAAGTTGTCAAAAACAGTCCCTGGTAAAACCAAATAAAGAAAAATATCATTTTAAGTCCCTAGGGATTCCTAAGTTGTCAAAAATTGGTCCTTGAGACTTAAAATTACAAAATTACAACTTTAGTCCCTGAACTTTGAAAATTGTCAAGTTTGGTCCTTTGAGAAATTGAAATTGTCAAGTCTAGTCCTTGTACTAATGGAGTTTGTCAATTTCAGTCCTTGTGACAAAGTTTGGAAAATTACAGGATTGGTCCTTCATAATTTCAGATTGGCAACATTAGTCCTTGTCTAAACTAATACTAAGCCTTGTCAAAACCCCTTTTGACCCCTGTCACTCTCATTTTGAACCCCTTGGTCAAAGAAAGTCAAAAAAACAGAAAAAGGCGCCACCTCCTGTTTATCTTCCACCTTTGCCTGCAACTCACATCACCTCAGCCCCTTATCTCCTCACCTTTTCCACCCCTCCTCATCATACTCACCTACTTTACCCACCACAATAAATGCCACCCCCCCTAGTGCTAGTTTTCAGAACCCACAAGTCAATTTGCATTTCCCGCCAAAATGGTTAAAATGACCAATACACTCAAAGCTCTCCCATTGGCCAAACAAAGTGGTGGGATTCTCTCAAGAGGCCACGTGGATGATATTTGGAGCATAAAAGAGAGAGGAAGTGCAGAGAAGAAGGAAGTTTTTGTTTTTTAATTTTCATATATGTCGTATTTTATCTCTATGTTTTAAACTAAGCTTTAAGTTGTAATATTTTGTTTCATTATATCGAATTAAGTCATATAAGTGTATTAAAACTCTTATCAAGCAGCAATTCAAGTTTCTATTTACATTTCACATTTTATGCTCACTGTTGGAAATTTCTATTTCAAAATCTCAAACCCAAGCTTCAAGTAGCTTATTTAAAAGTTTAAACAAGTTTACATAAACTTATTATAGCTTTTTGTAAGCTTGGAATATAGTTTCAAGCACAATGGGTTGAAAGTCAACAAAAGTCAAACAGAGAAGCAAAATGGTTACAAGTTTGATACAGGGTGTTGCAGAGCAGTGAATGGGTTGGATTTGGTTAGGATAGCTTGTTTTGGGGTTTGGTTGTAGCCTGCATACCAGCTTGGACCTTTGTGAGCCTTTACTCTCATTTTCATTTTGTTGCGGTTTGTATGTGTATTTGAAATTGTGATCATTAAACCATTCAAACCTGTCCACTAGTAGTAATTTTGATAATACAAATCAGTATGAGTGTTTGTCTTAGCCAAATTAGTAGTTAGCTTATTTAAAATTTGCTTAACAGTTAATACAAGGTGTGTTTGGATTTGACTGCATAACTGTGCTATAGGCTTATGCAGTGGTGTTTTCCTGTTGGTTCATGCTTGTTATGTCCTATTGAACTAAAACCTGTCTTAAATTTGTGCTTACAAACACCTAAAGTCAACATCAAGCAAAATATGTCTCAATGTCTCACTGTTGAGAGTTAAGGATTTGCAAATCCTTGTTTTGTGTTTAGAATTCCTATACATAACTTGTTTTAACTTCATTCCATCATATTACATCAAAATCAGTTAACAAATCAAGATCCAAGTTCAGTTTAGTCAAACTTCTCAACTGTCAAAAAAAAAAGAGTCAAAAAAATATTGAAAAATCCAGTTTTGGGCCAACTAGAGGGATTTATCACAGATTCATCTCTGGGCCAAATCAATTCAAAATTTGGGTTTTATAAGTTCTCTTGGTCTAGTTTCTTATCAGTATTTTTGTTGATTTTTGGTAATTTTCTAAAGCCTTCAAAAAGGCTTGTCAAACAGGCTTAAGTGCCTGTTCACTCAACTCGCTTAACACTGAGTTTTTCTCGATTTTGTGCAGCTTGCACGTGGCTCATAAGAGATTGGCAAGGTCTAATTTTTGGTTTAAACATAGTTAGCCAGGTCTACTTTAGGTCTCCATAATTTGTTTCTAGTTTCTAGCTTATTTGATTGCTTATTTTGTGGTCGCAAGTAGCCCTCGAACCTGTTTAGCTTAAAAGCTCAAATCTTCAAATCTGATCAAACTTGCATATCATTGGTTGTAGCTTGTTGTTTTTAGTTCATTTAGAGTAACTTTAGCATATTGTAGCTTCGTTCCCAGTGTGGTGCTTGTTTGTGTTCACTTGGCTTATTAAAGTGCTTATTCATAAGCTCATTTCATAGCAGTTCCATAATCTTCCACACAACACCATGTTTTTCTATTTTTCCTAGATTCCTAGTATAATTTTAGAGTTTTCCTGAAATTTTCACATTTTTCCATAACAGTTTGCTATTTTTCTTAATTAAAAACGGTTTTTAGGATTATTTAAATAGCTTTTAATACAAATAATTTAGAAAAAGTCCAAAAAAACAATTTTTCATTTTTATTAAGTTTAGATAAATATAAAAAGTAAAAAAAGTAATTTTCCAGATTTTTCATAGTTTATTTTGTAATTTTTAGTAATTTAATTAGTTTTAAATAGTTTAAAATCCATAAAAAATAGAAAAATAATCAGAAAAATACAAAAATAGTTTTTAAAATTCTATTTTGATATTTTAGATTTTTCTAAGTCTTAATTTTATTTTTCTAGCTTTATTTCCTATTTTCTTGTATTTTAGGTAATTATTTAATAGTTAAAAATAGTTTTTAATTAATAATAATTAGATAATTAGTTGTAAAAATAATTTTTTTTTTTTTCTAATAATTTTCTTTTATCATTAGGTTTGTAAAAATATCATTTTCATATTTTTAGGATTAATATTGTGTAAGTTTCACGTTTTTATTTGTACGTCACGTAGTTTTTAATTCAGTTTTATAAAAACAGAAAAAACAAAAACATTAGTTTAAAAATAGTGATAGCATTTATTTAATAGATTTTAACTTTTTAATTTCCTTTAATCTCCTGTAGTTTATAAAAAACTCAAAATACCTACTGATCACTATCCTTAGTGGTTATTCGACATCTGATTGTGTTAAACACCAGTCATCCTCCGTGGGACTTAACGACCCAGGAATCCACTGTATTCTCCTCGATCTAAATTGTAATTGGTGTTTGAGTTTTTAAGTTCCTTACGGCGGTCATTCACAAGTGGCTAGCTCGTGAGAAAACTTGACTGCTCAAAGACCGATCAAATTTTGGCGCCGCTGCCGGGGAGGCTGTAAGCGTGTTCTAAAACATTTTTCAGACCCGTACTTGCACATATACCACAGTTTGTAAAAAGTCAGTTTTTTGTAAAGTTATAGCAAAAATCAAAAAAGTTCATTAACACTTTTCCTAAAGTGTTAAAAACACCAAACAAAATATAAAACAACAAAACAATCGTAGCGTTTTCTATTTTGTATTCTCTTTTAAGGTGATTCTTGAAGAGATACGATTTGGTTAAACGAGACGATACCAAAAATATTGTCCAAAAGTTTTTAAACCCATCAGACAAATCATTACCTACGTCTTTTCAGGTGGTACTTAATATATACATAAAATCAACCACCGCAAATCAAGGCAAGCACTACCTAACTGGTGGTGCGACCATAATAAGTTCCCGAACATCAGATTTAAAACTTGCCTTTGTGTCCTTGTGATTTGGTGTACCTTTTCAAAGAAGCCATTTCATTTGTGATTATTGGTTAAGTTCACTTGTCGCTTTGCCTCGCATTTGTTTTGAAAACTGATTTTTATACTTAGTGCATGCGCACTCGTTCTTCCAGCTTCTACAAGTCCATTGTCGAACTTGGAAAGATTCCTCGTAGACGTAGAGGACGTTCGCTCCTTCACCGCGATCGAGGAACGCCTACCACCACCACCACCTGCCGAATGGCGAAGACAAGCCAATGAATGAGCTTCTCCAAGCACCCATCGAGGGTTACGGAGATGCCATTGTTGTCCCAGCCATCGTGGTGATACTTTTGAGCTCAAAACCGGTTACTTAATCTGTAACCCAAAGCCAATTCTATGGTTTTGGGATGATCCTCATGCACACATTCGATGGTTTAACAAGATTGCATCTACCATCAAGTACAAGAATGTCCCACATGAAGCTATCAAGCTTCTTCGTTCCATTTTCTCTAGAGGGACAAGCCCAGAATTGGCTTGAGAAACAACCCGCTCGCTCCATTGAGACATGGGAAGATCTAGTCACAAAGTTTGTGAACGAATTCTATCCTCCATCCCGAACTACAAGTCTTAAGAATGAGATAATGAAATTCTCTCAGAGATTTGAGGAATCATTCGGGGAGGCATGGGATCGTTACAAAGACTTGCTCCGCAAGTGTCCGCATCATGGTTTTACCGAATTAATGCAAATGGATACTTTCTACAATGGTCGAACCAGCCAATCAAGACTCTCTAAATGCCTCCGCAGGAGGTAATTTCTTGAGCAAGACCACAAAAGAAGCCTTGCAAATCATTGAAAACAAGTCCCAGGTCCGTCCCTTCCGCACAAAGACATATCATACCGAGTCTAATGTGGACCTTCTACTTCATCTCTCGTGAGTACATCTAGCACCGATGCTAAGATTGACAAACTCACGGATATTGTTCATGCTTTGGTTCTTGCTAACCAAAAGAAAGTCACTTTCACACAAGCACCATCATATGGTGAAGTGAAGAAAGTTGAAGTTTGTGTTACTTGTGGTGGTCCTCATGCATACTATAACTGTATCGCCACCGATGGTAGTCCGTTTGAAGCTAATGCTATATCCGGTACTTCAAATCAAGGAGGTAATCAATACCGCCTCGAATGAACCAAATTACCGTTCTAACACTTATCGGCACCACCCGGTTTCAACCGAATCCTAACCGAATCGAACCAACCAAGAATGAACCAAGGTTATCAAAACCAGGGTAATTTCTATTCCGGACCCAACCAAGGTTTCCAACAACAAGGAAATCTTAATCAAAACACTTACAATCGAGGGAATCAATTTCAAGGGAATATGAACCCTAATCAAGGGAATTCTGCTATAACCAACATACGGCCTCAAATTGTCCCTCCACCTCCTCCGTGTCAACATCCGATGAGCTTTTAAAGCAATTTATGAAGACTCAAGAGGAGACAAACAAGTTGTTGGTCACCGATCACTGAATTAAAGAAGTCTTTACATGATCAACCCTCGGGCTCAGGTACTTTACCTAGCAACACGATCGCTAATCCGAGGGCCGATGCAAAGGCGATCACAACCGAAGTGGTACTGTCATATGATGGACCCTCTATTCCTACTACCTCTTCTTCTCTCCCGAAGGTAGTGGAAAGTGAACCCGAGGCGACAAAGGACAAGGAACTTCCTACTAATAACGGAGGTACCAAGATGTCCATCCTCGGGTTGTCCGAAACCAAAATCCAATCCAGAGTTGTTTTGAACCTCCCAGTAGCTCCCATTGAAAAATCCAAATCTTCTATTCCTTACCCATCACGTTTACATGAGCAAAGCTCTGCGAAAGCAGGTCATCAAATGGAAAAATTCTTTCAAATTTTCCAAGAACTTCATTTTGACATAAGCTTCGTGGATGCTATCATGTTGATGCCCAAGTTTGCATCAACTCTCAAACACATGTTAAGCAACAAGGAAAAGCTGTTTGAAATGGCTAAAACTCCTCTCAACGAGAACCGCTCTCGCAGTTATCTTGAAGAAGCTTCCGAGAAGCTTGGAGATCCTGGAAAGTTCCTCTTACCTTGTGTATTTCCAAGAATGGTTGAATGCTTTGCCTTAGCCGATCTTGGTGCAAGCATAAACCGATGCCTCATTCAAGATGGAAGAAACTTTCTTCCTGGATCTTACTCCTACATGCATGACTCTCGAGCTTGCGATCGACAATATCCCGTCCTATTGGCATTGCCGAGGACGTATTTGTGAAAGTAGGAAAGTTCCATTTTCCACCTGACTTTGTAGTTGTTGATTTCGATGCTGATCCACGGGTTCCTCTCATTGTTGGAAGAGGATTCCCGAGAACGGGCCGTGCTCTCATTGATGTATTTGAGCAAGAAATCACATTACGTGTTGGTAATGAAGCTGTCACCTTTAACCTTGATCAAACTTCGAGGTACTCCGCAAACTATGATTCCAATCGGTTAACCGAATAGATGTCATTGATGTTGCTTCTAAAGAGTACTCTCAAGAAGTTCTTGGTTATTCTCATAATTTCGTGAGTGGGAATCCCACCACATCTTCTCAACCTATCATAGCCAATTCTACTCCTCCTCTCACTCCGTTTGAGGGAAGCGACTTCATCTTGGAAGAGATTGAAGCATACTTGGCTAGTGTTTCTGTTCCATGGGAAATTGATCACGCTCCAATTGACATCGAGGGGGACATACTTCTCATTGAGAAGTTACTTAAAGATGATCACTCATCAACCCCTCACACTAGTGATGCAATTCCGGAAGAGATTAATCACCATGAGATTAATCCGGAGGGAGATATTCTTATTCTTGAGAAGTTGTTAAATCGGGACACTTCTCCTCCACTCCCCCGTCGAACTTCATAACAAGGAAGTCAAGTCATTGAGAAAATCAAGAATTTCAAGTCGAACTTAAGGACTTACCACCTCATCTTGAGTATGCATTTCTTGAAGGTGATGATAAATTACCTATCATTATTGCTCGAGATTTGAGTAAAGATGAAAAGACTGCTCTCATAAAGGTCTTGAAGTCACACAAGCAAGCAATTGCTTGGAAACTCTCCGACATTAAGGGTATCAACCCCGAAGTTCTGTACTCACAAGATCTTGATGGAGGATGACTTCAAGCCAGCAGTTCAACATCAGAGAAGGGTGAATCCAAAAATCCATGATGTTATCAAACAGAAGGTTATCAAACTTCTTGATGCAGGATTGATTTACCCAATCTCAGATAGTCCTTGGGTTAGCCCAATTCACGTGTTCCAAAAAGGGTGGCATAACTGTTGTTACAAATGAAGAAAACGAGTTGATTCCAACTCGATTGGTTACGGATGGCGTGGTATTGACTATCGTAAATTAAATGACGCCACCCGTAAAGACCATTTTCCTCTACCCTTCATGGACCAGATGCTTGAGAGATTAGCAAGGAATGAGTACTATTGTTTCCTTGATGGTTTCTCAGGTTACTTTCAGATCCCCATTGATCCACAGGATCAAGAGAAGACCACATTCACCGGCCCATACGGAACTTTTGCCTACAAACGTATGCCTTTTGGCTTATGTAACGCTCCCCGCACGCTCCAACGATGTATGATGGCCATATTCCACGACATGATCGGGGAAACAATGGAGGTGTTTATGGATGACTTCTACCATTGGGGACTCATTTCAGACTTGTCTCTCCCATTTAGACAGAATGCTAAAAAGGTGTGAAGACACCAATCTATGTCTAAATTGGGAGAAGAGTCACTTTATGGTCAAAGAAGGCATAGTCCTTGGCCATAAGATTTCAAAAAACGGGATTGAGGTAGATAGAGCAAAAGTTGATGTAATCGCTAAACTGCATCATCCTACTACCGTCAAAGGTATTAGGAGCTTTCTTGGTCATGCCGGGTTCTATCGTAGATTCATACAAGATTTTTCTAAAATCGCTCGGCCTATGACCCATCTTCTTGAAAAGATGCTCCTTTTATCTTTTCTCCGAGTGCATCAAGCTTTTGAAACATTGAAGAAAAAGCTTACGGAAGCACCCATTCTAGTTGCCCCGACCGGACTTACCCTTTGAACTCCTGTGCGATGCAAGTGATTTTGCTATCGGTGCAGTCTTGGGGCAACGTAAAACCAAGCATTTTCAGCCTATCCACTACGCAAGCAAAACTATGATCAAGCTCGCACCCATTACACCACTACAAAAAAAGAACTATTAGCTGTGGTGTATGCGTTTGAGAAATTTCGGCCCTACCTCATCTTGACCAAATGCGTGGTATATACGGATCACTCGGCTCTCAAATATCTCTTTGCAAAACAAGATGCAAAGCCGAGATTGCTCCGTTGGGTTCTCCTCCTCCAGAATTTGATATCATTATACGTGATAAAAAGGAGCCGAGAACCGGTCATGATCATCCGTCCCGATTAGAGAACCCTCACCAAGATGTTTTTGAGAAAAAGGAAATAAATGAAACATTTCCTCTCGAAACACTCAATGCGTTTCTTTCGAGAGACACTACTACCCCATGGTTGCTGACTTTGCAAATTACCATGCGGGTAACTTCATAGTGAAAGGGATGTCGCCCCAACAGAAGAACAAATTCTTCAAGGATGTTAAACATTACTTCTGGGACGACCCCTACTTGTTTAAAATTTGCGCGGATCAAGTCATCAGGCGATGTGTATATGGTCAGGAGGCTATTGACATTCTCAAAGCTTGCCATGCTGGACCTACTGGGGGACATCATAGCCCCAACTACACCGCCAAGAAGGTGTTTGATTCCGGATTCTATTGGCCCACGATCTATAAGGATGCCCACGAATTTGTCAAAGCCTGTGACGCTTGTCAACGTCACGGGAATATCTCACAAAGGAATGAAATGCCGCAAAACGCCATTCAAGTGTGTGAGATCTTTGACATCTGGGGAATTGACTTTATGGGGCCATTTCCTTCTTCTCGCGGTAATAAGTACATACTCGTGGCCGTTGACTACTTGTCAAAATGGGTGGAAGCTAAGGCTTTGCCTACCAATGATGCCCGAGTTGTTGTAAAATTCTTGAAATCTCTCTTTGCTAGGTTTGGAACTCCACGAGCCATAATCAGTGATCGTGGTACGCATTTCTGCAATGACCGATTTGAAAGAGTCATGCAGAAGTATGGTGTAACTCACCGCCTCTCTCTGCGTATCACCCCCAAACAAGTAGGCAAGTGGAAGTTTCAAACCGAGGGATTAAAGAATTCGGAGAGGACGGTTGGTGAAAACCGTGCCTCTTGGTCGGATAAGCTAGATGACGCACTCCGGGCCTTCCGTACAGCTTATAAAACACCCATCGGGTGTACTCCATACAAGCCGGTGTACGGGAAGGCGTGTCATCTACCGGTTGAGCTAGAGCACAAGGCATACTGGGCCTTGAAGCATGCCAACTTCGATATTCGACGGTGGTGATCACCGAAAAGTTCAAATGAATGAATTAAATGAACTCCGTGATCAAGCTTACGAGAACTCTTTGATCTATAAAGAAAAGACAAAGAAGATTCATGACTCTAAAATCAAGAACCGCGCTTTCAACGTTGGTGATCGAGTCCTTCTTTTCAATTCAAGATTGAAGATTTTCTGAAAGCTTAAGTCCCTGGTCCGGACCATTCACCATCACTAAGGTTTATCCTTATGGCACCATCGAGTTATCTCAACCCGATGGTCCAAACTTTAAAGTGAATGGTCATCGGTTGAAGCATTACTTTGGAGAGGACATTCCCCATGTGGTTGTCCCGGATCTACAAACTTTCCCCATGAACCAATGAATGCGGGATCGAGTCAAGCTAGCGACTCGGGAATCAAAAACAGTCGCATGCCATATGGGTTTTCACCCATATTTCTGACTTCTTTCTACTTTCTACCACCCTAGTGTGGGGTAGTTGCCCCACATGTTGTATATATATAAAAAAAAAAAAAAAAAAAAATCCTTGCTAAATAATGGCCTTAGTATTTCCCTTTACGTTCTATGTTTCGGCATAACAGCCGGTACTTTGAATATTGAGGGCAATATTCATTTCTAAGTGTGGGGAGGAATTCTCACGAATTTTATCATGTAATTATACCGCCTAATTCCCCCAATTTTGGCCAAAATTTTTTTTTTTGGAGTAAGTGTTTTACACTTACTCAATTGGTAATCAGTCCGCCTTGTCTAATAAACAAAAGGATTGGCTAATCCAGGAGCAAACGGCTCTTGGTAAAGATATCTCAAACCGCTTGACGGCTTGCAATTTGCCCAAAATTGTATGGTATTCAACTCACCATATCCTAAAAGTGAAGAGTTGGCTAGCCCGCAAGTTTATGGCTTGTGGTAAAGGCGGTGGAAAAACCATAATTGGTAATCGACTCACCAAAGATAATATTGATAATTTATCTAAGAGTTGGCTAGTCCAGAAGAGTACGGCTTCTGGTAAAGACAAATCAAATCCGTTGAAAGCTGGTGATTTGCTCAAAATCATTTGGTTATCGGTGTACCAAGGTTCTTACTTGAACTGAAACATTTGGCTACTCCAGAAGTAATGGCTTTTGGTAAAGAGATGAAATCCATTAATTTTTCTCAAATCATTGCTAGGGACTAGCAATATCTTAGTATGGGGGATTGATGAGTGTCTAAATACTCATCATTTTTGTACCATTTAAACTGCTAAAACATCTGAAAACACTCAGAAATGCATCAAAATGATAAAAATATCACAAATAAGTGTTTTATGTGTTTTAAATGCAAAAATATCAAAATCTGGTGAAAACGTATCAAGTTTGCATAATTGGCAGTTTTAGTCCCCCAAGTTTGAAAAATTGTCAAAAACAGTCCCTGGTAAAACCAAATAAAGAAAAATATCATTTTAAGTCCCTAGGGATTCCTAAGTTGTCAAAAATTGGTCCTTGAGACTTAAAATTACAAAATTACAACTTTAGTCCCTGAACTTTGAAAATTGTCAAGTTTGGTCCTTTGAGAAATTGAAATTGTCAAGTCTAGTCCTTGTACTAATGGAGTTTGTCAATTTCAGTCCTTGTGACAAAGTTTGGAAAATTACAGGATTGGTCCTTCATAATTTCAGATTGGCAACATTAGTCCTTGTCTAAACTAATACTAAGCCTTGTCAAAACCCCTTTTGACCCCTGTCACTCTCATTTTGAACCCCTTGGTCAAAGAAAGTCAAAAAAGTAAAAAGGCGCACCTCCTGTTTATCTTCCACCTTTGCCTGCAACTCACATCACCTCAGCCCCTTATCTCCTCACCTTTTCCACCCCTCCTCATCATACTCACCTACTTTACCCACCACAATAAATGCCACCCCCCCCCCTAGTGCTAGTTTTCAGAACCCACAAGTCAATTTACATTTCCCGCCAAAATGGTTAAAATGACCAATACACTCAAAGCTCTCCCATTGGCCAAACAAAGTGGTGGGATTCTCTCAAGAGGCCACGTGGATGATATTTGGAGCATAAAAGAGAGAGGAAGTGCAGAGAAGAAGGAAGTTTTTGTTTTTTAATTTTCATATATGTCGTATTTTATCTCTATGTTTTAAACTAAGCTTTAAGTTGTAATATTTTGTTTCATTATATCGAATTAAGTCATATAAGTGTATTAAAACTCTTATCAAGCAGCAATTCAAGTTTCTATTTACATTTCACATTTTATGCTCACTGTTGGAAATTTCTATTTCAAAATCTCAAACCCAAGCTTCAAGTAGCTTATTTAAAAGTTTAAACAAGTTTACATAAACTTATTATAGCTTTTTGTAAGCTTGGAATATAGTTTCAAGCACAATGGGTTGAAAGTCAACAAAAGTCAAACAGAGAAGCAAAATGGTTACAAGTTTGATACAGGGTGTTGCAGAGCAGTGAATGGGTTGGATTTGGTTAGGATAGCTTGTTTTGGGGTTTGGTTGTAGCCTGCATACCAGCTTGGACCTTTGTGAGCCTTTACTCTCATTTTCATTTTTGTTGCAGTTTGTATGTGTATTTGAAATTGTGATCATTAAACCATTCAAACCTGTCCACTAGTAGTAATTTTGATAATACAAATCAGTATGAGTGTTTGTCTTAGCCAAATTAGTAGTTAGCTTATTTAAAATTTGCTTAACAGTTAATACAAGGTGTGTTTGGATTTGACTGCATAACTGTGCTATAGGCTTATGCAGTGGTGTTTTCCTGTTGGTTCATGCTTGTTATGTCCTATTGAACTAAAACCTGTCTTAAATTTGTGCTTACAAACACCTAAAGTCAACATCAAGCAAAATCTGTCTCAATGTCTCACTGTTGAGAGTTAAGGATTTGCAAATCCTTGTTTTGTGTTTAGAATTCCTATACATAACTTGTTTTAACTTCATTCCATCATATTACATCAAAATCAGTTAACAAATCAAGATCCAAGTTCAGTTTAGTCAAACTTCTCAACTGTCAAAAAAAAAAGAGTCAAAAAAATATTGAAAAATCCAGTTTTGGGCCAACTAGAGGGATTTATCACAGATTCATCTCTGGGCCAAATCAATTCAAAATTTGGGTTTTATAAGTTCTCTTGGTCTAGTTTCTTATCAGTATTTTTGTTGATTTTTGGTAATTTTCTAAAGCCTTCAAAAAGGCTTGTCAAACAGGGCTTAAGTGCCCTGTTCACTCAACTCAGTTAACACTGAGTTTTTCTCAGATTTTGTGCAGCTTGCACAGGGCTCATAAGAGATTGGCAAGGTCTAATTTTTGGTTTAAACATAGTTAGCCAGGTCTACTTTAGGTCTCCATAATTTGTTTCTAGTTTCTAGCTTATTTGATTGCTTATTTTGTGGCTGCAAGTAGCCCCTCAGAACCTGTTTAGCTTAAAAGCTCAAATCTTCAAATCTGATCAAACTTGCATATCAGTGGTTGTAGCTTGTTGTTTTTAGTTCATTTAGAGTAACTTTAGCATATTGTAGCTTCTGTTCCAGTGTGGTGCTTGTTTGTGTTCACTTGGCTTATTAAAGTGCTTATTCATAAGCTCATTTCATAGCAGTTCCATAATCTTCCACACAACACCATGTTTTTCTATTTTTCCTAGATTCCTAGTATAATTTTAGAGTTTTCCTGAAATTTTCACATTTTTCCATAACAGTTTGCTATTTTTCTTAATTAAAAACAGTTTTTAGGATTATTTAAATAGCTTTTAATACAAATAATTTAGAAAAAGTCCAAAAAAACAATTTTTCATTTTTATTAAGTTTAGATAAATATAAAAAGTAAAAAAAGTAATTTTCCAGATTTTTCATAGTTTATTTTGTAATTTTTAGTAATTTAATTAGTTTTAAATAGTTTAAAATCCATAAAAAATAGAAAAATAATCAGAAAAATACAAAAATAGTTTTGAAAATTCTATTTTGATATTTTAGATTTTTCTAAGTCTTAATTTTATTTTTCTAGCTTTATTTCCTATTTTCTTGTATTTTAGGTAATTATTTAATAGTTAAAAATAGTTTTTAATTAATAATAATTAGATAATTAGTTGTAAAAATAATTTTTTTTTTTTTTCTAATAATTTTCTTTTATCATTAGGTTTATAAAAATATCATTTTCATATTTTTAGGGTTAATATTGTGTAAGTTTCACGTTTTTATTTGTACGTCACGTAGTTTTTAATTCAGTTTTATAAAAACAGAAAAAACAAAAACATCAGTTTAAAAATAGTGATAGCATTTATTTAATAGATTTTAACTTTTTAATTTCCTTTAATCTCCTGTAGTTTATAAAAAACTCAAAATACCTACTGATCACTATCCTTAGTGGTTATTCGACATCTGATTGTGTTAAACACCAGTCATCCTCCGTGGGACTTAACGACCCGGGAATCCACTGTATTCTCCTGATCTAAATTGTAATTGGTGTTTGAGCTGTTTTAAGTTCCTTACGGCTGGTCATTCACAAGTGGCTAGCCTGCGTGAGAAAACTTGACTGTTCAGCACCGATCACACTCCCCCTCGACTTAAGAAAATAATGAAAGGTTATAAATTTTAGTCCGAGGAGTGTCATTGAACCAGAAAAATTTACCACCATTGATAAAAGAAACAACTGGGATATGATAACATGCAAGTAAACAGATGTTTTGAAACAGTTAAGTGATTATTTTCTCCCCCTCAACACTTGATCGGAAAAATATTGAATTTTGAAAGATTAAAGTGTTGACGAAAGAAATGTACTTGCCATGTTGAAAGAAGAATATATTAGAAGAATATTTTTGTTGTTTTATCAGGTTTTATATTTTTGTATTTTGTTTTTGAAAAATTATTTACAAAAGAGATTTTGGTGTTTGACAGGTTTTTAAGACTGTTTTAGGAGGTCATCCAATTCCTCTTGAGTCAAACACCTCATACCAATCCGGTGGACCAACTCATTAAACCTAGCGGGAGGCAAGGCTTTGGTGAGAAGATCTGCTAATTGGTATTCTGTACCCACAAAATATAATTCAACAGTACCCTGTTTCACGTTATCCTTGATGAAATGATATCGAAGATCGATGTGCTTTGATTTCGAGTGTTGAACTGAGTTGCACGAGATCGCAATAGCACTCCGATTGTCGCAGTACATCGGGATTCTGTCAAATACGTAACCATAGTCTTTGAGTTGTGTTCTCATCCAAATGACTTGAGCACAACACGCCGACATGGCTACATATTCTGCTCCGGTTGAGGACAGCGATGTACAATCCTGCTTCTTCGATTGCCAAGACACCAGTTTATCACCAAGAAATTGTAGTGCTCCTGAAGTACTTTTCCGCGAGTCTAAACATCCTGCGTGATCAGCATCTGAAAAAGCTATTAATTCAAAACCAGAATCCTTCGGATACCAGATCCCCAAGTTAATGGTTCCCTTGATGTATCGGAGGATTCTTTTAGCCTCAAAGAGGTGGGTTTCAGTTGGTCGCGACTGATAACGGGAGCAAAGATATACAGCAAAGACAATATCAGGTCTGCTAGCTGTTAGATACATGAGAGACCCAATAATACTATGGTATTTTGTAGGGTCAACCAGTTTCCCATGTAAATCAGCGTCTAGCTTCTTGGTATGTGACATTGGTGTGGCATAAGTATCACAAGTATTCATCCCAAATTTGTTCAGAATTTCAAGGGCATATTTGGACTGACTCAGGAAAATACCACGGGGTGATTGATGAACTTGCTGTCCTAGAAAGAACGTAAGTTCACCCATCATTGACATTTGAAAATGTTTCTTCATTAGTTTTGCAAAAGCCATTGAGTACTTTTTATGTGTTGACCCAAAAATGATGTCATCCACGTAAATTTGAACAATTAAAATATGTTCAGTGTGATATTGTATGAAAAGAGTTGGGTCGACTGAACCTTTGGCAAAATTATTGGCAATGAGAAAAGATGATAACTTATCGTACCACGCCCAAGGAGCTTGTTTGAGACCATACAGAGCTTTGTTTAGTTTGTAGACATGGTTCGGGTAGGCGGGATCAACGAATCCTTCTGGTTGGCTGACATAAACCGTTTCTTTAAGTTGCCCATTCAGAAAAGCAGTTTTGACGTCCATCTGAAAGACCGTTATATTCATATGAGCCGCGAACGCGAGAAATATCCGAACAGCCTCAAGACGAGCAACTAGAGCAAAAGATTCTTCAAAGTCAATACCCTCTTCCTGACGATAACCCTTAGCCACCAGACGTGACTTATTTCGGATAACATTTCCTTCAGCATCCAATTTGTTTTTCCAAATCCATTTAAGACCAATGACGTAGACCCATGTTGGTCTTTCAACCAGTTCCCATACTTCAAGACGTTTAAATTGGTTGAGTTCTTCTTGCATGGATTCAATCCAGTTATCTTTTGTCATTGCATCCTTAATGTTTTTGGGTTCAGTTTGGCAGACAGTGAGAGCATAAATGCAGTGTTCACCGTCTGTGTGAAGACGTTGTCTCGTAACGACTGGTTGATTCGGGTTGCCAATAATATTTTCCAGAGGATGGTCTTTTGTCCATCTATGTGTGGAGGGTTGATGTTGGTATACATTGTGCAGATTTTGAGGATTCAAATGGCTTGTTGAAGATTCTGTGACATCAGTGCAGCCTCATTAGCAAACGGGCTGAAGAACGCATTTGGATCAAAATCTGCAGGTGGGGGTACTTCATTCGAACATCATCATCGATTCATCATTGTTGGAAGCGGTGTGTTCAACTGTTGTGTTGGAGTCAACGGGTGGTGCTTCTTCAACAAAGAGTTGTTGTAGTGGGTGTATCGGTATAGGAGTATTATCGTTGAGCAGCGGAAACAGCGAATACACCGGAGCACGCTTCATCAATATCGTCACTGAACAGAGGAGCAAATAGTCATTCCATTTGTTGACGAGTGAGTCGGGGCTTGTTTCACTGATGATGGGGTTTGGGAAAAGTTTAAGCGGTTGTGACCGGGTTCCAAGCTGTTATACTCAGAAACCATTTCCGTGAGTTCATCAAAATGAGCATGAATCGTTTCCATAACCTCCTTTGTTCGACGATTCCAGATTCGGAAACCTTTAGAATTATCACAATATCCAATAAAGACTCCAATGTCAGCTTTGGCTTTGAGCTTTCCAAAGTCATCACGATCATTATTCGGATAGCAAAGAGATCCAAATACATGAAAGTGTTTAAGATTCGTTTTTCTGTTGTGGACAAGCTCGAAAGGTGTTTTGTTGTGGAATTTTGTAATCATAGATCGGTTTTGAGTATAGCATGCAGTAGATACAGCTTCTGCCCATAAGTAATCTGGAAGTTTAGCATTGATTAACATTGTTCTTGCAGCTTCCACCAACGTTCGGTTTCGTCTTTCAACAACTCCGTTTTGTTCAGGTGTACGAGCAATAGATGTCTGATGCTGAATTCCCACTTTCTCATAAAATTCACGAAGGGTTTGGTTAACAAATTCAGTTCCTCTGTCTGTTCTGATTTGTCGGACGGTGTTTCGGAGCTGAACTTGTATTTTCGTGAGAAAGGTGATAATCATCTGTGGAGCTTGGTCTTTGCTTCGAAGAAAGTAGACCCAAGTCCAGCGTGAATAGTCATCAACGATTACTAAGATGTAGCGTTTGCCATTGATCGTTTGCACGCGCATCGGGCCACACAAATCCATGTGAAGAAGATGAAGCACATGCTGAGAGCTGTGTTCCACCTTTGAAGGAAAATGAGCACGAGTGCTTTTCCCTTGTTCACAAGCTGAGCAAAGGTGATCTTTAGAATACCGAAATCGTGGGAGTCCTTCAACAAGTTTGTGTCGAGCAAGGTTGGTGGTGGTTTGAAAGTTTAGATGTGAGAGACGACGGTGCCATAGCCAGGATTTTGTTGATGTTGCCTTTGAAAGTAAGCAAATGGGAGATGAAGCAACCATGTCTTGCATAGAGATAGTGTAAAGACTTGAATTACACGAGCCAGACATAAGGTCGTTTCCTTGTAGATCACGAATGAAACAAGTTTTCTCCCTGAAAGCAACCTCCAAATCTCCATCACAAAACTGACCTACTGAAAACAGATTGTGACCGAGGCCTTCCACATAATAAACCCTGCTTATTTTGATGTTCCCATTGATATAGTCTCCGTAGCCCATGATAGCTGCGAAGTGATCATTCCCGAACCTGACAGTGCCAATGAACTTCGCAATAAAGTTTGATAACAGTTGAAGGTTGCTTGCCATGTGTCGGGAACATCCGCTATCAACAATCCAGAGAATGATCTGTATCACCTCCATTACACACAGACGACACAGATGGAATAGAAGTAGATGTGGAACCCGAAATGTTAGAGGGTTCCGGAGCAGTTATAGTAGACATACACACATCAATAGCTTTAGGTATCCATTTAAATCCTAGTGTGTTATATATCCATTTCTGCCATCTCCAACTAGTATTTGCTTTAGTCTTAGTGAATGCACTAGGTGGTACTACATTCCTAGGAGGTGAAACTGGAGCTACAGGGACAGCAATGCGTTTCTTAGAATCTAAATAGGGCGGTCTACCAAGCACAGACTTAGAAAGATTAGTGGGCCTAGAGGTATGCCGGTTCTTAGGATTCCTTAAACGAGTGATGATAGCTTTAGCAACACATTTATCATGACAATCAGAATTCATGCTTTTACGACAAATAACACAAGGTGCATCAGACTGAATATCAAAAGTGCTTAATGGTTTAGCATTCGTTACATCACTATTTCTATTACATTTGCGAGACGCAATATCTATAGTGGAAGCAACGTGAGTCTTATTCATAGTCCTAGGGTGTTCTTCTACTTTAGCATTCTTTATTGATCTTTTCTTAGGTCGCAACTTCCTATTCTTCGATGTAGTGCTCTTAAGCTGTGAAGTGCGGACGTTTGGAAAAGACGCAACTATTCCTGCTTCAAGTAAGGAAGCACGTTAGTATCTTGTGATTTGGCAGTAGGGATTCTAGGGTCACGATTACTAAGTGTTACTGGTGCTATTCTCTTAATCACGGTAGGCGGAAGTTATTCATACTTTCCTAACATTTCTCTTAACTTGAAGATAGTGTGAATCGATCTTGATTTTCGACCGAATATTTCCAAAGAAAATGCATAACTTCTTTAGTGTGTGCAAGATAATGATCAAGTTCATTTGATGCTTCATCACGAGTCTTTTTGAGTAAATCAAATATGACACCATATTCCTTTTTAACTTTTACAAGTTCTTGTTCATATTTTGAGATTTGACACTTAAAAGACACGTTTTGATCATCCAGTTGCTCAATTTTTGGATCGGAAGTTTTGTCACGCAACTGGGCGATTTTGTGTTGAAAAGCAAGTTGTTGATCGTGAATATCTTTATGACACCAATTAAGACGACGTATTGCATTTGAAAGTTCGTTTGATAATCGTTTATTTTCAACTTTTAAGGACTCGATCTCAAGCACATTATCAGTGTTCTCAACATTTACCACAGAATCAACAGTATCAGCAGAGATATAATCAAATGCATATGACAAAGAATTCAATAGCACAACATTATGGACATCAGCACAGATGACATCTTCCAAGAGTCTATCAACATCTTTTCTCAACATTTTCTTTTTACTTTTGGTATTAGAAATAGATGTTTATGTTTTCTCGAAAACGACCTTCATCAATCCAAGTTCCTTATGAAAGTCCTTTTCCCAAGATAATGCACAACTTTTCAAATTTTTAACATTTGGTAAAAGATTTTTCTGAAAAAATGTCTCTTTGTTCTCGCGCTAGAGGCGATTGAAAGTGTTGAACTTTTATTTCAGAATGATATTCTATCTCATATTGTAAAGTTTTGAGGTCAGCCATGAAAAGGTCAAAATATCGAAGAATTTTGCGATTTTCAGGTTTTGAGTTTACTTCACTGATGGAAGCTAAAGGACCATAAGTTTGTGCATAATCTGGTTTGGGATTATCATTAGAAGACTCAGACGTTTTTATGATAATCCTTGGTGTGTTAGAAAAATCCGTTGATGTGACGAAAGTGACCGCTTTTGAATAGTTAAAAGGTTTGCTGTAAACAACTTTTTCTAATTTTGATCGACTCTCGTCTTCTGCATCTAATTCCTCTTGACGATGATATTCAACAACACTCATAACAGAATTATCAATGTTATATTCTGCACTGGAAACTTCAGGATTTGGTTTGAATGCTTTGGTTGAAAGCTTAGGGTTGTAATCAGCAAGATTTGGTCCATAGCCATTTGGATTTGGTTTTAAAGTAAACTTTTCAATAGCTGTGACCGACTCACCATGTTTGTAAACAACAGTTTTAAACTCTTTAAGTTTGTTTTGCAAGCCGATGATTTCTTCAAGATGATCATCTATTCGTTTCGTTGAATGCTTTTTGTATGCAGAGAACTGCTTTTTGACAAGTTAACAACTCAGCCTTAGCTTTTTGATTTTCCAAGGTGAGAGCGTTAATTTTCTTTTTATGTTCATGTTTCAGTTGTTCTATTTCAGACAACAAATCATTCTTCGAAGCGGCTAGATCACGCATCTGTCTCTCTAAATATTTTTCATTTTGATGAGATTTAGCAAAGGCTGCTTCAAAACCTTTTTCACGTTTTTCTTGAGTTTTGAAAAAGTTGAGTTGCTTTTGTAAACATTCAAAATCCTTGATTAACAGTGCATTTTTACTTTGCAAGTCCTCATTAATTGCACGACATTCTTCCACTTTGGTTTGTTGGTCTTGTATTAAACGAGCAAAATCTGGATGAGGCAAAAGTTCGGCGTGTTCAACGTGATTCACAACATGATCATTACTTAGATCCTCAAGTATAACCACGGAGTCAATTTGAGTATCAAGGGAAACCATAAGGTCATCTTGATCGTCAAATATAACTACGGGGTCTAGTTGAAAATCGTCGGAATGAGATGTGGACGACTCATTTTGAACATTCTGAGCCTTGCCGGATTCAGATGTTGGCGGAGATAGTAGATCAGAGATGAATATGGTTTGTTCGGGTACCTGAGACAAGCCATCAGTGTAATACACTAGGCCTGTGTCACTCATGTGTAACTCATGCATATTAGCCATCAACATAACAGCTGCATTGGCCTGCAAATCCTCCATATCATCATCTGAGTCTGCATTTGCCATAAAGCTCTGTTCTTTGTCTGTGAGAGTTCCACCAGCTTCATCCTTAAGAGCCAAAAGAAGATCCTCTTTGTGATAAGCACTGCCCCTAGTCCTAGGCTTTGGGCATGCATTAGCCAGATGTCCCTTCTCATTGCAGTTGTAGCATCGAAGACCATTCAACCCATTTTGAGCATTTCCCTGTTCCACCACTTGAGCTCTATTGTTATTCCTACCCACAGCATTAAACCCTTGACCACCGCCCATCTGACGACCATAACCACGATTCTGAACTTCAACTCGTCCATTGTTCACAACAGCTTGATTCCTTGTGTTAGATGAGGAACGAATACGGTTGTTGGATTTGTTGGTATAACGGCTAAAGGCATTAGCAATCATAGCAAATCCTTGTTGCAATGCTTCGAACGGATCAGATTCCTCATTTGCTTCACTGACAAGTGCTTGAGCATTGTTGTTGTTGTATGGAACCAATTGAGTTTGTTGAGATTGAGGCTGTGAAGGATCATATGGTGTGATTGTAGCAGTTGGTTGAGTTGCTGGTTGAGGAGAATAACTGTTTTGAGCATATAAGGCAAGTTGTTGATTTTCCGGATGTGTCGGTGGAGCAATTTAAGCACGGAGAATCCTTTCCCTATCAACTTCCTTTTCATGAGGCTTCAAGTAATCGTATAACAATCCATATGTAGAATCATGCATATTCTTCGCTTGACGGAGAAATATGACATACTTCTCCCATTCAGGACCAAGACTACTCAGGAACTTAGTATTCACTGCAATTCTTGGCATGATGATGTTGTGTTTATCCAAATCATTGATGATGTCTGAAAAACGATGATGATAAGACTCTAGTGTCTCTCGTGTTCAATCATGAAGAGTTCATAAGCCAAGTAAATTTTGGATTCCAAATCCTCCTGATTGAGTACAGATCCTTCCATAAGAAGATGAATATGATCCCACATTTCTTTTGCAGTCTTTTGAGCATCAACACTTCGAAGAATTGGGTTAGGTAATCCTAAGAGGATATATTGCATTGCAAGTTCATCAGCTTCATAGTGTAGAAGGTCCTCTGCATTCAGGTCGGCAACAGTAGCAATGTTGGATTGTTCATCTCTTGGTGGATTAGCATTTGGATCGGCGGGTACAATGACAGTAGGCATCTGAAATGGACCTTCCAAGATAACCTTCTTTAAGAATTTTCCATGTGGCTTCTTCAGATCACAAAACCTAAAGAACCTTATCACCCATTGATCGTAGTTTCCTGGAGTGAGCATTGGAGGTCTATCAAGTGATCCAGCCTCATGAATTGATTGTTGGCTGCTTAAAGCTTCACACATCTTTGCAAACCAAGTGGGTTCCTTCATAGTGTTCCTTGATGGATGTTGATTGAATTCATTTGTGTAGGGTTGAACTTGAAGGCTTGGTGGTGGTTGAACCATTTGAAGTGGTGGAATTGCACCAAGTTGTGGAGTATGTTGTTGATTAAATTGTTGTTGATAAATTGCTTGTTGTTGATTCCATTGTTGATGTTGTGGAGTTAGTTGTTGTTGACGTTGAGAATAAGTGTAAGGGAAATAGTTAGAGTATGGTGGTTGTGACATGTTGAAAAACTTGTGTTGGTAAAAATGGATCTTTGTAGTCGAATGAACCTTTGTTGATGAAGTGTCCTTGGGCGTAGAAATCACAATAAACCAAGTAGGACTTATGCGTAAAAACACCAAAGTTACGCGTAACAATCACTAGTTACACGTAGATTTAGCTTACGCGTAAATAGGGTAAAGGCACTAAAGTTATGCGTAGACACAAAGTTGGGCGTAGAAACTTATGCGTAGGATTACCTTATGCGTAAGACTAGGCTTAGGCGTAAGATGAATCTTATGCGTAGGATTTCTACGCGTAAGCTTTCTGCTTATGCGTAAGTTTAGGGTTTTATCCCAAATGATCTTTTACACTATCACAATGCAAAAGATATCCAAAGTCGACGTATTTTCAGGCTTATCCAAGCAAGAAAACACGGAGTAAACCACGAAAACGAAGATCAAACCAAGGAATAACTTACGCGTAATATTAGGGTTTTGATACGCGTAAGATTACTCGTAAAAATGATTGTGCCCAAATTTGTTTCTAAACCAGATTTTTGTTATGGAATAGCTTCAATATCACCAAAATAACACAAAAGTGTGAAATTTGATGAACTAAAATAGCTAAACGGGTTACGCGTAGAACGACACCCACGAACAAAAACAAGCTTAAAAACTTAGATCCACGCGTAAAGGTTGAAACTTTTTGCCAAAAACAAGTATTTTAACACCTTAAAACGTTGAAAGTACAAGAATCTTGGATTAAAAAGTGTAAAAAACGAGTTTTTAAGCGAACCAAAGTATCACGTTATTCTACGCGTAGGACCAAAACCCACTTCAAGAAATAACGATTCACCCAACTAGTTAGGCGATTGATACCACTGTTAGGTCACTAGTTTTACAACACAAGCTTCAATGAAAGAGATAGAGAGGCGATTGAACAAGATTCACACACACACACGATATTATAGAGACGGTTATGCGTAGAGTGTAATGAAGAGAATAACTTGAACAACCAACCCTCAAGTGAGGGTTATACAAGAGTATTTATAGGCAAGGAGCTAGGGCAACACTTCCACTCCTTCCCTTTTCCTTATTGGACATGGGCCTAAGCTTATGGGCCTTCTACATAAGCTAGACCTTAAACAAACATAAAGGCCATATTAAGCTACCTATTACATATGAGTAACTAACACTTGAATTAAGGTTTAGGAGAGATTCCAACATATAAACCACTTTGTTAGGACCTCCATAGTCATCACCTTCATCCTAACTTTCAGCACTTTAGAAATCTTTACAAACCTCTAGAAATCATCTCATCATGAGGAAAACCCCAAGTAGTAACCTATCCACCAAAGAACCACCCAAGAAAAAGGCTCGTGTTATACACGAAATCTCCTCAACCGAATCATCTCCGGTCAAGCCAACAAATGATAGAATCTTTACTCAACCAATCAAACCAATTCCTAAAAGGATAGTACCCACAAAACTACCTATGCCAAACACCACCATACCTTCTAGGCCAAACATTAGTTCTAAACCATCACCATTAGTTCCTAGAGCTATCTCTTTTACATCCCCACTATCATCACCACACCTCTACAATTTAGAGGATTTACCTCCTAGGCCGTCTCATCCGCCTCCGCCGACAACATTCTCCTCATTAGGAGGAATAATGATACAAAATCAAGGTGTTAAGTCAACACTTGCTCCGGCTTCCTTTTCGCCGTTTCCATCATATAATCCCATTTGGATTATGAGAAATCATCAAAGTCAACCACCCGACCATATGGAAGTTGACACTTCTCTACCACCACCATCGTCCTTGGTCGAGCTATTCTCAAATGCGCCTCCACCAATCCCTCCATCGTTTGAAGCTCCACAAGCCGCTTCTCTTAATCCTTCACATCAAGCCATTTCATTTCTTCCACCACCACTACCTAGCCATGACAAAGATTGCTATCATTGTCAACATGTTGAAAGTTTGATACATGAAGTACGAGAAGATCAACGTTTCATGTTCTATCATCTCCTCGAACGTTTCGACGAGATTAAACCTAAACAAAACTTGAGCTAGAAGATTTTAGTGGTGTCTTAGCATCAAGCGATAGTTGGTCTAGAAATTCCTAGTCATGTATTTTCTTATTTTCTTAGTTTTTTAAGAGTCATGTATATCATAACTCTAGTTTTATTAAATGAAATTACATGCTACTTGTTATATTTCTGAGAATATGATTACATTGTATTCATATCTCATTTTTGTGATAACATTACTTGTTATATCACCATTGCTGAAATTGATCATCAGTTGTACGGATCCCTCAGAAATGCCTAGACGGATCCCTACTAGGAGGGAACCGTGCGATCCGTGAGACAGAAAGCTATTTTCTACTAACTTGGACCACATTTGCAGGAAATTGAGAATTATAATTGTTGTCTAACCTTTGTTTGTAGTTATTCAATTTACACATGAAGACTTTGACATCCTAAAGCTAGGGGGAGCTTTATGTCAAAGCAATACATTGCAAACTACTTGCAATATTAGGTTTACATTTCGTGACATTCCCTTGCAATATTGCAATCATCAAGGGGGAGCACATCCGTCACTTAGACGAAATATTTTGCAAACTTACTTGCAAACAAACTAGATTAGTATCACTTTCTTGACGCCCTTACATAGGGATGGAGTCGTCAAGGGGGAGTAAAGACAAGATCCTTTCCCGTTACTTGCTCTTTATTTTCTTTTTATTTCTTTCACATATTTTTCTTAAAAACAATGTGTTGCTTTCCTTCAAAGCTCTTTTTATTTCGACAAAAAGGGGGAGAAGAAAGTAAAACTACAAATTCAAACTTTTACGAATTTTAGATTTTCCTTAAAATAATTTTATGTTTTGTCATCAACAAAAAGGGGGAGATTTTTAATACAAATAAGCCGTAAAAACGTTTATTTATATTTTACGATCTTCTAATGTTTTGTCGATAACAAACGTAAAATCATGTTAACGAAACAAATAAAATACGTAAATGGTTTGAACTAGTAGTTTCTAACATATTCACATTTTCACATAAAACACTAAAACAAGTATAAGTGATTTTATGATTTAGTAAATACATATGTACAACAACTAGTGTTTACATATTTGGGTATAATATACACATAACTAGTATGTAGTATATTGGGTAATATAAATGGGTAGAAACTTAAGTATCACAACTCATTGGGCAAATACATTAAATGTAGTTGGGTACAACCCAAAGCCCATGACCCATGGAGCTTGACCCATAACCCATTGCATGACATCATGCTTATATCATACATGGATAATATCCATAACCCATGGATCAACCCATACCCAAGTGACCAAGTGCATTGCACTCAAAGATACATTGTATCTAGCTAAAGATCCATGGTTCAACCCATGACCCATGACCCATAACCAAAATACCCATGGGTAAAAGGGAGCGTCCCACGGATCCCTAGCTTAACGCTAGACGGATCCCTTGTGGAAGGGATCCGTGGGATCCGGGGAACAGTAGGATTTTTCCTCTATAAATAGTGAGCCATTTCTTCATTATTTCGAACCCTTTTCTAACACACTTTCTCCCTGAGTTAAAAACTCACTAACCTCATATCCAAGAGATCTATGTTTGTAGTTTTGTTTTTGTGTGATCTTTTAGGTTCCTCTTAAAGGCAAGATCACCACCATTGAAGTCGAGCAAGCTCAAGTCCATGAGTTGCCATGCTTCCTCATCATCAAGGCTACTGAAGTCTTCTTGTTGATGATTCCTTTCTTTCTTCAAAGAAGTGTAGTGTTGAAGACATTAGTGAAAGATGTCTCAAGTGTCAAGACGAAGATATTAGTGAAGGGTATCTATCGTCTATAGCATAAGCACTTGTGGTAGGTGCTTAGAAGTCAAGACAAGAAGCATTAGTGAAAGGTGCTTAGAAGTCAAGACTAGAAGCATTAGTGAAAGGTGCTTAGAAGTGAAGACACAAGACATTAGTGAAAGGTGTCTTGTAGATCTAGTCAAAGGCATTATTGAAAGGTGTCTTGGATGTACATTCGATATGGTGTGTTTCGATGTACAAGATAGACTAGTAGTAGATCCAAGGATATTGATATCCTTGATGATGTTGTAAAGGAGTATATTTCCTTTGGGATTAGTCGTTGGTGTAGTGTGGTAGTAGTTCCTCCATTGCAATGGAACTAGGTGCTTAGCCTAGTACCTAATAAAGGGTAGGCGACGTTGTGAAGGTGTAGTTCACCTTGGAGTGAAAGAACTAGGTATTTAGCCTAGTACCTTATAAAGGGTAGGCGACGTTGTGTAGGTGTGGTTCACCTTGGAGTGAAAGAACGCGGTGGTTAGCCTAGCACCGGAAAAAGGGTTGGCGACGTTGTGAAGGCTTCTCCGCCATAAGGAGATTGGTGTAGTGATTACGAACTCTCGAGTAGGTGACTCGGGGAGTGGAGTAGGGCAAGGAAGGTGTCCTTGTAGCCGAACCACTATAAATACTCGTGTTGTGGTTTTGTGCTTCTTACTCTTATCTTTACATTACTTACCTTTATATGCTTGTTTATCAAACATCCAACACACACATCCAAATAGATTGACATAAGTCAATCTAAATAGATTAAAAGGAAGTTTTAATTGGCAAAACTATTCAACCCCCCCTTCTAGTTTTCCACATGCATTTTCAAAACGTATTATTGGTAAAATGATTAAAAAAGACAACACCCTATAAAAGATATTGGCAAATAACAGTTACAATCAGAAGAAGATATCGACAAATAATAGTACCATGGTCAACCAGTTAAGGAGAACTTTTGGAGAAATTGGCCATTGGTTCAATCCCAACTCTTGACTAAAGGGCCATTGGTACAGGTGCTCATTGTCTGAGGCATGATCCTTGGGAAAGAGTCAGTTGGCACCAAAAAGGGTGCACAGTCAGGTTTTTCCGTCAATTTAAACCTTTTAGAGATAATTAAAGACAATCTTAAAATAAAATTGTAAATAATACATATAATCTGGAAAAGTTAATACAAAGAGACTTATGAGACTGGGCTTATTTGAGCTCAAATAAGCTCATAAGCTTAAGCTACTTGGCAATATTCAAACACATTTTTAAAGCTTGTGGGTTCTTAAAACACAATAAGCCCATTAACTCCTCTAAATAATTTAATCTGAACGTCGTGTTAAACTTTACACTGCCAACTATAGTTTGTAAACAATTTAATTTACATAAAATCTGTCAAATTTAAAATATCAATATATCATTAAGAATAGCTAAACATGAACATGTCACCCGAATCTCAAATTAGTATATTTTTAAGATTCACAAGTCAGTTTTCTTTATATTTATATTTCAGAATTTAATGATGATGTAAAAAGTAATATCTTATTCTCATTTTCTCAATTACATTTAAAACGTCTTTTATATCAAGTTGAATTCAAATGCATTTACAAATCTATACTACCTATAATAGAAAAACAGTTAAAGGTAATTGTTGAATTGTTGAAAAGTTGAAATTGGTCAATAGAGAGAGAAATGCATAATGTAATTAATACTCTTGTTAAAATACCCCATTACTTAAAAGTACAATAATTTATTTACATTGTACAACTAATTAAAAGCTCATCTACTAGAGGTGAAAACGAGCCGAGCCGAGCCCAAGCCTGCCAGAGCTCGAGCTTGGCTCGTTTATATAAAAAGATCGAGCTCGTTTCGAGCCTCACATTTTGAGCTCGAGCTCGGCTCGTGAAAATTTTCACAAGCTCAAGCTCGGCTCGTTAACACAAGGCTCGAGCTCGTTAACACGATTATACGTATAGAAAATATATACACGTATATAGAGCTCGGGCTCGAGCTCGATTATTAAATGAGCACAAACTTAGGCTCGAGCTCGTTTAGGCTCGGCTCGTTTGAGTTTTTTACTGATCCGATCCCGAGCTTTTCACGAGCGGCTCGGCTCGTTTCCACCCCTAACATCTACCAAATTAAAAACAACCCATTAAAACATCTCTTACTAAAAAGTACAATAAAATTTTCATAAAGTACAATTTAAAGAAGCTATAACATACTCCAAAATATAAAATAATTAAACACACTAATTAATGTTATTTTTAAAACACCCTAAAATGAAAAGTACATGTTATTATACACATTATACAAATTAATAAAACATACAAAACTTCATACAGGCTAACAAGTTGATGGTATATATAGTTTTGAAAACCAGACCGGACTGGACCAACGTGTTCAACCGGGAACCAGTGTCGCCACCGGTTCGGTTAACCAATTAAAGCCATCCGAAAACGAACCAGAGAGGACCCGTTGAAACCGATTCAAACTAGTGAATCAAATCTCATCGAGATCTATTTCTCCGGTTAATCGTCACAGGATACCCGCAGCTGAAATGCGCGGGTACCCTGCTATATACTATATATAAAGGAAAAACCAAAAAGTAAAAAGTGCAAAGTTGAAACTAAAAGTGGAAATGTTGAAGACATATATTTCAAAATGAAACTATTAATACACATCGAAAACCGGGTTGACCCGGGACGCTTCAAAGCCGGCGGGTTGACCGGGTTTAATTTGACCTGTTTTCGAACCAACCTGTTGGGTTGACTCGGTTTAAATCGACCTGTTTTTTGACTGGGACGGTTCAATCGGTTGAACCACCAGGATCGAATTGGGTTTTATATTTGACAAAACTATATGAGAAATGATGAAGTAGTTTTGAAACCCGTGACAAATTTGGAAAAATGAGAGACAAAGTAATTGTAGTTTTTTGTTATTTATTTTGCTTTGACACATGTACTTTGTCATTTGTATAATGTTATTTTAAAAAATGTTGGTCTTGCACCACTTAAGGGACTAGCATATATGAATCGTCTTTTAAAAGTCAATATATATTGTATAGCCCTTTGTCCAGTATATAAATAATGTTATGTAAGTTTATTAGAATCACAAAAATTAAATAGTATTGTTATCTTTAGCGATAATTATTTGTACCCCAAACAAATAGCTTTGAACAATGCTTAAATATCTATGCAAATTGATAGTACAAGATAATCTTATTATGGTGATATCAAATTTGTAAGGTTACAAGTTTAAAAGCCGCACACCAAATGATAAACGCTACACATGTAAAAAAACAAAAAAAATCACTGCCTAAATTACCGACAAAACAAGAAAAGGCGGTCACACACGTTAGCTATACCTCTAAACTACAATATAATATTGTCAACTACATAATACCGTTGCTTTTTGTAATGCTTGAATCTATTATTACTAAAATCTTAATAACTTAAAACAATCCTATTAGAAAATATACTCTCACACTTAGATCGACTCCAAATATTTTTTTGAAAACTGTATATTTATGCTGTTATGCAATCACGCATCAGAATTATAGTTATTCGAAAATGATTCTCTAACGCTATAAATACAGTTTGTTGAAAGAAACTTATGGGTCGTTGGAATTTTGCAGAAAACTAGACACCGATACCATTAGGCGCGGGTACTCGTCTAGTATGTAATAAATACCTTTGTAATGTTAATCCGAATTTAAATAGTATATATGTTATAAAACAAATGTTTATTTAAAAAAAGTTTTGTGTCGATAAAAAAATAATATACATGTACATAGTGACTCAAAAGCTTTAACAATCTGATCTAAATTAAGAAAAGTCTGTCTTAGAGGTTGTCATTTTAGTTTAATCTAATTGATTAATTGATCTATTGCTTACCATCCATTATAAAATGATCTCTAAAGAGAACCACATACATTCATAATAAATATTTTGCTTACTTGAGAAAATGATTTCCAGGTTAGTTTTTTATTTTTCTATTCCGCTAAAAAAACTGTTAATCAAGAGAACATGCAATTTAGTAAAACAACAATTTGTTCAAATAAAAACACATAAATACAAAAACTAACAAAGGATAATACAAATGTTAGATGTGTAACTTTTTTCAAATCATTCGGCAAACTTTAATAAAAGAGATGAATATTCTTAAAGTGAAAAAAACCCGAAGGTGCATGATGATTTAGATACAAATGGGACAAATTTAATTAATTTGAAGTTTAAAAAATTAGAAAATGATTCAATGATTTAGAAACTGAATGACACAAGTACTTAAAAACCCAAATAATTTAGGAAACTAATTAATAATTTTAAATATATTGACAAAGTATACAAAACAATTTAAAATTTTGTTACGGTATGAATTTGACTTTCCATGAAACAAAACGGTCAATAACGAAATTTATTACAATATAGTTCTATTACAATATAGTCGAAAAAAATAGTTTTCTGTTCATAATTGATATAAAAAGTCTGCCATGATTAATCTTTTTAATACGAAATTTTTAAAAACCCAACACAATATAAGAATTGAAAAACCTTTTGTACACGTGTCGTAACGTAAGGACTTAATAGTTTTGGAAAGAATTAATTAGAGATAGGCCAAAAACTTTAACTTAATTAGATAGTATAAAATATAGATATAGATATATTCTTTATTATCTGATATTTTCTTTTTATTTGAATCATCAAGCTATATATTCTTTTCGATTTATTGTATTTCACTTTACCATTTAAACAAAAAATACAAACTCGTAGCGAAACGTGACATTGTTACACTCGCAAGTAAAATGTTGTATATTCAGCCATAGTCCACGAACACGATATACTATTCTTGTGTTATGAGAAATGAACAAATGAATCAGAAAATAATAATAATAACTTTGCAAATGACATACCAATAAAAAAAAAACTACAATTACACACAAATCAATTAACAAAAAATGTTTATAAGTTTTATTTAGAAATAAGAATATTAGGAACATGTTTTCAAGAAATAAATGATAAAAAAAAATAATAACAAAGTATAGAGGATCGTACCAAGCAATTCATGAAAAATAATAAACAAAGAGTATGAATTGAATAAGTATTGTATTTGTGTTTGATTAAGATTATCAAAATTTAAGTAAAAGCTTAGAATCAATAACCTCAAACATGACAAAAGATATGGGTTCGGAGATGGTAAGGCAATAAAAACGCACAATTCGTTTTTTTTTTTTTTTTTTTTTGGCTTCACATTTAAATGAGGGATAATTATATATCATACTAATTTAGTACGTAACAAATGCACTTGTTCAATATAAAAGGCTATATGACCTTTTTTGACTTATTTAAAAGCACTAGACGAGTACCCGCGCCTAGCGGCAGCGATGTCTAGTTTTCTGCAAAGTTCCGACGACCCATAAGTTTCTTTCAACAAACTGTATTTGTAGCATTAGAGAATCGTTTTCGAATAACTACAATTCTGATGTGTGGTCGCATAGCAGCATAAATATATAGTTTTTAAAAAAATTATGTGGAGTTGATCTAAGTGTGTGAGTGTATTTTCTAATAGGATTGTTTTAAGTTATTAAGATTTTTAGTAATAATAGATTCAAGCATTACAAAAAGCAACAGTATTATGCAGTTGGCAATATTATATTGTAGTTTATACGTATAGCCAACGTGTGGCTTTTAAAATTGTAACTTTGCAAATTGGATATCACCATATAAGATTATTTTGTACTATCAATTTGTATAGATATTTATGCATTGTTCAAAGCTATTTGTTTGAGGTACAAATAATTATCGCTAAAGATAACAATACTATTTATTTTTTGTGATTTTAATAAACTTACATAACATTATTGATACACTGGACAAAGGGCTATACAATATATATTAACTTTTAAACGACTATTCATATATGCTAGTCCCTTAAATGGTGCAAGAGCAACATTTTTTAAAATAAATTACATGTGTCAAAGCAAAATAAACCAAAAACTACAATTACTTGGTCTCTCATTTAAAAAAAATTGTCACGGGTTCCACAACTACTTCATCATTTCTCATATAATTTTGTCAAATTTGAAACCCGATTTCACCCGGTGGTTCAACTGGTTGAACCGTTCGATAAAAAACAGTCGATTTAAACCGAATCAAACCGATAGGTTGGGTCAAAAATGTCAAATTAAACCGGTCAGCCGGGTTTGAAGCGTCCCGGGTCAACCCGGTATCGGTTTCAACGGGTCAACCCAGTATCGGTTTCAATTGATTGTTTTTAATTTGGTAGATGTGCTTTTAATTGGGTGTACAATGTGAATAAATTATTGTACTTTTAGGTAATGGGGTGTTTTAATAAGAGTATTAATTATATTATTTATTTCTCTCTCCATTGACCATGTTTTCAACATTCAACTTTCAACATTTTTCACTTTTTCCACTTTGACCATTTTTCCATTTAATATAGTATAGATATATAAAAACAATAGCATGGTATAGTGGGTTTATTTTTTATTGACAACACTTTTGTTAAAGACAAACCTGTAATAAAATGACCATTTGGGAAATAACGGTCAGATAATGAATATCAAAAAACACAACGCAGTTGATCAAAATCAGTGTACCCTTCACCTTAAATGAGCAATAGTCATTTTTTAGAACACTAATTTTAAATAACTTTATATTCAAAATGAGAGTTTCAAAGCATAAGAGGCATTATGTTAGACGTTTAAAAAAAATGAAGGTTGTCTTTAATATATTTATTATTATAAAAATTCCCTTTGTTTAAATTAAGAATATTAATATTAACAAAAACAATTTTTTTATACACAATTATATTACAAAATCTGCAATAATTAGTTTTTTAGCGCAAAAAGTTGCAAAAAGTCAAATAAAGTAAACGTTATCTGAACAAAGCTAAATTAAATGACAAATTCAAAATGCTATTGGGACACTTGTCATCGTGAGATTGCGAGTTAACTTTAGAAAAAATTGATGAAGAGAGAGGATAAAAAGTGTGTTTTGTTAGTTAAGATAGATTAGTAATGCACAACAACGTATAACACATACTCATTAAAACAGTACACGTTAATTATATGACATATCAATATCAGAAACAAAAACACACAAGAATAATTCTGAATTTCAGAATCATAAACAAAAATTAGATATTATAGGATAGCACGCAACAAAATGTAGTAGCACAGTGACTATAAGAATATAACAATACAACACGTTTTATTATGTACAAATACATTATTGGATAACGTGCAACTCGAGGGGTGTATAATATATGTCGTCGCACAGGGACTCCACTAAAAGAGGGCCACATTTTATTGGATTAGCATATAAATACGTATAATATTAAACATATATGAGTCATATAATTCACGTTTATATATAATTTCTTTTTAGTTTACAAATGGATAAGGCCTCTTTTTTGTTATTGTCTAAGGCCGCCGAAAACCACGAGACGACCCTGCGTACAACCATACATAAATAAAACCAAACATGTAATATATAATCATACCATATAATAAACATAAGCACACAATGATTATAACAGTTGCATTTTAAAAATAGACATGAACCAAATGACAGTAAACAATAACGAATTACATTTTAAAAGTAGACATGAATAATTTAATGAAACATCCGATTTACAGCAACTAGAGATAAAGCATATAAGACAATTCAATAGTGATCACAGCAAGAAGTATAAGCTAGAAAAAGTATAAGGACATTAGACATGACGGTTCAAGATCAAGGATTGCACATTGAGGCTATCGTGCTAATAACGAGTTACAAAGTAATAACTAATCGACAAGAAGTATAAGCTAGAAGAATTGAGAGATTGTAGAATGCATTTTCATTAAAGATCACAAACTACAACATGAACCTTTATTTATAAGGTTCTGACAATCAAAGTACTTAGTACAATCATTATTAAGGGAATAAAAAAAATCAAATGTTAGAGGGGTTATGGTATATATGTGGATAGCCACATTAATAATATTCATAACAAATAGCATATTATCAATCACAAATCTGATGGAACTATTTGAAATATTTATTTACAATATTTTTTAAATAGAGATATTATTGATTGTGTTTTTGACTATGATTGCATAATGAGATTTAATGTCTATTTATAATATAAAAAAACGACATAAAGACAAGCTAACAAAACTCTAAACCTAATAAACCTTAAGTCTTTACGTTTGGGCCTTAACTTATCATCTAACGGGTGGTTTTCGGACGTACAAACTGAATAGAATGTTGAAATCGCTTTCTTCTTTTCTTTTTCTCTTCTTCTTTGTCGTTCATTTGCATGGAGATGGACTTGTATTTTGTGACATAATTGTATATTGCTTCGCTGATTCCTCTATTTTTTATGACGCCTGCTAAAAAAATTACGTCATGGCTTGCTTTGTCGTTTTGTATGTGGTTCTTACCTAAAGCTCGGATACTATGTAAATAGAGATATTATTCATCGTGTTTTTGTGTGATTACATAATGATATTTCATGTCTATTTATAATTGAAAAAATTACACGTTTGGTCCCTATGGTTTGCCCAAAATAACAACTTTAGTCCCTAAGTCACTTTTATTACACCAGCAGTATCTAATTTTGAAACTATGCACGCTTTTGGTCCCTAAAGTGGATGGACGTTTATTTGTCCCGTTATCTCATTAAATCACAAGGGTATATATGTCTTTTTTACTTATCTTTTATAATAAAAGACACCCACCAAACGAACACAACTAACACTATCACTCATATGCATCTCACAAAAATCAGATCTATCACTCATCATCATCTCTAAGAGTTCATAAACTCTCAATCTATACCATCACCAAAAATCTTATACAAAAACTCAGATATGAAAACCATCACATCAGTCAACCCAACAACCAAATCGTGTTATAAAAAAAACAAAAAATCCCAGATCTCGACCACAATCAATCACAAAACCCACCTCAGTCCTCAATTCAAAACTCATTCGATCTATCCACAAGTCAGTTCTCAATTCAAAAAAAAGAATCATAAAACTCATCACGAATCCTAAAATACCAGTCAACTTCTTCTTCTCATCTAAAAGAGTTATGAACTCTTGATCCAAAACGAATGACATCACTATTCCATACTTACTCTAGCGACCGTAGTGGTGGAGGTGACAAATCACATGGGTAAAGTATCGAAAAGAAGTGATAGTGTGTTCAAAGAAAGAAGAATAACTGGTGAAATGGTAAAAAGGATTTAATCGGATTTGTAGTTAAAAGGGTGTTTATGATGGTAAGGAAGCTGCCTCTTAATTGTTTTGTGATTTTTGAGAACTGATGAGATTATCAAAAGTTAAAAAAAAAAAAAAAAAAAAAATGAGCCCCTGTTAAGAAATTAGTCAATGATTGGCATGAATTGCTAAAATGGCATATTGGTGTAAAAGGATTGTGTTGTAGAGGCTGAAATGAAAAAGGGCTTGTAAATGGTGTTGCTCTCGGCTCAAACCCAACGAGACCGAATCAAACATCATCCATCCAAATCCACGAATCCAAATCTAACATCACCTTCTTTCTTCCCGATCTAGGTGTGAAATGACGAAACATTAAAAGTGGTGACGCGTTTGGGTTGTTTGGGTGGCGGTGATGGTGTGTTAGAGCGCTTGCAGTAGGTATAAATGGAGAGGGGAGTCAAGCGAACGTTTTGGTGGTGGAGGTGGTGGTGCACGCGCGGCGGTGGTGCAGTGACCGGAGGTGGCAGGCAGCGGCAGTAAGGGGTAGAGAGAGAAAGTGTTGTAGCTAGGGTTTGTGATGTTGAAGATGGAATAAATGGGAGGAGGGCTATTATATTTTTAATTTTGAGAAGTCAAAGGAAGGTGGGTGTCTTTTATTATAAAAGATAAGTAGAAAAGACATGTATACCCTTGTGATTTAATGAGATAACGGGACAAATAAACGTCCATCCATTTTAGGGACCAAAAGCGTGCATAGTTTCAAAATTAGATACTGCTGGTGTAATAAAAGTGACTTAGGGACTAAAGTTGTTATTTTGGGCAAATCATAGGGACCAAACGTGTAATTTTTTCTTTATAATAGAACATGAGTTAAGTTAAAGAATAAGCTAATAAACCTTAAATCTAATGAACCACGAGCCTTTTTAACCTTCATCTGATATTTGAAAAATCGCAAGAGGTTGAAATTTGACAATACGAAGTCAAGTTCAGTATAAATAACGGAGTACGAGAGCGTAAGAGACACATTATTGAGAAAGCAGAAATGGCACCATCCAAGTTTCTCATTTTCTTTCTTTCATGTTTTCTCTTATCTTTTTTTGTTATTGCTACAAAAGAGCTTACTTTGGAGACTACTGAAGAAGAAGAACACCATTATCATACCCTTCAACTAAGCTCTTTACTACCATCATCTACTTGTAATCCATCCACTAAAGGTTCGTATATATTCCTTTAATTGTACAAACTCCACTTTCTCTATACAACGCGCGCGCGCACACACACAAAACGTGACACGATATATATACAAAACTTACCAACTGGGTAGACAACCCGGCCATAGTCACTTAGAAACATACAGTATAAGCAATTGTCGTGAAACAATACATGCTATAAGTTCTGTTAATAACCGTTTCCATTTGATTATGCAAATTACAGTAGTACGTTTTGACATCCTTTTCTAAAAGACCAATGTATTACTTAAAATTAACAAATATTCTTACGTAAGCTTAGTAATTTAGCTATGGGTCATATTTGAATAAATTTGAAACATATTCTAATGATTAGCGATATTAATTTTACCAGAGTTCCGGAAACCAGCACCGTAGAAAAACCATTATGCACGGTAAAATTGGAGATGTAGGAAATGGCACTTTTATTTTGATGTTAAAATCATGGAAAAAAACTATAAATTCATAACGTACTTTACAAAAAAACTCATTATGCTCTCTCTACTTCACTTATTGTCATTATACATAACCGTTTTCATTTTATTCGTTTATTTTCTGTCCGTTTTTATCCGTTTTCGTAAATCGTCTATTTTTATCCGTTTTCATTTTAATATGTCCGTATAAAACAAATAAAACAGATAAAAACCGTTTGACATGGATAATAAAACGGTTTTAATCGTTTTATCTGTTTTTATCCTGACAGATTAAAATAAAAACGGATAAAAATGGACGATTTACGAAAACGGATAAAAACGGACAGAAAATAACCGAATAAAATGAAAACGGTTATGTATAATGATATCGACTGGAAACAACATTAAGTATAATGACAATAAAAAAAGTTGAGAAAGCACAATGAGTTATTTTGATAAAGTACATTAAGCATTTATAGCTTTTTTCCTAAAATCATATCAGTTCAGTCTCTGTAACAATTATTACGATATGTTGATTATATTGTTGTTGCCAGAAAAATCTCGGTGATATACTATGTTTGATTGATAGATGAATAGTTTTATATTTAATCATAGGGCCAATCAGTCTTTGTATTTAGAAATATTGATATCTAAGCATGATGAAAAAAGAAGATTTGCATTCATCGTTTGGCAACATACAATGTCATGCTATGAGGTTACTGATCTTAAAATGCCACTTTCAGGGTCTTACGTATTAAGTTTCTTTTATACATGTACGTACTCATGCAGCAAAACCGCGTGAATACATGTTTGAAAAAACTTTTTTTAGCTGAAATGAACTGAAATACAACTTTACTTGAGATTCTATTTGTTGAGAGAAGCCACAATCTCATCACAACACCTAGAGGGTCTCGGAGGGGTGTACAATAGGTACCATCGCACAAAGCCTCCATTTAAAATGAGCCATATTTTTATTAGTTTTGCATATAAATACATATAATATTAAAGACATATGAGTCATATAATTCTAGTTTATATGCAATTTCTTTTTAGTTTACAAGTGTAATAGGGCATCTTTGTTGCTATTGCCTAGGGCTGCCGAAAACTACAAGACAACCTAGTTAACACCCTAGCAAGCTCCGACACTCTATGACATATCACTTGATAGGAATATGAGCCCAAACAAGACAACCATGTACACGGACATCTCGTGTAATGACCACCGTACAATAAACAAAGCATAATCAGAAGCTACAAGATCACATGAAACACAAGAACAATTACGACACAAGAATTTATAGTAGTTCCTACGATCTAGGTGATCATGGTCAGTCCACTCTTGAACGAGAGAGAATATTATCAAACTCATGCTAATCTGCATAGGCTCGATGCCGAACTGCATATGGTACAAACTCTAATACAAGAATTGCACATGGAAACACAAGAACAATTACGACACATGAATTTATAGTAGTTCCCACGATCTAGTGATCGTGGTCAGTCCACTCTTGAACGAGGGAGAATATTATCTAACTATTTGCTAATTTGCATAGGCTCGGTGCCGAACTGCACATGGTACAAACCCTAACACACACACACACACACACATATATATATATATATATATATATATATATATATATATATATATATATATATATATATATATATATATATATATATATATATATATATATATATATATATATATATATATATATATAGGGTAGGGTTAAAATGAAAAGTTTCTTATAATGAAAAGAATGAGAAGGCATGTGGAGGTGACATGTGTCACCTTTGCCACATCACCATGCAATGTCATGTGACATGTGTCACCCCACTCCCACCACAACCCCACCCTACCCACCACCCACCCCCCACCCTCGAAAAAAAAATTATTTCCCGCAAAAAAAAAAAAAAAAAATCCCGCCAAAATTTATTACTGCATCACAGTTATAAAAATACTGCATCACAATCATAATTGTGATGCAGTAACTTATAATCTTAATGCACTAAAATGATGCAGTAACTTTATAACCGTAATGCACTAATAAGTTTTGGTGCATCTTTATTATAAGTTACTGCATCATAGTTAATAGTTAAGTGCATCAATTATGATGCACTAAAATCAAGGTTATAACATTAATGCACTAAAATCATGATTGTGATGCAGTATCTTTATAACTGTGATGCAGTAATTTATAACCTTAATGCACTAAAATCATTGACGCAGTAACTTATAACCTTAATGCACTAATAAGTTTTGGTGCATCTTTATTATAAGTTAATGCATCATAGTTAATAGTTAAGTGCATCAAGTATGATGCACTAAAATCAAGGTTATAACCTTAATGCACTAAAGTCATGATTGTGATACAGTAACTTTATAACTGTGATGCAGTAATTTATAACCTTAATGCACTAAAATCATGATTGTGATGCAGTAACTTTATAACTGTGATGCAGTAAAAAAAAATTGGCGGGAAAAAACAAAAAAAAATTTTGCCCAAAAAAAAATTTTTTTTGGCGGGAAAAATTTTTTTTGGCGGGAATGGGTGGGGTGTATGATGTGTGCAAAGGTGACACATGTCACCTCCACATGCCTTCTCATTCTTTTCATTCTAAAAACTTTTCATAATAACCCAAACCTATATATATATATATATATATATATATATATATATATATATATATATATATATATATATATATATATATATATATATATATATATATATATATATATATATATATATATATATATATAATCTAGATCAAATAAGATCAAACTTAAAGTTGTTAAAATAAGATCCAACTAAAATATAAATTTTATACTAACTACAATTAAAATTGTTAAAGTTTCGATATAATTTTTTTTTAAATTTACGAAACCTAGGTGATACACTCTGATTAGACTATGTTTATTGGCAAGGTTGCCAACCCAACCCATTGAAAATACATACAAAGATAATAATATTTAATAAAACACATCCAATCTTTCCATCAACTAAGGTCACAAAGCAATATAGGTTGACAACCTCCAATCTGCCACATGGCAACCGGTGACTGGCTACTTTTTTTTTTAATACTTATTATTTTATAAAAGGATAGATTGGTTGTATGCATTGGTTGGGTTAGGTTGTTGATAAATGGTAAAAAAAAATATATAGATTGCTTGTATGTATTGGTTGTGTAGGTGGAGGAAAGAAAAAATAATATTTTATTAAGAGATTGGGTTGTGATAGGTTGTTGATAAAGATAGTCTTAGAAGTGTAATGTGTATTAGGTTTTTGTATGTGTATCAGATTTTGGAATATTTATTAGTGTAATGTGTATCAGGTGTATCACTAATCCAAACTCATTGATCATTTGATAATTGGTTGCTAAAATGTTAATTTGTATTAAAATATTATTTTTATGTGTATTATTGCTAAAATTGTTATTTATAAATGCGTTAGTGGTTTTTAAACTTAATCTTATTTTTACAACTTTAAGTTTGATCTCACGTTAACTCTCCCCTATATATATATATATATATATATATATATATATATATATATATATATATATATATATATATATATATATATATATAAGGGTAAAGTTAAAATAAAAAGACAAATATCCGTAAAAAGAATAAAAATAATTTTTTTTTTAAAGTTCTTAAAAATTCCAAAAAATCCCACAAGATCGGGTATGTTGGTGCATAAAGCTTTTCTTGAAAAAAGTTTTTCTAATTTTGAGTTTTTATCGTTTTTTTTAATGCACAAAACGAATTTTGATGCAAAAAATTTTGATGCAAAAATTTTCAACTTATTTTAGTTTGACGCTTAATGTTATTTTGATGAAAAAGTCAAAAGAAGATGGGTGCAAAAACTAATTTTTGATGCACAAAAAAACGATTTAATGCGCAAACGTATTTTTTAATAATTTTTTTTTCGGAAAAAATATTCACTTTCAGAAAAAAGTTTTTTACAACTTTTTCATGCACCATCATTCCCGATCTTGTGGGATTTTTATGGAATTTTTCGAGAACTTTTTTTGAAAAAAAATTATTTTATTTTTTTACGGATATTTATCTTTTTATTTGATCTTTACCCTATATATATATATATATATATATATATATATATATATATATATATATATATATATATATATATATATATATATATATATAACTATTTCTGCAAAACTCTTCTAGGGTTCCATTAGCCTCCACAATCCAACACAAGTCTTTTTCAAAATCTCTTTCATCCAAGAAATGAAAGACAAAAAGAATAGGACCTCAAGATAGCTAAGGCAACCACCACTACGAGGATAGCTTATTGGGACTTATGGACCATAGATGTCCACACCAAATATTAAAAATTCTTTGCCCAGACACTTTAATTACCCAACTAAGAGAAACATGATTGAAACTGGCTAGTAGGGTTTCATTCACACACACATTATTTGATATATATTAACGTTAATTAAACGTAAACTTATAATTAAGATATTTTATAGTACATTTCAAGTTTTATCATTTGATAAAGTGTACATATCCACTCGTTTAGGTATATGTACATAAGCAAGCATTTAGAAATGTTGTATACATACCTGAATCCGGTTAAATACCAAATTTATCAATTAATTGCGTTATAGGTTATAATCGATAATAACTTTTCTCTCCACACTTTCAAAATATGTGCAAAACTTTATTAGTCTATTAACACCTAATTATGTATAAAAATTTGTTACATATATACGTGTGGAAAAATTGTAAATAGATTTTAGTTTTCCATACATATAATTGTGTAAAAAAAATTCACATATTGAAGTGCGGAGAAATATAAGAAATATTCACACTTATGTGTGGAAGTCATTTGTAACATTCAATTTCTCAACATTTTTTTAAGTGTGGAGAAATTGGGTGTTACAATTAATTTCTACACTTATGAGTGTGGCGAAACCTTACACTTAATAGATTGAACTTCTTTTGATACATTTAAAAGTGTAAAACTTCTATTGTTTTATAAATTTTTCACACTTAATGATGTAAATAATTTTTACATGTTATTAAGCGTTAATAAACTAATAAAGTTTTACACACCTTTTAGAGCGTGTACAATGTATTATTTCTTTTAGCTCTTAAGTAACGGATATATTAGTTGAAAAAAAGTTTGTATCAAACATGACGCTCGAAGTGATAATATATACTAGCAAGGTACCCGCGTATTGCAGGTGCGGGTATCCTGTAATCTAAATTTTGGCGTAAAATATTTTTTGATTACATGTTTTTCATGATTTTACGCATGGCAAGAATGGAATAACTTTATTGCAAACTATTTCATATTAAAACGTCAATAACTTATGCATCACGATGCAATGACGATAAGAAAAAAGTAGTTAATAGTATTACAAGGTTGTGATGATTGACGGTGAAAGGTATATGCTAGTCAATAATGTTGTGTAATATTCATTAAAATATTATATAACGTGTAAATATAGAGAAATTTAAATTAGTTCTTGCAATATATGATTAATAATATATATGACATTGCTTATATAAATAAGGAAATTCAAAAATTACACATATTCATGCTTTATAAATTATATGAAAATCTTTTATCGGGGAAGTGTCCCCTTTACCCAAAAATGAAAATCTTTGTACTTTGACATGTACGATTCTTTTTAATTGAATTTATTAGTAAAATGATTAGGATTTCACTAAACTTGTACTAAAATATGTACATAGATGATAAATGTTTTTTGAATATGCATTTTTCAAATTTTTAAATGTCCATAGCCAAAAAAATTTGGCATTAAATTTACATTAATAAATGTTAATTATGTGTAGAAGAAGTATTGTTTAATGTATTATACATAGCATTAACCATTTATGCATATTGCATATTAATTTGTATTCTATATTATGGAAAAAAGAGTCTTCCTCAATTATGTATGTAGTATAGATAAATTTTTATCATCACACTCTGTTTTTTTTTAATAAAAAATAAATAAATAAATAAAATAATAAATAAAAAATAAAAATCCTCTTCTAAAAAACAACGTACCCTAAATTATGATGATATATGTAACGATACTTGGGGATGTTTGGTAGGAGGGAAAGGAAAGAGGAGAAACGGAATAAAGGGGTCTTCCTTTGTTTGTTACGTTTGAGAATGGGAAGAGGGAATCAATTTATGATTCTCATTCAAGCTTCTCCATTCTTTAAAAATTGTGAAGAAAGCGGGGAATCCACAAACTAAAACTAAAGCCATTCTCGGGTTGAATCCCCTCCGAGAGACCAATGTTATAATGCTAGGTATAAAATAGAAATGCCATGTGCAAGGCACATGCTACCTGAATGTAACAAAAATATTTTAAAGCCTAGCCACATCTTCTCTCGTGCTTCTTGATATTTCAAGTTACAGTTCTTCTTCATCCATAGCTGCTATATATTTTTCAGATCTTATTTTGAATTTCAAGAAATCATATCTCTATTTAATGTTTGATTGTCACCGTGAGAATGATCCCATAAAACCTGATTTTTTATCATCACATTTTTTCGAAGATAAGGTGTTTGATCTATTGCCTCTGTGGGAAAACAACACAGGTCTGAACCAAATCCATATTTAAAACATTTATTATTCATTCTCTAATCACTTTTAACATTCATGGATATCATTACAGTACTCCATTTATACAGAAGCAATCTTTAGATTTGAAAATCCAAATGTAGTAGACCTCCTTTCATTGAACAAATATGACTAAAAAGACTCCGAAACATGAAATTAATTTACCTAACAAAGATATTCGAACAAGCACATACTTGTGTAAATTTAAAAAGTTTGCATGTTTTTATTAATTTACTGGTGACTAGAACATGTAAATAGAACATTCATTTTTAGAAAACTTTGTTTGAAAGGATGTAAAAACTTTATACTGCTTGTTTACTGGGTAAATAAAACTATTGATACCTTAGACATGGGATTGCATATATTTTAACATATACAAACTTTTTTTATTTGGTGCATGACGTTTTTGCTATATCATTATAATGTTATGTAGCATTATTGTAATGAATCAGTAATTTAGAATGATTATTTGGGTATAAATTAATTTCCATTTTATTGTATAACATAACCAAACAAGAGAATTGATTCCACTGCGAACATCTCAAGTTTACACCAAACACTAGAATTGATTTGCAAATATCAAAGTTATTTTCTTTCCTTAGCTTTCCATTCTTTGTGATTCCATCGCACCAAACGTCCCCTAAACAAATATTAGTTTCGGTTTAAGGTGAAAAGTTCATATTTATTTGTTTTCTAACAATCATCTGTATTTTTTATATATTCAAAACCATCATCTTCAACCATAATATAAAAATCTTTTGCACGAAAGGGGCTTTTTTTTTTTTTTTTTTTTTTTTTTTAACAAAATAACATGTTGAATATGACGAGTTTTTTAGCATTTATGTTGTCATATTTTGTCTTAATCATCCATTTAACCAACATTTCGGCTCTTTCTGTATTTGCATAAGAATCATGTGGTTCTTACAATAAGTAGGTCCCGTGACACGACATTGTATGTTTGCTAAAAATTTTATTTTGTGTATCTAACTTTAATTTTTAAATTGAGAGATGGACATAAAACCCTCTAAACATGAAAAAACCTCGATCTTACATTTATTTATCACATTTTTAGAAATGTAGAAACACATGACAGAAGTATTTTGTTTTCTGCTTTAGTTTTATTAAATATTCACATGGAAACTGTCCTGCCTTTTATTCATAGAATATGTGTACGTGAATAAGTTGTTTTTGTTTGGTTTGGTTTTGTTTGCAATCATAAACGTACTACTCGTTCTTACCTGGTCTTGATTTCACGACATCGAGTCACAATCATAAACGTACCACTTGTTTGATTAGCTGCACGATAACCATCTAAGAAAAAATAGAATATATTAATCGATGTTAATTTATACATATTTACATTTATTCTAGACTGCTACTAAACCGGGTGCTAGCATAAGTGAAGGTTGGTTTTATTGGCTTATGAAGTTTAGGCAAACTGGCAACATAGATTGGTTGAGTATAATCTGATTAACGAGTAAATTTTAGCATGGCTGAGATGTTAGATTTATTAGACGATAAATAGGTCAAATCTCAGTTTTTGGGTTTAGGGTATTTAGGGTTTTCACCATTATAAGTAATGGTCAATAATAAAATTATACATACGGGTTTATTCAATGTCTAACAAGATTGACTCATCAAACTTTTACGATGATAATAATCTGACTTTCTTTCGGCCTTTTAGACATGTTCAACCCATTTTATTTTATTTTATTATTTTTTATTTATTTATTTATTTATTTATTTTATGTAACTCGTTTTAAGTATAATATAGCTGAAACTAAAGATTTCAAAGTAAAGTTCTGTGGTTTGAATCAGGAAAGAATCTGATATATAACGCAATACTTTTTGTTTGTCATAATACCATTTTAGGATTTACCCTACTGAGTATGCAATATGATTTTAACTTTCTGTTACAGCAACTAAATGAGATCTAAATATATGAAATTAGGTGACAAGAGAAAGGGATCATTGGAAGTAGTTCACAAACATGGACCATGTTCTAAGTTCAGAGATGACGTAGTAAAACCGTCGACTGCGGAAGAAATCTTCACCCATGATGAATCAAGAGTCCACTCGATCAGGGCTAGGTTAACCTTCAACAAAGGGAAAAACGATACACTGGGCTCCAAAGCCACTCTCCCTGCACTTTCCGGTAAAACCATCGGATCGGCTAATTACATTGTGACTGTTGGATTAGGTACGCCAAAACAAGACATGTCACTCACTTTCGATACAGGAAGTGATCTTACTTGGACCCAATGCCAACCATGTGTTGTCTCATGCTATAGCCAAAAAGAACCCATATTTGCACCATCTGCATCAACCACCTATAAGAATATTTCATGCACTTCGACTGAATGTTCAGGTCTCACTTCTGCAACCGGGAATACACCCAGATGCATCTCATCGACATGTGTTTATCTTATTCAATATGGAGACCGATCTTTCTCGGTTGGACTTTTTGCAACAGATAAGCTTACCTTGACTTCAAACGACGTAATTGATAATTTTTATTTTGGGTGTGGGCAAAACAACCAAGGACTATTCCGTGGTGCTGCTGGGTTAATAGGGCTTGGGCGAGACAAGCTATCCATAGTGTCACAGGCCGATGAGAAATATGGGAAAGTTTTCTCTTATTGTCTACCATCAACGGCTAGCTCTACAGGCTACTTAACATTCGGAAGTAGTGGGGTTGCTAGTGGAGTTATGTTCACGCCACTATCGACCTCACACGGGGACTCTTTCTATGGTCTTGATCTTATTTATTTATACGTTGGTGGAACTCAGCTACCAATTAGCCCATCAGTGTTTTCAACATCTGGTATGATCATAGATTCAGGAACCGTTATCACAAGGCTTCCTCCTACAGCTTATTCAGCTCTAAGTAAGGAATTCAGAGCACAAATGACACAATACCCCTTGACTAAAGCAACATCTTTACTTGATACATGTTATGATTTTAGCAATTATACCACACTTACCGTACCAAAAATAAGCATGCTTTGGAGTGGAAACACAGAGCTTGACATTGCACCTCAAGGGATCTTTTACGCTTTAAGTGCAAGTCAAGTGTGCTTAGCTTTTGCAGGAAATGGGGATGATTCTGATATAGGTATACTCGGGAATGTTCAACAAAAGACAATACAGGTTGTGTATGATGTGGATGCAGGAAAGGTAGGATTTGCATTTGAGGGATGTGCTTGAACACAAATGAAGTACAAAAGTTACAGCAATAAGCGAAAAGATTGTTTAAATAAGGTATTATGTCGATTACCAATGCTTGATATTCGAATTTACGCAACTAAATATAAATTACTTGTCTCTGTTTCCACTTCACGAAACATAGCTGTAAAACTCATACACAATTCGATTTGATAAACCGAGAAAACAATGCAAATCATGAAATATGTATCATTGAATCAAATTGTATAGTATGATTTTATATGGTTTACATGTAGTTCCTGTTTTCTTATTCGTATCCGTATAAATATTAAGAATGAATAAAAAAAATACTATTCTGATACTATATATAATGCATTGACGTGAGCCAAAACCTAGCATTGTCAGTAAATTGCATATCACATTCATCATATATGGTTCTTGTTAAGCTAAAATAAATCGCCTTTCGCCAACAGCTACGCTCAATGACACCGCCAATCTTGTGAAAATGACGCCTAACGACAAATTTTTCCTCTTGCCTATGCTAGAGGTCAGTTGACTTAATTACAAGTCTATGTAGTCTTCATACAAGACCAAAACTCAATGCTGCATTTTCACAAGGGCTAATAACCTATTAAAGCACTATACTTGTTAAAAATGGCAGTTCTACGTAGCGAACTAAAAAAAATATCTCTTTTAGACATTAAACTTGACATTTTTGTCTTCAATTGAGTAAAAAAAATTGTGATGACCATTTTACCCTTAAATTTATGTAAACTGCATCCATTGTCCCAAGTATATAAATAACCCAATTAGGGTTTTTAGCTCATTTTAACACACACATAACACAACTATATCTACACCCTCCTCTCTGGTCGCCTTCATCTAACCGGACACCATGATTCTAGCGCCGCCACCCTTTATACTCCTCCACTGGCCGACGTCACCACCGTTGTGTATGGTTCGTGTTTCAAGGGACCCTCCTTGCCCACCTTTGCCTTTTTAGGAATCTCAGTAATGTATCTCATCTAGCTCATGTCTAATTTCATGTAATCTTTAATTTTAATTAAATGCAATTTTCAGTTTAATTCCATTTTTTTTTACAGCTTACTTTTTGTTACAGTTCATTTAATTTGCATTTTATGTTCTAAAGAGTTGTTAAGAGTATGCTATGAGTTGTTGTGACTAATTTTAAGTTTTAGTTAAAATTGCAATTTAATTCTCTCAAATTCCAAGTTATCACAGTTTCAAAAATCTAGTTTCTACACCTAAAGGGGTGTTTGGTTTAAGCCTTTTAAATGGGTCAAAGTGGTTTTTATCCACTTTGACCAGTGAAGTCAAACACTTTTAGAGTATCTAAGTCTAGTTCTTTGAGTAGGAAAAAGATTTTACAAGTTTACAATAGTTTAAGGTTTTCTTTGGTTTCAAAAAATTTGGCTCCTGTCAGCTTTTAATTAAGCAGTTTGGTCAAGTTTTATTTGTGAGAAAAAAATTTTAAAAAATAAAAATATTAAGTTTCCTAGCTGATTAAACTTTTGTCAAAAGGAAAAAAATCAAAAAAAATAGTTCACTAGGGCCGCCATGGTTTTTAAATTTTCTTTGTTTTTCAAAATCATGGATTCTGTCAAGTTTGGGAAAGCAGTTTAGTCAAGTTTAAGCAGTTTGAAAGTGGGTGATTTGGGCACGTTTGGGCTGTTTTTGGGTCTGCATGACAGCAATACAGCAAATCAGTTTATTTTTTGTGTTTATTTAGGTTTCAAGTGTGCTTATTTTGATCCCTTAGGTTCCTTTTAGTGATTTAGTTTAGGTAGGAGCATGCATAGTTTCTGTGGACATATTGCTTTAATGCCTATTCAGTAGTGTATTCCAACTGTTACATTGTCTTAAGGCTCCTTGTATTCTTACATTTCATTTAAATTTGTAGGAGAGTCTAAGAACGTTGATGTTGGTTTCACGTGCGGCAATCCAATTTCTTAATGGTATGTATCTGGACAATATATTGAAAGTTATACATTGCATTATTGTAGTAGTTTTCATGTTAATATATATGTGAATGTATCCAAGTATAACCTACAGTGTACCCGAGGAAGTGAAAGCTGCAGGATTTCAAATAGGCCCTGATGGATTTGGTCTGCAGATGATGCGATGGAGATGCTTGAATACTTTGCTATTGCAGTTGCCATTGTAGTGGTTGCAGTGCCGGAGGGTTTACCATTAGCAGTGACACTAAGTCTTGCATTTGCAGTGCCGGAGGGTTCATACATCTCTTAGTTGAAACTATGGACAGACATTTTTGCAATGTGGTAAGTCTTCATTTCGTGCATACACAACTGCTTCCAACAGTACCCGCATATTTGCTCATTTTAATATTTGTAATTTATCGTTTTTGCAGTGTGACTTGGATATAATGTTTCATTTGGAGAAAGCTCATTTTATGCTAGAGGAGATGTTGATGAATGGGTGTATTGTTGAAACAAGCAAGACTAATATACTGGCACCCATACAACTCATGGACAAAGCATCTTAGGAAACTTTCATGCCATCTTTGTTGTAATGACATTAACACTGTACTTTTTTGCTTCACTGTGAAGAGTGTTTGTTTTCATGTTCTTGACTATAATCACTGTGAAGAGTGTTTGTTTTCATGTTCATGCCATCTGGTGACAGTTTTCTTTCTGTTTTTTTTGTTTTTGTTTTTGATTTGTTTTTGTAGTTATAGAATCCGTTATGGAATCCGTTATGTGAACTGATATAATTGTTGTAAGGGATGATGGAAGCAATTTATTCCAAACGACAGGGACCATTTATGTAATTTAGCCTAAGGACGATGGATGCAATTTTCGCAAACCCACAGGGACCATTTATGTAATTTGGAAGGGTAAAATGGTCATAATACTTAAAGGAAGACAAAAATGTCAACATTAATGTCTAAAAGAGCTATTTTTTTAGTTCGCAACGTAGAACTGCCATTTTTGACAAGTATAGTGCTTTAATAGGTTATTAGCCCTTTTTACAAATATTGCCTTGTATGCATTACATAACCAAGAAATATCTTCGAAAGTAGAATCAGACAATCATAAGTCACGGAGTTATTTAATAAAAGAGATACTAGTAGGGGTGGAAATGAGCCGAGCCGAGCCCGAGCCTGCCATAGCTCGAGCTCTGCTCGTTTAAGTTTAGTAAAGTTCGAGCTCGGCTCATTTCGAGCCTTATTTTTTAAGCTCGAGCTCGGCTCGTGGTGTTATACAGGCTAGGGCTTGGCTCGAGTTTGGCAATGAAAATTTAAAGCTTGGCTCGATTTCAGCTTGTAAAATATCTATTTTGAGTTTGTTAATAATCTTGTTATTGAGCTCGTTTATAACTAATTTACCTTCGTCTTACATTTCTTATATCTCATAGCGAGTATTCATTAATAAGCATGACAATCTATTCCAAACAAAGTAGGATTGATCAATCAAAAACCGGATTTGTTTTTGGCACTGTTAAAGGGACGGCTCCCTATGGACGGTCCACTCTTTAGGGGCCGTGGTGGAGTCGTGGGTAGTCTGATGCCCCAAGCTTGCCTATTTAAGCAAGCCTTTACATCCATTTTTCCTTACCCCTTTCCATTATCTTTCTTACATACTCTCTTACATTCATACATTCATTCTTGATCATTATCTTGCTAGATATCCATTTAAGTAATCCATACAACTAGCCATTTTGTCTAGTAAGGGAAGAACAATTGAAGAACTCTCAAGTCTCATGTGCTGTAGTCATTAGTACTAGTTTATAATGTTGTTGTATTACCATATCACACTACTCTACTTCAAAGTTCATAATCACCACAATACTTAAAAAATTAGAGTGTTAGGTTAGTATTTTAGTTAATCCTCAAAATACAAAGAGAGAAATGATGGTTCTAACTTAACTAGAACTCGATACTTAGCTTAGTATCAGTAAAGATTGTAAGCGACGTTGTAAGGTTTTCTCTGCCGAGAAAGAAGCTTGTTGACAAAGTAAAGGATATTCTCGAGTCGGATACACGGGGCGTAGAGTAGGGTGAAGAAAGAAGCTTCGTTATCAAACCATTATAAACACTCATGTCTTGGTTTGATCTTTTCATTACTTACTTATTATTGTGCATGTACTTTTACATATTGTTATGCATTTGTTATTATACATTACCATTGTTTCACATAAAGTTTCAAAATTACAAATTTAAAACGATAAAAACTATTCAACCCCTCATTTAATTTTTTACGGTATTAAATAGCGTTCAGTGTTTAAAACTTGTTTGGCACGAAAATATGCACTGTTTTGTATTTTATTTAAATGTTAATGAATTTTTTTTTCTATTGTTTCTTGTAACTGTTTCATGATACGCCTGTTAAACAAAGCAAATGTGCCGCGTGTAGCAACAACTTTTGGTACTAGATATGAACATGTAATTTATTAAGAAGAAAACTATTAAACCCAATCATAAATCACAAGTCTCGTATCTTTTTCCTTTTTTCATCTTCTAGAGATTTTATTATTAAATCATTGCTAAATATTACCAAGAGACACTGCCTAAATATTAAGCTTTTCTACGAAGCTCGTGATTTTGCTTATATTTAGCCAAAGTGCATCCAAGTGTTTATCTTAAACTGGAACCAAATAGTTTCGTTTTGGTGGCAATGTAACCGAGCAACTATGGGTTGTGTTCTTTGAAGCACGTCAAATTTAATTTATCCAACTAAAAGCGAAATTTCAATATTAGCGCATACAAATTTGTAACGACTTTTGGTGAAAATATGAAAAGTGATAACGGAACAAAAATTTAGAGGTTGAAATGTAGATTAAAATCAATGGGTATTTAGTCCAGTAGTTTTCGAGATGGTTATATCGTTAACCAAAAGATTATGAGTTCGAGTTTTGCGAAATCCGAAAGCAAGATCGGTGTGGTCAAGGAATGTATATATTGTGTATGTGATTTTGAACCCACACAACGCATATGGGCCTAATTGCTTGCCCAAAGTTAATATCGGTAACAAATAGATCTAGTCGGTTAATTAATACGTAAAGCACAAGCATGCATTGACAATACGTAAAGCCCAAGCATTTTGTTAATACTATAAAACCTCACTCGCATATATTCCATGCAATTAACCTTTAACTTACCATTGAGAAAGATCGATATACGATGCAGATATTTGTAAAAACTTTGACAGGGAAGACAATAACCCTTGAGGTTGAGACTTCCGACACCATCGACAACGTTAAGGCCAAGATTCAGGACAAAGAAGGTATTCCTCCGGACCAGCAGAGGTTGATTTTTGCAGGTAAACAACTCGAAGATGGCCGAACTCTTGCCGATTACAACATCCAGAAAGGTTTACCTTCTTTTTAACTGATTAAGTGATTATAAACTTTTGTATTTATTCTGTGGATATAGTACTGTAAATTAATTTGCAAATTAAAGGAGGTTTTAGTTTTATTAATTTCAATTTGTTTAATAAAAAATGTTATGCAGGTTTTGATTTCTGAGTGGGATATCTTTGCTGACTGTTTTACCATTTATATTAGTTAATTTAAGAGTTTGTGCTAGTTATGGTTGTTTATACTAAAATCAAATCAAAAACATGTTGCAATTCTGTTTTTACTTTATAGATCTAAATAGTGTATTGTGTTTCTATCCTTACTGAAAGTCTAATATTGTATTACTACCATTGCTTGACATACATATTTGAGCTAAGAAACATAGATTTGATGGTATATTATCCGGTTGGATTCAGGTTGTTGTAATTTTCTTATTTTGTTGTGTTGTTTAGTTTCTGATTTTGGGTTTTTAATTTTTTCAGAATCGACTCTTCATTTGGTCTTAAGGCTTAGGGGAGGATTTCACCGACACATTGAGCCTTCCTTGTTGGCTTTGGTTAAGAAGCATCAAGAGAAAAAAATTTGCCGCCAGTGAGTTCTTCTCTCCTTTGTCTTTTAAAGTTTACTATTAAAAGTGGATATATGTAATATGTTTGAAAGAAATTTGCTTTTTTCATATATGCGTTTGTAACACATTTCTAATCTCTAAATAATTCGCAAATTGGTTTATAGCAGAATTGATTAGACCGGCTTTCTCTAAAGATTGACAATGAATGAATATAGATTTACCTTCTTGTTCATTGCGGATTGTTTTTCTTACAACAATGATGTGCTTTTGAACATGTTTGAATTCTTTAGTTTTTATTTAGTGTATTGTTTTCGTTAATCATTTCCTTGTATGTAACAAATTGCTTTTTTGTTAGGTGTTATGCTCGTGTGCACCCAAGGGCTACAAACTGCAGGAAGAAGAAGTGTGGCCACAGCAACCAAGTAATCAGCCGATCTCTCATTTTTTTACGAATGCAAATGAGCATGTTTTAAAATTCCTTATTTTGATTGGTCTAACATTTTTTCCTTTGTGTTTCCAGCTAAGGCCAAAGAAGCGGAACTGTTTCTCATATTGACCTGGGAGTGTTTTCTCTGTTGGAGAGGATCTTGTTATGTTATTTTTAGAACTTCTGTATCTTTTTTTAGTCATATTTGTAACTACCTATGAAGGTAAACTAGCTAAATTGTATGTTTAATTAAGAGGGAATTCCATATATCCCCAATCAAAACCATTTAATGTCATATTTGTCCAATCAAAACTCATAATGCCATATATACCCAATTTAATCACACAATTTGTCATATCTACCCATTTTACTAATTTATCTATTTTAATCTTTTTAAAAATCCTATTAATAATCTTTTAAAATGGTGTAGACTATTTTACCCTTATTATTAGTGGCGGCAAATATTCCCTCCATTCTTTAATCTAAATTAGGTTTAGAAGAAAAGTAACAGGTTGCATGATCAAACTTGCATGAACACACAGTTGGACGAGCAAAACATTTCTCTATCAACTCTTTTATTATTTTTGGTTGCTCATCAGTTAATTCCCAAGGTTAGTTTTCTAGGTTTTGAAAGTCATTACTTATCTTTTTGTGATTTTTCATGTATTTCATATAGTTCTTCGTGAAAATAGTTGTGCGTTATATATGTATGCGAGTAGTCGTACGTGGGGGATTACCTACTTAGATAATTATTGACTACATACATAAATAAAGGGGTGTTAACATAGGTGGGTTGGTCGGATTAGGTCCGGGTTGATTCGAATCGACCACATTTGGGTTGTGGCTAAAATTCACACCCGTACCTGAAGGGTATAAATTTTTTGGGTTGGTTAGGTTTGGGTTGATTCGAGTAGGCCACATTTGGGTTGAGGCTAAAATTCACACCCGTACCTGACGTATAAATTTTTTGGGTTGGTTAGGTTCCGGTCCATTCACGGTATGCGTCATGCATGCATTCATATAATTGATTGGGTGAACATAGTTTTCGCGGGTTCTGCAGTTGCTAGGATCTTTTAGGTGCTTCTGCTCTTGTACATGGGTGTTTGGATTGGGTCATTCTGAATAATCAGTTGAACATTTTAATGAATTTATGTGTGAAAAATCAGTTGATAATGGGAACGTTATGAATATCGACACATGTCTTTGTTCTCTTATAGAGTACCAAACAGCCTTCTGGTTGATATTTGGCTTTTTTGATATGATTGTGGGTATAGGTGTTGAAACTTCTTTCAAGAGATTTAAGAAGAAAAAAAAATTGATGTCCAGTTTTGTTCTGTTATGAATTTGTTGTGCTTATTGGTACTAATTTAAACAAAATAGAAGTTTGAATATATTGTGATTTAGATTTAAGAAGATTATATATATATATCATATTCAACACCTATACCCACTAGTGGTCAACTATTGAATATCTTGGCATAATTTGAAGACGCTAGCATCTTTGTAAGTAAGTGTAACCTGTATGTAGTGATTTGAGAAAAATTTAAGTGAACTAATATTTGATACTAGTGTTTGGTTCAACTAGGTGTTATTAGAATGGGTAGATATGAGTGTTGAACTACTGGAGCAGCGTTATTAGTATTGTTATCAAATAGAGATTTGTTTTTAAAAAGGGTATAATAGGTATTTAATAATGTTAATTGATGTTTAATTGATTTAATATTAGAATGGGTAGATATGACAAATTGTATGATTAAATTGGGTATATATGGCATTATGAATTTTGATTGGACAAATATGACATTAAAAAGTTTTAATTGGGCATATATGGAATTACCCCTTTAATTAAAGAAGCACCATTGGTTTAAAGTTTTCTGTCTTTTCCCATGAAGAGACATTGCAGTTGCGGATACCCCTTGCATAATTTGCTGATCTACAGGCATTCGAATACGAAGCTTAGTATTTTTTATTTTAGTTTTATCTGTTTGTGAGTATTGTAACAACTAAAGGAGGTAAGACAAGATAGCTTGCTCTTATTCTGGCATCAACACCTACTTCAAAGTTTCGACTCCTTATAAATATAGTAACAACTAAAGGAGATAACTTCTGACACAGCTAACCTCACTAATAAATATAGGGAATCACTAAATCAATAGCATAGTAATTTAAATGAAACGCAGGCTACAACTAAAGGTGATAGTGGTTGAGCGGTCAGGTACCGGGTCAAAACGGATAATTTTGTGCAGGTAGAAATGGCTCGGACCAAGCTGCCCTAGTACAGATTTTGTCCAAATAATCTGAGACTTTTAATCAACCACTAAAGCGTTACAGAACTAATGCTATTCCAATATAACGTAAATCTTTGAATAAAATGGTTATAAAGGTTTTCTGGATTTAAAATACGCTTCAGACGACTTTTAACCTCTTTTGATCTTCGGACGACATTGTCGTCGCTAAAAGTATTACCAAAAAGTTTGCCTTTCAGCGACGACAAAATAGCCGGTTTTCAAAGAGGATTCAATTATTACAAGATTCATGTTTGATATGCTCAACCAAAGACATAAGTCAAATGTAAATGTCTCCTTGAATCCCACTTCATTATCAAGGCAAGAATGCCAATCTTGTTTCATCTTTTCCAAAGTGACTCGGTCATGAGGTCTGCCATAAGAAAAATCAGTTGGCAAACATGGATCAAAAACTTTGTATTGATAAATGGCTATGCAGGGCCCCTTAAACACAGCGTTCTACTTCTGAAAGGTCTAGCTCCAAGTATGATCAGTAGGCAATAATTTCTTGTTGTGGCTGAAATTAGAAATGACATAGTTACTAGTTAGACTAAAATCAACCAACCCAAGTACCATCAAGACTTCGCAGCGTGCATAGTAGGATATTATTGATTCATTCACATCCCCCCTCACATATCGTTAGTATTAGTACATGTATGATAAGGGACATACCATGTCAACACTTCGTCCAGTTAACTTTAAACACTCGGGAGACATGTTGGCAATAGTAGCCATATCAGAAAGTGATATGTTAAAGGGTGGCCTAATGGTAAAAAGGCTTGTAACTATCACTCTAAAATGTATGAGGTCTCAAGTTCAATTCCTGCTAGGTGCAAACAACCTTAAAATGGCCACGTCAATCTCCTGAAAAGGGAGGGCTTTATCTGGTGTGAGTCTGTGTGGCGGTGGGTTCAAACCATGTGGATTAGTCATTCAAAAGATCGGAAACCATGGTTTCCCAAAAAAAGTGATATGTTAACTCCATTTAAAGAAAATTAACTTCTACATATACAAGAGTTCTAGCAAGAAAATAAAACAGAAAAAATGAACCCACACAACGCACATGGGCCTGATTGCTAACCTAAATTGGGCCTCTTTTTGTACAGCTTAAAGCCTTAAACCTTAGACCGATCGATCGGTTTTCATTTTATTTAAATTTTTTAGAAACCCAACTTCGATATGAATTCGATAGTATCACATAGCAAAAAACTGAAAATAGTAACCAAACAGGTCAAATACAGTTTGATTCTTTAGTTTAGTGCTTCAATTTTATCCAAAATCAGCTTCCATTGTTATTTTTTCAGAGTAAATACCAAGAACGTATAATTTATGAAAAATGAAAAGTAATATAAGGAAGTATATCCGAAACCAGATTAAGAATAATTCACTAAGTTTAGAACTTTTAAAGTTTGTAATTACTGATTTATGCATCTCCTTGTATTGCTCATTAAGTTTTATAAAGATAACTAATTATAATGTCAAAACTTGCACTCTTTGAAAAAGTAGTAATTATGCTATAAAACTAGCTTATAAAAGTCATGTGAATGAACAACTTAACAAATCATAGACGAATGACGATTTTATGTTATTAATGAAGCATGTGATACAAAATATAGCCACGCCTGAAGTAAATGTGTGCTATCGTATTTTGTTGATTTTTATCTTTTTTTTTCTTCGTTGGTTTCGTCAAAAAAGTTAGGCAAAAGTTATTAGCACCATGATATTGACTTTGACATGGAATATTCCCTCTGGGAACTCAAACAGTTATATATCGTATTTATAGATTAAGGGGGTGTTTGTTTTTTTGAAAAAACCTCTTAACAGCCTCTGAATCTGAACCGTTCAGACGCGGTCAGACATTTTGGCCGTTCAGACCGTTTTTTTTTTTTTTTTTTTCCCGTTCAGACGCAGTCAGAGGCAATAAGATCTTAATGGTCTAGACTTGAGAGGGGTGTCTTAATGCCTCTTGTTGCCTCTTGCTGACACAAAAAAAAAATTTAAAAATTAGTACGAGCAAGCAAATGTGCGGTTCAAACATGAGTTTTTTTTTCCCGTTCAGATGCGGTCAGATTCAGACATTTACGCCTCAGATTCAGATTCAGATGTGCGGTTCAGATTCAGATTCAGAACCTCTTAAAAAACAAACACCACCTAAGTCACACTTGTGTGATTTCAACACATGCAAAGTTTGTTAAATGTTACTAACGAGTATTGCGACCATCCGCCGCGTTGCGGCGGAGCTTTTTTTTTGACATTTTTATCTGGTAATTTATGTAACGAAAAAAAAATGGGGCATTTACATGTATCCCCATGGAAACTTCAATAATTACATATTTCCCCAAAGCATGCTTTAATAGCATTGTACATCACGCATTGAAAACTTGTAGTTTGAGAAAATATGTAATTTTTGAAGTTTCCTTGGGTGTATATGAAATTCCCCCAAAAAAAATTTAGTTTTTGTAGTAAAGTTTTTTTGTATTTTTCTAGAAGTGTTTTTGCTTAGTTAATGTATTGTAAGTCTAATTTCAAATCATTCACTTGTTAATGTATGTAATGTAATTTTTTAAAATTAGTAAATCAAACAACATGTTAAAACTTCACTTTTGTAGGGGCCCATAACACCACTTAAACAACCCAAATTTCTGAATGGGGACCTACATTAAAATAATTAGCTCCATAACCCGTCACTAAAGGGACGCAATCTCAACTTGTACACGTGAAATTCTACTTGTAATTAGTTTGTCACTCTAGTCAGATAGTACACTGTAAGTGACTCAAAAATACTTGCGACTTTTATCCTTTCATGAGAAGTAAAAAACTAAAAATGATCCAAAAAGTATATCTGTGAACTAAGTATTAAATCTTACCAATACTGGTGAGGAATAAACCAAATATAACCGGGTCACATCCACTGGAATCGACACAACTGCAGCTACTAACCCTGCTGCAAAAGTCGCAGTCGCATGTGTCCCCAAGCCATCCTTCATCACACCTTTTACTAATATCATTTCCTTGATCTGATCATATGACACAAGCTACCCAGTATATGGTTAAGGATGAGTTGCTCCATAGGCGGGTGATAGGCTTTTATTTTACTATCCTGATGATACGATCAGCGACACCTTTGTAACTCCTACGTTCATACATACCTGCACCATTTATTTTGTGATTTAAAACTTATTAAACACTTTTTTATGTCTAGAATAAAAATTATTAAGGCATACAACTAATTAAGACCAGGGCTTAATTACCATATATTTTACTCTCAGAGTTGTATTTTTCTTCCATATCCAACTTCTTTTCAAACTTCAATTCCTCACATGGATTAGAGGTTTCATTTGTAGCAATGTCCATAGCGTACTCAAGCACCGGACTACACTCAAGCACTGGATTGCAATTACTTTTCTCTACAACCAACACATGAAGCTTTTCAAATGCATCAGTGGACTGCAGAACCTTGGTTTTGTCTCGTCTGATCCAACATTAACATCATCATCCATAAATGAATCAATCTAGATTGCTTTTCTGTTATCCTTTTTCACCCTCGTCTATTCCAAATTCAGATAATAAGGTCTTAAGTAATACTCCTAGAACAAATGACCCGAACAACACTCAAACGCTAAATTACATAAAACTAAAATAGGGAAAAAGGACAATGATAATATGCTCACCAGTTTTCACCACCTGATGCTACTAAAAAAGACCAAGCCATAAGAACAATTAACCGCAACAAAAACCGTATCTTTCAAAACCTGCAAAAGTTAATGCAATAAAACCCAAACACATTCAGCATAACCAAAATATTAAAGATTTGCATGTTATAACTTCTTAGAAAACATGTATGCACTGTACCTGTTAACAGTGTTGCAAAACAAGGCCTACAAGGCCGATTAATCGCCGATTAGGTGCTGCAAGGCCACCAACCTTTCCGATTTATGTAAATCGGTCAAACAAATCGGTCAACCGTGGTCAATGGTTATCAATGACGGTTAATGGTGGTTAAACTTGTCGAAAACCTTCATATCTTGCCGAAAATACTTAAAACTACCCATAAAATTGTTTGAATAACTTATGGTCATTGTTTATATCTATTACAAGATGTTTTTCAAGAAAAATATTGCCGAAAATACCTAAAACTTGTCAAAAATTCCTAAAATTTGCCGAAAATACTAAAAACTCGTCGGAAATGACAATCCGATTAATCACCGATTAATCCCGCCTAGACCGATTACAAGCTACAGGGAGGTCGACCGCCCGACTACCGATTCGCGATTTTTGCAACATTGCCTGTGAATCATATCATCAAAACTAATGCTGAGCCCTGATCTACTTCACTGCAGCGCTATACTTCACACTTATTATCATTTTCTGAAAAAGAATCCAAAAAAGGACATTTTCATTTGACCTACAAACTCTATTCATAAATAAGGGGACCGACATACCAACACAAAGACAATAAAACACAAAGCAGATAGATGATTTGCAAAGACCGATAAACAAATAAAAAGAATTCATCAAACACAAAGGAAATCATAAATATTATTACAGTTTTTCAGCAGCCCTGAACACCAATTTATGCCACCCAAAGTGCCTTACAAAAACAACCCAAACACTCCTGTACTGCTGCTGTTGCAGCAGACTTAAAGATCACCCAAATTCCCATTATAGGTATCCTAACACCCGTTAAAAACAACAGTTAACTTACATATATTCTCATTTGATTGCCGCTTTCATAACTTCGTTCTCAACAAAATACGAATCGAGGCTTTTACGTTCCTGAAAAGGCACAGTTCATCAAATAACAAAGAAGATTAGAAGAAATCAATCAAAAATTATCATCACCAAAAAGGCAAAAAATACTAAATACTAAACTTTATACTTATTTAACACACTAACCCTTATTGAAGAGTATAAAGTCAGATACAACACCGTAGATCAAGGGCAAAACATAAAACCTATTCAAAGAAAAAAAATATAAAAAGCTATTAACATATAAACAATAGAGTATAAATTAAAACCTTACGATCCTAACTAATATATATGAACAAAACATTTACTGAGATTAGTATATTTGTTTGATAATTTGGTATGCTGAAGACATAGGTTTAGAGAAAACTTTGGATAAATCTTGAAAGCGGTGGAAAAGTGTAGAAGAAATCTTCTATGCGATATTTTATCATTAGAAAGACGGTCAAGAAATTCATGGGCCAGAAAGTTGAGCCAGGCATCCTCACGTGTGGGCCGGTTATTGGGCTAACTGAAATAGGCCACGCGTACTGTTTCCTCTCCGACGTCGTTTCAAATGTGTTTTAATATATATAGTAATGCTAAAAAGGTGAGGATTCAAAAAGTTTTGTAGAAGAATATAAAGTATTGAAAAATATTGACATGTTTAAAAGTATGATTAAATTTGGGTCTAAATTAACATGTAAATGATTTATAGGTTTGTGAAAGAGTGGATGTATTTGTTGTCATTAACAAAATAATGTTACATAAGATTAAACTAGGGATGAGCATTTCGAATCGAATCCCGGAACTGAACCAGAACCGTACCGGTACCGTACCGAAATGGTACCGATTCTTGAAATACGGTACGGTATCGGGACTATGAAATAAGGTGAAAAAAAATCAGTACCACTAATTCGGTACGGGACCGGTACCAAATCGGAAAATTCCCGAAAAAAGCGGGGAAAACCAGATTTCCCGGTACCGGTACCAGTACCGGTATCCGAATCCCATTCGGCACGGTACCGGTACCACTAATTTATACTCGGCAAAAAATCGGTACCACTAATTCGGTACGGGATCGGTACGGGACCGGTACCGTGCTCATCCCTAGATTAAACATACATTTAGTGTGTGTTTGGCAAAAAGAGTAGTAGCAGTGATTAGTATTTTTTTATATAAATGTTTGATAATGTAGTTGTAGTTTAATTATAATGTGTATAACAACTCTTTAAATATTACTTCATAGAGTGTTAGTAAATGAGTATAAAAATAAAAAATAAAAATATAAAAACTATTTATGGCTTGCCAAACGGACACTAAAAATTACAACGATTAACGTCCACCACTCCTAAATACTCTTAAAACTATACACCAAACACCCTTAAGCATATTAGTTAAGCATCACAATCACAGCTCTAAAGTATTTTCTTCAAAGAGTTTCATTAAGGCATAAAGATTGTTCGGGATTTCTAAAGTGATGTTCTTTTTTACGTTATGCTTTAAGTTTATATTATTTTATTGAAGATTAGTACTAGTTCTATGTAAGAAATTATCCACAAAGCATGAATTATGATATCTTAACAAGTTTTCGACTGATAAAGATTGACGATTACAATCGAGATGTCAATTCGTAAGACTTATGTATTATTCAGATTACACGTCGAGGATGAGGGGCGTGTGCCGGTCCCTTCCATGCATCGTTCATGTCACTCACTGTCAACTAATTATATCTTCGGCATTATGCTTTATATTTAGATAAGAGTAGTGCTACAACCACTCAAAATCTACAAAAAGAAATCCAGACAAGAGATGTGTCATTTATTGATTGGTGTGTTTGCATATGCTTAGCCAAATTTGTTGGCAATCATTTGTAGTTGACACTTGATTTAGTTGATGAAATGCATTTCATGTGGATTATACACCTATCTACCAAATAAGCTAAGTTGATGTATAATCGACATATAATTTGTACAGAGATAAGGCACTTTTGTTACATTAATATGAATTATGAACCGAGCTACTAAATTCCAAAAAGTGCCACACGAGTGTCTTTGAATCATCCTTATCTATTGGAGCCTACGAAACATAAAGACGTCTGGACATTTCTCAAATATTTAAAGCAATTGTAATAGTTGTCACTTTGTCTAAAATGAAAATGACAAAATGAGTGGGCTTCACAACATTTAATAGCTTTATGAGAGGGAAAACAAACAAATAAATATAGAAAACAAATAAGCAAACCAACAAATAAATAGAACTCGGGTCATATTGGGTTGTTTGCAACACGTTTAACCACATATTTGTTATTTAATCCAATTACTCTAACAAATATGTATTTTAAAATTGATTAATAGTGTTCATTAACTTTCTATCATCCAATAAACTTATAAGGGCGTATCTAAAGAAGTTAAGCATTTGCAATGGCTTGGTTGATCCTGTCCAAAGTGATGCCTCATCAGCCTTACGACAACACACCTTTTAGTACAATTTTTTCACGACTTTTAACTCCTAATAGTTTTTACTTACTCACGAAAAAACGTTATGTTTTGTTTGTAGTCACCAAACGAGCTAGGCGACTAAAACTCCACTCCTACACCAGCGCAATGGTGACCAAGACCCTCTCAACCCCGAACATCCCCACCTCAACCAATTTTTTTACGGGTATGAATGATCTAAGCAAAGTTTTTAAGATCGGGATCATACGTAAGATCGTTTTCTTTTTGACAAGATCATAATCGTAAGATAGGATTGGAATTTTAAGATCCTACCATAGTGTCATTTTAGGTCAAAATTATAATTATGAAGTGTTTAATACAATTAGCCTAGGGATGAGCACGGTACCGATCCCGTACCGAATAGTGGTACCGATTTTTTCCCGAGCATAAATTAGTGGTACCGGTACCGTACCGAACGGGATTCGGATATCGGTACCAGTATCGGTACCGGTACCGGAAAATCCGGTTTTTCCCGCTTTTTACGGGAATTTCCCGATTTGGTACCGGTCTCGTACCGAATTAGTGGTCCCGATTTGTTTTTCACCTTATTTCGTAGTCCCGGTACCGTACCGTATTTCAAAAATCGGTACCGTTTCAGTACGGTACCGGTACGTGATATGTCCAAACCGTCAAGTTATCTCACACAAGCTAGCCACTTGTGAATGACTAACCGTAAGAAACTTAAAACAGTTCGGACAAACCAATAATAGATGAGAAGTGTGTAGTACGGGTAACTCAAACGTGTTAGGTTTGAGCACCGAGATCGTTCCGAACGAGGGTTGAATGGAATTTCCAACTCACGTCCCAAATTTTTTGATTTGAATAAGAGAAGGGTATAAAATGAAGTTTTCTAAACTACGGGATAAGGAAAGCATATAGGATTAAAATCTATGGGAAAAACCTAAGAATTAAGGAAATCTATGTAAATCTATACTAAAACGCAAATACGGGATTTAAAACGAAACGTGAATAAAAAGCAACTACGTCTAATCTAAATCCTAAAAATAACCTAAAATTACTTTTATTCTAAAAATGATATTTGAAAACTATTAATGAATTAAAACTATTTTTTAGGAATTTTTCTAGAATTTATAAGAATTAATAAACTAATAATTAACTTTTAAAATAAGACTAATTAACTAAAAATTATAAAAATAAAGGGGAAAATTATGAAACTAATTTTATAAAATCTAAAATACCATAAGAGAATTTTCAAAACTATTTTTGTATTTTTCAGATTAATTTTCTACTTTCTATGAATTTAAATCTATTTAAATCTATTTTAAATTGTGAAAAATACCAAATAAAAGGGGAAAAATAGGGAAAAATATTTTTTATGCTTTTTATATTTTTCTTAAACTGGGAAAATTGAAAAATTAATTTTTGGAACTTTTTCTGAATTAATTGCAATTAAAGCTATTTAAAAGTGAATAAAAACTGATTTTAATTAAGAAAAATACTAAACAGTAGCTAAAAATTATGAAAAATTCAGGGAAAATCTAAAATATTATACTAAAGCTATGAAAAATATAAAAACATGGGCTTATGTGGATGAAATAAGAGCTGTAGTGTAACAGATATGGAAATAAGCACTTGAAAATAAGCACATAAGCACTAGAATGTACCAACTGATTACAGAAGCTAGATAATGCTAAAACTACTCTAAAGCAACTATTAGCAACTACTCCTAACACCTAATAAGCATATTACCAAGGATTTAAGCTAAATGTTACTTAAGCAAAACAGATTTCTGGCCCCTACTTTAAGCTACTGCAACTGCTTATCCAATAAGCTTAAGTGGAAACCAAAAGTGTGGGATTCAAGCCCACCTAGCAGAGAGTGCTTGTACCAAATTTCAGCTCATAAGGACTAGCGATGAAGAAGTTACAGATCAAAAACAAAACGGCTAATTGGGACAGTGTGTACTGATGATGCAGAAACAGTATGACAGAAGAGCAGTAACTAGCAGACCTTAATTGTCTAAACTAAAAGCTTCTAAGGTGCATTCTAAAACCTAACACTGATTATCTATGATACTAACTACCTTGTGAATCAAAAATCAAGCTTAACTTATGCTCATATGATCAGTTATGCAGGCTGCAAATAGTAACTTGGGACAGGGTTTTAAGATTATTATGAACAAGCTAAAAGATCCTAATGACCAAATAAGCAAAAGAAACATAACCTATGCTAAGCTATCAGCAAAGAAGATCCATTAACTCTGACTCAGAGAATGATTTATACCAAGAAATGTGCTAATCAATGTGACTGTGGAAAAGGACTGTTTGGGACAGGACAGTGGATAAATGGACAGATTTGGTAAAACACTCACAACACACTTAACAACTTTGGGACTTAAAACTAGAATAAGAAAAGCTTTAACACCAGATTCTAAACCTGCTTGACTAAGATTTAATGGTTAAAACCTTTGGAATTTTAAAACTTGCAAAAAAAAAACAAACACTCCTTAAAACATATCAAATGCATCCTAATTTCTGAAAACAAGAGAAACTTCAACTTAACTCAATCCAATACATCAAATTACTTGTAAACTCAATATTTAAGTGATCTCAAAACAGTATTTCAACATAAGATGATTTGACTCTCAAGTTTGACCCGCGTTGACTATTTTTTCAAAACTGAGAATTAAGAGTAATTAACCAACAATAAGCTCAAATAAGCTGTAATAAGCTTATTTGAGCTTATCAAAACAGTGAAATAGCTATTGAAACTAATAACATCAAAATTAAATGACAAAGGATTAAATGATGAAAGACACTTATATTAATGAAAACTGATTACAATGAAAAGTAAAGGTTTACACTAAATCAAAACAATTAAATGACAAGAAAATAAAATGGTCAAGATTTCTCTAATACATAAGAAATTGGACAAGATACATTGTGACTGAAATGGGGTATATAAAGCTGATGAGGAGAGCTTGGGAAGGTTCGGGTCCTTAATCACGCCTTTGATCATCCATCTCGAATCATCCAATCAATGCAAGCCTTTGGATCAAAATAGTGATGTGTCTTAGCCAATAAGGGTGCTCCATATGTCCACGTTGGCAATCTGTTGTGCTGACAATACTCTGCCATGTCAGAGCCTTCTAGATGGTGGATAGATGCTTAGTACGATGTGGGGTGGGTAATTGGTGGGTAAATGGTGGTAAATGAGAATGGGTAAAAGGGTGTTTGGGATGGGGAAGACAAGGGTTACTGTAGGGCGCGTTTGGTTTGTTTATTATTATTCAAAGGTATTGACCGGGTATAAGGTGTTTGACCTGGGTAAAAATCCGGGCAATGTGTATTCGGGTTTAGTAGTTATAAGGGTGGCCGGGTTGGTTTTTAGGATTGGGCCGACTGTTTTGGATATTGGACTTAAGATACATTAATGATTGGATTTGACTAGTATTTGATCCATTAGGCAATTAAGGGACTATTAGTGCAAATGCTGAAAATCCGGGGACCAAACATGCAATTCTGAAATATCTTCCAAGGATAGATTTTGACAATCTTCAAATACACCAAGGGCCAATGTGCAACTTTTTGAATCTTCAAGGGCCATTTCTGCCAAAAACTCAAAGTTGAGGGGCCAGTTTTGCCATTTCTTCAAACTTGGTTATTTCTTCCAAAAATCATCCTCGGAGAATAAAATCTTCATAAATGCTCAATTTTGATCTTCCGGCTCGGCTAAAGCTCTCTTAATCTCTCGTGCTCGGATTTATGTCTGTTTTGGTTCCTTTTTGCGTGTTTTTACATATCCATACCTGCACAAGCACAAACTCAAGAAAACCACAAATATTAGCAATAAACGGCTCTTTCTTGGTTGTTTTGGGTCAGTTTTGATAATGAAAAGGTATGTGTTTTAGCACATACCAAAATACCCCAGACGAAACCATTGCCGTGTCCTCACGCAATGCAATCAACTCACGCTTCTAAAACCAAGGATTTCAATCTCTTTCTACTAAACCTATGAAGAAGTAGCAAAGATTCCTCAAAAGAGATTAAGAAACCTTAATTCTAAAAACGCCCCGTTTACCTTTTAATTCACATGTATAGATATTACGGTTAAGCACATTCCGGTTATGAATGACGGTTTGTTGAACTTTCATGTCGATCAATAACTCCAACATTTTTCAAACGACACGTTAGGATCACGGAGTAGAAAACACAACACAGCGTGAAGTGACCATACGGATAGAATACATCGTCCCTGATTTTTCACAAGTCCCAAACTAAGCGTAAAACCGAAATCATTGTTACATACGATTTTAGATGCTAACACTACCCATGGAAGTTACTTGTGTAATTACCTTTTGTTCCCATTTTCCTATTTTCCTCTAGATTTTTTTATTTTTTGTGAGAAATGAATTTCTTCAAATTTCTCGTTTCGATAACTTTTATTCCGATAAAGATATAAAGCTAAGTCGATAATTAGTTATCCGCCTTCCTTCAAAAACCATTGTCGTAAAAATGAGGTCCACATCAAGGAATTTTTATTTGCTTATACTTTATTTTTCATTTTCATTTTTCAACACAATTTTTTTTTTTTTTTTTTTTATACTTTTACTTGTATGAGCTATGAACTACGGAGCTTCACGGGGTAATTCCAAAACTATAGGCTTCATGAAATGAGGATCCCGGCTGGCTAGGCTAAGACCTCACTCAATCCCGGCTAAAGATCCAAGGGTCCGATCTCGACACCGCAGCTCATAACTTTACTTATTACTTTATCACATATCATTTATTACTTATTTATTACAGATCCTTGATGTGTACCCAATTTTTAAAACAAATATTCTTTTAAGAAGATAAAGAACTAACTATCGCCAAAAACTCAACATCTCTAATTATTATTAGACAGATATGGGGTGAAACAATTTTGTGGGAACAAAAAGCCATAAGTACCTTCGATGGGCTCTAAAGAGAACCAACTACTCCACGCTTAGCATCTAAACTCATAAGTAACTCTATCATTTCTCGATCTCTGCAAATTTAAAATCCCAAATAATGAGATCCGCAGATGCTTAGCCGATAATTTTAAGATTACCTATGGTTAAGGGAACAAGCTAGAGCTCAACATGCCCGGTCAAGTCAGAATTCCATTCCTACTCTCACCAGCGGAAAGTCAACAAGGTGTCAAAACATATATTAACTTAGCAAATGCTTCGTCTAATGAAATAAAGTTATGCATATTTAAAATCACTCAGGGAAACTTGCAAAATCTTGGCCTTGTGAGCTAGAATTCGCATTTTATAGCTTCTTGTCTAAGAGACTAGCAAAACTTTTCAATCAAAAAGACTTAACAAAAGCTTACAAAAATTTTTAAATTTTCTCATTTTTGCACAATTTTTCATTTTATAAGGAAAAACGGGGTTACGAGAGTACACGACAAAAATAAAGCAAGTGCGGTCAAATCAAATCGAAGATTACCCTACCCCAGACTAGAACGAAACATTGTCCTCAATGTTTAAAGCAAGGGTGTCATGAAAATCTAAAAGCCGTTTATTAAGTATGCTCAAAGATAAACGTTAGTCGATAAGATTGGGATATCGGATTTCCATTAGCATCGATCATGAAACTCGAGTAGAGAAAATGACAAACTTCGAGCACGAGAGTCTTCATATCGGGAAAATCCTGGACAAAACATCACAAACAACCAAACACGAGAAATCGAAGAGGCAGACCCCTTCGCGTCACTTATTAGAAAAGAGAAAGAAAATAGAGATAAGCATGGGGTGCCTCCCACGAAGCGCTACTGTTTTTGATTACCGAGTCGCTAGCCTGACTCGTCCCCGAATTCATTTGTCCTTGGGGAAGAAAGTGGTAGAGATACCAGGGTCAAAAACGGTGTCCTCATTCCCGAAAGAATGAGACTGGGTGGGTTGGGTGGAGAATAAAATGGGTGGATAAGGCATATCATGTAAGAAGGATCCATCATCCGGTGGTTTTGCGGGTGGACGAAAGGATGACGGATAGAAATGAGAAAACTCCAAGAAAGATGGTAGCTCATGGTAAAAGATAAGATGTTTAGGCTCACAAATGAAGGCATCCAAGAAAGGATCCTTATATCCAGAAATGATTTTAACAAAAGGCTCATTAATGCATATCCCGGGTTTAAAGATTTTGTCTTCACATGCTGGCTCTACGGGATAAAGGATGGTCGACTCAATAGAGAGAGGAGATTCAAGAAGTCCATCAAGAAACATCATATCCCCCTCGGGATCATTCATAACAACATCCTCAATACCCGGTGGTATCAAGTCATCAAGAGCAAGAAATGAGTCGGCTTCCTCAATGATTGGGTCATTTGTCGAATTATTGGAAATATCGTTCAAAACCTTGCTCATATCAACCTCGAAGTAGAATCGCTCAAGAATCGGAGGATAAACATCTGCCATAGTGGGACTGCCACTAATCTCTTCATCAAATCGGAAAGTCTCAAGCTCGGGAGAGAAATCACTATCTTTAACGGAGATAGGATGCGAACTCGAATTATCGTTTAAGGCTTCAATTTTAGAAATGAGAAGATGGACATTCGACAATGTTTCACGTAATGCTTCATCCTCGATCTCTATATCAACGGGCTCAATCTCTTCCTCTTCTGGCTCAAAATCGTTTTCTTCTTCAATGTTAACGGGCTCGGAAGGTAAATCGTCGACAAAATCGATGTCTCCATAAGAATCATCATCGGAATCGGAGAACATCTCATCATGATCATTAAAAATATCAAGAGAAGGCTCATCACAAATATCATTAACAACCCCAGACTCTCTTGGGATTGGGATAAGGATCTCAGCATTAGACGATTCCGTTTCCGGAATAGTACTAAGATGCTCATCCCCCATTATGAGAGAGTCAACGGGTTCAATAATGTCCGTAGAAATAGAATCATCGACCTCTTCCAAAAGAACGTCACTTCTCTCAACCGGCGTGAGTGAAGGAGAAGAGTCGGAAATGAAAGGCTCAGAAACGAGAGAGGGATAAGAATCCGGAGGTGGGACAAGTGGTGTGCTCTTAGAGCTAGCAAGTTCCACCGCTTCCGTTGTGGTCTCCGGTTCTTTCTGTTTAGAAATCGTTTTAAGCTCATAATTTCGTTCTGTTTTGTTGTAACTCGACGAACTCGACAAACTCGTAACAGCGAATCGTGAAAGAGAAGGATCGATTCTAGAATTCTTCGGATGAGAGTCGAGAGTACAAACGGGAATCACCTTGGGTTCAGAAATATGTTCCATCTCCCTCACCGGAGAGGGAGTAGGAATCGAGGGTTCATCAAGCTTACATTTCAAAATTTTTGATAATGCTTCAAGTTTTTCAATGTTGTTAAGAAACGTACGACGTTCAAAGAAATCGTCTCCGTGACCCTCGGTGGGTTCTTCGGGTAGATCCGGAATAGTGTGATCGTCTTCCATAACTTGAACGGGTTCCTCATTAACACATTGTCGAGCTTGAATGTGGCTTAATAAAGTTTGAAGCATGCTTTCAATGTGGTTTTGAAGTCGCTCAAATCTTTCTTCAAAATTGATGGAAACGTCCTCGATACCCCCGGTGGGTTCTTCAAAAGGGCGACACATACAAGATTCGCGATAAAATCCACACCCTTTGCAAAAACAACGTTCACAAAGTGAATCATCTTTTAACAAATCTCTACAATTAAAGCAATAGGGTGGAAAGAAATTTTGAGAATCCATGAGAATTAATCATAAAAGAGGGATAAGAGGAGAGAATTATCAAATCAGAGGGTAAAGAAGAATATTTTTGGATTTTTAAAACAAATTTTGAAAAGGAAAATCTTTTTGGGTTTTTGAAAAAGATATATTTACAAAAACGACGGTAACTTCACTCGGGGAAGGATCTTCAAATGCACGCGATTCGAGACGGAATACGAAAACTCGCTACAAGCCCTCCCCGGTAGCGGCGCCAAAAATTGATATGTCCAAACCGTCAAGTTATCTCACACAAGCTAGCCACTTGTGAATGACTAACCGTAAGAAACTTAAAACAGTTCGGACAAACCAATAATAGATGAGAAGTGTGTAGTACGGGTAACTCAAACGTGTTAGGTTTGAGCACCGAGATCGTTCCGAACGAGGGTTGAATGGAATTTCCAACTCACGTCCCGAATTTTGTGATTTGAATAAGAGAAGGGTATAAAATGAAGTTTTCTAAACTACGGGATAAGGAAAGCATATAGGATTAAAATCTATGGGGAAAACCTAAGAATTAAGGCAATCTATGTAAATCTATACTAAAACGCAAATACGGGATTTAAAACGAAACGTGAATAAAAAGCAACTACGTCTAATCTAAATCCTAAAAATAACCTAAAATTACTTTTATTCTAAAAATGATATTTGAAAACTATTAATGAATTAAAACTATTTTTTAGGAATTTTTCTAGAATTTATAAGAATTAATAAACTAATAATTAACTTTTAAAATAAGACTAATTAACTAAAAATTATAAAAACAAAGGGGAAAATTATGAAACTAATTTTATAAAATCTAAAATACCATAAGAGAATTTTCAAAACTATTTTTGTATTTTTCAGATTAATTTTCTACTTTCTATGAATTTAAATCTATTTAAATCTAATTTAAATTGTGAAAAATACCAAATAAAAGGGGAAAAATAGGGAAAAATATTTTTTATGCTTTTTATATTTTTCTTAAACTGGGAAAATTGAAAAATTAATTTTTGGAACTTTTTCTGAATTAATTGCAATTAAAGCTATTTAAAAGTGAATAAAAACTGATTTTAATTAAGAAAAATAGCAAACAATAACTAAAAATTATGAAAAATTCAGGAAAATTCTAAAATGTTATTCTAAAGCTATGAAAAATATAAAAACATGGGCTTATGTGGATGAAATAAGAGCTGTAGTGTAACAGATATGGAAATAAGCACTTGAAAATAAGCACATAAGCACTAGAATGTACCAACTGATTACAGAAGCTAGATAATGCTAAAACTACTCTAAAGCAACTATTAGCAACTACTCCTAACACCTAATAAGCATATTACCAAGGATTTAAGCTAAATGTTACTTAAGCAAAACAGATTTCTGGCCCCCTACTTTAAGCTACTGCAACTGCTTATCCAATAAGCTTAAGTGAAAACCAAAAGTGTGGGATTCAAGCCCACCTAGCAGAGAGTGCTTGTACCAAATTTCAGCTCATAAGGACTAGCGATGAAGAAGTTACAGATCAAAAACAAAACGGCTAATTGGGACAGTGTATACTGATGATGCAGAAACAGTATGACAGAAGAGCAGTAACTAGCAGACCTTAATTGTCTAAACTAAAAGCTTCTAAGGTGCATTCTAAAACCTAACACTGATTATCTATGATACTAACTACCTTGTGAATCAAAAATCAAGCTTAACTTATGCTCATATGATCAGTTATGCAGGCTGCAAATAGTAACTTGGGACAGGGTTTTAAGATTATTATGAACAAGCTAAAAGATCCTAATGACCAAATAAGCAAAAGAAACATAACCTATGCTAAGCTATCAGCAAAGAAGATCCATTAACTCTAACTCAGAGAATGATTTATACCAAGAAATGTGCTAATCAATGTGACTGTGGAAAAGGACTGTTTGGGACAGGACAGTGGAGAAATGGACAGATTTGGTAAAACACTCACAACACACTTAACAACTTTGGGACTTAAAACTAGAATAAGAAAAGCTTTAACACCAGATTCTAAACCTGCTTGACTAAGATTTAATGGTTAAAACCTTTGGAATTTTAAAAACTTGCAAAAAAAAACAAACACTCCTTAAAACATATCAAATGCATCCTAATTTCTGAAAACAAGAGAAACTTCAACTTAACTCAATCCAATACATCAAATTACTTGTAAACTCAATATTTAAGTGATCTCAAAACAGTATTTCAACATAAAATGATTTGACTCTCAAGTTTGACCCGCGTTGACTATTTTTTCAAAACTGAGAATTAAGAGTAATTAACCAACAATAAGCTCAAATAAGCTGTAATAAGCTTATTTGAGCTTATCAAAACAGTGAAATAGCTATTGAAACTAATAACATCAAAATTAAATGACAAAGGATTAAATGATGAAAGACACTTATATTAATGAAAACTGATTACAATGAAAAGTAAAGGTTTACACTAAATCAAAACAATTAAATGACAAGAAAATAAAATGGTCAAGATTTCTCTAATACATAAGAAATTGGACAAAATACAATGTGACTGAAATGGGGTATATAAAGCTGATGAGGAGAGCTTGGGAAGGTTCTGGGTCCTTAATCACAGCCTTTGATCATCCATATCGAATCATCCAATCAATGCAAGCCTTTGGATCAAAATAGTGATGTGTCTTAGCCAATAAGGGTGCTCCATATGTCCACGTTGGCAATCTGTTGTGCTGACAATACTCGCCATGTCGAGCCTTCTAGATGGTGGATAGATGCTTAGTACGATGTGGGGTGGGTAATTGGTGGGTAAATGGTGGTAAATGAGAATGGGTAAAAGGGTGTTTGGGATGGGGAAGACAAGGGTTACTGTAGGGCGCGTTTGGTTTGTTTATTATTATTCAAAGGTATTGACCGGGTATAAGGTGTTTGACCAGGTAAAAATCCGGGCAATGGGTATTCGGGTTTAGTAGTTATAAGGGTGGCCGGGTTGGTTTTTAGGATTGGGCCGACTGTTTTGGATATTGGACTTAAGATACATTAATGATTGGATTTGACTAGTATTTGATCCATTAGGCAATTAAGGGACTATTAGTGCAAATGCTGAAAATACGGGGACCAAACATGCAATTCTGAAATATCTTCCAAGGATAGATTTTGACAATCTTCAAATACACCAAGGGCCAATGTGCAACTTTTTGAATCTTCAAGGGCCATTTCTGCCAAAAACTCAAAGTTGAGGGGCCAGTTTTGCCATTTCTTCAAACTTGGTTATTTCTTCCAAAAATCATCCTCGGAGAATAAAATCTTCATAAATGCTCAATTTTGATCTTCCGGCTCGGCTAAAGCTCTCTTAATCTCTCGTGCTCGGATTTATGTCTGTTTTGGTTCCTTTTTGCGTGTTTTTACATATTCATACCTGCACAAGCACAAACTCAAGAAAACCACAAATATTAGCAATAAACGGCTCTTTCTTGGTTGTTTTGGGTCAGTTTTGATAATGAAAAGGTATGTGTTTTAGCACATACCAGTACGGTTCCGGTTCGGTTCCGGGATTCGGTTCGAAATGCTCATCCCTAAATTAGACTATCGTTTTCCATATTCTCCTAAATTTAATACATAAATTTGTAATTTTTTAGCTTTTGGTTTGAGAAAAGTAAGATTGGATCGATCGATGTCTTAAAATTGGTCAAGATCGGGATCATATTAAGATCCTGTCTCGCAAAATCCTACGTATGATCGGTATTGTTTTTACCTTTTAGTATTATAAAATTGTAAGATCTCAATATCAGGATGAGATCTTAACAACCATGGCTCTAAGTATTTTTTTAGTTAACAAATTCTCATTGTATCGACCATAAGTATTTCGGTGAGTGTTTCTTTTGTGCGCATGGTCTTCATATTAATATGCACAAAAGCAAGTTAATGGGGATCGTTGTAGATGACGATATTATGAGTCAAACTGCTCGTTCGATTGGTTGGTTGCAACTTAAACCTCCTTTTTCCTACCTTGGTTCGAAAATTGGTGGTCTTATGTCTCGCATTACTCTTGGGATATAGTTAACAAGTTATTGGCTCGCTTATCTAAATGAAAGATGAAAACTCTTTCAATAGGTGGTCATCTTACCCTCCTTAAATCAGTCTTAGGATTGACTCCCATCTATTACATGTCTTTGTTGAAAGTTCCTTCTCAGGTGCTCAAAAGGATGGAATCTATCCGAAGTCGTTTCTTTAATGAGGTAGATGTTAAGGAAAAGAAGTTGTCTTTGGTTAACTGGAACAAAGTGATGGCGTCTAAAGATAGAGGTGGATTAGGAGTTTCGAGTTTCTATGCCATGAACCGCACTCTCATGTTCTAATGGGTTTGGAGATTTAAAACTGACACTACTTCATTGTGGGCTAGATTTATTAAAGTAATGCATGGCAAAGATGGTCATCTCGGTTCAACAGTTAAGTCCCCCTTTCCCCTCTATTTGGTTAGACATTATTCATGAATTAGACAATCTTAAAAATCAAGGTATTGACTTACTTGGGCTTGTCAAGAAAAAGATTGGTAAAGGTTTCGATACTTCTTTTCTGGGACGATGCATGGAAGGGTGATATAGCTTCTACGTTTCTTTATCCTCGCATTTACAAGCTTGAAACTTGTAAACAAATCAATGTTACAACTAAACTGGTTCATGATAATGTGAGAATCACTTTACGTCATTTGCCTAGAGGTTGTGTTGAGCTCGAACAATTCAACGACCTGGTTAATTCTTTAGTTGATCTTCAGTTCCCAAACATGCAAGATAGATGGTTTTGGTCCTTTTCGGGCTCGGGAGAATTTTCGGTTGCCTCAGTTAGACAATTCATCAATGATCACTTGCTCTATGAGGTTTCTTCCAAATTCTGTTGGAGAAAGATTGTTCCCATCAAAGTTAATATTCTTGCTTGGAAAGTTAAGCTAGACGTTTTGCTCACTCGGTTTAAATTATCTAAAAGAGGTTTGGATATTAACTCCATTTTATGCCCCATATGTGAGAAACACGCTAAGTCATCTAGTCACCTCTTTTTTGCTTGCTCTATGACGCGTGACATTTATCGTAAAATAGCCTCTTGTTGGAATGTAAATTCTCATGTTTCTTCTTTTGAAGAATTGGAGGTTTTGATGTCGAGTCTTGTTCTTTCTCCCAAGCGTAAACAACTTTTGGAAGGCGTTACCTATATCGCTTGGTGGTTAATTTGGAATTTTAGGAATAAATTGATGTTTGGCTCATCCATTTCCTTTAGAGTGGTTCTTTTTTATGACATTGTGACTCGTTCTTTCCAATTGTGTAAACATAAGGAAAGATTCAAATTTAATTGTATAGATTGGCTTAAAAATTATTTTTTTGTAATCATGTAACCTTTGTTTTTTTACCTCCTTGCTAGTTTTTTAATAAATTCAGCCATTCAAAAATTAAAAACAATTAAGTATTTCAGTGAGTATAGTTTTCTCACAAATTTCAAAATGTCTTTACTCACAAATTGAGTATAGTTTTCTCACAAATTTCAAAAAAATAGTGTACAAATCATTAGCCTTATTTTATGGATGGTACTATTGTTAAATGCAAGTAATCCTCCTTTTATTGCTCATTTTATTTACAATACAAGATAGTTTTTTATTTTTTTTGTTTTGTATATTTTGTCTTTTATTATTTTTGACTTGTCAAACTTTATAGTTTATGTTCTTCATTTTTTTCGACAATTTTATCCACTTTATTAACAGAACAAGTTAATTTTTTTTATGGTTTTATGCTTTGTACTTTGTATGTTTCACTACTTTTAATTTATCAATTTTATTTTTATTTTTTTTATTTCATAATAAAAATAAAATTATATGAAAAAAATAATAAAAAATAAAAAATTAGGAGAAGTATAAATTGCACTTTAAAAAGGTTACGAATAACCAAATCCTTATTTTATGGGAGGTGATACTCACACCATATTTTTTGATTAATGCACCACAAATTATGCATTACAGTATTGTACGGTACAAACTGTAATGCACAGATTATGATGGATTAATTAACAAGTGTGATGTGAGTATCAATTCCCTTATTTTATAGACCTCGTGTAGCATCAACTTTGATGTCTCTATGCACCATTACTAAGCACCAACAATAAATAATTTGGTACCTAAAAAGCATATCAAAACTTTTAGGTAAAAGCTACAGTATCTATTATCATCATCAGCAATTTACATGTTTCATTTCATGACTCTTTAATGGTTCATATGCATACACCAAAGTTTGTATTATTCCAAATTTCGACCCGACAAACATCTTACCCATTTTTTAACCATATTTATAGGGAATTGATATTTACACCACATTTTTTTATGCATGCATCATAATTTGTGTATTACAATTTATACCGTACAATATTTTAATGCATAAATTATGGTGCATGCATAAAAAAATATGGTGTGAGTATCACCTCTCATATTTATATTATGACCAACCCAAAAAAAAAAAAAAAAAGAAAAAACATATATTAAATTGGATGATGGATAACAAGAAATATGGACACTAGTGATATCAGATAATTAGTATAGACGTATAGTGTATAGTGAATAGTGATTACAAATAACACAAGTGTAGTATGTGATCTAATGTTTTGTGACAAGAACCTATAGTGTATTAGTGTACGATGTGGTTAATGTATTCTGAGGACACATATCAAATTGGTTGCTACTATCAATACCCTTTACCCTACTTTTTACATACCGAGCATTGTAACGATATACATTCAGTGAACCTGAGTTAGGCTAGGGTCGACCGGTAGGCCATACAAGACTTCTTAGCGTAAGAACACGATGGGAGATATTATATCGTATCGTATTCGAAATCATTTGTTGATAGATGGATGAATCAAATGTCCTTTCGACTTTGTACTTTTCTTTGTTAGGGAAGAAAACTATCAAAAGCCCAAACACAAGTGGCAAATCTTAAACTTTATTTTTTTCATTAATTATTTTTTGTTCTCTTACGCTTAACTTATCACTAATTTTTTATAAGCAAAACATTATTAGAAGTAGGGTCGATGAAAGAAAATGAAAGGAGAGGAGGCTTAAAAACGAGAATGTGGACATCTTACTTGCCAAAATGGTCTCATTCACTGCCACAAATTAATATGCAATATTGTTCTAGTCAAACACCAATATTTCATCAATTAATATGCATTTTATTATTAATCTACATGATGTTGTATACCCCCTTCGGTCCCAATGGGCCAAAAAGATAATAGAACTACAATAATAATATCGTAGTAGACGACTAACAATGCAATAAAAATATAACAATAATTGATAATAAAATCTTGAGTAAATTAAACCGTTCGTCCTTGTGGTTTGCGTTGACCGCAGGGTTTAGTCCTTTGACCAAAAAAATTGCACCGTACGTCCTTAAGTGTGAAACGTTATGCGCCGTTCGTCCTTTGACCAAACGACGTTAAGTTTGACCGTTAAAAACCCATCATGTGACTTGCACATGAGGGTAAATTCGTCATTTTAAGACCATAAGGACGAACGGTGCAAGGACGAACGGTGTAGTTTATGTGGATAAGACCACATACAAACAGTCAAACACTCATACAAACACAACCATTCATCATCCTCACCACTTTTCTCTCTCTCCCTCTCTTGAAAACCCTAGCCGACCGGAAAAACACACCACCGCCGCTCCCAAAAATTTTCACATCTCTATCATCTAGTAGTAACAAAATTTATAAACTTTTTTTTATAAAAGATTAAAAGGATTAAAACCCAAAAAAGTTTTTTGTTTTTGAAATTTCAACCCAACAATAAACGTCAACAATAATCCTCATCTCAAAACCAACACCGAGACCCTAGTGGTCTCGGTTTAACCCTCGGCTACAAACCAACGAACCAAACGGACCCTTGCTTGGTCTCGCTTACCCTCGGCCACAACCAACGAACCAAACAGACCCTAATGGTCTTGGTTTCTCTCGGCTACAACAACAACAATATCAACCGGAACATCTTGGTCCCGGTTACCATCAACGAAAACAATAATAAACCAATCGGACCTCTAGGGGTCTCGGCTACCATCACAACGACAACAACAACCCATGAATCATTCCAATATCTGAATCAAACTCAAATAACTGTATATGTGACTTGGTGAGTCACCAACGAGTCAAAACTCGTTTCTCACCTTCTTTTCGGCCCGATCTACTCGTACCAAATCAAAAATAATAAAGAGGGTGGCGCGTGAGTGGTGGTTTAGGTGGCGGTGATGATGGTGGTGGCGCGTGTTGTAGGTAGAGTTGATGAGGAGAGCGAGGTTAGTGTTTTGGTGGTGGTGGTGATGCGTGACGCGCGGTGGTGATGGTGGTTTGGTGGTTGCCAACTTTGTTTCGATTATGTGATAAACACTTAACGGTACAACATCAAGAACCTACCTTATATCATTTATAAGATCTTGAAGTCTTCAATGTACTTTCTTGATTCGGATGGTGTTGAAAGAGATATGAGATGATGAAAGAGAACTGAGATGAGATGTAATGATGATCTTGATGTGATCAACTGTGGTTTGATATGATGTGAGATTAGAGATGAAAGAAAGTAGGTGAGAGTATTTTATGGTAGGTTGAATAGAGCAGAAAACAAATCAACACTGAGAGTATTACACCGTTCGTCCTTGTGGTCTTGAAATGACGAATTTACCCTCGTGTGCAAGTCACATGATGGGTTTTTAACGGTCAAACTTAACGTCGTTTGGTCAAAGGACGAACGGCGCATAACGTTTCACACTTAAGGACGTACGGTGCAATTTTTTTGGTCAAAGGACTAAACCCTGCGGTCAACGCAAACCACAAGGACGAACGGTGTAATTTACCCTAAAATCTTTTACCAAAAATATAGTTTCTTGTTTTTGTTTGCACTGAAATGGAAAAGACACAACACTTTCACCCTTTCACTTAAAAATTATTGTCTTTAACAAGATGAGTAAATAATTACTTGTGTTTAAATGTGATGAAAAGAGACCATTTATATATCAAAATTCTACAATCAATGGATCAATACTAGTCAATCAAATTTTATATTAAATAACAAATTTGTTTTACTTTTTTTCTCAAAAGTTAATATTTTTTAAACGGTTAATCATCGTTAAAAATTACACAATCACAACGAACATTTAATTATCTTTTAATAGACGAACACTTTAATATAATTTTCACAAACTTTTTTTGTCACTTTTTCATGTTTTTTTGTTTTTTTCTTTCTTTTTTCGTTGTTAAAATTTGCATGAGATATATAACATATGATTCAGCACTAATTTGAATATTTGGATATTTAAACATGCAATGAAAAACGAACATAACGTTTTTTACAAAATTCTAAAAGTTTCAACGTTTTAAAACTGAACATTCATTGGTTTTCAACCATTTATTACACATTATACTTCGAATTATAAATTAGTGCAGTTAATTCGTCAAAGTTGAATCAAACACATAAAATAACATGTGATCTCACTCACAACTCACAAGTTATTTTTACCACATGTGATTCTTTTCACATGTGGTTAAAAAAGTTTTATGAATGAATTGCAATAATAAATAATTCAAATATAATGTGTGCTACGTGGTTGAAAAATCATGAATGTATTTTTTTTACAGCAAAAAAGGAAAAAGTCTTTGATTTATATACAAATACTTATATCAATTTTAGTACAATTGTTTAGTGTTCAAACTTTCATGTTAGTATTAAATCACACATTATATGTCATGCGAATTTCAAAACTAAAAATACGTAAAAAAACGAAAAACAAATTGTCAAAGATATATAAAAGTGTCCGTTTATTAAAAAATAATAAAATGTTTGTCGTGACAGTATAATTTGTTTTTTCTAACGATTAATGGTTTACTAGATATTTAAATTATAAAAGTATGAGTGTAATATAAAAAAGAATGGTGTATCCTCTTATTCTTTATTCTTACTTATTTGTCTATTCACAAAATCTTGACATTGTCAAAATTAGCGGTTTAAATATAAATAAATAATGAGTGAAAAAAATATTATTATATATTTATGTGTGTAGAAATATAAGGCTGTGTTTGTTTTTTTTTTTTTTTTTGCCTCTTAACGCGTCTGAACGGGCAAAATGTCTGAATCGGTCAGACATTTTGCCGCTCGTTTGTTTTTTTCCGTTCGACGCGTGCGAACGGAAAAAATGTCGAATCTGTCAAGACCTGAGAGGTGTCTTAACGCGTCAATGCTTCTTGTAGACACAAAATAACCAAAAAAAATCCCGTTCAAACATGCGTTTTTTTCTTCGTTCGAGATGCGTTGGTTCAGACATTTACGCATCCGATTCAGATTCAGACGTGCAGTTCAGATTCAGATTCAGACCCTCTTAAAAAACAAACACCACCTAAGTAGACACATGAATCAGAAGTATATATATAGTAAAACTCTTTAAAATATTAAATAATCTTCCATTTTTCTTAATAAAAAATGAAGGACAAATGTTTGTCTTCCTATATGCAGAAATTTTTTGATACTATTTAAATGATCACTCCCCGTTAAGGCTAAACACAATGGCAACGTAGTTCACCCATGCCACGTCAGCTTTCTCTCTTTGACGACGACCTAGTTGTCACAGTGGTGACCTGGGATTTTTTTTTTTTTTTTTTTTTAATTCAAATATTTTTAAAAACAAAATTAAACTTCATTAATAAAAATACTTAACATTACAACAATAATTAAAAACTTAAACTAATAAAACGTAGACGTTGCAATACTTATTAAAAATAAAACATAGACGTTACAATACTTATTAAAACGTAGACGTTACAATATTTATTAAAAACGAAGTTGTTTGAATTGTGTTTGAAATTGTGTGTTTAAAAATGTGTTTAAGGTTGGTATTTATAATTTTGTAAAAGTGGTAAAGTTTTTAAATTTTTTTTTTTTTTTTTTTTTAATCCAAACTGTTAGAATTTTTAACTTTTTCTTGCTTTGAATTCGGTCGAACAACCAAACTAGTTTATGGCTTTCTCCCACTCAACCGATGCCAACCTAACACCCCACAATGGGACAACCTTGCTCAACCCAACCTCAACCCAATCGGTTCACCCACCCATTGTGCATAGCCTTATATATCACAAACTTTATGGCTAGTTTTGAAATACTCGTGTTTAAGAAAAGTTGTTAAACGGTCTGCGTTCTTTTATTGTTTGATTTAACTTCCTTATAAATATGAAGGTCAGTGGCTTGTTGATTAAACATGAAGGTACCTTGCTATTCAGGGTATCAAACATGAAGGTCAGTGGCTTGTTGATCCCGGTGAAATTAAAGATGTTTTTTTCAAGTTTTTTGAGCAAAAGTTTCAAAGAAAAGAGGTGATTAACATCCTTAATAGAAGCACTTTCTATAAAACTCTCAATAGTGATCAAAGCACTCTACTTGATGTTCCGGTTACCGCTGATGAGATTAAAGATGCCGTATGGGATTGTGGTTCGGATAAGTCCCCGGGTCCGGATGGTTTTACCTTCGCCTTCTATAAAAGTTCGGAATTTGATTAAAGATGATGTTGTGAGTTTTGTTCATCATTTTTTCTCAAATGGCACGTTTCCTAAAGGTTGCAACGCATCATTCATTACCTTAATCCCCAAGGTTCAAAGCCCTATGGTGGTTAGTGATTTTCGGCCTATTATTCTTATTGGGGCTCAATACAAAATCATCGCCAAAGTTCTTGCTAATCGTTTGGCTCGGGTTATCGACTCTATTATTAGTCAAGAACAATCTGCTTTCATTAAATACCGGCAGATTCTTGATGGGCCTTTGATGGTTAATGAAGTTATTCAATGGTGTAAGCGCAGGAAGTCTAAGCTCATGGTGTTTAAAATCGATTTTGAGAAAGCTTTTGACTCTATCTCTTGGGCTTTTCTTCTCCGGGTTATGCACTTCATGGGGTTTAGTGATACTTGGATCAATTGGATCTCGGGATGCCTACATTCTGCCACTTCCTCTGTCCTAATCAACGGAAGCCCTACCCGTGAATTTAATCTTCATCGTGGCCTTCGTCAAGGGGATCCCCTATCCCCTTTTCTCTTCATTATAGCCATGGAAGGCTTTCACGTTGCTATGGAGGATGCTATGGCTGCTGGTCTTTACAATGGGTTCAAAATTAATAACTTGAATCTCTCACACCTTTTCTTTGCAGATGATGCTCTTTTCCTTGGAGAGTGGTCGCACAAAAATCTCAAAAGCTTGGCTGCAATTCTAGAATGTTTTCATAAAGTCTCCGGCTTAAAGATTAACTACCAAAAATCTAACCTTTTTGGTATTGGTGTCCCGATCGATGAAGTGTCTAGTTTTGCTTCAATTACTGGATGTAACGCTTTGGCTACCCCATTTAACTATCTAGGGTTGCCGATTGATTGCAACATGGCTCTTGTGAAAAGTTGGGATCCCATTGTTGAAAAGTTTACAAGACGGTTGTCAAACTGGAAAGCTTCTCTTCTTTCTATTGGAGGTAGAGCTACCCTCATCTCTTCCATTCTAGGCGCGATTGGTACGTATTATTTCTCCCTTTTCCCTATGCCTATATTGGTAAACAAAAAGTTGAAGCTATTCGCTCCAAATTTTTTTGGGGGAGTAACAAGATCCCGTGGATTTCTTGGAATACGGTTCTTGATTCAAAAGATAGAGGAGGTGTAGGCATTGGGAGTCTTTTTTCCATTAACCATGCTCTCATCCAAAAATGGAGATGGAGGTTCCTCAATAATCCCAATGCCTTGTGGTCTAGGCTGATTAACGCTATTCACGGTAACAATATGGACGCATCTACTTTCTTTTGTCATATAAAGAGTCAAGGTGTTTGGTCCCGTATTGTGAGCTCTATTAACAGCATGCATGCGAGAAATATTATCCCTCTTTCTTCCATACAGAGGGTTGTTAACAATGGGGCTTCTACGTACTTTTGGCATGACTCTTGGAATGGGAATTCTCCGCTCAAACTTCAATTCCCTCGGCTCTTCCGCTTGGCTACGAATAAAGACTGTATGATTCGAGATAATTGGAATAATGGTTGGAACATTGATTGGGTGCGTAATATCTCTAGTGGTTCCGCTGCTTCTCAACTGACCATTCTTCAAAATACCCTAACCGAGACCATCCTTAATAACTCAGAGGATACTTATGTTTGGTCTGTTGATCCCCAGCTTTCGGTTAAAAGTGCTCGCTGTCTCATTGATGCTGGTTTACTTCCGCATTCTGGTCCCAAAACAAGGTGGAATAAGCTTCTTCCTAAAAAGGTGAATATTTTCTTATGGAGAATGCTTCGTGATCGCCTTCCCACTAGATGGAATTTGAGTCGAAAAGGTTTGGAGATGAGCTCCATGAACTGTTCTTTATGTGACAATGGGATTGATAATGCGTACCATGTTTTTTGGACATGTTCTTTGGCTTCCTCAATTTGGGCTTGCATTTTCAAATGGTTAGATATTCATCCTCCCATAATCTCTTCTCTGATGGACTTCTTTGTGTGGCTAGATGACACTCGTCTGTCGATTAATAAGAGGAATATAATTGAAGTTATCAGCGGTGCTACTTTTTGGTCCTTATGGAGCTTTCGTAACGAGTCGATATTTGGCAAAGATCCTCCGAAACGTAGCTTATTATTCGATAAGATTGTTGATTTCTCTTTTAGATGGCATTCTTCTAGATGTAAAACACATTCCATTACATGGAATAATTGGATACAAAACCCGCTAGTGGTTTTCTCTTTGTAATTTTTCTAGCGTCTTGCTAGCTTTCAATAAATTTCCGCCGTTCAAAAAAAAACTTCCTTACAAATATACCCAACCAATCGAGAATTTTCTACAAGCTTCTTGTCATGATTATGACGTCAACCAATTTTATATAAAATCATATAGTTAATTTGTAATATGGAAGTTTAAACACTTAACAATTGTATTAAACAAGGTTGCAAAAATCATGAATCGGTAGTCGGGAGGTCGACCCCCCTGTAGCTTGTAATCGGTTAAGGCGGGATTAATCGGTGATTAATCGGTTTGGCATTTTCGGCAAGTTTTTGGTATTTTCAGCGAGATTTGGGTATTCTAGACAAGACTTTCCTTGAAAGGCATCTTGTAACAGATATAAACATCAAATATAGTTGATTTAAACTTGTTCAAGACAAGTTTTGGGTATTTCCGACAAGATTTGCATGTTTTCTGCAAGTTTGACCATCGTTAACAGTCGTTGACCGCCATTGACCGTTGTTGACTGATTTGTGTGACCCAGTTACACAAATCGGCAAGGTTGGTGGCTCAGTAGCACCTAATCGGTGATTAATCGGCCTTGTAGGCCTTGTTTTGCAACACCGGTATTAAAACTAGCATAAGTATTTGTACCAATGATGCTTTAGTCCATTGATAAGAGTTTTGGGCTTGGGTCAATAGACCTGGGTCCAAACCTCTTCCATGGCACTAAAGATTATTTGGTACCATCCCCCAACCGCAAATGCTCAAATTGACTGGTTAGCGAGGGGCCTATTGGAGAAATGGCCAGGGACAGGTGCTCATTGCCTGGGGGAGGGTCCGGTTGGCATCTTTAGGATGCATGGGACCAGGGTGATCCCACCGATCTTCACCTTTTTGAGAGCGTAAGTATTTGTGTATAAATCAAAGATTTGTTTTATTATTTGCAAAAAAAAACATATTCATTGTTTTTCAATCATATATCGCACATTATATCTGAATTATTTATTATAGCAATTTATTTATAAAAGTTCCATAATCACACGTGAAAAGAATCGGATTAAAATCACACGTGACTGAGATCACATGTGATAAAAATCACATATGATTTTATATGTTTGATTCAACTTTTAAAAAAGTAACAAAAAAAAAGTTTATTGAAAGTATATCAAAGTGTCCATCTATTGAAATTAAATGTTCGTCGCAATGTGTCATTTTTCAATTAACGATTATCGGTTTAAAAGATATTATTTCTTATAAAAAATGAGGTGAAAATAAGTTCATTATTTAATATAAAAAATAAGCATTTAATATAAAAAAAAAATAGTGGTTAAGAAGGATATTTTGAAAACAAAAAACTTTTGATATGTAATTGATTTCTCCTGGTATGTTATAAGTAAATCTATGAATTTTACAACATAACACGTTAGGAATACATTTATTAGTAAGGATCAAATGAGAAGTAAAATTAATATGAGAAGGGTGAGAAGAAACCACAGTCGCACATTTCAGATGCACCTAAAGAAATAGATGCATCTCCTCTTAAATTTCTTCTCCTCTTTTAAAATGTGTGGCTCAAATTTCTTCTCATTCTTCTTATTACAATTTCTTTTCTTACTAGATCTCTTCCCATACATTTATACGTAAATCAACAGTAATCTGTCTGCAAAGATGATCATATGAATTCATTATGACTTTGGAGGTCCGACCAATTTATTTAAATATGGAAAAGCCGGTAAAGAAAAGCAAAACACTAAAAATAAAGTTAGTGAAGACTGATAAGTAGTTGAGGAAAATTTGTACCTAAACATAACATAAGGTGAAAAGTAATGTGAATTGTGGGTGCACATATAAAGCATTTTGTGTATAGTCATTGCTTACCTAAATGGAATTTCTTTTTCTAACTTTTCCCACCAACAAAAATCTTTTTTCGTCTTCTTAATGTCATATGCTTTACTTTTTCCTCACTTTTTGTAATGTGAATTAAAGAAAATTGAAAAATTCATGTTTTATAGTCTTTATCTAATGATGATATGTTAATTACGGAGCTTTTTACTGTTTTATTCTTAGATTAGACGTATGGTAATCAAACTCATATTATCTACGTTAGCGTCATATTATCATTCATTTCATTATTAAATCCAATATTAAACAAGTGTAATATTGATCATTAAAACAAATACAAAAGAATACTCACTTTATATAAATATATCACGTAATATACTTAAAAAAAAAGAAAACTTTTGCCTATTTCTTCCTTTCACGCGGGGTTATTAGAGGGGTAGTAAAAGGAATGGCGCGTTAAAATTATTACAACCGGTGGTTGTCCACCACTATTACACATAGTCATAACTTATTGTAAGAAATAATGTTAGCATAGCTTAAATGATAGAAATAAGGTTTTAACATGGGAAAGCAATTCTGGAGAAAGAGGTATTGATAGTTGGTCTTCATCCAATGAATAAACCAAGACGAAAAAGTTTTAGGTAAAAAGAAAATACTTTGATTGTTTTCAACCTCGATTATTAAATGTTAGAAAAATGAATCACTCTAGCTATGATCTAATTACAGTGACTTTAATTTGTTCAAAAAGAAGAAAATTTACAATGACTTTTAAAGCTTAGTTAATTGCAAGGAAACGTGTATAAAGAAAGCTTATATGTTACGTTTAACACAATGGAGGTATGGATGTTCACCAATCGGGTAATATTTACATGAATCGAAAATCAAAACTGAACTGAACTGAATCAAATTGAATCAAATTTATAACCGAGCCTAATTTTTCAAAATCGAACCGAACCGAATTAAATAGTCGGTTTTCGGTTTGGATATGGTTTTGACAAACCAAACCAAACCGAACCGAAAACCAAATTCAAATACATATATATGTTTTTTAATATATTTATATAAAAATAACCATTAAAACTTTTTCCTAGTATTAATATGACATTTTTTAAGCTTGACTTTTTTTTTTTCTTTTTTTTTCCCTAAAAATCTGTATAATTAAATGAAAAAAGTATATAAATTATGTGATTCGGGTTATTTGGGTCAACCGAAAACCAAACCGAATTCAACTTCGGTTTTCGGTTCGTCAGTTTGATTCGATTTTACCCAGAAAAAACTTTAATCAAACTAACCGAGAAACCCGATAACATAATCGATGAACACTCCTAATGGAGGGTGAGCCATCACCCTCACCTCCATTGTACCACCCTCCTCTCACACGTAAGACAAGGCAAAAAGAGGAGAGAGCGGTGACCACCCTTACCATCCATTTTGTGGGCATGTTTATATAAACTGGTGTATTTTTGGAGGTGATGGGAGTTGTAACCATTGTAGCTGAAAGGTGAGGAAAGTGGTGATGTGTTGAATGATGTTGCGGCACTAATGTGAAGGTGAAAGAAGTAGTGATCATTGTGTCCCGTCTTGAAAAAATGATTGGGATGATTAAATGATATTATTAGATGATAGGTTAAAACCCAATACAATTAATGTTAAGTTACTAACAATAAATACTAGTCCGCTAACAGCCTTCGCAGTTGGAGAAGGAGGTCGCAAAACGCACAAACTAGTCTGAAACTCATCAAACAAAGAAGACAGAAGACCTTTAATGAAAATATCGGCATAATGATAGCGTGAAGGAACATGCAAAACACAAACCTGTCTTGTAGCAACCTGATCCCGAACAAAGTGAATGTCAATCTCGATATGCTTCGTGTGTTGATGTTGCACGAGATTGAAAAATAAATAAACCGCACTGACATTATCACAGTATACAATATTGGCAAAATATAGAGGAGAGTGAACCTCTCGAAGAAGATTCTGCAACCATGATCTCTCAGCCTCGACATTAGAACGAGACAGAGTGTACTGCCTCTTAGATGACTAGACTTGATTTGTCTTATGCAGTTATTGGGAATATTAGATGATAGGTTAAGGCCTATGCCTAATCAAAGGCTTAGGTTCCATTAATTTTACAAGTTTATGTTATCTTGTTCTTAAAGCTACATTATATAATAAATAGACATGCTATCTTATTTAATATATAAGGCATTCAAACAATATTAACCTCTATTGTTTTACATTGTATCTCAGCTTTAGGTAAGATCCACCAATAAAATTTGCTATCCTCCGGTCATCGGATACTTACCGATGATCCGGATGGATCCTAGTTATTTTCACTTTTTTTTTATTAGGATTTTGTTTTCGTATTCAATGCATAAAATCCTAAACCCTAGCCGTCAAAACACACAAATTACGTTAAGTTGCCTTCAGCCAACAATATTTTCTTCTTCCTCTTCAAATTATTTTCGTTGTCGAAGATCATTGTGGTGGAAAACAAAAGTTGACCACCAAATGATGGCTCCTTCCTATAGACAAAGCAAGCCATGACTTAAAAAAATAGCAAACGTGACAAAAATGGAGGAAACCGTCAAACAATATACAATTGTGTTTTCAAATACAAGTCCATCTCCATGCATCGAACAACAAAGAAGAGAAGAAGAAAAAAAGAGAGAAAAAGAAGGCGATTTCAAAATTCGATCCAGCTTGTACGTCCGGAACCCTCCCGTTCAAACTACAAAGGAGTATTAGATGATAGATTAAACCCAAGCCTAATTAAGGGCTTAGGGTCCATTAGGTTTAGAGTTTATGTTATCTTATTCTTAAAGCTACGTTCTATCATAAATAGATATCACAAATATTTTGTACGCTTTTATACATTTTCGTCCGTTTTTAAACTTTTTCATTTGTTTTCGTTCGTTTGTATCCGTTTTTATACGTTCTCACACGTTTTAATATGTTTTCATCCATTTTCATGCGTTTAATTCGTTTTTTTATGTTTTCGTCCGTTTTTATACGTTCTTGTCTGTTTTTATACGTTTTCTTACGTTTTCATTGGTTTTTGTCCATTTTTATACGTTTTCATTGGTTTTTGTCCGTTTTTATACGTTTTCATACAATTTTGTCCATACGTTTTTATCATTTTTTATCATTTTCGTCCTTCTTTCTTACGTCTTCGTCCTTTTTTATACGTTTTTCTTACGTTTTATTCGTTTTTATATATTTTCTTACGTTTTCATACTTTTTTATCCATTTTTATACGTTTTCGCCCGTTTTCATACGGTTTAGTCCGTTTTTATACGTCTCCGTCCGTTTTTATATGTTTTTTTTACGATTTATCCGTTTTTATACATTTTCTTGCGTTTTCATAATGTTTACCCGTTTTTATACGTTTCGCTCGTTTTCATACGTTTTAGTTCGTTTTCATACGTTTTTTTTACCGTGTTTATCTGTTTTCATCCATTTTCATACGTATTCATTTTTTTTATACGTTTTTTTACGTATTCATATATTTTTGTCCGTTTTTATACGTTTTTGTCCGTTCTTCTTACGTTTTATAAATTGTACGTATGAACCGTAATAGAAACAAATAAAAACATATAAAAACAGGCTAAAACATATAAAAACGGATGAAAACAGATAAAAACGTAAGAAAAACCAACGAAAACGTATAAAAATGGATGAAAACATATAAAAATAGATGGCAATGTATAAAAACGAACGAAAATGTTTGAAGCGGGCAAAAACATATAAAAACGTATGAAAATGTATTAAAACCAGACAAAAACATATAAAAACGAATGAGAACGAAAGAAAAGGGACGAAACGTATACAAACTGACAAAAACCTATGAAAACGTGTGAAAACAGATGAAAACATATAAAAATTGAATGAAAACTTATAAAAACGGATGAAAACATATAAAAACAGATGAAAACGGATGAGATCTTACAAAAATTGATGAAAACATATAAAAACGGATGAAAACGGATTAAAACGGATGAAAATTTTCACGAACTAAACGCACAAAGTCTTATTGAAAAAAATCACAAATGATCTATTTTACAAAAGAAACAAATCATAAGGAACCATTTTTGCTTAAAATTAACGTTTTAACAGGTTTAGCCGGTTAAAAAGTTACGCACGTATCATATTAGCACGAAATCGAAAATAGACGTATCATATTAAAACGAAAATTAATACACGTACTATATTAGAATATTTGAGAAAATATGTGCTTATTTTATTGCTAAAACCCAAAGAAAAATTACAATGTGATGGTGAGAAAGAATTAGGCTAGTCCCAATCGTGACCGGAGATGACCTGGGTCACCAGCGTCACGTCAGCTTTCTCTTTCCAGCGACCAGAAATGACCCGGATGCCACAGTCGATGACCCAAGGTTTTTTTTTTCTTTTCAATTTGTGTTTTTCCCAAAAAGAAAAAAGAGAGAAAAAAAAAGAAAAAAGAAAAAAGAAGGAACAAGCAATATTATCGGTCGAAATTCGAACCGATATTCTATTTTTTTGCCACACAACCGATGTGGCGCCCGATGTCCACATCCAACATACCCGATGTCCACATCGGTCGAGTGAGGAAATCTTCGGTGCCCAACCGATTTCAATACTACGATGGGGACCAGCCTTATAGTCAATATTTTTAAATTTTAATAAAGAGAAGAAATTTAAAAACATATGCAATTATTTTTGTAAGTACACTTAAAAAATATAATTGTAATTTTCTCTTATTTTTTTCATTTCAATTTTTTTCTTCATTTAATCTTTTAATTTTAAATGTAAAATGATTAAAATACAAATCATTCGACTCGCTTATTTCGCAAAACTACAATATAATATGGGTCAATCTACCCATGCACCCCAACATTTCCTTCCCATGCACCCCATAGACCAATCATTGGGCCAATGATTAGATTTTTTTTTGTATTGTTTTATATTTATTTGTGTAGTATATATATATATACACACACATATATATATATATATATATATATATATATATATATATATAGTGTGTATTTATTTGTGTAGTGTTTTATATGTAAGAGTGTATTTATTTGTGTAGTGTTTTTATATGTAGAGTATATTTATTTTTGTAGTGTTTTTACGTTAAAACATTAAACAAGTACAACAACAAATGTTACTAATATTACAACGAAATCTACTCCACATGAAGATTATTAATGTCATCTATAAGCTCATAGAGTATTCCACTCGACTGACATGCGTGATCAACTGGATTTCTTGCCAATTCCAGTGATGCCTCCAACGTCTTTATTCTTGCCTTCAACAAATTGTTTTGAGTCAATAACATGTTGATCGTTTTATCTTTGGTTTCGCTGTTTGAGCACTGCGTTGAAGAAGAGGCTTGACCAAAGTATTTTTGTTGAAATATTTCCTTCCACATGAAGTATCGACTAGTCTTCAGTCCCTGGCTATTACATGATGAAACAATTATAAGAAATGTATTCTAAACAAACAAGTTATTGATATATTTACGTAAATAAGCAAACGTTTAATTATTTACCTTTGACAAAGGACATGCATAATACTTCACCACAAGTTTTGGGCTTGTGGATGTTCTTTAAATTATAAATCCACGTCGACAACGACACAAGAAAGGATTTTCTTGTTGCATCCGGCCAAAAGAATTTGTATAATTATTCACAACATAAATCAGTAATATCATGGTTCACAAAATTAGAAGCTTCAAATACATAAATAACCAATCTTGTTATAGATTAATAGTTGATACATGGTTCACAAAATCACAATATAACTAGAAACTAAGATCAATCACGCTCGAGTAGTCGCCCAATGATGCTGCCATCCGTCCCACACCTAAATTCTAACTCGAAATGCGTCTCCTCAATACGGCAATCTCTCGCTCGTACTCGTCAACGCTAGACGGCTGTAACAAAAGATGAGGAAGAACCGGAGGATGGTGTATAAAATTGTCCTCATCTGCAGCTGGAGAGGGAGGCACATAAGATGGAGAAGAAGGCACATAATCTGGACTCTCAACACGAGCGGGTGTGTTGTTGACACAATGAATGTCCCTCCACTGAATGTCATCCGATTCCTGTAACAAAAGATGACGAGTCGTTTACTATAAATCAGTAATCGTCTATACATGTTTTGTTAACAACCTCTTTCCATTCATGAACACGCGACATAGATCCTCCAACTTTCGTACCTAAGTAAAGAAACGGAATTTTGAGGATAAGACACCCAAGTTTAGATGCCGCATTCTTAACCTTCGTATCATCTACATGAACTCCCATTATCTTACTTTTGCACATGTTAATTTTCAATCCAGAAGCGTAGTAAAAGCATTCCAAAACATGTTCAAGGGTATCGATATTAGTATCACACCATCGACCAACGAACATCGCATCGTCCGCATAAAATAAGTGAGAAAGAGTTAACGAGGTGCTAAGCTTAATACCCTTAAACAGGCCCTCATCCACAACTCGTTGAAAAGATAAATGTAAGCTCTCCATAATAAGGATAAAAAGAAAAGGAGAAAGCGGGTCACCTTGCTTGAGCCCTTTGAAGAATTGAAACTCCTCCGTAGGGCTACCGTTAATAATAATGGATCCTCTCGACGACCTCAGGCAACTTTGGATCCACCTACGCCATTTATTGCCAAACCCGAACTTATTTAAAACGTCATCCAAGAAATCCCATCGAACCGAATCATACGCTTTCTCGAAGTCAACTTTAAAAAATAACGCCTTCTTCTTCTTACTTTTACACCACTGCATAACCTCATTAAGAATAAACGGATCGTCAATAATTTGACGCTCCGCTATGAAAGCTGACTGAACCTCGTTAACAATGCCCTCTAACACACCAACGAGACGATTTGCTAGGATTTTAGCAGTGATTTTATAAATACTGCCAATGAGGCTAATAGGTCTGAAGTCTTTGACCATGTTAACGTCCGGAATTTTAGGGATCAAAGCGATGAAAGTGAAATTGAATCCTATTGGAATATCATCACATGTTAAAAAATATTTGACCGCCTCAAACACATCATTTTCGATCGTCAACCAGAAGTGTCGGTAAAAGCCGAAAGTAAAACTGTGAAAACGTAGAGGGGGGGGGGGTGAATACGTTACCGCTTAAAAACGTTAGATCTTTTGTATCAAATCGTTTATGAAGCTTGTTATAATATGAAAGTACCAATTATTGTTGGTGACTAATATAAAGCATAGTAAATCAAGTTGTCTGATAAGGATTTAAAATGTACCTTTTTGAGGGGTCGTTTAAGCCCTTATTTGATCACTTTTGTATCCGTTATTGCTTAATATCGTTCCTTTTCACTTTTTAGGTCTCTTGAAGGCAAACTGCTGTAATGGCACTTATTTGGATGAAAAGGCGCGAATATATGAAGAAAATGGCCAAAGTCAAGAATCGAGACACTCAAGCTGATAAATTACAAGGGGCCGGCGTCACTGCTTAATCTGTGGACGCCGTCGAGGAAGTTGTGACGGCTCAGAAGATAAATTGCTAGTTTTTGGAGTACGGCGCCGGGCTTTAAAAGAGTAGGCCGTCGCAACTCAGACGGCCTAGATTCAATCCGACGACGCCGAAGCTAAAGAGGACGGCGTAACAAGCATAAGGTGACGCCGTCGCAAGATTAACTTGGCCAAGACGAAACCCTAATGACGACGACACGACGGCGTCACAAATCATAAGGTGACGCCGTCGCACATGTAATCTTATATATAGAATCAGAATTTTTCAGTTTTAGAGAGTAGTCTTTTGGGTAAACTTTTGGAGTAAAACCTAAACCGAACCAAGGTCGTATTTTAGGGTTTTAAACCCTATCTTACACCAAGATAAGTTGTTTACTTCATTAATTTAATTATGTCTTCAATTATTTGTGTGTATGCTTGCATGTTCTCCATGTCCGCTAATTTACTTGTGTGTTTGCTTAGGGAATATGAAACTTAATTATTGAATATTGATTGGTTGTTTCTTATCTTAGTTGATTAATGATCTAGTAATGCGATAGGTCATTCGTTGTGTACTTAATGCTTGATTAATCTTTGTGAACCTTAGGTTATAGCACTATGAGTTGTTGTAAGCTAAACTATACAAAGAGGCCTTAGAGTTAGAGTTTATCATCCCTAGTGGGTTTTGTAGACGAGACCCTTTGGTAACTTCAAAGAGTAGGGAGAAACGCATACCCTACAACTTTAGATACACAACGCAACTAGGAATAAGGACGTGACAATTCAACCACAAATAGGAGATAATTAAGGAGTAGTAAAACCTAAGTAAACACATCTTTAAACTATCATACGAGCACACAATAATTAGACATAGACTACCACCACCTTAGTTTAGATAATTAGATAATAGTAGAGTAATCGGTAGAAATACCAACCCCCCAAATCCAAACCCCGAGATTCGTACTTTTCCTTTTCTAAAAACATAAAAAGATAAAAAATAATATTCCTCAACCCCAACCTTAGCGTAGTAACTTCTCACTAGCATTTCTATTCCACTAGAGAACGATATCAATTCCCGTGGCTTACCCTAATACTACACTACAACGATTAGGTTCACTGCCTAGGGTGTTGAAAAACTTGCTCGACGAAAAGGAAGTTCCTTTGACCCCGAACGCGTGTGTAGCGTATCAAGTTTTGGCGCGGGGAATAGAATAGTAGTTAGTAGTCCACCTCGTTTAGGTTTCTTTGCTTGATTCCTATCAAGTAAACGTTTTTCTCATTTTTAGCTTCCTTTTAGTCTATCCCCCTTTTTCGTGACCTTTGTTCGTAACCTCATCACGTTTCATCATGGAAGGTGATAAACCACCAAGCAACAACTCCCCATCAAATAAACACCCACCGCTCGATCCTACTTTTGCCAACCAACTCCGAGCTCGCATTGTTAGTGAAATTGGAGAGCTTAAGAAACTTAATAGGATAATTGAAAGTGAACTAGAGAAAGCCCTTGAGGAATCCACTAGTACCTTAGATAGTGATTCCACCTCGAGTGATTCGGAAGATGAAATTGTGGAAGGTGATTATAAGGTTTTGGAAATTATGGATGGAAGTAAGGAGGAAGAAGAACTTAGGGAGTATTTCGATTCATACCCTAATGGGAAGGAGACCGCTTATCACTATAATGTAGTTAACTTCCCGCGACCACCTTTCGAACCATGCATAAAAAGTGGTGACCCTAAAAATATTAAAATACCGTGCATGATTGGGCACTTATATAGGGATCACACTTACATAGATTATAAAGCACCCATGAACATAATGTCTAGACTCTACTACAATTGGATCATGAGTGAAAACTTAGGACCTATGAGGGACCCCTTTTACCCTAGGAAGGTGAGTAACTATGTCGGGAGGGTTAAAGGATTGCATGTCTTTGTAGGAAACTTCACATATAGGTGTGATTTCATGATCCTAGAGAATGTTAAGGGCATTATTGATGGAGTCTTAGGAGATGTGATACTTGGGAGACCATTTATTGAGGAATCTAAGATGGTTTATGATCAAGAGGAAGGGATAGTCAAATTCTCAAATGAGACCGAATGTGTTAAATATATAATGCCCTACAAAAATAAGAAGTTTGAGGGTATTGATGATCTAGATGTAGACAGCATTCCGGCCTTTGAAGTTGATTGGGAAGACAAGATTCGCTATACTGCTTGTCTAGAGTTGGGCCCTGAATACATTCGTGATGAAAATAGAGTTGAGATAATAGAATGGGCCTCTAAGAGAAGGAAAACGTAGGACACGACTACGAGTCTAGCTACAAGACTCTTAAATAAAGAAAAGCGCTTTGTGGGAGGCAACCCATGTTTAATTGTTTGCTTGTTAGTGTCATATATCTTTTATTGATTGTTTATTCTCATGTTTAAATTTGTAAAAATGCTTTATTTTGTTTTTAACCTCGTCTTAATTGCATATAAAGGTATTTTACATAAAGGATAAGTGTAGGGAGGATTACACACGCTTTTCATAAGAAAGCGTGAACATGAGAATAACAATTGATTAAAAGATATATTTGCGTGTTTGTTCGAGTCAAATGCTTGTATCGAGTCATAATGGATGTTTTGCGGGAAATTTTTCCAGATTCTAAAGATATAAATTTTTCGAATTTTTTCCGTAGAAAATCGCAGACCGCTTTTTGTCGGGATAACCTTTGACGCGTCAGATTGCAACCGACGGCGTCCGGAAGGAATAAAACATCGATCACTTTTCTCATTTTCTCGAGCTACTTAAAATTTTTGGAAATTTCCGTGTCTTAATTTTCTTAGAAATTCAGTAAACATCCATTCCACAAGCATTATATCCTAGTTTAAATCGAGTCTTATATATTATTACAGCCAATTTTACGCGAAGGTTTCGTTTGTTTTCTTCAAGTGTGCAGGTTTTGTTTATCAAGAAGAAGATACATAAAGTTGGAGGAGTTTTTCACGCATACATTCTTCTTGGAAAGGATTTAACCACTACTTCACACACGGATCCTACCGAGCTAATCAGGGGAGTACTAGTTTCTTTCGCTTTTAATTACCTTCTTTTATCATAACTTTGATACTTTAGGGGAACATTGGGGACAATGTTCAGTTTAAGTGTAGGGAGGGAAAATAAAACGGGAACTTTGAAACTATGCTTATCCTTGATTATTTGCTTTGTCCAATTGCACTTTTGTAATAAACCATGAGAAAATGTCGGATAGGGTAATTTTGGCACCAAATTTAAAATTTTTCATAATATATAGGAGTGGGCCATTAGTCTTAACAAAAGCGTCTCACGGATAGGAAGTTATATGACTAGCACAAAAACCTTTACCACTTAAATTCCACCAAAAATGTGAGGATCGCCCTTAGATTAGTAGGAATTGAAGCATTCATCTTCAATGCTTTGAGTGTGAACTGGTAGTATATTAGATTCTAGAACTTGTTTTGTGATACATTCCGAGATCGCTAGTAAGACTACACTTGTGTAGTTAGGAATAACTAAATGATAAGAGGCATTAGGATAACCCTTGTTTGATACCCGTAATATAATTACTTCTTCCACATTGGTTGAGTAATTCCCCCACACCTTTGCGTTGTACTCATCTTTAGTACACGATACCCCTAGTTAAACCCTCAGAGCCTATCCTTTTCGCGGTTCTCATGATGTTTCGTTTTTCCGGAATATCAATGAAGAACATTGTCTACACCCCACCCCCAAATATACACCCAAATCGCCTTAGCCTACCCTATATGCACTCACTTTTAGTGCATTATTGTTATCACCCTAAACCCTTAGTTCAATTATCTAGTTACTTGCATGAGTTGCTAAGTCGAGTCATATCATTTGTATACAGTTTTGGGACGATTGGGATTCATGGGAAAAGTTAAAGTTTTAAATGACTAAAAGGGAACGCCAATTCCCTTATTTGCGTAATAACGTACTCCAAGTGTTTTGATCTTTTCAATTCGGGTCATATTAGTGTTAGAGTAATAAAAACTCAAGTGTAGGGATGTGCTATAAATCCCTATCATTTTGATGTTACCGTAGAGGATGGTAGAGTAAAAGTGTATAAAAAAAAATCGAAAAAAAAAGAGAAAAAGAGAAAGAAAAAAAATAGAGTGTTCAAAAAAAAATACGGGCTACCATCCTACATCTATCCTTTAAATTTATGTTTGTTTGTTTCAGTTTTCTAGAGTTTAGAGTGTCGAGTCTTGGCTTAGCAACGCCATTCTTCGTATGCTTGTAACATAGAGATTTTTGACTTGCCACCACTAAAAAGCCTATCCCACCAAACCCTTTGTTTCCCTACAGTAAGCCTAACGTTACAACCCTTTAAAGACCTCTTTGATAGTCTTTCCTAGGTGCTTACGCCAAAGCGACGGAGGTTTGATCTATTCTCAAGCCTATGGTAATCTATGTACTAGGACCGGTTAATGAGTGTTTATCTTCCATTTCTAATTTGCTATATTTCATATACACCCGAGAGATGTGAGTATCCAAACACCCCATTTGAGGTGCTAGTATGTAATTTCCGTGCTTGTTATGACTTTTGCGGGGCTTATATGTGTTGTGGACTGTTTTAAACCAATGCTTCATGACCCCTAACTTATAAATTAATTGGCTAAAAGCACATTTGCTTGAGGACAAGCAAATACCAAGTGTAGGGATATTTGATAAGGATTTAAAATGTACCTTTTGAGGGGTCGTTTAAGCCCTTATTTGATCACTTTTGTATCCGTTATTGCTTAATATCGTTCCTTTTCACTTTTAGGTCTCTTGAAGGCAAATTGCTGTAATGGCACTTATTTGGACGAAAAGCGCGGATATACGAAGAAAATGGCCAAAGTCAAGAATCGAGACACTCAAGGTGATAAATTACAAGGGGCGGCGCCTTTCTTATCTGCGACGCCGTCCGGAGGAAGTTGTGACGGCTCGAAGAGAAATTGCTAGTTTTGGAGGACGGCGGCGCTTTAAAAGAGTAGGCCGTCGCAACTCGACGGCCTAGATTCAATCAAGACGACGCCGGAAGCTAAAGAGGACGGCGTCACAAGCATAAGGTGACGTCGTCGCAAGATTAACTTGGCCAAGACGAAACCCTAATGACGGCGATACGACGGCGTCACAAATCATAAGGTGACGCCGTCGCACATGTAATCTTATATATAGAATCCGAATTTTTCAGTTTTAGAGAGTAGTCTTGTTGGAATCACTCCTAAACAGTATTTCAAGTATTTATATTTCATATGTAATAGGTAGCTTTATTATGGCCTTTATGTTTGTTTAAGGTCAAGCTTATGTGAAGGCCCATAAGCTTAGGCCCTAGCCCAATAAGGATAGGAAGGGAACTAGGAGTGTTGCCCTAGCTTCCCTCCTATAAATACCCCTTGTAAACCTTCATTTGAAGGTTGGTTGTTCTCTTTTCTATTTCACTCTTTCCTTTAACCTTTCTCTCTATATTTCGTGTGTTTGGATAAGGGTTCAACCGACCTCTTCTTCTCTATCTCTTCTCTTGATGCTTGTGTTGTAAAACTAGTGACCTAACAGTGGTATCAATCGCCAAATAGTTGGGTGAACTCGTTTGTTTTTGAAGTTTTATGGTATACGCGTAAGGTTTCGGTACTCAATCTTTCATACGCTTAAAGCTTTCATTTTTACATGTTACAATCCAAGATTCTTGTACTTTCAAGGTTATTAAGTGTTAAAGTTTAAGTTTTTGGCAAAAAGTTTGAAACTTTATGCGTGAATATCAGTTTTAAGCTTGTTTTTGAACGTGTGTATCATCCTACGCATAACTGTTTTAGAGGCTTTGGTCCATCAAGTTCCACACTTTTGTGTCTTTTGGTGTTATTGAAGCTATTTCATCACACAAAAGCTGGTTTAGAAACATATTTGGGCAAAATCACTTTTATGAGTAAACCTACGCGTATGAAAACCCTATTTCTACGCGTAAGTGTTTCCTTGGTTTGATATTCATTTTCGTGGTTTATTCCGTGTTTTCTTACTTGGATAAGTCCGAAAATACGTCGACTTTGGATATCTTTTGCACCGTGATAGTGTAAAAGATCATTTGGGATAAAACCCTAAAATTACGCGTAAGTTCAACTTTACGCGTAGAAATCCTACGCCTAAGATTTTCTTACGCTAAGCCTTGTCTTACGATAAGCTAAATCCTACGCCTAAGTTTCTACCTAACTTTGTTGTCTCACGCATAACTTTAGATTTTTTCCCGCTTACGCAGTAAGCTAAAAACTACGCGAACTTGTATCGCTTTACGCGTAACTTTGGTAATTTCTACGCATAAGTGTTATATTGCTCTCACATGATTTCTACGCCTAACGATACTTCATCAACAAAGGTTCATTCGACTACAAAGATCCATCAACACAAGTTATCACAAACAAACAAAAAAAAAAAAAAAAAAAAATTAATTTTTACGCAAGTTTTTTGGCGGGAAAAGTTGAGTAAAATTTAATTTTTCAAGGAGACTAAACGTTCAATTTTTACGCGAGATTCAAATTTTGGTTTAACTGTGAAAATTTTGGTCAAAAATTCAAATTTTGGGCCTAAATTCAAATTTTTCGGGTCAAATTTGGCGTCAAAATTGTCATTACTCAAATTTTTCCTACATTCTTAGAATTGGATTTTATAGTGAATTTCAAATTTTGAGAGTCAAAAATTTTTCAAAATTATTTTTTTTGGAGGGAAATTGCAGTTCACTATATCGACCTTCAGTGTGCTATATCGACTTTGCACCTTTTCTTCTCTTTGATTCTACTGCAGGGGAGTGTAATGGATTCTGATCATAAAGATCCATTTGTGGCATTGCAAGAAGGATTCATGTCTATATCTCTCGGCCTTCAAGCCGTCAGACAACATCTATTTCCCAATATCCCGCAGTGCATAAGGTGCAAGAGTTGATGTACATGAAAGGAATGCTCAAATGGACGTTGAGAATGTTGTGAGTACTGCATCTGTCAGTAATGCAGACAATGAGGTTGTAGCATTGGAAAAGCAGCATGACAGCAGCAGATCTGGAGAAGATATCATACTTAACTACGACATCGAGCCTAACTGTGACGATGAACAAATGGTTGAGGAAGATATCTTACCCACCTATGACACCGACACGAACGAGATGGTCGAGGTACAATCTACTGCTTGATCATATTCGCTCAAAATGCGATACAACAAACCGAGCAACCTGAATTCAGTAATGAAGGAGAGGTTGACCGTATGTTGCACAATGTCCGATACAACTTTCTCATGTCTGCGCCCTTACTTGTTAACAATTCAACTGAAACGTCAAATCAAACTCTTGAATCAAAACATTCTTCTCAATAAGACCATTGCTCAGTTTCATAAAGATTTTTCAAAACTAGAGGCACATTGCATCTCTCTTGAACTTAAACTTCAAAACAAATCTTTTCTTCGAACACAATGGTCGGTCTTCAAATGAACAAAGTAATCGTGTGGATACATTACTAAAAGAAAATGAGCATTTAAAGGCTCAAATTCAAGCAAAGGGGCTTGCACATGTTGCTTTACAAAACAAACGAGAAGATTAACCGACAAGAGTGTGGATACTTATTTTGCAAAACCAACAACCTTGGGGAAATCGTCTCTAAAACCAATCGAAACCAATCGGTTGTCGGACATCCAACCGCTTTTAAATCAACGCTTCAAAATCGTCAAAACCATGGTTTCCCTCCCAAGTTGTTGAGAATAATCATTTGATAAAACCAGTCACTCCACATTCCCCGCCTAAGAATAATCCTTCGTTTCTAAACATGTTTCTGTAAACCAGGTTTGTTATACCTGCTTTGGTTAAACCTCAACTTGTGGTCGCTCCCGGCAAATCTAAGATTAGTTCAAACACTGTGTCTAAATTGAGCATTAAAAGTAAAGATTCATATGATTCAAATGACGCTGCATAAGAACTGCGTGATCTAGAAAATGCTAGGAAAAGGGCACTACTCCAAAGGATGGAATCTTAGGTTCACGACCTAGTGTATCACCTTCGAGTGTATTACTGAACAATGCTTGTAGTAGCAAACCAAAACCTAAGTTAACTCAAACAGTTAGAAATAAACCCGTTGATCTAAACGTAAAATTTCAGAAACCTAATTGGTGGATCCATATAGGACGCAAATTCTTCCCAAAAGAAGTTTCAACATCCCTTAGATCTAACCTTAGATGGATACCAACGGTTAGGATTTTCAAAACTGTTAGTCTTAGGTGGATTCCTACAGGCAAGATACTAAGTAGTTGCACCAAAACAAGTGGGATACCAACAACATCCATCCCCGAGGCAGGAAAGGAAATCATCATAATAGCATGTTCAGGTGTCAAGAAGATAATTGACACTACATCTTTATGCTTCTAACATCTGGAACCCAGTTACACTTGGGGATCCATGTTTCTCTTTCTTGCCCCCTTTCTATTCTCTCTATGAAGGTACAACAGCTATGGCTTCTGAGTATAACAGCTTAGAACCCGGTCACAACCGCTTAAACTTCCCTCAAACCCCATCATCAGATAAAGAAAGCCCTCAGCTTACTCGTCACCAAATGGAAAGGTTATTTGCTCCATTGCTCAGATGGCTATATTGATGAACGTGCTCGTGTGTATCCGTTGTTTCCGCTGCACAACCTGATAATATTCCTATACCTGATACACCTGCTACAACAACTACTGTTGAAGAAGCACCTACACCAGCTGACTCCAACACAACAGTTGAACACACCGCTTCCAACAATGATGAACCAACGGTGATGATATTCAATGAAATACCCCCACCGCAGATTTTGATCCAAATGCTTCTTCAACCCGTTTGCTAATGAGATCGCTGCACCGGATGATGTCGGAATCTTCCACAAACCATTTGAATCCTCAGAATCAGCACAATGTATACCAACATCAACCCTCCACACATAGATGGACGAAAGACCATCCTCTGAAAAACATTATTGGCAACCGAATCAACCAGGTGTTCACGAGACAACGTCTTCACACGACGGTGAACATTGCATTTATGCACTCACCGTCCGCCAATCAACCTAAAACATCAAAGACGCAATGACAAAAGACAACTGGATTGAATCCATGCAAGAAGAACTCAACCAATTCAAACGTCTTGAAGTATGGGCACTGGTTGAAAGACCAACAGGAGTCTACGTCATTGGTCTAAAATGGATTTGGAAAAACAAATTGGATCTTGAACAAGGGAACGTCCATCCGAAACAAGTCACGTCTGGTGGCTAAGGGTTATCGTCAAAAAGAGGGATTAGACTTTGAAGAATCTTTTGCTCCGGTTGCTCGCCTTGAGGCTGTTCGGATATTTCTAGCGTTCGCAGCTCATATGAATATAACGGTCTATCAGATGGATGTCAAAACTGCGCTTCTCAATGGACAACTTAAAGAAACGGTTTATGTCACCAACCGATGGATTCGTTGATCTGAGTTCGAATCATGTCTACAAACTGAACAAAGCTCAGTATGGTCTCAAACAAGCTCCTCGGGCATGGTACGATAAGCTATCATCTTTCCTCATTGCTAATAATTTCACCAAAGGTTCGGTTGACCCAACTCTTTTTATACAATATCACGGGAACATATCTTAATTGTTCAAATTTACGTGGATGACATCATTTTTGGGTCTACACATAAAAAGTTTTCAATCGCTTTTGCAAAACTAATGAAGAAAAATTTTGAAATGTCCATGATGGGTGAACTTACATTCTTTCGCGGACTGCAAGTTCATCAATCACCCCGTGGTATTTTCTTGAGCCAGTCCAAATATGCCCTTGAATTGTTAAACAAATTTTGAATGAAAACCTGTGACACCTATGCCACACCAATGGCTCATACCAAGAAGCTAGACGCTGATTTACATGGGAAATTGGTGGACCCTACAAAATACCGTAGTATTATTGGGTCTCTCATGTATCTAACAGCTAGCGCACTGAGATATTGTCTTTGTCGCTTATCTATGCTCCCGTTATCGGTCGACCAACTGAAACCCACATGTCTGAGGCTAAAAGAATCCTCCGATACATAAAGGGAACCATTAACTTGGGGATCCGGTATCCGAAGGATTCTGGTTTTGAACTAATCGCTTTTTCAGACGCCGACCACGCAGGATGCTTAGACTCACGGAAAAGCACTTCAGGAGCTTTACAATTTCTTGGTGATAAACCGGTGTCTTGGCAATCGAAGAAGCAGGATTGTACATCACATCAACCGAAGCGAATATGTAGCCATGTATGCATGTTGTGCTCAAGTCATATGGATGAGAACACAACTCAAAGACTATGGTTACGTATTTGATAGAATCCCGATGTATTGCGACAATCGGAGTGCAATTGCAATCTCGTGCAACTCGGTTATTTTCCAAAGACTCGAAATCAAAGCACATCGATCTTCGATATCATTTCATCAAGGATCACGTGGAACAGTACCGTTGAATTATACTTTGTGGGTACTTAATACCAATTGGCAGATCTTCTCACCAAAGCCTTGCCTCCCGCTAGGTTTAATGAGTTGGTCCACCGGATTGGTATGAGGTGTTTGACTCAAGAGGAATTGATGTTCTCCTAAAACAGTCCTTAAAACCATCCAAACACCAAATTCTCATTTGTAAATAGCTTTTCAAAAACAAAATACAAAATTATAAAACCTGATAAAAACAACAAAAAATATTCTTCTAATCTACTTTTCTTTCAACATTGCAAGTACATTTCTTCCGTCAACACTTTAATCTTTCAAACTTCAGTATTTTTCCGATCAAGTGTTGAGGGGGAGAAAATAAACTTTCACCGCTTTCAAAACATCTCGTGTACTTGCATGTTATCATATCTCGGTTGATTTTTTACAAATGGTGGTACATTTTCTGGTTCAAAGACACTCCTCGGACTTAAATTAATAACATTTCATTATTTTCTCAAGTCGAGGGGGAGTGTCGTCATGCTTCTTTCCTAAAATCTTCGTTTGGTAACCAAAATGGAAGTTAAATGGCTTGGTTTGAAAAAAAAAGGAAAAGGTGAAGGGACCAAAACTGTCAAAAGGTTAAACTCACTTTTGATAAAACACCCCCTCCCACCTACTTTCACTTCTCATTAAATGCAAAATACCTAAAACCATCCTACGCTTAAAACTTCACTCAAGAAAACCGTGTTTTTGATCTCCATCTTGTAAGTGTTTTTGTGATCACAACATGTTTTTATCATAAGGTTTTGAATTTCATGAAAATCCTACGGCTAAAACGTTTTCTAAGCGTGATTAGGTGTTCTTTGCTTATGCGTAAGAACACACAATCAACATGTGTGTGTTTGTGGTGTAATGGTTTGCGTCAAAACGTTCAAAATACATCAATGATACCATTTTTACCATCAAAATCCACCCAGAAACACGAATTGATGATTCTTGAAAATTAGGGTTTATGAGTCGAATTGGGTATTTTCGTATGTGAAGTGTTTGGTCAAAAAGATTGTTGTGTTATGCTCATGTATTATTGAATTGATGATTTCCAAGGTCTATAACCACCCAGAAACACGAATTGGTTAACAATTTGAAATTAGGGTTTAAGGTTCTTGAGATTGGGTATTTTTGATTCACTATGAAATTAATTGTTAAAACTTGGTCATTATGCTCTCACAACATCTAAGATAAACCAGAAAAAGTTTGGTGCATATTCCATGGCTAGATCTCATACGCGTAGATTTAGGGTTTAGTCTACGCTGCATGCGTTCTACGCGTAATCGCTTTTAACTGTCCAAACGTGTTTTGATCTGTCATAATATGAATGTTATGTGTTTAACATTGATGATATGATGCTTTATTTCAGGCTTGCAACACTAAATATTCAGAATCAAGGTTAATATACGCCTACGCATAAGGATCACCTTACGGGTAGCTTGTTATGCGTAAGATTTGTCTTACGGCGTAGCGTTCCTACGCATAAGGTTCTACATATGGGACTACGCATATCCGTGAAGGATATGCGTAACAAGGACCTCTACATAAGGTCAACTCTAACGAGTAGCCTTACGCGTAAGGTTAATATATGCCTACGCATAAGCTCTACGCATAAGGTCTCTTTTTTTTCCTACGCGTAACACTTCTTACGCGTAGTTAAGACCCTACGCCGTAAGCTTTACGCCACGCATATATCATTCTTGTCTACGCATAACTTTACCAATCCTACGCATAAGCCGAGATCATACCTTCGTTATGAATTGTTACGGGTACAAACTTGTAAATAAACTAATCATATCATCACGAATCCTAAAATGTCACTAATAAACTGAAATCGTTTGATATGTTGTGAACAATAAGTGATAAAATAAACTTTAAAACTTAAAGTTAACTAACCCACGAAACATTTCACGATGTCATTGGACTATTGAATATACAAGTGACCTAGGACTCGTAACAATCATTGACACTGTACATTCAATAACTAGACAATAAGACCTTCGGTTGACTAACATTATGTCTTTCGATATGTTGGTTCTTTTGGCTAATGTTATTTCGATCACGACATGGTGAACAAATGAATATTGATGCACCTGAAGTTCTCTCCATTGCTGATATCTATCCTCATGGCTATCCAATGAAGACAGGAAAGAATAATCTCCGTGTTGACTTTGACAACCTCACTTGCTCTGAATCTTCGTGTTTAATTGCTATTGACATTCAAGACTCATCCGTGACGTAACATGCTTTCACACTCAAAGCTGTTCTCGAGATCTACATCCAACGCTTCGGAACACTATGGAAAGGGTCAAAGGACAAAGCTGATGTGACGGTGACTCAATCACAAACAAGTCACCATTACACTGCAGACTTAAGGTCTGTTCTCCTAATTCCCGATGTCGATCCAACCAAACTATATGCCACACCCTTTGGCCAAGAGCTCACTCTCCATTTCTTAATCAATATCGGTTATGACGAGGCTACAGGAGTAATCACCAAGCATTCTCACGTAGAGCTTAAGAGTATTCCTCAACCCCGGAGAACTCTCTACATGATCATCACCAAGTCTTTCTCGTCGCAAGTGGCTATGAGCACCCTAAGCTCATGGAACGCAAATATTCGGGCATTGGTCAACATGAAACACATCGCTATCGAAGCTCTGATTTGGGATGACATAATGTCATTTCTCAACAAACTTGGCTCAAAGATTCCCTACATCGGATATACAAAATTGTTGATCCAGAGAGCACTTGGACTTCATCCTGACATTCCCAAGAGGCTCAATGACCCCAACAATCACGCACATGTTGAAAACCCATTCTATCTGTTAGAATCAAGGAAAGCGTCTACAAAGAAACAAGGTGTTGTGCTACCGATTTCCTTCTAATCAAGATGTCGAAAGCTCAAACGCACAAAAGGTATCTGGAAGCACCGACAAGGCAAAGTTGGTCATCTCGACAAAAATCTTCGGAACACCTGTAAGGAGAACCAAAAGAGGAAGTGCAGGAAGTACGGCAAATCGTGAGTCAAAGGAAGTACCCCAAGAGGAACCCTCCTTCAAAGAGGATTGTTCCATCTAAGGAAGCTGCTCCCATCCCAATTCCCAAACCGGAACCGCAAAGAAAGCTTGTGGACCGAAAGCTCGACGTGCATCCATACGGATGAAGAGATTACCTTCTCACGACCGCAACCGTATCCCTCCTCCTCCAGCCTAAATCTACAAGTCCAATAGCCTAACATGGAAAAGGAAAGACTCCAGTACTTGAGTCTCATGATGAAAGCTCTGAAGAAGAAGAAGAGCAACTGGATCAATCCTACAGGAAGAAGTTTAAATTAGTTAGACAAATTCAAAAAGTCAAGAATTTGCAAAAGATCAAATGGGTGGCCCGAGGATCGAGTGGTCTTTGCATCCACTCTTCACCGTGTCCCGATGCGGTTAATCAACCCGATAAGGGATCTGGTGCCACCACTCTTGTGCAACAAAAACGCTTGTGAAGGAGTCTACTGATCTTAACATTGAGGAACCAGAAAAGAATATGACCGAGAAAGAGAAAACTGATGAAGAAGCTAAGGAACAGACGGTAGAAAAGGCTAAAACTGGACATGATGACGAAGAAGATTATGATGACTTTCTTCTCAGCAGTCCAACTTGTTCCAAGGAGGATACTTCACGCACCTCCAAAGGACCCCGAATCTCCTCATGTACCCTCCTCATCAGATTCTTCATCTCACTCATCACCACCACCATCAAAAAGATCAACAAAATCATCATCCAAATCGGTGAAGAAACCACCTCGATCTTGGATTTCTCAAGCTCATAAACGAATTCACAAAGCTCGCCAAACAAGTCGAAAAGAAAAACGTGCTCTACAAAAGCTAAATTTCTTTGTCGATCACATACATATGTATGACGAGCATGACAAGATGGAGAAAGAAAGGGAATTTGTTAGAAGTTCATGAAGAGTCATCGTAAAGAGGAACTGAGCGAAATGATCGAAGGTTACACTAACAAGTACCTTCGTGATATCATTCCTAAAGTCCTAAAGGAACTGGAAAAGACAAAGAAGAGATCATACTCACAAGTTTCTTCTCGACACCGTCCCGGTGTGACTAGAGAAATATTTTCCGGACAACTCACCCCTAACATCGTAGCATTGGTTAAAAATACAATGGCCAAAGAAGCCGATCTCTCCGAATGAGTTAATCGCTAAACTTGTGATACAAATGTCAAAGCGATCCGAACGCGCTTACTTCGATGAAGCTAAATTTTTTCGAAAATCTACTTGATTTTCAACTCAGATCATCATGCAAGGAGTCACCCGATCAACCCAAACGACCAAGAGATGGCGATGATAAGGATAAGGATTACGCACCTAAACGCCGTCGGCGATGCGGTAAATCTACCTCTATGCCACCTCCTCCATCACGAACTTCTTCTCAACAAAGTCTCTCCACCTCGGTCTTCTCTTTGATAAACCTCGGGGGCTCGATTCCGAGTTACCACCCACGACTCATAAAACAGGTGACTACTTTGAGTATACGGGTGGTGGCGATGAAGAGGTCCTTGAGCCCCGACAACAACCCACCTCACCCAAACAAGTGCGAAACCAAGGTATCATCATCAAGGCCTTCCAAAGAAGAAGAAGACGACTTCGGCACCGAGTTGTCTCATGGCTAGATGACGATAAAACCTAAGAGTTTGAATGGTTCTCCACACTTGTCAATCAAACTCCCTACCCTGATGAAGGTCAAGAATTGGTAGACGGTTCTACATTGGAGCACGAAAAACTTTTGCAAGAAAAGTTCCATGTGAAGAAAATGACGAAATCTGAATTGAAGCGAATCAAGAATGAAGCATTCCAACTTCTTAAAGACAGCTCTGAAAGCGCCGACGAGGTCGAATATCATCTTGAGAACATCGCTCGAGCTATGTCTAACGACATGGATTGGCTCAATCCGGAAGCAAACATTGACTTCACACAAAGGGACAACCCTCCATACTACACCGATTGGACCAAACCCCTACCGACCATTGGCCAAACAGACGAACCACGGATTCCCTTCCGATACTTCTTTAACAGAGACTTGGATTTTCTCTTACACGGTAGCGATGGTTCGCGAAAATACGCTACATCATTGACTCTTCCATTCCAGCTATTTACTCAAACAGCATAGCTATCGAGGAACGTGCAAATCACTTGTTTTCTGACAACGTGCAAGCATACGACCAAGATGCATTGTATGGGATTCATCATTGGCACGAACGCCAAGAATCTACTACTGAAGCTGCCCGTTCGTAAGTCTCAACATGCAATGTAAAGTTCTAAGGACATCGTGGCCATCAAACACATTGATCTCAAGTCTAAGTGGGACTATTCATTCTTAAAGAATATCATAGTCAAAGCGACAAGATGAACAGGACTATGGATTCTCGAGGCTTTGAGAACTTGTCCTCAGCGACATCGAAGACATGTACCTTGCCAAGGTATGCAGTGGTCGTATGAGACAATTCTCGACTGAAGTTCAACGTGAATTTATCAAGTCAGCTCTCATCTTCATTAGACGCATTGTGATCAAAGAACGTGTTGAAGATATCCGGATGGTATTGAATCTTATCGACGCGTGTCAACCTCACTCCTCCAATGCTTACTCTTCCCGATCTCAATCAGCCACCTCAATATACGCTCATCAGCAAACCTTTCGGAGTTGTTTACCGCAGTGAACTTCAAAGCAACTGCTTAATGGCGTGTAGTGATCTTCAGAAATTCGGGGATCATACTTTGAAGTTGGTTAGGGGCGGATTAGCATACAAAGGTTGAAGGATATACGCTGAAAGTTGGGTCTCAGCTACCGGAATTCTCGGAAAGGAGGGATGTGAGAAGGATCATCACCATGATTGATGAACGGTTGTTCGAAGGGATCGTTCCCGACGCATTGGAGAGCTATGTTGGTGGTCGACCCAGGAGAAACATCACCGGCTTTCAACGTCCTGCGTGCACTCCTGGGAACATCACTACACTTCCCGGTACCCCTTGAATTGTTTCCTTCATAATTTTGGATGTATGATTATATATGTAAATGGCTTGTGCACACATTACAGTGTACAACCCGTACTTGTAAATAAAGGACCCTGTGGTACGCTTTAGTTCCACAATCCTTATAATAGGAGCGAAAGCTTCTTACTTTTGAGTAAAACCTATCAAACCTTTCACTTTTCAAGGTTTTGCTCAAAAGAACAAGTACCTTCCCTTAAGACTTTCAAAACCTCAACCGTTTATATCACTCGTTGAGGGGGAGTACTTGATTCAAAACTTTGTCTTTTGGGTAAACTTTTGGAGTAAAACCTAAACCGAACCAAGGTCGTATTTTAGGGTTTTAAACTCTATCTTACACCAAGATAAGTTGTTTACTTCATTAATTTAATTATGTCTTCAATTATTTGTGTGTATGCTTGCATGTTCTCCATGTCCGGCTAATTTACTTGTGTGTTTGCTTAGGGAATATGAAACTTAATTATTGAATATTGATTGGTTGTTTCTTATCTTAGTTGATTAATGATCTAGTAATGCGATAGGTCATTCGTTGTGTACTTAATGCTTGATTAATCTTTGTGAACCTTAGGTTATAGCACTATGAGTTGTTGTAAGCTAAACTATACAAAGAGGCCTTAGAGTTAGAGTTTATCATCCCTAGTGGGTTTTGTAGACGAGACCCTTTGGTAACTTCAAAGAGTAGGGAGAAACGCATACCCTACAACTTTAGACACACAACGCAACTAGGAATAAGGACGTGACAATTCAACCACCAATAGGAGATAATTAAGGAGTAGTAAAACCTAAGTAAACACATCTTTAAACTATCATACGAGCACACAATAATTAGACATAGACTACCACCACCTTAGTTTAGATAATTAGATAATAGTAGAGTAATCGGTAGAAATACCAACCCCCCAAATCCAAACCCCGAGATTCGTACTTTTCCTTTTCTAAAAAACATAAAAAGATAAAAAATAATCTTCCTCAACCCCAACCTTAGCGTAGTAACTTCTCACTAGCATTCTTATTCCCCTAGAGAACAATATCAATTCCCGTGGCTTACCCTAATACTACACTACAACGATTAGGTTCACTGCCTAGGGTGTTGAAAAACTTGCTCGACGAAAAGGAAGTTCCTTTGACCCCGAACGCGCTGTGTAAGCGTATCATTGTCACACAATCATAAACATCAAACCACATCACAAGCAATTATAAAAGTAAAGAGATAAAGAAAGAAAAGTGCAAACCGAACACGAGGATTTATAGTGGTTCGGTCACGGATCTCCTCTCCCCCCTACTCCACTCCCCGAGTACCCAACTCGAGAGTTACTTCACTAAATCAACAAGCTCTCTTCTCGGGGGAGAAAACCTTACAATCGTCGCTTACACTTTTTTCCGGTACAAAGCTAAATACCGGGTTCTAGTTCGAGGTAGAACCAACCTAACGTCGCCTATACAATATTTCCGATTACAACCGCTCCCGTTATGTTTTATGGCCCATCATAACAAACCTTGTGTTTTATGGTTCAAACACATAACCCATCTAATCTAGTTTGGTGAAAGTGTTGTGATGATGCAATAATGTTTACAATGATGATCCATGACATAAATGTCTAATGGATATGAATGACTAATTTAAATGATTTTCTTAAATAAGAAGTCTTCAATCAATGAGGATATCAAGAGATCTTGAATCTTCATATGTTGATATGCTTTGGTGAATGAGGATGGCTAGATCTCTAAACTTTCCTTGGTTGATCAAAATGTAAAATATGCTTACAACAAAGATGAATGTTAGAAGCATTATGATCATGTGATGGTGAGGGTGATTGATGTATGCTACTACATGTTTATCTATAGATCTAAGTGATGAAAGAATGTTAGAGAGAATGTATGTTGGAAGGGATGAAGATATGAGAAAACCATGGGATGGTATTTATAACCAAAAGTGGTAATCAAAAATATAATAATTTATTAGATTTGATATCTTAGAATATCTTCCAAAGTCTTTCCAAAATCTTTTAAAGATTTAGATGACACTATGCATGAGCTAATAAAAGAGTGTTTTCCTTTTTATGAAAAATACATTTAAACAAATGTATATACTTATTAAAAAGGTAAGTTACTTGTAAATAAAATGTAAGTAACCTTTTGTAAAATAAAATATCTAGTTGAGTGCTTGTCAAAATAAAATATATTTTGTCAAGTGTAAGTAAACTTTAGTACTTGTATGAATATTATAGTTAGTTTACTTGTACAAATAAAAGTATATATTGGTTAGATATTTTACAAAAGATGTATTTGTATAAAATACTTGTGAATGCAAAATGTAAAATGATGTTCGAAATAAAATGGTTAACCTATTAAAATACTTAGTGACTCTAAACGTATTTTAAACATTCTAAATGATTTGTTAATGGGTTTGATCATAATGCCACATAACAAACATGTACGAACCTGTGTTGTAACATACGAGGACTTGAGACATCGAGAGGTGTTGAATGTATGTTGAGACAAATGTAATTACAAGTAACTTGTACATTTTACGTTATGTATTACAAGTTACATGTTTGTCATCAATCAAAACAAACGAGACTGTATAGATTAAATATCGTAATATTTGCACTAACAATCTCCCCCTTTTTGATGATGACAAAGATATGCAAACGTAATAGAAAGTAAAATGTACAAAGTTACTTGTATCCTTACTACCTTTACATTACCTTCTCCGTTTACACTCTTCTCCCCCTTTTGTCGAAACAAAAGGGTGTCCTTGAGTTTAACTTAATTTCTCCCCAAAAAGGCGAGCTTGCATCATTCCTAGTGAAGTTAAATCGTCTACTTCAATCCGTCCCTTGTTTGGTAGCGGGTCCATGGATCAAATAAAGAGGCTTAACCTACATCAAGGTTAGTTTTATGCAACAAAATTTATGAGAAATATATGAAAAAGAAAAAGGCATAGCAATGTTAACCTATTTTCTCCACTTTTTATCGAAGCAAAAATGCTTGTTGAAAAGTGAGAATGATGCTAAATGCGTGCATGCTCCCCCTTGACGGTTGCTCCCCCTTGTTTGAGGCGTCAGGGTATGATTAAAAACCTAAAAAACAAATATTAGTGCAAAACTATATTCGTCATTGGACGAGTAAGTGATATACAACAAAGTGTGTATAAGATGCATTCAGTAAATTCTTGACGGAAGCTCTCCTTGCTCTAGGTCGTCAAGATGAACCTTCAAAATAAATATTAGTATAATAGAAGCTTTGTCTTTAGACAAATATGTCATATAAAAACAAGTGTATAGACGATGGAATATGAGTGCTTAAAGGATATTCCTCTTTGTTCGAGGGTGTCAAGAAGCACCTAAAATAAGAAAAATAATTGATGCAAACTTCATCCTTAGATGAGTAAGTTATATACAATCGGGTGTATATGATGATGAACCTACAATGAAAAACATTAGTGCAATATATTTCATCTTTTTCACAAAGAAAAATAAGATGTATATATGTCATAAATGATATAATCAAAGATCTCATGAAGTGTAGTCTCCTAATTACAATCATAAGAAAAGTGAGAATATAATATGATAAAAGCCTACAAAATAGTTCCTAGAAAGAAGATATGAAGTGAAGTTGGAATATAAAGAGTTAAAGCTAGTGGTACTAGTGTTGGTGTCAGTTTACTAGTAGGATTCATGTGGTGATAAATCGGTAGATTACTCATGATTTATAATGATAAGATTTCGCTAATCCATGGTGGTGATGATTAGTGAAAGATGTGATGGAAGGTGGTGGTGATTAGGTAGGAAGCTATTAAGGAGTTAGAAACTCGTATGTATAGCAAATATAAAAATATGGACTCATGCAATCCTTTCGTAATGTCAAGTGACCAAGACGAAGAGGAAATAAAATATGAATAGACATGAAGATAACTTCGTTCATTGATTGACGAAAAAATGATCTATTCTAGGTGACAATGGGAGAGATAGTATTAACATGGTTTTTGTCACACCCCTAAATTACCTGTTTTGCAGCGGAATGGAATTCCTGGGGGTTGACTGTCATAGCATCAAAGTTACAGTTATATCGAACGACCTAAAGTGTCGTTTTGAAAATATCGTTTGATTCTGTAATATAATCAGAGTTTACAAAACATAAGTCCCAATAGATTTCTAAGGTACCAAAATAAGTTTGTTACAATCAAACGATAGTTAAGTGCATAAAATATAGGTGAGACGCGTTGACACCGCGACTCTATGATAAATCCACATGCATGCCATGAAGTGAATGCCTTAGATACCTGAGATAAAACATGCTAAAAGTGTCAACACAATGGTTGAGTGAGTTCATAGAGTTTGGTTAACAAGTAAAGCTTTTAAAGAGCGTTCATGCAACAAAGGCAAAGTTTTTGGTCATTTAGAATAGTCCACAAAGCAAAGGCATTGTAAATCCACTCAGCTCCAAGTTCCGCCCATACAAAACTTGCAACCTGTGTGTTCACAACCCATTGCACAAAATATAGTATGTCTAGTTTATGTTCATGCACACGTTGTCAAATGAGGTCACAAAGCAAAGGCATTGTAAATCCACTCCGTTCCAAGTTCCGCCTATACAAAACTTACAACCTGTGTGTTCACAACCCATTGCACAAAATATAGTGTGTCTAATAGTCGAGTATAAGTTACCATAATAATTCACAATATTGCACCACGTATATAATAATTGGGGATGCTCAGAACATGGGAGACTTTGCCTTTGCTCCAACAAGGGAGAATCCTTTGTCACTCGACCACCTAGGCGAGAATTATTGAGAACACTCCACCAATAAGGCGAGACTTTAGAACGCTCCACCGATAAGGCGAGACTTTGCACACTCCACCAATAAGGCGAGAATTATTGAGAACGCTCCGTAACATAGTGAGACGCTCTGCTCCGGACCGAGGAGGCTTTATAGTGATGCTCCGAACATGGGAGACGTTATAGTGATGCTCCGAACAAGGGAGACTTTAAGTCAAGGTCATAACACGTCCGGTTTAATAAGTTCAAACAAGTCATAAGTTTGTATTTATGTTCAATGGTTCCGTTCAAAAGTTCGTAATTAAGTTCAAAGATTTAAGTCGATTTCACAAGTTCAGAACAGTCAAAGAGCTCGAATAATATCAAAAGGTTCAAGATAGTCGAAGCGTTCAAAATCACGTCAAACAAGTTTAAAATATATCAAAAGGGTCCTTGTACAAGTTAAAAGAGTTTAACTATATGTCAAAAAGTTCATATCATGTCCAAAGTGTTCACTTATATGTTAAAGGGTTCGAATCAATTTAAAAGAGCTCAAATATACATGTCGAAGGGTTCAAAATCAAGGAAAGTGTTTCAACTAATAGCGTTCATAACATAGTGATCAATTTAGTTCGGGCATAATCTACTTACGCACACATAGAGTGAAACAAAAGATATTTAAGTTCATATAAATGTAAAGTAAAAGCAAGTAGTTGAGCATGTATCTCCCACAAAGAGTTTATAAAACAATTAAATGAGTAAAAGTGGGGCTACGAACTCACCTGGTGCAATGTTTATGATGACAAAAGTAGATACACTAAAATGAGGTGTGATCTCTATCCGCAACCTAATATGAATGATGTGCTCTAATATAAGTCATGAAACAATGTCGCGCATGCAAACTCATATGATATCCATATCACTTGTATATTTGAAAATAATATTTGTCGTCGAAATATACGTTTATGACATCTCGTCATATTATAAAATACTTTACAAGTATTTACGTTGAAACAACCTCCTACGATAGTCGTTTATTGATTTATCAAGAATTTATAGCTTTTCGTCGCAAAATAATATACATTGATAATTTGTGAAAGTGACTAAATGGCCTTGAAAAGCTAGCCGTAAAATGGTGCACATCGAGTGTTAGGAAACAAACTCAACGGTTTTGGGAAGCTTGTATCATCATCTCAAAGTTTTAGCATTTAAGTTTTCATCCTAGAGGTCTCGATCACGGAGAGAAATATAGATAAAGTATGGTACTTGTGTCCAAAATATCGTTCAAGGGTGGTTTTCGGCAAAGTTTAAGTAACCGTATTTTATTCATTACAACTCCGCTTGACGAATGGTTGGACATTTTGGAAAATATGCTAGACGAACTTACTTTTACTAGAAGACATCACTTTATAAAAAGTACTACATCAATGTTAAAAACGACCCTTAACATGGGCACTTGTTGCCGTAAGGTTTGTCTAATAGAAATATATTAGTTTAGCTTATTTAATATAGTTACGGCAACTTTATGTAAACGCGTGTAATTTAATCGTTACAAATCCGTTTTCTACGTTTTATATGTCCTTAACTTCGTATCAAAGTATACTAATATATTTTTGATAAGTCGACACAATTTATAACGCCTAAGCCTCATTTTTGACTCGTAAAAGTGGACGTAACATGCTGAATTTTCAGAATTTTATAGTTTTCGTCGTCTAACTTGTAAATAGCATAACTTTTTCGTTATAGCTTCGTTTTAACCCATTCAAGCGACCACGCGTTTTAGTTTTAAAGTGTATTTTCCAAATGTCTAGCCCAAAAATATTTATAAACTGTCGAAAATTCCAGAATTAACAAATATGATCAGACCCTTAATTAGAGTTGTCGAAATATAGAGTTTTTCTCATGTAAAACATATTCTAACCAATTCAAACCAACTCCGAAGCTATTCTAATCCTACAATACACCTTCTTAGGGTGTCATGGGTTCCTAGACATCACCAAAAGTGATATGTTTCAAGGAGTAATTATAGGATAACTTATATAAACTTATAGTGCTTAAAAACAATTTAAGTGGTATAAACATCCATATAAATTGCATGTTTTACTCAAACATGATAAAATGAACATAGCATGAATATGAAAGATGATGATGAGTATGAAATGCTTACTAGTAACTTGATGAGGTTAAATGAACAAAAGATTAATCCTAAACACCCTAGGTTTTTATTTCAAAACCTTACTTAAGAGTGTGCCTAGATTGTTTTGAACTTGACTAGCAAAAATTTTATGGTTTCCTCTTGGAGCTTCAATGGTGCCGGTTCTATGGGAGAAAAGAGGAGAGAAAAAAACAATGTTTTCTTTTTACACTTTGTGAATATTGGATATTATGTGATGTTTTGAGTATAAAATGATATAAGTTACTAGATATTTAGTAGAATTTGAATGTGACTCACCCTTGTTGTCGACAAGGGTGTTTATTAGAAGCTAGGATACCCTTTTTTTTAATCATTTATAAGTAGTGTAAATGTATAATTACTTAGGGATAAATGGTAATTTGTGTAAATATTTAAGCATTTAGGGTAGCGTTAACTAAAATAAATTTTAACGGGTCAAAATAAAATATATTGATATCATAAAAATTATAAAAATACATTTCTTACAAAAACTGAGTGAAGTAATAATTATCGTGTAGTTTTTAAGAAAACCGTCGTAATTATATAAATATAACAATTTATATACAAAATAAATTTAAAACACCGGGTAAACTAATAATATTATTTTTATAATCTTAATATGCGTATAAAAAAAATATATCGAGATAATTTTTGGAGGTATCGGATCAAATGTTCAAAATAATTAATTACGCGATAACGTTTATTTAATAAGAAATTATGCATTTTAATGAAAAATGCAAATTCATGCATGAACCGATATGAAATTATGCTAATGATGTGTAGACTAAACCTAGTCTATATGGAATGTCCTTGATGATTGTTCATGAATTCGCAGCTAAACCATTAAGGTTACGCGAATTTGATACTCGTAAACCTAGTTTACGATAAACGATGAAATAGTAAATGTGAGAAATGACCGAAAATTGAGAATTGTGACAGTTTTGACCGACATGGATGATTATGACATTGAAAAAAGAAGTGAAGACAATATGTAAAACAACTAATAATAATGAGTACCTATATGAGGATGAGAATGACATCATATGAGTGAGAGTTGGATAGACCAACGTGTTGAAAAGGTGTTGGGAATGGCGGTTTTGATTAATATATCATTTGCACTGACAATGACATGTATGACATGTGTCAAGCGAGAAAAAGGATAAGACCCTATGATGGTGTTCTAGATAGTGAAGTTGTAAGGTGCTAGTTTAAGGAAAATCCTATATGTGGAGATGAAGACGTTTTGTAAAAACACAAGATGCGTTTTTCACTTGATGAGGTATTGGTGCAACCTTGTGATAAAAAGTTAAAAAGGTTGAACTAGTTGTGGTTTCGTGAACCGGTTTTAGCTAAGTGGTGTTTACCTATGTGTTGGTATTTTAGAGTCTAAGAGACATAAATTTTGACAAAAGACAATTATGTGAATGGATTTCTCTCCTCCTTAATTGGTGGACATCCAACATAATGTGTAATGTATCAAATAAGGAATGACAACAAAGTGTTTAGGAGGTTATTCGGTTTAACGAAAGAGGTGAGCTTAGTGATGTTTTTCAGGATGATGGTTAGCATACAATGAACTTCATCCTTAAAGTCACGTACCTCTTCTCGATTAATACGAGATGATCGTATGATGAGGCATGTGGTTTCCTAATAGGAAGTGAAGAGGATTAGAGTATTGTTATAACTAAATAATGATGGAGGTGATTTTTGTAAAGCGGAAGTAAAAATGAGATTTGGAAAGAGGTCGGTTGAAAGACAAAAATGCAAAGCCAACCCTCTAAAACTTAATTCTATATGCTTTTAAACTATATGCAAGTGAAGGGGTCCCATAAAGCATAGTACTAATCTACGTAGCAATAAAAGGGATTATGCAAAATGAGCATATAAAAGTTAGAACCAAGTGAGATAACAAATAATTTGTTATCAACCTACAAAACAAATTTGTTAGTGACAAAGGATGTTAACATGATAGAAATCAAATGATAACATATTATATAAGCAAAAACAACACATTGCACTTAGTAGACAAGAAATCACCACACAAGATAGCATCAAAACAATCATATTATGCAAGAATACGACTTTATTCAAGACATTTCATTATGAGATTGTTTTGTCGTTAGACTTAGACACTTAAGCATACTTGGATATACAATAATTTATGTGATTAATTTGTAAGATAAAAAGGCTTCTAAAAGTTTGTCATACCAAAAGCACTTTGACAGATTATATGCGCACACGTAGCAAACAAATAGTATGACATGAAGCAAAAGAAACAAGATGAAAGATTCATGCAAGCCATGTTTAAGACACAACAATTTGGAGCATGTATCATTTGGATCGTACTACACATAGATATAATGAATGCCAACTAATAGCTTTCAAACACAAATATATCATATCAAAATTATCACGTATCAAAATGGCATATTATTATTAATCATGCTTAAGATAATTCAAAAGTAAGTATCATGCAAATAAAGTTTAGGTTTAAACGTATATAGCATGAAACAAGAATACAAACATTATAAAGATAAAACCATACTAAGGTTTACACATTTGACTAGTTATCAAACACTAAGATAATGTCAAATCAACTTATCGTATCAAACAAGAACATGTAATCAACACATATAAGTGCAATGCAAGTGTTTTTACTAGGGTTTACATATTTGACTAGTTATCAAACACTAAGATAATGTCAAATCAACTTATCGTATCAAACAAGAACATGTAATCAACACATGTAAGTGCAATGCAAGTGGTTTTAAAAGAAAAGTCATATATACTACTTGTTTGATTAGTATTCCTAAGGCGAGGCAAACTATCAATGTTTTAACATTTACTTTAGGCAAGTATAGGAAAACAGATTTTTCAAGTTGGAGAATGAATATGAGATTATTACTAGCGGTGCTCAATTAAGGCTAAACAAGACCATTTTTACGGGTGATTCCACATACCCAACTTCTCTCCAGGAAGCAATTCAACCGTTAGGTCAAATTGAGTTTCTAGTGCAATAGGTTCTCCAGTAGTCATTCTCATGTTAGAAAGATGGGAACTCCTACTTTTGCCTATTAAAGTGCATAAAAGATGATAGTTTACCAATACTTGACTTAATGTGACGCAACTAATATGCAATATAACTAAGGTGATGAAGATGTCATGTTATACACATGAATTTTAACAATGGTGTGTTGATAAACAATATGTTTTAATCTTGTGTTTAGAATATAAGGTTGTTCAAATTACATAGCTAATTGTATGATCTAATGGATGACATCTTTTACGTTGAAGTGTATACTTTAAAAGTGATTTGATTATCTAAGACTAGGGAATGGAATATGTTAAATTAAGAATGTTCTCAAGAAAGCTCTTTCGAACTTTATTTGACAAGAATCTAAATAAGGTTACTAACTTCAATAGATCATGTGTATGTTCTAGAGATGTGTAGTTTTAACCTTGGATGTGCACAAGGTTTGAGCAAGGTTAGGTTATGATGTACGCTTGAAAGGAAATGGATACAAATAGTATCTTTCAACAAATGAGATTATCGCATGGGATAAAGTTATCATGCTTATGAAAATAAGTATGACAAGATGAATTGGATACGCTAGTTCATAGAACTTGTAGATGTTCGTTTCAAGATCATTTAGCCAATAAGGTGTAATGAAATCTCTTGTTGTCGCAAGGAGAGAATAATGCATAGGATATACAATATCCTTTTAACAAGATAAATACTTAACGCATGATTTCATAGGCATAATGTTTTTCAAAACATCATGTTTTCCTAAATGAAGATATGAAGCCAAAGTGTTTGAATCGGATAGTCCCATCTAAATAAACTTGGTCTCAAGATTATATTCACTAGATGATGACAAGAGGAATTCACTCTAGTTTCTTATGTATACTCCTCAAGAGTCATTGTTGCTTGGGGTGTATGATGTTGGCTTTGAGATTGCATTTTAACATATGTTGTTAAAATGTTGATTTGAGTTTAACAAAATTTATACAGAAGTTTAACGACAAAGTATTACTAATACTTTGATAATTTGTGAAGGTAGTACTACTTATACCTAGTGGAAATTGACAACAATTACCAAGAGCACAATGCTTATTTGATAGTTGAGGTTCTAGCCGTAATGAATTATCTAAGTCCTTATATGTGGGAAAGGATGGTTGAGTTTGTTCAAACATGCATTTGATTCAGTACAAGTGTTGGACACAAGGGCTTTTTGAGCAATACACTCAACGAATTCAAATGATGGTAAGGATGGTGGATTGGTTGATCTAGGTGGTAGGTCTTCTAGTGTGTCTAAATAAGGATGTGGTGATGTAGAGGTTTGTTGTGCTATGGGAGTACTTAGGTTGATTATTTGTCCATAGATGTTGAACACAAAAAGTACGGATACTAATTCTTATGGTTCATTGGTTGCTACAACTAGTGGGTGAAGTACTTGAATTTTTTGGTCATGTCTATGAAGCTCAGGGGCTGAGGTATAGGTTTACCTTGAAAGGGCACGTTTGGTTTAAAGGATGCTCTTGGAAGTTCATGAGCAACACGCTTAATGGTGCCAAAAGATAGAAGAGGGATAGTAGGTGTCAAAGAGGGATAAGTGGCACAGTGGGTTGTTTGTTTTGGATAAGTGTTTGATTCATTTTAGGATTAGTTTTTCAACATGTGCTGTTAAAATACCTTGGTGTTAATTTTTCGGATATGACTTTTAATGACTACAATCGTAAGTCACATGTACTTGAATATTTCAGATGAAATACTTAAGTTGTCAATCCTAATTTGTTGAGATTATAAAGCTTAGATTGAACTCAAGGATAACAAGACTTGATAATATGTCTTTAACATACGTGTGAGTTATGACTCGATGTAAATACTTATCGTCTTGAAGGATGACACATTATTTTCATGTTAACCAAGTGAGGCAATACATGTGGATACAAAACAATATCTATAGTTATATGTTAGACTTGTGTATGATATCTTTGCAAATAATGAGTCCATATTTGTTAGTCTCGGTAAGTCATCTAAGTCATCCACAAACGGGTGAGGAGATGTTGGTGGTGTTGCACAAAGTACAAGTTTTGGAGACTTTGGTTGTGAAGGTGTTTTAGATGGTTGTGAAGTAGTCATAATGATGGGTGATTTTGGTGGTGGAGTTGGAGTTCTTAAGTTTAGAAAGTTCACATCTTGAATGGGTGATGAGATGTCGAGAGGTAACGAGTCCGAGGATGAAGAGTTCAAGTTTAATGAAGCAACAAGATCGAATGCTAATCCTAGTGGTTTATTTGAGGTTGAGGATTTAGTCATTTTGACTTTGCTTTAAGAAATGCTAAGCTTAAGGAAAAGTAACAGTGTAGGTGTGAAAATGACCATCCTGAATGTGTCGATTTATGGAGCTAAGGATTCACGGAGAGATGTGTTTTATTTGATGTTAATCAATACAAAGATGGTAGTCTCTAATGAGATGTAAGTGTCTAAGATCATGTAAAACATCCTAAGTTAATCCATTGAGGATGTGTTGAGTGAGATATGAAAGATATGCATTAACAAGTATCCTAGAAACGAGATTTGGTAAATTAGATTGCGGGATTTAGTAAAATTCAACAACTTACCTGTTGGATCCATGGCACCATTTCTTTACACAGGTGGAACCCTTAAATTGGTGCGCTTTGTACAGGTATAGCGGTACCAAAATGCATAACATACGGTACCAACATTTTGGTGCCGTCGATCCGTGGACACCGAGAAAAGTTCACAGACCCATTTTTTAGGTGTCGAGGAGTTTTTCGAAACCTGAAATTTTGCTTAAAACATGTGACATTAATTACTTCTATTTAGGAAAAGTCGATAACACATATAAAAACATAGTGGAGCATAGACTTTGACCAAGGGCAAACGATTTTCACGTAAAAGTGAAAATGGGTAAAATTTGATAACACACTTGTGCTATCCACCTGCATAAACCGGTTAGCATACAACATTGTTTTAAGTCATATTATCATCCTACAAAGTAAAAACAAATAAATTACATCATACAACATTGTTTTTGTCCTTGTACCAAACACTCTTGTAGAAAACTAGAAGGGGGTTGAATAGTTTACCAATTAAAAACTTTGTTTTGAAACTTATTGTAAAGATCAATTAATATTGATCTTAGATATGTTAATGAAATATGCAAGCAATATGTAAGGAGTAAATAAGGAAAGAAATGATCAAACCATAACAAGTTGTTTATAGTGGTTCGGTCTACAAGGACTCTTTTTCCTTGCCTTACTCCACTCCTCGAGTCTCACACTCGAGAGTTTAACTTCACTAGTCAACAAGCTCCTTTCACCGGCGGAGAAAACCTTTACACTTCGCTTACACTATTTCCGACACTAAGCTAGATGTCGAGTTCTTTCCAAGGGTACAACCACTCCCACACACAACGTATTTTGAGGACTAAAATACTAACCACTCACACTCACAAGATTATGATGGTTTAATACAACAATGAAGTATGAATCAACACAAGATCATACAACACTAAACAAACAAGACTTCCAACTTCTCGTTTGAAGCTTGAATGTGACTTGATCTTCTTTGCTACAAAAGAGATCACTAATATGATATGAAACTGAGTTAGAAAGGTTAGAGAGAAGATATGTATGAGAGTATGTTAGAAAGGGATGAAAAACTACTTGGCTTGGCATTGCTATTTATAGCCAAAATGGACAGGAGCGTCCACGGACCGCGGAACCCTTAAAAGGGTTCCGCCCGTGTACCAATTTGGTACCGCCGGTCTGACAGTCAAGATATCAAATCTTTGCTAAAGTCAACTCTATCTAAGTGAGATTGTGCAAGATATGAAGAGTACAAATCCATACAAAATATCTAATGAAATCTTCTAATGATTTCCATGATGCATCACATGATGTCATATGTTGTATTTCTATTTTTAGAAATATGCAAGTACTTAAGTAGTGTTTGGTTTTAAGAACCTAACACATTCTAAAAACTACTATCATACATAATGATTAGAGTTATATCAAGATGTTACTAATCATAAATGTAAATGCTTGAATGATGAATATATTGTTTGAAAAAGCTTGTTTTAATATCTATTAAACTTGACAAGCTTTAAGCTTTTATACAAATTAAATTTACTTTTGTCGTTAACAAAACTTAGGTAAAGATCAAAAATATAAATAACGTTTAATGACGATATTTGTATTAACAATCTCCCCTTTTGTTGAGGACAAAATATAAATTTTATTTTTATAAAAGATACAAAGTTTGTGCAAGAGTTATAAAAATATTAGTTTTAGAACTTGAAAAGAGAATGATAATGCAAGTGTATGATGTTTGACTATTTATGAAAGTCAAAGTGTTCACTAGTTGATGTATGATGTTGACTTTTTTTTAGAAAGTCAAAGTATGCAGTTGACTTTTTAAGAAAAGTCAAAATGTAATCAAGTTCTATATTTTCTCCCCCTTTTTGTCTCAACAAAAAGTAGAGGCGATGCGGAATGTAATGAGCCCGAGCCATTATCTCCCCCTTGATCAAAGCTCCCCCTAAATTGGGTGCATAATGGGAAGATACATGGATTGTGAAAGTAAAGCTACAAAAAAAATGTTAGTAATAATGATCATTCACAAGCATTTCCAAACACTATGTAAAAGCACCAATACTATAATAAAAACACCATTCATTAGTTAAAATGTTCATGAATAAAGATCATGAAATGGGAACACAATGATGTGTTTTAGTACAAGAAGAAAAGAAAAGAAAATAATCCTAAGAAGAGAAAACTAGAAATGCTAAACTATGACCATCCTAATTTGATGGTGGATGAGAAAGAGCGTTGAGGCGCTCAAGGATATGATTGAGGATGAACCTCATTTCTTCTTGAAAGTCAAGGACCATAACCCGAGTCCTATCAACGGTTTGGGCCGTTTGCTCACAAGTTGAGCAACCATGCCTAGGGGTAGTATGTTTGGGGAGGTTGTGGTGGTGGAATGGTAGATGTGATGGTGTTGGTGGAAATGTTTGGGGTGGTCATGATGGAAGCAAGCAAAGCACTTTGCATTTGCATTGTCTCACTCAAGTGAGAGTCCACCATGCCTTTGAATTGGTGGAGGTTGTGGAGTTCCGTTTGAATCTCTCTCTAGTGGGATTGGCATCCCACATGCACTCCTCAATGTCCTCAAGATGAGGGAACATTGATGTGGGGAGTGAATGATCCCCATACAAAGGACCATGAATGTCTTTGTGAATGGGGTGGAAGAGAAGAGGTTTAGGCCCTAATGGGGCGTTTGGGTCAAAGGATGACCGAGGTGACTCATGAGCCATCCGCTCAATTGAGCAAAATGATGGCAATGGTGGTGGATGATTTGGCCTAGGAGACAAGTCATCCAAGTCCTCCAAGAAAGGATTTGGTGAAGTAGGTGGAGTGGAAAATAACTCCATAGGAATGAGAGTTGGAGACCTTGGTGAAGGTGGTGAGGGTGTTTTGGATGTTTGGATGGGTGCCGGTGGAGGTGAAGTTGGTGTTTTTGTTGGTGGTGGAGTGGTGATCACAATGTGTGATTGAGTAGGTGTGGCTAAGGTAAGGCTTGTATCATCTCGGATGGGAGATGAAATTGTGAGTGGAGAAGACTCGGATGAGGAGCTAAGGTTAACGAAGCAACAAGGCCTCACACTAATTCTAGCGGTCTTCTTGCAAGGTTTTGGAGATGATTTTGTCATTTTGACTTTGGTTTTTCTTTGCTAGATGATAGTAAGAATGAAGAAGGTGTGAGGATGATCATGGTAAAACCTCTCAATTTATAGAAGTGAAAAATTATGGAGAAATGTGTTTGATTTGATGTTAAACCATTGAAGAGATGAGGTTCCTAATGATTTGGAAGTGGGTTGAATGCTAGTCATATCACCCAAGTCAAGCCATTCAAGAGAGATGGAGTGAAGAAGAAAAGATTTGCAATAAATGTGTTCTAATGAGTGGAATTTCCTAATATTCAGATCACCCACGGATTTGAAGGTACCAAAATTTGGTTCCTTCCTTTATGCAAAAGGGCTCCTTGGGTGGATTTTTCAAATTTTTGAATTTTGGTGGGAAATGGATTTCTTATATACCTAAGTGAATTATACTAGTTCTAATAAGAGTATAAGCAAGTTAGGATTGACTTATAAGAATTGGATGGTAATTTGGAATCACGAAATAGTCGAAATTCAGAAAGTTACCGGAAGGATCCACGGCACCAAAATCATACACGCCGAACCCTAAAAATGGTGCCGTCTGGTCGCCTGCAGTGCACGGCGGTACCAATTTACATAACGGACGGTACCAAATTTATGGTGCCGTCCTGATCCGTGAAGTGCGAAAAATGGACGAGTACGTTTTTAGGTGTCGGGGACTTTTCGAAACCCTAAATTCTTCTCAAAACTTGTTATACTAAACATTTCTAGTTAGGAAAAGCAGATAACATATATATAAACATAGTGGAGCATGTATTTTGAGCAAGGCTTTTTGATTTTCACATTATAGTGAAAATGGGTAAAATTTGATAGCATACTTGCGCTATCCCCCTGCATGAAATTGTTAGCATTCACCATTGTTTCAGGTTATATTATCATCCTACATAATAAAAACAACGAAATTGTATCAAACATTAATGATAATGCATTGTTCCAAAAGTGCCCTTATTTGTCCAACTTCTTGTAAATTTTGTTCATCATCCTACCAAGGCACTTGAACATTCCCTTAGTTTGCTTGAACTTCGCTGATTCATTCTCTATTTCGGGAAGAGACGCATAATACTCATGAGGCGGAAGACGAGAGCTTGGAAGACCATCCTCGGAGCTATTTGATGATGATGATGATGGAGTTGGAGGTTTTGCTCTCTTGCCTTTTGTCTTAGCAACTCGTGCATCACTCAAAGGTACAAAGATGTGAGGGATGAGCTCATAGTGAAGGTGCATCCCTTTTGGTGTTGGTGGAATTGGTGCAAAGTTTCTATAGAGACGGGTGAGGAGCGTCCCGTATGGAAGAGCAACCGATCCTTGAGTTGGAATATCAATCATTCTCCTAGCAATGTAGTAAGCTAAATTGAATGGTTGATGGGTGGACAAGTTGTAGAGCATATGACAAAGGCAAGCGTTAATGTGATCCCTATTTCCTATGGTGCTAATGACGTTGGCTCTAAGTAGCTCCTCCCATTTCTTAAATTCGGGCTTAAGTTCATTTAGCTCCATTCCATATGGATCTCGGTTTACCTCCTTTCCCTTTCGGTAACTCGGGTTGTATCACCCTTTGGATTAAATAGGTGTTCACGGATAACATCCTTATTGGCTAAACGGGTTTGGTAGGGAAGAGTGCGGTCATTGATAGCATCAAGAGCGGTGAGTGACCATTTATCCGAGTAGAGACAAGTCCCTCGGTTGGGAATTCCTAGCACTTGAGCAAAGTTGGCTAAGGTGATGGTGTAGTCGTTTTGATTAATTCTAAACCTGAGACAAAATTCATCATCGTCTTCATCACTAAAGCCGGTCACACTAGCATAGAATTCTAACACAAACCTAGGACAAATTGGTTCATCGATGTCAAGAAGACAATCGAATTGAATGGCGGCTAGTTCTTCACGGAGATTTGTGTTTTCAAGGAAGGATGAGTGAATGGTTCTACCCTCATGGAAATACCTTGATTCTAGACCCCTAAATATTTCTACTTGTTCCTTGGTAAGTCCTTTGGTTTTGTGGTGTTTGGGAATGTAGTTAAGGGTGTCTTTGTGATCATAGAATCTTGCGGCTACCATGGTTATTCCTAAGGACAAGAGTTAATATGTTAAAAATGAGAATAAGTTTTAACGTTTTTGGTTCTAGTGTGTGCCTATATGAAAACAATTTGGAGTTGCGGTTATCTCGACTCATTTTATGCACAAAATGGTTTTAGAGGGGTGTTTGGCAAATACCATGAGATAACCCAAATGCTCCTAATTCAATGTGGCTTCATTTGAATATACCCGGGAATGCATATTAGTTATGCAATACCTTTAGTATTCAAGAGCATGCAAGTGATGAAAATTTAACGTTTCTATTTGTATTAGCAATGAAAAAATTGTTTTCCTACAAGTGAGAAGCTTTTCAAAACTTTTGACATGGGGTGTTTGGTTGTTTGAATAGGGCCTTATATTCATTATCTATCAATTAGTGGGAAGCATGATTTGTTTATGCAATATGATAATGTAGTACCTAATTTCAATGACTAGTTATGCAATTTGCCAATTGAATTCATATTTGGTATAAAAGCATACATAAAACCCCATGTAATGATTTGTGATAGTTTTGTGCATAAATAAGAATCCTAGACTCGGAATTAAGAGATGAAATGTAGTTAGGATACTTACAATGATGTTATCTTCAGTGATTAGTGAGTGGGAAGATGACAATAATGAGCTTGGTTTAAGTTTTACACGTTTTGGTAAAGTGGGTTTTGAGGAAGAGGATGATTTGTATATAGCGGTTTTGCTTCGTAGACACCACGAACGACGGCACCAAAAATTTGGTTCGTCTTTGTTGTCGCTTTGGTGCCGTGGCTACGAGCAGTACAAGACAAATTTTTTTACTTTTGACTATTCTAATGTTTTGGGCTATGTTTATCCTACATGTTTGGTTCCATTAACCCTAAACCAAGTCTAAGAAGATTAAAAGGTTCTCGTTTAAGAGGCTTAGTTAAGATGTCGGCAATGTTGTCTTCGGAGGATACTTTCTCGATTGAAATGTTTCCTTTTTGAACATTGTCGCGAAGAAAGTGATGGCGGATTTCAATATGCTTTGTACGAGCATGTTGAACGGGATTCTTCCTGAGATCGATGGCTCCTTTGTTGTCGCAAAGTATCACAATGTCGTTGAGATGAATTCGGTAATCTACGAGAGCTTGCTTCATCCAAAGAGCTTGTTGACATGCTTTTCCGGTGAGACGCATTCGGCTTCAAGAGTTGAGATGGCTAAGGTCGTTTGCTTCTTTGCAAACCATGAGGTGAGACAATGTCCAACAAAAGTGCAAATACCACTTGTACTTTTTCTATCGACATAGTCACCGGCATGATCCGAGTCGGCATACACTATGGTTTCTACACCCGTTCCTTTGGGATACCATAATCCTAAACACGTTGTTCCCTTAATGTATCTAAAAATCCTTTTAAGGCTTCTAAGTGTGATGCCTTTGGGTTTTCTTGAAAGCGAGCACATAGACAAACACTAAACATAATGTCGGGTCTACTAGCCGTAAGATAGAGTAGGCTACCAATCATTCCTCTATATTTAGTGTTATCTACGGATTCACCTTCCTCATCCTTGGTTAGTTTAGTGTCCGAGGACATGGGTGTCTTAGTTGGTTTGGAATCTTCAAGACCAAATTTCCTAAGCATGTCTTTTATATATTTAGATTGGTTAAAGAATATGCCATCTTCTAGTTGTTTTATTTGAAGTCCTAGAAAGAAATTTAACTCACCCATCATACTCATTTCAAACTCGTCGTGCATGATTTTAGAGAAATCATCACATAATTCTTGACAAGTTGATCCGAATATAATGTCATCAACGTATATTTGAACAATGATAATATGTGATTCCTTTTTCTTGGTAAAAAGAGTATTATCTACTAATCCCATAGTATATTTGTTATCAATAAGGAAAATCTTAAGTCGGTCGTACCAAGCTTTTGGTGCTTGCTTAAGACCATACAATGCTTTCTTGAGTTTGAAGACATGATGTGGTTTCTCAAAGTCGGTGAAACCGGAAGGTTGAGCAACATACACTTCTTCGTTAATAAACCCATTAAGAAAAGCACTTTTAACATCCATTTGAAATAATTTAAAATCATAGGCACATGCATAAGCAAGCAATATTCTAATAGACTCAAGCCTAGCTACCGGTGCATAAGTTTCATCATAATCAATCCCTCTTGTTGATTATAACCTTGCGCTACAAGCCTAGCTTTGTTTCTAGATACTATCCCATTTTCATCCATTTTATTTCGAAAACCCATTTTGTTCCAATTATAGTTTGATCTTTAGGTTTTGGAACTAATTTCCAAACATCATTTCTAACGAATTGGTTTAATTCTTCTTGCATGGCAATAACCCATGATTCATCTTTTATTGCTTCATTTATGGTTTTCGGTTCAATGGTGGATACAAAACAAAAATAATTACTTTGATTTTGGGCTTGTGACCTTAAGGTTCTTTGATTAAGTTGTCCTATGACTTTTTCTAAAGGATGACTTTTAGATTCTTTGATGTTGACAATTTCTTTATTTAATGGTTCATCTTCCTTGTTATTATTAATTATTTCTTGACCTTCTATCATTTGACTTTCAACTAAGTCATCATCTACCAAAGGTGATGTCTTAGAGGGAGGTGGACTTTCGTCGAATGTTATGTTCAACGATTCCTCGACTATCATTGTTTCTTTGTTTAGGACAATGTAAGCTTTACTAGTTTGAGAGTAACCAAGAAATACACCTTCATAAGACTTTGGGTCAAACTTGGTGAGATAATCCTTAGTATTAAGAATAAAGCATTTACAACCAAAGACTCTAAAATATCCTAACGTTGGCTTTTTACCTTTATAGAGTTCATATGGTGTTTTGTTTAAGAAAGGACGTATTAAGACTCTATTCAAAATATATGTAGAAGTGTCAACGGCGTTACACCAAAACTTTTGAGGAATGTTTTGTTCATTAAGCATTGTTCTACTCATTTCTTGAATTGTTCTATTTTTACGTTCTACTACTCCATTAGATTGAGGTGTTCGTGGAGCGGAAAAGTTATGTGTTATACCATTTGTATCACAAAAGTTTCCAAATTGAGTTTCGTTGTCAAATTCACGACCATGATCCGTTCGGATCGACACAATTTTTACACCTAGAAGATTTTGAATTTTCTTGCTAAGTATTTCAAATTTATCAAAAGCTTCATTTTTGGTTTTCAAAACAACGTCCAAGTAAACCTTGAGTAATCATCTACTATGACCAAAGTGTATAAGTTGCCTCCATAGCTTCTTATAGCGGATGGTCCAAACAAGTCCATATGTAATAATTCTAGACACTTAGATGTGGACACCATATTTTTAGATTTGTGACTACTATGTGTTTGTTTACCAATTTTGCAAGCGTCCCAAAAGTGTTGGTCATATTTAAGTTTTGGTAAATTCCTAACCAATTCTTTTGAAGATAGGTTTTGTATAAGTCTCATATTAGCGTGACCTAAACGCCTATGCCAAAGAGATGAGCTATCATCTAATGTTGTTAGGCAAAGTTTGTCATTATATGTTTTATCTATTTTCATGACGAATATGTTATTTTTCCTAACTCCTTTAGCTATGGTGATACCATCTTTTAGTATTTTACTACCATTTTCATCAAATAGTACTTTATACTTTTTATCACATAGTTGGCTAATACTAAGTAGATTAAATCCTAACCTATCCACATGAGCAACATTTTCAATAGTTAGGGAGTTATGAGCAATCGTACCTTTGCCAATAATTTTGCTTTTGAGATTGCTACCAAAGGTGACATTACCTCCGTCATACTCTTGGTATGATGAGAAGAGACTTTTGTTGCCCGTCATGTGTCGTGAGCAACCACTATCTTTTATCCATTCATCAGGTTCCAATCCAACTTTCAAGCATACCTAAGAAGCAAATAACTCAAGCATTTGGTCCCCAATATCTCATGGGTCCATTTGGGTTACACATACCATTTATTTGATTCATGTATGGAAACGATGGGTAAGAGTTCCATGGCATGTAATCTGGAGTTTGATATGGTCTAGGAAAGTTTTGATTCCAACCATTGTGTTGGTAGTTGGGTTGTACGTTGTGGTTGCTCTTAGGAAAGGGGCGTTTGGCAAAAGGAGTTTTATATCGTTGTTGAGTAGTTTTTATCTAAATTCATTTTTGACAAGTCCTACTCTGAAGTAACACCGGTTTTAGTTTAATACTATTATTGGTTTTCTTTGTTATTTTAACAAATTCAAGATGCGGTCCGTATGCGAACATTCGTTCTGAAGTACCCACGGCACCATTTTGCACAACGGACGGAACCCTTATTTTGGTTCCGTCTCGGTCCGTGCTGCATCGCAGCAATTTTGATGAATGTTCGTCCTTTTTGGCCGTTTTATTTTGACTCTTTGGAATTAATACTTCATTAAAACCTAGCCCATTCATGTCTCTTGGTGTTTTATGAATTTTAACTATTTCATCGGCAAGAGCGATGTTCTTGTTAAACCTTTTAAATTTAGAATTGTTTTCGATTAAAACATCTTGTGTGAGTTTTAGTTTTTCTATTTCAAGTTTAAGCTCTTGACATGATTTACAATCATCGTCATTTGCTTTTCCTTTTTCTAGTCGTTTTGCTTTTTCTTTTAACTCATAAACTTCATTTTCCAAAAATTCCTTTTGGTTTTTAAAAATTTATTTTTAGTTATGATTTTTAGACTTAGCTCACACAATTGATTATATTGTTTTTGCAAAGTGTCATCATCAATAGAAGAATAAGAAGAGTCGGAAAGTACCTCATTTGACTCATGTGCCATTAGAGCGATCTCTTCCTTGCTTGATTCTTCATCGTCTTCACTATCACTCCAAGCACCACTTACAAAAGCTCGTTGAGTTTTGCTTTTAGGTGGCTTGGGACATTCTCCTATGAGGTGACTTGCATCACCACATCTAAAACATTTTCTTTCACCTTTACCTTTCTTGTCATCCCGATCTTTTCGAAATGGCTTCTTTTCTTCTCGAGGTTGTCTTACGAACTTTCCTCTTCTTCTAAAGAACTTCTTGAAATCTCTAACGGCCATGGCATATTCCTCATCTTCACTACCGGAGCAAGATTCGTCATCATCACTTGATTCCGCTTTTGCTTTTAGAGCAACGGATTTGATCTTCTCCTTTTTCCTTTGATGATCTCCGAATCTTTCTCCATCACCATTTCGTGTACTTTGAGGTTACCGATCAACTCGTCTAGTGACATTATTGAGAGATCTTTTGATTCCTCAATGGCGGTCACTTTAGCTCTCCATTTGGGATGGAGTGCTCTAAGAAATTTCCCGACAAAGTTCTTACTACGAAAAGATTCATCAAGTGCTTTAAGTGATGTAATAATAGTGTTAAAGCGAGCAAAGCCACAATCAATGGTTTCATCTTCAGGAATAACAAATTGTTCATATTGTTGAACAAGAAGATCAATTTTGTTATCCTTGACTTGTGAATTACCTTGATGTGTAACAATTAAAGATTCCCAAATATCTTTGGCGGTTTCACACATAAAAATTCTTTCATATTCTTTTCTAGGTAAAGCATTATAAAGCATCATTTTAGCTTCATTATTTTTAGCAACTAGTTTCTTTTGTTCATCAACGGAAATATCCTTTGTTGTAGAACTAAAATCCCCTTTAACAATAATAAACCAAAGATCTATATCTTTTGATTTTACATATGTTTCAAAACGGTTTTTCCAATAGATAAATCCATTGGTTTCAAAGAGTGGTGGTCTTTGCATAGATTGCCCTTCTTTAAAGTTTTCAGAATCCATGGATCGTTTCAAGTTTATAAAATACAAGTTATTTTAGAAATTCTTGAGCAACGAGGCTCGGGTACCAATTGTAGAAAACTAGAAGGGGGTTGAATAGTTTACCAATTAAAAACTTTGTTTTGAAACTTATTGTAAAGATCAATTGATATTGATCTTAGATATGTTAATGAAATATGCAAGCAATATGTAAGGAGTAAATAAGGAAAGAAATGATCAAACCACAACAAGTTGTTTATAGTGGTTCGGTCTACAAGGACTCTTTTCCTTGCCCTACTCCACTCCTCGAGTCTCACACTCGAGAGTTTAACTTCACTAGTCAACAAGCTCCTTTCACCGGCGGAGAAAACCTTTACACTTCGCTAACACTATTTCCGACACTAAGCTAGATGTCGAGTTCTTTCCAAGGGTACAACCACTCCCACACACAATGTATTTTGAGGACTAAAATACTAACCACTCACACTCACAAGATTATGATGGTTTAATACAACAATGAAGTATGAATCAACACAAGATCATACAACACTAAACAAACAAGACTTCCAACTTCTCGTTTGAAGCTTGAATGTGACTTGATCTTCTTTGCTACAAAAGAGATCACTAATATGATATGAAACCGAGTTAGAAAGGTTAGAGAGAAGATATGTATGAGAGTATGTTAGAAAGGGATGAAAAACTACTTGGCTTGGCATTGCTATTTATAGCCAAAATGGACAGTAGCGTCCACGGACCGCGGAACCCTTAAAAGGGTTCCGCCCGTGTACCAATTTGGTACCGCCGGTCTGACAGTCAAGATATCAAATCTTTGCTAAAGTCAACTCTATCTAAGTGAGATTGTGCAAGATATGAAGAGTACAAATCCACACAAAATATCTAATGAAATCTTCCAATGATTTCCATGATGCATCACATGATGTCATATGTTGTATTTCTATTTTTAGAAATATGCAAGTACTTAAGTAGTGTTTGGTTTTAAGAACCTAATACATTCTAAAAACTACTATCATACATAATGATTAGAGTTATATCAAGATGTTACTAATCATAAATGTGAATGCTTGAATGATGAATATATTGTTTGAAAAAGCTTGTTTTAATATCTATTAAACTTGACAAGCTTTAAGCTTTTTATACAAATTAAATTTACTTTTGTCGTTAACAAAACTTAGGTAAAGATCAAAAATATAAATAACGTTTAATGATGATATTTGTATTAACAACTCTCTTAAAACCTCCATTTTTCAAAGTACTTGACTAATTTACTTAGTACTCATTGCTAAGAGAGTCATGACATTTCATAAGTTATGCGAGATGTTAGTATAACCTATGCAAAGGAAGTGATCTAAGTCTATAAGTGATGGTAAAACAATTTTCCAGCTAAGTGCACAAAATCTAGCAAATCTCCTATTGTGCATAAACAAGAAATCGTCAAGCAAGCGAATAAATAACATGGAAAGATTGACACTTATATTATGCAAACAAAAAAGTGTAAACAACAATTTGAAGATAAGCAAGCAACATATATGCAAACAACATAAACAAGTGGTCATTTAGCATAGCATAACAAGAAAAACACTTTTCGTCATTTATCGTTTAAATGTGATGATGTTACCAAGCTTGATTAGTTTTCTTTAAACATATTACATAATTATTTAGTTTCAAAATAAATTATATCAATGTTCTAAGAATACCATCTTAAATTGCTTGACTCAAAAATTTGAGTTTTATGTTAAAGCGAAACTTAATATCTTGGACATACTCGTAGTATTTGGTCTATTTCACTTATTTAAAATTAGACTCAGGTCATGAGAGTAGTTTTAAATGAAAGTAGACTCAATTCCCTTTAAAATGATAGGTGGCTCGACTCCTACGGACTTACGGTTAATAAGTTATGAATTTTTTAAGTTGGCCAAAAAAACTGCATACTGTGCAAACCAATGAACCAAAAATTTACAAGGAAGGAGCACTTTTTTTGGTTCCGCCCAATCCGTGGTCTTCACAGAAAGTTGAAAAATGTACTTACTCATAGCGAAAAAGTGTAGGACTTACTAGATTTGATAAAAAAAATATAATACACATATTTTGTTTATTATTTTTACTAATGTGACTTATCTAAACATTTAACAACAAAATTTCTAAGTATAATTAGCAAAACATTTTTCATATTATATTTCGCTTCAATGGTAATTTGATACATGGATCGTGCTTCATTTTAAAAACCATTTGTTTTGAAAATAAGAGCTACGAGGCTCTGATACCAATTGTGAAAACGTAGAGGGGGGTGGGTGAATACGTTACCGTTTAAAAACGTTAGATCTTTTGTATCAAATCGTTTATGAAGCTTTTTATAATATGAAAGTACCAATTATTGTTTGTGACTAATATAAAGCATAGTAAACCAAGTTGTCACACAAGCATAAACATCAAACCACATCACAAGCAATTATAAAAGTAAAGAGATAAAGAAAGAAAAGTGCAAACCGAACACGAGGATTTATAGTGGTTCGGTCACGGATCTCCTCTCCGCCCTACTCCACTCCCCGAGTACCCAACTCGAGAGTTACTTCACTAAATCAACAAGCTCCCTTCTCGGCGGAGAAAACCTTACAATCGTCGCTTACACTTTTTCTGGTACAAAGCTAAATATCGGGTTCTAGTTCGAGGTAGAACCAACCTAACGTCGCCTATACAATATTTCCGACACTAAGCTAGATGTCGAGTTCTTTTCGGGTACAACCACTCCCGTTATGTTTTATGGCCCAACATAACAAACCTTGTGTTTTATGGTTCAAACACATAACCCATCTAATCTAGTTTGGTGAAAGTGTTGTGATGATGCAATAATGTTTACAATGATGATCCATGATATAAATGTCTAATGGATATGAATGACTAATCTAAATGATCTTCTTAAATAATAAGTCTTCAATCAATGAGGATATCAAGAGATCTTGAATCTTCATATGTTGATATGCTTTGGTGAATGAGGATGGCTAGATCTCTAAACTTTCCTTGGTTGATCAAAATGTAAAATATGCTTACAACAAAGATGAATGTTAGAAGCATTATGATCATGTGATGGTGAGGGTGATTGATGTATGCTACTACATGTTTATCTATAGATCTAAGTGATGAAAGAATGTTAGAGAGAATGTATGTTGGAAGGGATGAAGATATGAGAAAACCATGGGATGGTATTTATAACCAAAAGTGGTAATCAAAAATATAATAATTTATTAGATTTGATATCTTAGAATATCTTCCAAAATCTTTTCAAATCTTTTAAAGATTTAGATGACACTATGCATGAGGTAATAAAAGAGTGTTTTCCTTTTTATGAAAAATACATTTAAACAAATGTATATACTTATTAAAAAAGTAAGTTACTTGTAAATAAAATGTAAGTAACCTTTTGTAAAATAAAATATCTAGTTGAGTGCTTGTCAAAATAAAATATATTTTGTCAAGTGTAAGTAAACTTTAGTACTTGTATGAATATTATAGTTAGTTTACTTATACAAATAAAAGTATATATTTGTTAAACATTTTACAAAAGATGTATTTGTATAAAATACTTGTGAATGCAAAATGTAAAATGAGGTTCGAAATAGAATGGTTAACCTATTAAAATACTTAGTGACTCTAAACGTATTTTAAACATTCTAAATGATTTGTTAATGGGTTTGATCATAATGCCACATAACAAACATGTACGAACCTGTGTTGTAACATACGAGGACTTGAGACATCGAGAGGTGTTGAATGTATGTTGAGACAAATGTAATTACAAGTAACTTGTACATTTTACGTTATGTATTACAAGTTACATGTTTGTCATCAATCAAAACAAACGAGACTATATAGATTAAATATCGTAATATTTGCACTAACAAAAACCATCCGGACCAGGGGACTTCTCCATCCCACAGTCCCACACCGCTCTCTTAAGCTCATCTTTTGTGACCATACACTCCAATTCCACCTGTTGTTCAGTCGAAAGAGAACGAGGATAACACATATCAATACGAGCTCGACCATCGTTAGGTTTATCGAATCTGCTCTTGAAGTGTTGAAAGAATTCAGTTTTAACACTATCCGGATCATCTTTCCATATACCGTCAACCATTATGCCCTGAATGTTCTGTTGGCTACGCTTCTTATTTAACATCCCATGAAAAAATCTAACGTTCTCGTCCCCTTCCACTGCCCCATTAATCTTTGTCTTTTGGGCGACTTCCATAGATTAGATCTTATTGATTTTCTGCATCGAATCAATGATCTCACTTCTTTTAACCAAAACCTCATCAGAACCGTTGCCCTTGTCTATAGTCTCGTCCAAATTTTGAAGCTCCTCTTTGAGTCTGTCGATCGAATCCTTCTTACTAAATCTATACGCTTTAATACATTCCCGAATCTTAACTTTGAGGAATTTTAACTTAAACATCATATTACGCATAGAATTATTCCCCACACCTGGATCAGACTTCCAAGTATCTATAACAAATTGATCAAAACCCTCCAATTCCAGCCAGTAATGATAAAATCGGAAAGGAATTGGCCCATAATCATAAGAACATTCACGGAGCAAAATAGGACGATGATCGGACAAATATCTATCCAGCGTAATGGCACTAATGTTAGGACATATATTCAGAAGATTTTCAGAAATAAAGAACCTATCAAGCTTACTCATTTTATTAGCAGACTTATGACACCATGTATATGAACTCCCTCCTAACGAAACCTCTTCTAAACCCGCATTGACAATGAAAGAATTAAACACATCCGCACCTAGAGCATTGAAGGTGGACCCGAACCTATCAGATTTAAATCTCACCTCGTTAAAGTCTCCCAACATCACCACCTCACCATCCCACTGGTTTGAAACATGTGCCAAGTAATCCCAAACCATCCGTTTATCTCGCAAATCATGAGGACCGTATACCACCACAATAAGAAGATTTATGTCGGACTTCATCCACACACCCCGAATAATAACAAAATAGTCCGAAACGGTAATGTTACTTCTACTAAAAGAACTCGGATCCCAAACACACAGAATCCCTCCTGAATTGCCAACAGAATCATTATGTGCATAATCAAAATTCAAATTCCCCCAACATTTCTTTACACTAAAAACATCAATCTTTTCCATCTTGGTTCTTGAAGCGCCAAAAAATTAACTTTATTCTTAACACATAACTCCTTAACCCAATATTTTTTGGCCTTTTGGGCGAGGCCTTGGATGTTCAAGGAAAGAAAATTCATCGATGAACCACTGACGCTCCTTGTGATTCAATAATCTCCGTCAAATTATTCATACAACCCTCCATGTTATACCCCATAGTTTGCCCCACTTTCACTAATTCCTCCATCAAACTTAATATCGATCCCCCAGTTCTCGGTGCCACAGACTTCTTAAATCGTCCAGATCTAACAGATTCAGAAGCATTATTTGTAGAGCCCTCCTTATCATTGGTTCCGTCCCGCCCACTCTGCATAATGTCCACGTTACCATTATTCACACCGTTATTGTAATCACTCCTAACATTAACCTCATTCGGTTCTGACTCCTTCGATCCCTCATCAGGTGTAAATCTCTGCGGGTATTTGGGACTTTGATCATTCTCCATATTACCATCCTTATTTTTGTTAAGTAGAGAATACAAGCCAAAAGGATCCTCTGAATTCACATCTTTATGTCCCAAAGCCTCTTCGAATTGTGAGACTTTATGTAGTTTGTGTTGTAGCTTTCTTGTTGGTGTTGTGGTGATGTTGCTTTCATGTGGCATTATAAGCCTGTGCCTGCTATGCTGGTACCCCTTTGAGAATCTTTGTTACTTTCTTGTGAATGCCTGCTATGCTGTTTGCAGTTTGAGAATCTTTGTTACTTTCATGTTGAAAACGTGTAACTTGTTAATATTGTTGAACTTGTGAGGCTTGTGTCCTTGTGCAGTTTGAGACTTGTGAGACTTTGTGCAGTTTGAGACTTGTGAGACTTGTGCAGTTGTGACACTTGTGTGACTTGTGCAGTTTTGAGACCTGAGACTGCTGTTGTGAACTTGTGCAGTTTTGCACTTGTGTGACTTGTGCAGTTTTGAGACCTGAGACTGCTGTTGTGAACTTGTGCACTTTTGCAGTTTGATACCTGAGACTGCTGTTGTGAACTTGTGTAGTTTGAGACCTGTTGTGACTTGTGAGGCGATGATGATAACCGAAACCGAATGGACGGCAAAGTAAGTTTTATCTCACTTTGCAACCTTCGAACTTGAGCCTTTTTCAAAAAAAATTCCGAGGCGATGATGAAAACCGAATGGACGGCAAAGTGAGATAAAAATCTCACTTTGCAACCTTCGAATCTGAGCCTCAAAAATTTTCCGACTACGTTTTTTTAAAACTTATAAAACTGATTCACAACATTAAAAAAACTTGTAAAACAAAAAAATACTTGTAAAAAAGTTATATAAAACTTGTAAAACAAAAATATAAAACTTGTAAAAAAGATAAGTTGTAAAAGTAAAAAAAAACTAAGTGACAAACACAAAACATCCCAAGCAGCACCCCTACCACCCCATCTTGTAATATTTTGGCACGGAAATTCATGCACCCAATGATTGGGTGAGAGAGATAAAATTCAAACACCCACTATCTTTACTCTTTATAAAGCATTTAGGACTTTTATTTTTAAAAGTCTTAAAAATTTAAGCTTACACACTTGCTATTATTAGTAATTTTTGAAATTAAAATTTTAAAAACACACTAATTACATATTAAATTGGATGCATGTTACAATAAATAAAATAACTAATACAATGAATTTAATATTTTTGTTGTTAAAATTAATAACTTTTTAAATTTGCATATATAATAATATGTCATATTAATAATTCTTCACAGTGTCACAATATAAACACACAATTTTTAGAAACCATCTTTTATAAAAAATCGTTAAAAAATATTTAACAAAAAAATGTAAAATCATAAAATCGTTAAACAACATTCGCCTCCGAACCGCTGCTTTGCACGGATACTATGCTAGTTTTTATATTATGGGGTGTGTGCATAGTAGGACCCTATAATATTCATAGGTAATCGGATTTTCAGATAATAAAAGTATTTTGGCATATTAAATACTGTAGTAGTACTTGTGTAAACAAACAAAAACAAGGAGTTGATGGTATATACCAGTTACCACCACCGAACAGGTGAGTCTACTCAGTTGAGTCAACGAGTTTGATATGATGACAACTCAGCCAAAAGCAGTACAGTGTGGATCTAGAAGACAATTGTCACAGTATTCTCTTACACTGTTCCCACGATCACTCCCTTACTGCCACGTGGATTAACAAATAGCATTCCAATCCATTTATATTTTCTTATAAATTACTAAAATTTTGGTAACAATTGTATTCAACGTATTACTCGTATTTGTTTTGTTTGCATCCTTGAATTGATATTTTCATGATGAAAATATCTAAAAATACATTAGACAAAAAGTACATATATTGGAAATATATCTTAATTACATTTGTAGTTTAACACCAGCATTGCACAAATAACTTGTGTTTCAATGGTACTCATGGCGTCATGTCACACCTCGTACTATTTATAACTTTTGATGGTACCCCTTGTTTGTGAGAAGCTTCTCAACCAAAATGGTTGCGAGTTCAAGTACTGCTTAAGACATGTGAGATAATATGTGGTATGTATTTGTAAGATAGTTAATTATTGTTCTAAAAAAGAACACTTGCATTGCATAGAAATGATGGATATTGATTTATATAGATGTATAATACTTATTTAAATTGACTAGGAAATCAGATTATGTGCATTCTTTTATGAGGGTGTCAATTGACCCGACCCTTCCTTACAAATCTAACATCACGCAATAAGCACATGTCAGAATGACATTTAATCGGGAGTTAGGATCCAACCTATAATCAATTTTCTGAAAATCTTTCTTGACGAATCAAATGAACATTTGCTGTGTAATTTGCTAAAAATAAAATACCAAGTGTTTGTTCATATCACCCTAGTGTATTAGACCATGTCTAATGCAGTATTTTTTTCACGTAGTCTTTGCTTTATTGTGCTTGCAATATTATTTTTGACGTGAGGATGATCTTTCAAGTTTGTGAAGCAAACATTCATTGAACATATAACATATTAGTCATTTACTCTAACGCTAAAAGGTTTTGCTGTAATTTAAGAACTTAAAAAAAAAATACTTTGTTAAATGATTTGTCTTCAAAGATAAAAAAAAGGATAAGTGTTTCTAAATGTATCCAAGTTACCCTGTTTTACTAAGTTGTGTATCAAAAAATTAATCCTCCTAAACAATGCAAACAACTTACTAATCATACTATTATATACATCATTTATCATTTGTTTAAAGTTATTTACATAAATCGTCCTTGTGGTTAGGACCAAATTGCAACGAAGGTCCTTACTTTCACTTAAAATTATTTGCATAACTCGTCCTTGTCGTTAGGGTCGGTCAACGGGTCGGGTCGACACGTGTCACCACCTGAGTGGTGCCACGTGTCGGGTCGGGTCGGGCAAAAGGCAGGATCGGGTCGGGCAACGGTCCGGGTCGGGTTGCCACGTGGACCAATGAGGTGGTGCCACGTGGCGATGGTAATAAAAACCACCATTTTGGCTCCACTGGGATCGAACCCAGGTGGGTTGTGTGGGAAGCAAAGCTTCGCCCAACTGGGCTAAGCATAGCTTCAGTTATACTTCCCTAAATATATTACATAACCCTTTCTAAAATATAATAGCCCAATTCAAAATTATTAAAGGTTCATTTAGTTTTTGGCCTATCAATTTAAGGGGTTATATGGACCGTAAAAAAATAAATAAATATACCATCGGACTCGTTTTTTCGTGCTCTTTTCAATGGTATGCTCGGGGAATTTTTTAGACTTCGTTAGAACCTCGAAAAATGCGAAAACGTCATCAAAAAATGCGAAAACGTCCTTTTCCGAGGTGCAAAGGAAGTCGAAAAAATTCCCCGAGCATACCATTGGAAAGAGCACAAAAAAAGAGTTCGGCGGTATGCTCGGGGAATTTTTTCGACTTCCTTTGCACCTCGGAAAAGGACGTTTTCGCATTTTTTGATGACGTTTTCGCATTTTTCGAGGTTCTAACGAAGTCTAAAAAATTCCCCGAGCATACCATTGAAAAGAGCACGAAAAAACGAGTCCGATGGTATATTTATTTATTTTTTTACGGTCCATATAACCCCTTAAATTGATAGGCCAAAAACTAAATTGAACTTTTAATAATTGAAGGGCTATTATATTTAGAAAGGGTTATGTAATATATTTAGGGAGGTATAACTGAAGCTATGCTTAGCCCAGTTGGGCGAAGCTTTGCTTCCCACAACCCACCCCGTGGGTTCGATCCCAGTGGAGCCAAAATGGTGGTTTTTATTACCATCGCCACGTGGCACCACCTCATCACGTGGCAACCCGACCCGGACCGTTCCCGACCTATCCGTTTTGCGACCCGACCCGACACTGGCACCACTCAGGTGGTGACATCGTGTCGACCGACCCGTGACCCGACCCTAACGACAAGGACGAGTTATGCAAATAATTTTAAGTGAAAGTAAGGACCTTCGTTGCAATTTGGTCCTAACCACAAGGACGATTTATGTAAATAACTTTAAACAAATGATAAATGATGTATATAATAGTATGATTAGTAAGTTGTTTGCATTGTTTAGAAGGATTAATTTTTTGATACACAACTTAGTAAAACAGGGTAACTTGGATACATTTAGAAACACTTATCCCATAAAAAAACTACTAACATTAGGAAAATGTGAAATAGTTTATATGCTCCCAAACTGCTACTCTAATATATAAAAAACCAACTCTTTATGAGCTATATTATAAGCCTATTAATTTAGTTGAATTATAAACGGGCATTTACATACATCCCCACCCAAACTTCAATAATTACATATTTTCCCAAAGCATGTTTTAATAGCATTGTACATCATGCATTAGAAACTTGTGTTTTAAAAAAATATATAATTTTTGAAGTTTCATTGGGTATATATGAAATTCCCCCAATTATAAACTAGCTAACAATATCTTTAAATATTGAAAATATTATTATAGATGAACATGCAACTAAAATAGTACTCTAATTCATTAATACCTCCGTTTCATATTAATTGTCTTGTTTTGACTTTTTAAGTTTTTTTTTCTCAACTTTGACCTTAAATATTTTTATTTGTGTTATATTCTATTTAATAAAAGTTATACTAATAAAAAATACATTTAAAACTCAATCTATTCATATATTTTGATTCAAGTATTATATAACACAATGAAAAATATTTAAGGTCAAAAATGAAAATAAAATACTTTGATTTTCAAAGTGAACACTTAATATGAGACGGAATGAATAACAAATAAGAATATATAAAGGTGGTAGGGGACCTTCATCTATTTCCTTTGAAGTAGCAAGGGGACCTTTCAAGAAACAAAACCATAACAACATATAAATACTTACGTATTTTAATTTGCTCGTGTTATGTGACGACAGAGTACACAAATAAATAAATAAACCGACCGACAATATAATATGAATAAACTTTTTATTCCTTCTACCTTGAATAATGAGACTCTAACAAAGAAATATTATTGTATTAAACTATTTTAATGTTTGTGTTTCTAAATTATTTACGGGTTTAATATAGTAATAATAATTTCCCTTTATGAAAAATCTCTGTTGCCAATTTGGTGTTCGATATCTCATCTATGTTGACGTTTTCCATTGGAAATATTTAGAAATCCTTCTATTCATAATAAATTAATAAACAAGTATGATGTAAATTAATCCCAAAATACCTCTATATACGGTTTATTTATTTATGAGTATGATGCAAACAACGTTTCAGATAATCCATTCGTCCTTTCGTTTTTCTTTTGGTTTCTATAAACAATGACAAATGTTCTCATTTGGTCGTTAGGTGGAAACGAGCGGAGCGGCCGACTCGTTATATTTATATAGCTCGACCTGAGTTTGATGGTGTCTCAGGTCTTATATTTTTCACTTGAGTTTAGCTTGTGAAGAATTTTCAAAGCGTGTAATTAAGCCCAACTCAAATTTGGCGTTGGACATGTTAAACACAATAAGGTCGAACTCGTTTATCCATTTTGAGTTTGTTCATATATTCTAATACATATACACAATATACATACATATATATTCGTGAAGTTAATATAGATTTGCTGCTTGCAAGCCTAATTAAGTTTTGGTTATTAATTTCCGGCTTGAGCTCGTTTAACAAATGAGCCACAAACTTGGCTTAAACTCAAGCTCTTGCTCTTTTAGGCTTGGCTTGCTATAAACTTTTGTTGAGCCAATCTCGAGTTGCTCACAACCAACTTAGCTCTTTTACGCCCTTATTTGTCTATGGCGAAAATTACACTCTAGAACGATTATATATGTTGGCTTGATATGTATTATACTATAATAGGTGGTCGAGGTTGTCTAAAGTTTTTGTTGTGGTAACTATTTGATATGCCTTTTGTTGATGCTTGAAATATGTGGTTTTTTTCAGTTACACCGACTTACATACCAAAAATCATAAGTCATAATCATTGAAATATACATTTTTCGAAACACGAATAAAGAACAACTGTTTTCTTCCCCAACGACTATTGTTACATTTCAACTTCATTGCAGTTATATGTATATATGTCAATTTCGGGCTCGATTCTTTTTCCAAAACTTTAGTGAGTGGACAGAAAATAGCATGGAATGCAACTAACATACATCAGCCGATGGTCAAACAATTTACCCTACTAAAAACTTTTACTTCTAACTATTTATTGTGACAAACCGCACTAAGACTATACTTTCTCTATCTCAAAATTATTGTTTCCAAATAAAAAGTACGCAATTTAATAAAAAGTAAGACCACTACATTTCTCAACCAATCAAATATATTCATCACCTACTAAACTCCATTTTAATGAGTTGAAACAATAACTTAACAATTAGTTTATGACATCCCAAATTTAAAAAAACAGACAATTTTGAAACCGAAAAAATAGGATGTGTTAAGTTCAAATTCTGTAAAGTCCGAATAATTATAGAATGGTCATGTCGTTGTTCTCAAAAAATAATTTTTTTCACATGATTTGTGTCTTCGACTGTGGGTCGAATCCCGCAAGTTAGGCAACTAAGATCAGAAACCATAGTGCCGAAAAGAAAATTCGCCTATAACACGTACACCCCACTATAGAAACTAATCTCGTATTTTACATGTTAAACAAGTACAAGAACTAAGGCGGGCCGTAATGGATAGTCGTCCTTGTGATCGAGCTCCAAATAAGACACATTTTTCCCATTACCAGGCTAAGAAAAAGGATAACTCGGCCGTAAATAAGACGAGTCGTGTGAAATGCTTGTATGTGCGGTTTTATTTAATTGATTTTTGTGAGGTAACTTTTGGTGGTGTCTTCGATCTTCTCATTACATTAACTTGATCATGAAGTTGTTGTAAAAAGAAAATGCTAATGTTGCAATGGTGTCTTCCATCCTAAATTAGGTTGCATTACAGATTTACTGGTAGTCTAATTTTAATAAGATTCAACTGTTTTGAATTTTGATATCTAACATAAAAATCCCTTTAATATCATAACCTTTTTGAGTTTTTGGAGAATTTTTAGTTAAGTCTATTCGAAGTCTTATTGATGATTCATTTTTACCAAAGGAGGATGTCACTACTCGGTGGGTTAATGTCATGCCCATCAAGATTAACGTGTTTGCTTGGAGAGTCTGTTTAGATAAGTTGTCTACCCGGTTGAATCTTTCCCTTAGAGGTTTGGATATTTCTTCGATGATATTTCCTCTTTGCAACAACTTAGTGGAATCCGCTTCTCATTTCTTCTTTACGTGTCCTATGGCTCGTCAATTGTGGAGGAAAGTTATGTGTTGGTGGGAGCTTGAGGTCATTGATTTAGCCTCTTATGATGATTGGCTTCTTTGGTTAAATAACTCTCGATTTTCTAAGCGGTTGAAGGATATTTTGGAAGACGTTTGCTATGTGAAGTGGTGGTTAATTTTGCTTTTCATGAATTAATTACTTTTTGGTGATAATAATTTTTTTGATGACTTGGTTCAATTTTCTTTCAATTGGTGTTCTTCTCGTTGTATATCTAAACTCAATTGGGCTACTTGAAGGAAAAACCCTACTTACATTATTTTGTAATTTCCTCTATCTTTTCCCTGGAGCTTATATGGTTTGGCATAAGAAACACTCCAGAGTAAAAACCGGTGGCTCGGTATTCATGGGTGAGAATTTTTCTTTTGTCAAGAGTTTTTTTTTTTCATTATTTTTTCAGTCCTCGCAATTAAAGATTTGGAAGAAATCTAGATAGTGTATCTATGTTTATTTCTAAATGGTAATTGTTCTCTTTAGCTTCTAGTGTCTTGCTAGAATACAATTCTGCCATTAAAAAATATATTGTAACCTTTTGTTGTTTCTTAGGGGGTGTTTGGCTTTGATTATCAAGTTTAGAAACGTGGTTATCAAAATGACGTTTTGCAAAAGTAACCCCTCACCTCCGGTTGTAAAACCACGTTTTGTGCCCAAAAAATCTGATTATCACGTTTTGAACCAAACACCAAAAGTTGATTATTCACGTTTTGAAAACGTGATAATCAAATAATCACGTTTTGAAAGCTTTGCCAAACACCCTCTTAGTTGTCGAAACATAAAATCATCATTCTTCATTTTATGTTTCGGAATAAATTGCACAAAATATGTCCCATCGTCACAAAACAAACATGACTCAACACTTTAGATAACAATAAATCACACCTCATACACAAATGTAAACACGAAACCAATTATTCACCAAGACGGAATTTGAAACTTTTATATGAGCAAACGATTTTCATGCCGCATGTGACACACAAGAACCATTGCAAAAACAATCACTCAAAAAGATAATTCTGGAACATATAATCTTGTCTCCATTTTTAGTTTTTTTAACATTAACATTCTCAACTTTTTTTTTTAACGGTTGTTTTATTAAAAGAAAGCTAGCAAGATGCTAGAGCTACATCATAATGAGGTTCGGGTTTTTAAGCCAGTCGTTCCAACCGAACGAGGCTTTACTTCTATAACGACACCAATAAAATGATTTACACAAAACATCGTCAAAAAACATCGCCTTCTTAGGAACTTTATCATCAAAGATAATCTTGTTGCGGAACGACCATAAAAGCCACCACATTATGAAAAAACTCCTTCAAGCATCTTTTTATTCTTTAGAGGTAGGTGAACGTTTCCAAACCAATACGCCCAGTCTTCATATGAATCCAGCTCCACATCAGGTAGACTCCACCAGCGCGTAATAAGATTGGCCACATTCCGCGCCATCGGACATGAGAAGAAGAGATGACTCGACGTCTCCGCACCCTTATCACAAATGGCACATAAAATAGAATCAATACATATACCACGACATGAGATATTGAACCTGGTTGGCAGCGAGTTCGTCATGATCTTCCATGTGTGTATATTAACTTTGATCGGAACATACTTGTTCCATCTAGTTTTTAGGTCCGCCCTTGGTAACAATTTTTCATCTATCAGATTCCGAACTGAAGACACTGAAAACTCCTCCGAGTTCTCCAACTCCCACCACCACCGATCAGCTGTAAAAGTAAGATTAACCTCCTGTACCAAGTCTACCACCTTAGCAAACTGTTCCATCTCAATACCACCTCTAGGGTCCCTTCGAAACGAGAAGGACAGATTAGGCTGAGAAAGTTTTGTTCCGACCATGATATGCTTACAAGATTCGAGCGCATACAAACGCTGAAATCTATCTTTGAGTGTACCCCCTGCACACCAATTATCCTCACAGAATTTTGTATTCTCCCCGTTCCCCAACTTGATCCGAATATACTTCATGACGTCAACACCTTTCTTCAACAATGAATTTAGCTCTTGAATGATTACCATCCAGTAGGAATTGGAACCACCTCTCGAAGTCACCCCGATCCTACCATTTTCCCCGTAAAGGGCCTGAATAACTCTAGCCCATAAAGTCTGCTTTTGAGTGAAAAAATGGCAAACCCATTTAAGTAAAAGTCCTATGTTCATCGCGTATAGGCTCGAAATACCCAGCCCTCCTCTTTCCTTAGAAGATAACGCTTTCTTCCAGTTCACCCAAGTAGCTTTCTTGCTATTTATAGCATGACCATTAAAAAAATGGTTGCGAAGAGCTTCTATACAGTTCAACACACCCATTGGAGTTTTAAAAAGAGAGAAATGATATAGAGGCGTAGATCCTAATACCGATTTAACTAAAGTTAGGCGACCTCCAATAGATAGAGTATTCATCTTCCATTTAGATAACCTCTTCTTGACTTTATCCACAATTTCTTTCCACGTATGAATCCGAGACATATTCCCTCCCACAATAGATCCTAGATAAGTAAAAGGAGTTTTGAAGACAAGGCAGCCAAGCTTCGTGGCGGCTCTGTTAACCTTTCGGAATCAACATGCACACCCATAATTTTACTTTTGCTCATGTTAATGCGTAACCGGACGCCTTATGAAAGCATTCAAGAACATGGACTAAAGTTGTGATGTTGTTCTCGCACCATTGGCTGACAAAGACCGCATCATCCGCGTAAAACATATGGGATAAATTTACCGAACCTCCGCCTAATTTAATACCATGAAACATACGCGCATTGACAATACGCTGGAAAGATAGATGCAAACTTTCCATAATCAAGATAAATAAAAAAAGGAGATAACGGGTCGCTTTGCTTGAGGCCTTTACCGAATTGGAACTCCTCCGTTGGACTACCGTTCACAAGTATAGATCCTCTCGAAGAATTAAGACATCATTGAATCCATTTGCACCACTTATCACCAAAGCCGAATTTTCTAAGAACTTCATCTAAAAAATCCCACCTTACTGAATCAAAAGCTTTCTCAAAATCGACCTTGAAGATTAAAGCTTGTTTCTTTTTAGTCTTATACCAATGAAGTACTACGTTAAGGATAAAAGGGCCATCGAGAATCTGTCTATCCGCGATAAATGCCGATTGGACTTCGTTAACAATATCATCCAAAACACCCACGAGTCTATTCGCCAGAATTTTTGCTATGATTTTATACAAGCTCTCAATCAAAGTAATGGGTCTGTAGTCTTTGACTAAATTAGCATTCGGGGTTTTAGGGATCAACGCAATGAAAGACGAATTACATCCTTTCGGGATGTCGGTATTCAAGAAGAAATATCGGACAGCTGAGCACACGTCGTTATGAATGAGGTACTAAAAATGACGGTAGAAGCCAAACGTGAAACCATCAGGTCCAGGAGCTTTATCCATGCCACAATCCCACACCGCTTTCTTAATCTCTTCATTGGTAACCTCACATTCTATCTCCCTTAACTGTGCATCCGAAATCTTTTTTGGAAATTCCATCTGAATACTCGCATCCTTATGGCTAGGATTACAGAAGCGGGCACTAAAATGATCTAAAAATTCTTTCTTCACCTTGTGTGGAGCGTCAATCCAAGTACCATCCACCATAACACCCCGGACACTCTTACTAGAACGTTTCTCAACTAATAATATGATTAGTAAAATATAAGCGGTATCAAGTTCAATTTCCGTTTGGTGAAAACAACTCTAGTGTGTCCACATTGTACTATGATTATTACGTGATATATATGTGTGATGATAAGCTCAAGTCAAGTGAATTATTCAGCCAAACAGATTAAAAAAGATGATTAAAAAGGATAACTATTAACATGTTGCTATATTGGAATATAAGTACATATGTAAACTTGGCGAAAGTCGAACTCACATTTTTTTTTATCAAAAGGTTGTTTTGTGCTTACGTATTTTCTTTTAAATTTTGCTGAACTCGTTTTGTATGTCATAGGTTTATGTTTTGTATATAGACATATATGCTTTTTAGGGTGTGTTTGTTTTTTTTAAAAAAGTCTTACTAGCCCTCTTACTCTTACTAGTAAGAGGTGGGCAGACGTTTTGCTTGTTTATTTTTTTCTATTAAGTAAGACCCAGTTAGACATATAACATCTTACTCAGTAAGAGGTGGGAGACTTGTCTTACTGCCTCTTACTCGTTTTGTAAACTTTATATAATATATTTGATTGTTTATTAACTATGTTATATTTATGATAAAAAGTCTTGTTTCATATTTACATAAGTTACTTATTATCGCATTGCGTTGGTTTAATAAACAAATTGCAAAAACGAGCACTTAAAATCATTCGGACACATATATAAAAAAATCAAACAACATTATTTCGTTCAGATTTAGACTTTCTAGTCAGCTCTTACCAGTAAGATGCGGTAGTCAGATTCAGACCCAAAACATCTTAATGAAACAAACACACCCTAAGACTTTTTTAAAAAAAACAAACACACCCTTAGTTAATCTTTAACTCATAATAAACTTGATAGCTTGAAAATAAGCATAAAAGATATAATCTTATAACGAAGTTAAATACGCTCATAAACTCGAATATGAACTTTGACAAACAACACCTTTGTGGGTTATTTCAGACCATCAAATTGGTTTCGTGTTTACATTTGTGTATGAGGTGTGATTCATTTTTAACTTCAAAAAACATAAAAATACACACTTATCACACGTATACAAATCTTTTGCTTGCCAATTTCTCTCACTAAATCCGTATGCACACACAAAATCTTTCACAATCACACGCAAGTATTAAAAAACACAGTTTTAAAGCACAAATTAAGCACTTCTTCTGTATACTTTTCGTGTTAAATTATTCCTTATATGTTAGTTCAACTGCTATCTCACCATTTTCCTCATAAAAAACATTATCATTTAAAGTTTTAAACATATAATAAAACATTGATCGACATACTAACTAGTATATCTAACTGCATATTTGTATGTGTAAACTTAGGTGACAACATCCTATTTTTAACAGCACAAACACCTACTTTTATATAAATCAATAAACAATTATCAATTTTATTTAGGTACAAATTAATGAGTTTCAATCATGTTCTATTAATCTTTACGTCTCAAAATAAATGTTTCCTTTCAAATCATAAAAAATTTAAGTATTTTCCACTAACTAAAATTTCCATCAGTCAAACCATCACTACCAAATAAAGAGTTTGTTTGACGAACCAAGCAGTAGCTATTTGTTAAGTAAAAGTGTTTGATAACGTATTTGTAGTTCTACTTATAAAGGTTAAAACGACGTAACGACGTAAAAAGACGTACATATTAACAGAAAAAAATTAAAATAAATAAAATGGGCATATATGTAATTTGAGAGCGAAAACACTATCGGAAAGATCTAAATGCTTTTTGATGAAACGTTTTGAATGAGAGTAGTTATACACAATTCAACCATTAGTCATTTAATTGTTTGTTGCCAAACAAGCACTATATTTAAACCTTTAGGCGCTAGTTGCTTTAAAACACTCACAAATAGATCGCTGGTGTCAAACACACACACAAAAATCTCTTTTAATTATTGAAAGCTACTAACATTTATTTTAAAACAAAACATATATAAAATAAAGGGGGATTTACATACATCCCCATATCCGAACCAATATTTACATATTTTCTCAAACACAAGTTTTTAATGCATGATGTACAATCTTTCTTAAAGCAAGGTTTGAAGAAATATATAAATATTAGTTGAAATATGAGGATGTATGTAAATGCCCTAAAATAAAATAGACATTTACTTTTAAAGGGGTTAATAAGTTATTGGTATTATTATTTGTTATTGCTTATCAACCAACTCTTCCAAATATTTAATTCAAATGTTTTTTAGTCTTGACTAAAAAGGTGGGTTGCTACTTCTTCCTCATTTTAATTTATTAATTGAACCAAGATTTAGTCTCTTTAAATCACAGTTTCAACAAATTAGATTACTTTCCCTCAATGGGACATTGCCTTATCAACTTAAAAAAGGTGGAGTGACATCTTTATTATTGATTTCAAGCATCTTAACTTATCATGGATCCTGAAACTGGGCTTCATCATAAAAATGCAAAGGTGAGTCACATGGGTTTCTTTTATTTTGCTTTTTAAAAAAATGCTTTGTTTTTACAAATGGGTATGTTTTAAGTTGTTAAAATATTGATTTTTTAAGCTATACTTACATGAAAAATGACTGTTTTAAATATGGGTAAGTACTAATTTGTAAAAGTTTTGATTTTTAAGCAATACCCATTTGAGAGAAATATGCTTGTTTTCTCAAATGGGTTGGTTTTATTTTGTTTAAATATTGGTTTTTAAGCTATACTCATTTGAAAAATAAGTGTTTTTTTCAAATGGGTATGTGATAATTTTGTTAAAGTTTTGATTTTTAAGCAATACCCATTTGACATATAAGATTTTTCTCAAATGGGTATATTTTAATTTGTTTAAATATTGAGTTTTAAGCTGTGCCCAGTTAGAAAAAAGATTGTTTTCTCAAATGGGCATGTACTAATTTGTAAAATTATAAACTTTTAGATAATACCCATTTGAAACAATAATCATATATCAAATGGGTATGTTGTAATTTGTTAAAATTTTGCTTTTTAAGCTGTACCCATTTGAAATAAGATTGTTATTTCATATGGGTACGTGCTAATTTGTTAAAGTATTGATTTTTTCCCATTTGAAAAATCAGTGTTTTTTCAAGTGGGTATGTTTTTTAAATTAGGGAGTAATTTAAATTTTTTGTTTTTTGGCCTATTTTACAGAAACAATCATGGAAGGCAGTTTTGACATTAGCTTACCAAAGTTTGGGTGTTGTATATGGTGATTTAAGCACATCACCATTATATGTATTTAAAAGCACATTCGCAGAAGATATTCAACATTCAGAGACTAATGAAGAGATATTTGGGGCACTTTCTTTTATTTTCTGGACTTTGACTTTAGTCCCTTTGTTGAAATATGTGTTCATTGTGCTTAAAGCTGATGATAATGGTGAAGGAGGCACATTTGCACTGTATTCATTGCTTTGTAGACATGCTAGAGTTAGTTCATTGCCCAATTGTCAATTAGTTGATGAAGAATTGTCAAGTTATAAAAAGGAGGTACCTAATTTGGCCCTGACTAGTTTCGGGTCAAGGCTTAAATCTACTTTGGAGAAGCATAGAGTTCTGCAGAGGTTTTTACTTGTGTTGGCTCTTGTCGGGGCTTGTATGGTCATTGGCGATGGTGTTCTTACTCCTGCACTTTCAGGTTTGTTTTTATTTACAGTATTTTTTTGGTCAACTTTCGTGTATATAGGTTTTTGACTAATTATCAGATCATTTTTTTGGGCTGTTTTCCATAAAAAAAGATGGATTTTGAATGACACTATTAGGTTGTTTTTGGTGACTGTTTAATTGACTTTGAGTTATGATTTGATTATATGCGCTTGTATTATACTTAAGGACAGTTATAAATTTTTTTTTTTTCTTTTTCTGTGCATTATTTTTCTTGTTTTCTTGTTTTAATTGACTTTGAGTTATGATTTGAATTTGCAGTATTTTCAGCAGTTTCTGGTCTGGAACTTGCAATGGCCAAAGAGCATCACAAATGTAAGATACCTCAACCTTACACATTAATTTTTCTGATTATATTGCTGTCATGTTAACGAAATTGATTGATGATCGGTCAATCATCTAAATAATCGTGGGTGCTTGGTTCCTTACCAAATTATTTGTCTTTAGTTTGTGGCCTTTAGTATAAGCAGAATATTTGTCATTCTTGACAGCCAAAAAATCCCTATTTACAAAAACTTTTGTATAAAACAAGTTAAAATTTCCCATCAGTTGAAGTATCCTGATTGGCAAAATTGTCTAATTAAAAAATAAAATAAAAAATACTTGTGAATTAAACAAGGTACAGTGTCCAATCATAGTCAACAGCCTAGTTGTTTGCGTTCCTTCTATGTAGGAAGATTTTACTCAGAAATCCTAGGTTGGATCTTTGGCCCGTTTCAAGTTCCACAACATTAGGATCACTTATAATTATCAACATAATTGACACTTGGTCAAGAACTAATTAAAAAAAATGCAAAGTCATATGTAGTTTACGATTTGACCAATGAATTTGAACGATAGTGTTTGCCTTTTAATGACAAAAAAAATGATACTCTTTTTATATAAACTAAACACTTTCGTACATGAACCAAGATTATGCATAACTTACTTGGAGATACATCTATCTAAAGTATAACCAAATTAGTGGGTGTTATGTTTACGTTTTACAAGTGATTTCGTGCTGCTTGATAAATCTGAATTAGATAGTTAAAAATGCAAGTATATATAGGCATTTTGACATATACATATTAAAAAATTAATTCGTGAAAATTTCTTGTAAGAATTCTTCGCCTAATGACATACCTTAAGTAATTAATGGATCACACATCATCGACCACTAAGATGAGGTCACTCTACTTCAAAAGGTTATTTAAGGTTATGGAAGCAATAGTCATCTCTCCATAATCCTGAAAAGACCGACGTGTTTTTGAGTTGTAATTTTCTGATGTCCCCCATTAATATGTGTGACCCACATTTGATCACACGATATGTTTTATGATGAAACGAAATGGTATATTGTTGCAGATGTTGAAGTCCCGGTTGCATGTCTCATACTGATTGCATTATTTGCCCTACAACATTATGGGACCCACAGAGTTGGGCACTTGTTTGCTCCGGTGGTTATCTTGTGGCTCTTGTGCATCAGCTCTATCGGTTTATACAATATTATTCACTGGAACCCTCACATCTACAAAGCACTATCTCCTGTTCACATGTATAAATTTCTGAAGAAAACTCAAACCGGAGGCTGGAAATCTTTGGGGGGTATCTTATTATGCATCACAGGCAAGTACACTTTTACACGTAACACTCTTTTATCTTAGGTAAAGTTGTCATTTTGCTGAAATGTTTGTTGATAGTTTAGGCTCGGAAGCTATGTTTGCGGATCTTGGACATTTTTCGCAGCTGTCTATCCAGGTATGTGTATGCACAATATTACATGTAGGGGTGGTTAAATGTACGGATCATACGGGTTTGCTAATGAGTGTGGGTCAAAATGGTAGTTTTTCTCACGGGCCTAGGCTGTGCTTACGTAAAAAACTTTTTATCAAAAAAAACTTTTACATTTTTTATAAATGATATAATTACCTATTTTTTCGAGTAAATATGATTTATAGATTACATTTTATATATCCACCCATTTGACCCGTTGAAAATTAAACACCAAATCGACCCGTTCATAAGTAAAAGAGTCCAACTGCCATCTCTAGCTACCTGTCCTGTTTGCCGTTTTCTTGTTTTTGATCTTTGTCTAATTTTATTTCTCAGATAGCATTTTCGTCATTCGTTTATCCGTCATTGATTCTTGCATATATGGGGCAAGCTGCTTATCTATCTCAGCATCATGTTATTAAAAGTGAATATCAAATCGGATTCTACATCTCCGTACCTGGTATTTTTCTTTTCATCTTCTAATGTATTTGGTTATATACTAAATCATCCTTTGGTCGGGATTACAATTTAATGATTGTTCGTTTTGTTTGTGCAGAGAGTTTAAGGATCCCGGTGCTGTTGATAGCAATATCTGCTGCAGTCGTTGGAAGCCAGGCCATAATTACCGGAACGTTTTCGATCATAAAACAATGCTCGTCTCTTGGATGCTTTCCCAGGGTGAAAATAGTCCATACCTCGTCGAAATATCATGGGCAAATTTATATCCCAGAGATCAACTGGACCTTGATGCTGTTGTGCCTAGCTGTTACTATCGGGTTTAGAGATACCAAGCGTATGGGTAATGCTTCAGGTATGTTGTTATACTTGCATTATGAAATTTAGACAGTTTATTAAATTACCAAAATACCCTATTATCTTGTTGTTCAAACAAATATCGTATAATGATCTTTTTTGTATCTTGATCAGGTTTGGCGGTTATTACAGTTATGTTGGTTACAACTTGCTTAATGTCACTTGTTATCGTTTTATGCTGGCACAAAAGTGTTTTTGTTGCAATCGCTTTTGTGGTGTTTTTTGGGACGATTGAAGCATTATATTTTTCGGCTTCACTTATCAAGTTTCTTGAGGGGGCATGGGTCCCTATAGTACTCTCACTCATCTTCATGCTCGTGATGTACGTGTGGCACTATGGTACCCGTTTAAAGTATGAATTTGATGTCCAAAACAAAGTATCAGTTGATTGGCTACTTAGCCTTGGCCCAACCCTTGGTATAGTTCGAGTTAAAGGAATTGGGCTCGTTCATACCGAGCTTGTTTCGGGAATTCCTGCAATCTTTTCCCATTTCGTGACCAACCTTCCGGCTTTTCACCAAGTGCTGATCTTCCTTTGCGTAAAATCGGTCCCGATCCCACACGTGAAACACGAAGAGCGGTTTCTGGTGGGCCATATAGGCCCACGGGAGTACAGGGTGTATCGGTGTATTGTCAGGTACGGTTATCGCGATGTTCACAAAGATGATGTGGAGTTTGAAAAGGATTTGGTTTGTAGTGTAGCTGAATTTATCAGAAAGCAAAAGGATGTATCTACACCGGAACAAGGCAATCATGACGAGGTAATGACAGTTGTCGGAACGCCTTCCACACATGTGGGAGGAATTCAAATGATGGACGGTCAGGATGGGCATGGTAGCCCCGAGGTTCAAGAAATACAAAGTACACCCGTGAACCAAGTGAAAAAAAGGGTGAGATTTGTAGTACCGGAAAGCCCAAAGATCGATGATACTTCACGGTCTGAGTTACGGGACTTGATGGAGGCCCGTGAGGCAGGGGTAGCCTACATATTGGGACACTCTTATGTTAAAGCAAAGCAAGGGTCAGGTTTGATTAAAAAGATTGTTATAAATTTTGGTTACGAGTTTTTGAGAAGAAATAGCAGGCACTCAACTGACTCGTTAACTGTACCTCATGCGTCAACGCTTGAAGTCGGAATGGTGTATCATGTGTGAAGATAATGACTGCTTTTGTAAATGTTTTTTGTTTATTATTTTTGTAGCCAATATATAAAATATCAAATGGTATCCGGCGATCCATTGCTCCCTTGTGGTGGTCGTGTGCCGCGGTTAGCAGTTTTTTTACAAGTTTTGATAGAAGATAGTGGCTGATACAACAAATAGGTATAGTTTGTATTTGGTTCTCACTACTTCAAATTTTCAGGATCACTAAGTATACATATATATCTTGTTTGATGGCTAATCTTTCTTGTGAAAAGTATAGAATGTCAGAAACTCTATTGCCTGTTTCTATTATGAATAATATTAGGTGATGGCATTGATTGATTAATTGTGTTTACATGAGACCCAATGAGCGTAAATCAATATACATACAAATATAAGTATAACTCTAATACAAATCCGTTAACAACTTTTCAGTTTCAGCGGAAGTAAGAACTTGTAGATTCACGTTGTAGATTCTAATGATGTATTTTAGGATGAATTTTCACAATGATTTTTGAAGAAGTAATATCCGGCGACATAATTAGCTTTTTCAACATCAAGTTTCTGAGGAATGAGATTGGTAATAGAGTTAACGGCATAAAGTTTATCAGTGTTTGATAGGGTAGGAAAAAGCTTTTTCAACATCAAGTTTCTGATGAATGAGATTGGTAATAGAGTTAACGGCATAAAGTTTATCGGTGTTTGATAGGGTAGGAAAAGAGGGAGTATCGTTCGTCATTATGAACGAAGGTTTAATAAGACGTTGGATGAGGAGTGAGGAAGCGTTCAACTTATTGATGCCGAAGTTTAGAGAAAATAGTAGTAGTCGAGCTTTAGTCGACTGAATGTTAGGGAAAAAAGCGTCCGACTGAAAGTTGAAAAAAATTGACACAATTGAATACTAAAATCACAAAAACACGTAAGGATGTTATTCTCATTCTTAGTAGTAAGGGGAGGAGCCAGATTTTTTTTTAAGGGAGTACATTTTAAATATTTTTAAAAACTACACTATAAATTATGGTGGGGGGCAATTACAAAAAAAGTCAAATATTTTTAAAAATTTACATTACATTTTTTTTGGCTAGGGGAACACGTGACCCTTCACCCTTGTGACCCCCCTTATCTCCGCCCCTGAAAGTAGTCACAAGTCCAAAACATTAATGATGGCCCAATGCAAACACAAAAGCTCAATTGAAGACAATCATAAAGATTGATCTACAAAAACCTATTAGACAACACATATGAATGCTTTATCCAATACCTTTATAGTCGAACAACGAACCAATTTATTCCAAAACAAATAATCGGCCTTTCAAACCAAAAAACGAACCAGCCAACCACTCAAATATTATGGCGGTTGGCTAAAAAAAATGGCAGGCGACCAAAAAGTGAACCGACTTTTGTGTTTGTATAGTTTATGGCAGTCAACAATTAGTTGGACCGACTATTGCAATCGATTTTCGTTAGAGTTCATGAAAAAGTTGATTTGGATTAGATAAAAATACTAATAAAACGAAATATAAAGCGAAAAAATTGATTTGGGCAAATTACAAAAAAAGTCAATTTTTTTGAAAATTTACACTACATTTTTTTTCGCTAAGGGGACACGTGACCCTTGTGACCCCCTTTATCTCCGCCCCTGAAAGTAATCATAAGTCCAAAACATTAACGATGGCTCAATGCAAACACAAAAGCTCAATAGAAGACGATCATAGAGATTGATCTACAAAAACCTATTACTCCCTCCGTCCCAAAATTATAGTCCCCTTTCTATTTTTTCGGTCTTTCTTTTACCACTTTGACCTTAAGTATTTTTTTTTTGTGTTATATAATATTTGATGCAAAATATATGAATGGATTGAGTTTTTAATGTATTTTCATTTGGTATAATTTTCATCAACTATTGTATAACATAAACGAAAATATTTATGGTCAAAGTTGAAAGAGAAAGACAAAAAAAGTCAAACGGGGACTATAATTTTGGGACGGAGGTAGTAGTAAACAGAGATGGATGCTTTATCCAATACCTTTATATTCAAACAACGAACCAATTTTTTCCAAAACAAATAATCGGTCTTTCAAACCAAAAAAAAAGAAACCAGCCAACCAGTCAACTATTATGGCAGTTGGCTAAAAAAAAATGGTATGCGACTAAAAAATGAACCGACTTTTGTGTTTGTATACTTTATGGCAGTCGATAATTAGTTGGACCGACTTTTGTGACAATTGACAATTGAAGTGAACCAGAAAAAAATGTTAACATATTGTAATCGATTTTCGTTAGAGTCCATGAAAAAATTGTTTTTGATTAGATAAAAATACTAATAAAACGAAATATAAATCGAAAAAAAGAAAATAAATTAGGACCCCCGCATCATCAGCGAGTAGCGGATGACGAAATTAGGATTCCTTCGCATCATCGGCGAGTAGCGGATGACTGTAGGACAACTATTTGCAATCTATAATCATAGTTTCCGTTTAATTTAAAACGTTACAGTTGAAATTCTATAAAAGCTATGGTGACGTGTAGCAATTGTTGTGCAATATTCATCGAAATGTAGGTTCAAGTTAACTAAACCATTCACCGTCATATATATAAGCAATAGGGTGAGCAAAAACCGCAAAAACCAACATAACTGCAACAAAAAAACTGATGGATCAATTTTAAGAAAAAAGAAAAACCGATTTTGCATGTGATTTTGGTTTTACCCGTAAAACTGAACTATTATACCCGCACCGAACTGCAGTTGCTATAAATGAAAAATAACCGATCTACGCACGTGATGGGACTGAAAGAAGGGATGAGAATTTTGATGTCTTAGGTAGCCAGGTTGGTGGAAACGAAAATTCGGAGAAATTTTCATTAGTTTTCTAAGTAGCTAGGCATGTGTTAGCAATGCGAATCTCTACGGTTGCCTCAGAGTCGGCATTTAGTACCGGTGGTAGGGTTATTGATAAGTTTATAAGCTCTATTACCCAAAGACAGCAGAAGCTTTAATTTGCACAAGATTCGTTATGGTCCACACCTAATGTTGAAGATATGCAAGTTAACGGGCAACAACTCAAAGACCTCGTGGAGAATTTGGCTAAAGCCGAACTTGGTAAAAGCTTATATATTTAATTATATAGTATTTTTTTTTACTACTAATATGTTGTATGTTACCTTTTTGTAGAGATCTTTTCAACTGAAAAAAACCATGTAATGAGTCTTCAATGGATGAAGATTTGAACTAATGCAAGAACCAAGAAGACAACAAGCAATAGATGAAATGTTATGTTTTCAAACTTTTGATTGTATTAATTATGTAATAATGCATGTAATTTTGAATTGCGTCCTTGTAATGTTTGATTTTTAGTCTTTGAGCCTTTAATCAACTATTACTTATTTTAGTTTCATACTTTTTTATAGTGGAATGTTTGTAATTTTGTATTATTAGTTTAAATTAGATGGATCGAAAATAATAAATGGGCCTAACTAACTGTACAAGTCATTTATGCATTAAGTCCCTTTAGTTAGGTCTTTATATCAAAGCTCTAGATGGATACAGTTATAATAGTGTGTTTACATTAAGCCCCAATATTATTATTGGGTTCAAGCCCAAAATAACACGATGGCTAAATGAGTGCGGTTAAAACAGAAAAAAACGACTTTGTCACAATTACAATAAAAGTCAAATATTTTTAAAAATTTACACTACAATTTTTTTCGCTAAGGGAACACGTGAACCTTCACCCTTGTGACCCCCCTTATCTCCGCCCCTGAGAGTAGTCACAAGTCCAAAACATTAATGATGGCCCAATGCAAACATAAAAGCTCAATTGAAGACGATCATAAAGATTGATCTACAAAAACCTATCAACCAACACATATGAATGCTTTATCCAATACCTTTATATTCAAACAACGAACCAATTTATTCCAAAACAAATAATCGGCCTTTCAAACCAAAAAACCAACCAGTCAACTATTATGGCGGTTGGCTAAAAAAATGGCAGGCGACCAAAAAGTGAACCGACTTTTGTGTTTGCATAGTTTATGGCAGTCAACAATTTGTTGGACCGAATTTTGTGATAATTGACAATTAAAGTGAATCGGAAAACATGTTGACATATTGCAATCGATTTTCGTTAGAGTCCATGAAAAAATTAAGTTGGATTAGATAAAAATACTAATAAAAAGAAATATAAAGCGAAAAAATTGATTTGGTCAAATTACAAAAAAGTCAATTTTTTTGTAATTTGCACCATAATTTTTTTTGCTAGGGGGACATGTGACCCTTGTGACCCCCTTTATCTCCGCCCCTAAAACTAATCACAAGTCCAAAACATTAATGATGGCCCAATGCAAACACATAAGCTCAATTGAAGACGATCATAAACATTGATCTACAAAAACCTATTAGTAAACAGAGATGGATGCTTTATCCAATACCTTTATATTCAAACAACGAACCAAATTTTTCCAAAACAAATAATCGGTCTTTCAAACCAAAAAACGAAACCAGCCAACCAGTCAACTATTTTGGCAGTTGGCTAAAAAAATGGTAGGAGACTAAAAAGTGAATCGAATTTTGTGACAATTGATAATTAAAGTGAACCTGAAAAGATGTTAACATATTGCTATCGATTTTCGTTAGAGTCCATGAAAAAAGTGATTTTGAATAGATAAAAATACTAATAAAATGAAATATAAAGCGAAAAAAAGAAAATTAATTAGGATCCCCTGCATCATCGGCGAGTAGAGGATGACTAAATTAGGATTCCTTCGCATCATCTGCGAGTAGCGGATGACTGTAGAACAACTATTTGCAATCTATGATCATAGTTTCCATTTAATTTAAAACGTTACAGTTGACATTCTATAAAAGTGATGTCGACGTGTAGCAATTGTTGTGCAATATTCATCGAAATGTAGGTACAAGTTAACTAAACCATTCACCGTCATAGATATAAGCAATAGGGTGAGCAAAAACCGCACCATAAACCTCAAAAACCAAAATAAGTGCAAAAACTGCAACAAATAAACTGATGGATCAATTTTAAGAAAAAAGAAAAACTGATTTTGCCGTGCGATTTTGGTTTTACCCGTATAATTGAACCATTATACCCGCACCGAACTGCAGTTGCTATAAATAAAAAACAACCGATCTACGCGCGTGATGGGACTGAAAGAAGGGATGAGAAATTTGATGTTTTAGGTAGCTAGGTTTGTGGAAACAAAAATTCGGATAAATTTTCATTAATTTCTTAAGTAGCTAGGCATGTGTTAGCAATGCCAATCTCTACGGTTGCCTCAATGTCGGCATTTAGTACCTGTGGTAGGGTTATTGATAAGTTTAGAAGCTCTATTACCCCAAGACCGCGGAAGCTTTAATTTGCACAAAATTCGTAATGGTCCACACCGGCTAATGTTGAAGATATGCAAGTTAACGGGCAACAACTCAAAGACATCGTGGAGAATTTGGCTTAAGCCGAACTTGGTAAAAGCTTATATATTTAACTATATAGTATTTTATTTTATTTTACTAGTAATATGTTGTATGTTACCTTTTTGTAAAGATCTTTTCAACTGTAAAAAAAAAACCATGTAATGATTCTTCAATGGATGAAGATTTGAACTAATGCAAGAACCAAGAAGACAACAAGCAACAGATGAAATGTTATGTTTTCAAACTTTTGATTGTATTAATTATGTAATAATGCGTGTAATTTTGAATTGCGTCCTTACTTGTAATTTATAAACTTGTAATATTTGATTTTTAGTCTTTGAGCCTTTAATCAACTATTACTTATTTTAGTTTCTTACTTTTTTATAGTGGAATGTTTGTAATTTTGTATTATTAGTTTAAATTAGATGGATCGAAAATGATAAATGGGTCTAACTAACTCTACAAGTCATTTATGCGTTAAGTCCTTTTAGTTAGGTCTTTATAACAAAGCTCTAGATGGATACAGTTATAATAGTGTGTTTACATTAAGCCCCAATATTATTATTGGGTTCAAGCCCAAAATAACACGATGGCTAATGTGTGCGGTTAAAACAGAAAAAACCGACTTTATCACTATTACAAAAAAAGTCAAATATTTTCAAAATTTTACACAACAATTTTTTTCGCTAGCGGAACACATGACCCTTCACCCTTGTGACCCCCCTTATCTCCGCCCCTGAAAGTAGTCACAAGTCCAAAACATTAATGATGGCCCAATGCGAACACAAAAGCTCAATTGAAGACGATCATAAAGATTGATCTACAAAAACCTATTAGCCAACACATATGAATGTTTTATCCAATACCTTTTTATTCGAACAACGAACCAATTTATTCCAAAACAAATAATCGGCCTTTCAAACCAAAAAACGAACCAGCCAACCAGTCAACTATTATGGCGGTTGGCTAAAAAAAATGGCAGGCGACCAAAAAGTGAACCGACTTTTGTGTTTGTATAGTTTATGGCAGTCAATAATTAGTTGGACCGACTTTTGTGACAATTGACAATTAAAGTGAATCGGAAAAAATGTAAACATATTGCAATCGATTTTCGTTAGAGTCCATGAAAAAAATTGATTTTGATTAGATAAAAATACTAATAAAACGAAATATAAAGCGAAAAAATTGATTTGGGCAAATTACAAAAAAAGTCAATTTTTTTGAAAATTTACACTACAATTTTTTTCGCTAGGGGGACACGTGACCCTTGTGACCCCTTTTATCTCCGCCCCTGAAAGTAATCACAATTCCAAAACATTAATGATGGCCCAATGCAAACACATAATCTTAATTGAAGACGATCATAAAGATTGATCTACAAAAACCTATTAGTAAACAGAGATGGATGCTTTATCCAATACCTTTATATTCAAACAACGAACCAATTTTTTCCAAAACAAATAATCGGTCTTTCAAAACAAAATAAGAAACCAGCCAACCAGTCATCTATTATGGCAGTTGGCTAAAAAAATGGTAGGCGGCTAAAAAGTGAACCGACTTTTGTGTTTGTATAATTTATGGTAGTCGATAATTAGTTGGACCGACTTTTGTGACAATTGACAATTAAAGTGAACCGGAAAAAATGTTAACATATTGCAATCGATTTTCGTTAGTCCATGAAAAATTGATTTTGATTAGATAAAAATACTAATAAAATGAAATATAAATAAAAAAAAATAAAAAAAATTAGGAACCCCCCCCCCCCCTCGCATCATCAACGAGTAGCGATGACAAAATTAGGATTCCTTCGCGTCATCGGTGAGTAGCGGATGACTGTAGGACAACTATTTGAAATCTATAATCATAGTTTCCGTTTAATTTAAAACGTTACAGTTGACATTCTATAAAGGCTATGGCGACGTGTAGCAATTGTTGTGCAATATACGTCGAAATGTAGGTTCAAGTTAACTAAACCATTCACCGTCATAGATATAAGCAATAGGGTGAGCAAAAACCGCACCACAAACCGCAAAAACCAAAATAACTGCAACAAAAAAACCAATGGATCAATTTTAAGAAAAAAGAAAAACCGATTTTGCGGTGCGATTTTAGGTTTTACCCGTAAAACTGAACCATTATACCCGCACCGAACTGCAATTGCTATAAATAAAAAATAACTGATCTTCGCACGTGATGGGACTGAAAGAAGGGATCAGAAATTTGATGTCTTAGGTAGCTAGGTTGGTGGAAACAAAAATTCGGAGAAATTTCCATTAGTTTCCTAAGTAGCTAGGCATGTGTTAGCAATGCCAATCTCTACGGTTGCCTCGGAGTCGACATTAGGACCGATGGTAGGCTTATTGATAAGTTTAGAAGCTCTACTACCCCAAGACCGCGGAAGCTTTAATTTGCACAAGATTCGTTATGGTCCACACCGGCTAATGTTGAAGATATGCAAGTTAACGGGCAACAACTCAAAGACCTCGTGGAGAATTTGGCTAAAGCAGAACTTGGTAAAAGCTTATATATTTAACTATATAGTATTTTTTTTTTACTACTAATATGTTGTATGTTACCTTTTTGTAGAGATCTTTTCAACTGTAAAAAAACCATGTAATGAGTCTTCAATGGATGAAGATTTGAACTAATACAAGAACCAAGAAGACAACAAGCAACAGATGAAATGTCATGTTTTCAAACTTTTGATTGTATTAATTATGTAAGAATGCTTGTAATTTTGAATTGCATCCTTACTTGTTATTTATAAACTTGTAATGTTTGATTTTTAGTCTTTGAGACTTTAATCAACTATTACTTATTTTAGTATCTTACTTTTTTTATAGTGGAATGTTTGTAATTTTGGAATATTAGTTTAAATTAGATGGATCGAAAATGATAAATGGGTCTAACTAACTGTACAAGTTATTTATGCATTAAGTCCTTTTAGTTAGGTCCTTATATCAAAGCTCTAGATGGATACAGTTATAATAGTGTGTTTACATTAATCCCCAATATTATTGTTGTGTTCAAGCCTAAAATAACACGATGGCTAAATGTGTGCGGTTAAAACAGAAAAAACCGACTTTGTCACAAAAACCGAAACCGCCAAATCGCATGTTTTTGGTTTCTAATTTTATAGAAACCAAAAGTTTAGTTATGGTTCGATTTTAGTCAAAAACCGTATCAAACTACTTCATATGAAACTAATTAAGACTAAACCGGCAAAAAAATGTCATATAGAAGAGATTTTATTGTCGAAGGTTAACTAGTTACGGAAACCAACTGTGATTCATCACAAGTTAGCCTATATCTGTATTACTTACGGAAACCAACTGTGAGTATGTTCATTACCGAAATTTATGATTATTGTAACAATGAGATGTTTTAGCACGTTCATATGAACATGAGCTTGATTTACTTGGAACAACGAGACACAAATCGAGTTCTAATATAGCTTGATTCACTTAGACCCAATATCGGGTGTGTTTTGCAAAAATAGCACTAGCAATAAGCAGTGAGCAGTTTTTTTCTATTAAAACGTTTGATACTTTAGTTGTAGGTGTAATCATAATTTGTAAAACATTTCTTAAATGGTCAACGCTCCTAAATGCTACTTCATGGGGTGTTGAAAAATTATCATTTTGAAAAAGTAGATAAATCTACTTGGTGCTTATGAAACGACCATTAAAGATCACAACATTCAACGCTCACCGCTCCTAAATGTTTCACGCCAAACACACATAAGCAACAAACCGCTACAACGCTTATACTTATTTTATTCGGACCTCTGGATAACGTTGAGTTGCGTCCTTCGCTCTACATTGTAATAATAAAAATAGCATACGTTAACTTCAACTCGCTTTGGGTTTTAGTCCAAGACAAAGATACAATGTGAGAATAAGCTGGTGCGATAAATATGGGTAATTAATAAGCTCGCCTGAGAGTGAAATAAACTCGGTGTTGATTGAATGATTAACCCACCAAGGTTATATATTTATTTTTAGAGAAAACGAGTGTAGAAACCCGCGCGCTGCAGCGGGATTGCTAACGACACTTAAACCTTATGGAATATTTTTGCCAAATTGCTATAGTTAGCAATTAATGCTAAAGGACTTACTTTGCAACGACACTTAAACTTCATGGGCTATTTTTGCCAAATGCTAAAGGACTTACTTCGCGACGCACTTGGACCTCAGGGGCTGTTTTTGCCAATTTGCAAAAGATTGCATTTAATGCATGTTGCATTTAATGCATGGGATGTTACTCTCTCTCTTCCCCGATCTTTAGTATATATATATAATTACCAAAAGAGTCAAAATTTTCAAATGTGGTCTATTTTCTAGACATTTTTCTCATCTCTATCCCAAAAGAGCCATGCTCAACTGCTCGACTCCACCTCTTTTGTGACACGTGTCCATACAAGTACAAGAGTTAGGTAGACATGTTTTTTTACTTTTTCTTAAACGACAAATTTACCCTTTATTATATTTTTTATTAATTATCCCACCTACTCTCACCAAACTCCATCCACCACCACCACCACCACCACCGCTGCTCAACTGTTCGACTACCACTGCTCAACTGCTTGACCACCACTGCTCACTACCTTACCAGTCCATAACCACCACCACCACCACTGCTCAACTGCTCGACCACCACTGCTCAACCGCAAAAATTATCTAAACTTGCAAGATTACTTATTTCATTACTCGGTTCACTCATTCAATAAATCCATCTCCAACATAACTTTACTTAATTAACCACAATTTTATTTAAAAAAAAATTAAAAAAAAAATCCCACACATCACAGATCTGAAAATAGATGTATATGATAATCATAAAATATTGAACAAAAAAATTGAATTGATGCTAATTCATACCTTATCGGTAGTACCCAAGACCAGTGAATTGATGCACACATAAATTAGCCAACTATTGTTGACAATCTATGATTATAAAACAATAAAAGAAAAAAAAATTATTGATACAAATTTTACAAAACATCAACAATACATCTGGGGAGTCTCAACAAATGCCTTGAAATCATCACAAGAGATAAACAAAAAAAATTAACAATTTCAAGATCTGCAAACCTCGAGCCGAAATTACGAAACGATGCGTTCAACTTGACGGTTTCGGATATGTGACAATGGCAGATCACCAGCAGATGTAAACCACGGGGGTGGGAGGGTGACAATGGCAGATCACCGGCAGATCATCGGAAGATGTAAACCACGGTTTCGGATCTGTGATTGGTTTCAAGAAGTATATATCATCTTCATCTTTTTGTATGAGTCTTAAATCCACAAACCATCTAACGCTCCAAGATAAAAAACCAGATCTGTTGAAAATCTCTGCCTTGGTAATCACCTTATTTGCCAGATCTGTTGGTATTTGATTATGGTTGGGTGGTGGGAGGGTTTTTTATGGTGGTGGGGTGGCCGGAAAGTGAGGTGGAGGTGGAGGCGGAGTAAGGATGTCATGGAGGTGGAGTCGGAAAGTGAGGGGTGTTTGGTTGATGTGAGGGAGAGATGAAAGAGAAATGGGTATTTATATATGTGGGTATATTTGTCATTTAACCAAAAAGTAATTAAAGCATGTTCACCTAACTATGTACCTGTATGGACACGTGTCACAAAAGAGGTGGAGTCGAGCAGTTGAGCATGGCTCTTTTGGGAAAGAGATGAGAAAAGTATCTAGAAAATTGACCACCCTTAGAAAATTGGCCTCTTTTGGTAATTTTCTCTTATTTGTATCTTACCATAAATATTGTACTTGGTCGCATCACAGTGTTGGTGCACATCAATAAGTGAGTATTAAGAGCATGGGGTATCACAACAAGTAGCTCTCGCCACTCCGCTTCGTCCCTCGCCACCACACCATGTGGCCTCGCCACTTTCATCCTCGCCGTTCCAACGATGAGGTAAAAGACAAAAACGAGGTAAAAGCACAGCTTTTAATCTTATGGCTTTTTCTCAATATCTTGTGGCTTAATTATTTTCTGGCTTTTAATCTTGTGACTTTTCCTCAGAAAATAATCTTGTTTAGTGTGTGTGTAAGTTGAATGAAGAAGAAGATGAGGGTGGGTGGGTGTTAAATGAAATGAATTTTAAAAATGAGGGTGGATGGCTTAATTTTAAAAATATAAACTTTTTTTTAAAAACTTTTTTTTTATAAAAAAATGTTAAATATGTTAAATGAAATGAATTTTATTGTGTTTGAAAAATATGAAAAAGAAATTAAATGAGAGTGGGTGGGGCCCAAATAAAGAGGTTTTGAGTTAGTTGTGATTGAGGGGTATTTTTAAGTGAGTGTGTTGGAGTGATGTGGCACATGTGGGGCCCAAATGAAGATCTGGGCTTACCACCATACCCCATGCTCTAAGCTATTACCTGGTGCAGGGGCGGATCTAAAGCCTGACTACCTGTGACACGTGGCCACATATGGTCAAGGAAGTGAAGTAGAGCTGAGATATCTTATAACATGTGTTTTGATTATTTTTATGTCCGTACCATATATGTCTAAATAAAGAAAGCCCATTAATAAACCAAGGCAACAAGCCCATTTAGTTTGGAGTTTGGACTTTGGACAAAACATAAACTACGTAGTTCAAGTAGTTAATTTTCAAGTCAGGTTATTTAACATTATTTTCTTAGAAACTTAGGGTTTTTTTTTTTGCGCTACACATGTTTAATATTTCTCGATCCACCGGTGGTTAATAAGAGGTCTTCTTTCGACGACACGTTAACTTTAAAATTAGGTGAGGCCTCTTCCCTACCTAGGCAACCCATAGTGGTTATGAAACATATGTCCCGGACGACTTAAAGATCGGGTCCTCATGACACGAGTCGGGTTCATCAGACCTGATACGTCGTCATATACGAAAGTGAAATAAAGATAAGAACCAACAACCTTAGGTTCCATGATTTATTCCCATTTAAAAGAATATACTTGGCTTAGCATAAAGTTTGACAAAACAGCATAACAAATATTTAACTACGGCAGTTAACATGCCTTTAGTGCAAGTTGTATATATGATATATGTTATAAATTTGTGATGTATTAGCAAAAATAAATCCATAAATAGTTTTCTGTCATCCTTAAACTAATTTCCGGTACGAATATATGTCATTTTACACATGCATGAGCAAATTTATGTTGATTTTTTGTATGTGTTGGATAGGAATATTCTTGTTTTGAAAGCAAAGTTATTGTAGAAGAATCTAAAATGAAGCATGTGAGAAAATAAAACCCGTAACGTTGTGTGGGGCCCAAACAGGAATATAGATAGGGACAAAGCCCATTTAATGGCCACCCGATGCCTTGTGGGTCGTTGTTTTCCAAACTATCAACTATGGGGTGTCATCTTATCTTGTATTTATCATCTTGTTTCTTTTTCTCGTAGCAAATATTGAAAACGAACAAAGTTTTCCTATTCACGTTATTTGGGGAATGAAATATTTGACTCAGATATGCACGACTTATAATCGATGAAATAGCCACCCTCACATTAGATGCATATAGCCGGACTTGAACACTAATGTAGTGTTTGGTACATCGTAATAAGAGTATGAATGAAAAAGATCATTACGATGAAATGAAGAATATTATGTTTGTTTACAATTAAGGAATGCAATGTCTCATTACATTGAATCACTCATTACACATAAAAACATCATTTTCATTCATAAGGGGGTCTATTATTTTTCTTCATTACATCTTTTAATGGAATCATGATTACATAAAAGCCTTTTATTAACTATCCACAAATATATATATATATATATATATACTACTATATAAAGTGTTTAGGGCATTCTAAATAAAGAAGTCTTAAAATTTCTAAGACAAAAAACATTTCTAATAAAAGTAACCCGCTAAACTTGTAACCAAAAGTATAGTTAACATAGCACGTGGTACCAAACAATAATGCATAAATTATCTAACTTGTAACATTCGTGTATATTAATGCCAAAATTATTGATATCATTAAAATACTATCACACAAAAGTACAATTAATATAACACTTGGTACAAAACAATAATGCATAATTTATCTAATTTGTCTTTTTCATTAAAACACTCACTAAATGAAATTTACAAATTATTAATAATATAATTAAAATATTCCATCACTCAAAAGTACAATTAATATATCAAATGGTACAAAAAAAAATAATGCATAAATCATTTTATCATTATATCTTTCAAACACCTACTAAATGATTTTTACAATTCATTAATGATAATATTAAAATACACCTTTATTCAAAAAGTACACTTAATCTATCACATGGTACAAAACAGTAGCACATAAATCATCTTATCTGTTATTTATTCTTTAAAACACCAACTAAATAAAATTTACAAATCATTAAGGGGATCATAGAAACCAATCTTTTGCGTAGTCAGACTTTCTGACACCACCTTTTTCGACCACGCAACTAGAGGTGGCAAAATGGTTGGGTTGGGTTGGGTTGGGTCTTGGGTCTTAGATGGGTATGGGTCTATATGGGTATGGGTCTAGATGGGTCACTTGGAAGGATGGGTCTAGATGGGTATGGGTATAAATGGGTAAGAGTCGGGTCGGGTCGGGTTTTTTTGGGTTTTGCTAGTTTTTTTTGTTTCATCATTGAACATAATAATTAATTATTGTAAATAAAGACAAAAAGTATTCAATATCCATTTTTTACGTTTTCGTCCGTTTTTAAACGTTTTCGTCTGTTTTTTTACGTTTTTGTCCGTTTTTACACGTTTTCGTCGGTTTTTTTACGTTTTTGTCCGTTTTTACACGCTTTCGTCTGTTTTGTTACGTTTTTGCCTGTTTTCACACGCTGCTTCGTTTTTCGTTTTACTCGGTTTTCTCCGTTTTTTACTCGTTTTCGTCTGTTTTTTACGTTTTCGCCCGTATTTTACCCTTTTTTTACGTTTTTGTCCGTTTTCATCAGGTTTTTTACGTTTTTGTCCGTTTTTACACTCATTGGTCCATTTTTTTACGTTTTTGTCCGTTTTTACACGTTTTCGTCTGTTTTGTTACGTTTTTGCCTGTTTCACACGTTTTCTTTCGTTTTTTTTCGTTTTTCTCCGTTTTTACTCGTTTTTCTCTGTTTTTACTCGTTTTCGTCTGTTTTTTTACGTTTTCGCCCGTATTTTAACTTTTTTGTCCGTTTTCGTCAGGTTTTTTACGTTTTGAAAGTTTTTACACGTTTTCGTCCGTTTTTACACGTTTTCGTCTGTTTTGTTACGTTTTTGCCTGTTTTCACACGTTTTCGTCCGTTTTTTTACGTTTTTCTCCGTTTTTACTCGTTTTCGTCTGTTGTTTTACGTTTTCGCCCGTATTTTAACTTTTTTGTCCGTTTTCTTCTGGTTTTTTACGTTTTTGTCCGTTTTTTTACGTTTTTGTCCGTTTTTCCACGTTTTCGTCTGTTTTTTTACGTTTTCGTCCCCTTTTAACGTATTTTTTTTTACGTTTTTGTCCGTTTTTGCACGTTTTCGTCCTGTTTTTTTTATTTTTTTATCCGTTTTTACACGTTTTCGTTAGTTACTTTACGTTTTTGTCCGTTTTTACACGTTTCCGTCAATTTTTTAACGTTTTCGTTCATTTTTACGTTTTATTCGGTTTTATCGTTTTCGTCCGTTTTTACCTTTTAGCCTTTTTTTCCCGTTTTTACGTTTTTGTCCGGTTTTACACGTTTTCGCCCGTTTCTAACGTTTTTTACGATTTTATCTGTTTTTACACGTTTTCGTCAGGTTAATTTTTACGTTTTTATCCGTTTTACACGTTTTCGGCCGGTTTTTTTTAATCTTTTTGCCTGTTTTCACACGTTTTCGTCCATTTTTTGTCCGTGTTTAACGTTTTCGCCAATTTTTACACGTTTTCGCCTGTATTTTTATGTTTTTGTCCGTTTTTAGACGTTTTTTCATATGTTTTTTTACGTTTTCGTCCGTTTTTTAAATGCAAAAACGGATAAAAACACAAGAAAAAGTTAAAAATGGACGAAATCGAAAAAAACAGACGAAAATGTGTAAAAACAAACAAAAACATAAACAAGCGAACGAAAACGTGAAAAAACGGGCGAAAACGTAAAAAAACGGACGAAAACGTGTAAAAACGGACAAAGACATAAAAAAACGTAAAAAACGGACAAAAACGTGTAAAAACGGATAAAAACGTAAAAACCTGCGTAAAACGTAAAACCAAAAATGTGCAAAACGGACAAAAACGTAAAAAGTTGTTAAAATACGGGCGAAAAACGTAAAAAGAAAACGGTAAAACGAGAAAACCGGAAAACGAGAAAAACGTGAAAAAAGACGAAAACGTGAAAAAACAGGCGAAAACGTAAAAAAACGGACGAAAACGTAAAAACGGACAAAAACGTAAAACGCGTAAAACCGACGAAAACGAAAACCGGACAAAATGCATAAAAACGTAAAAATCGGCGGGCAAAAACGTACAAAATTGTCAAAATGGACAAAAACGTAAAAAAACAGACGAAATCGTGTAAAAACGGACAAAATCGTAAAAAAAATAGGCGAAAACGTGAAAAAACGGGCGTAAAAAAAACGGACGAAAACGTGTAAAAACGGATAAAAACGTAAAAAATGGACGAAAACGTGTAAAAACTGACGAAAACGTAAAAAACCGGACGAAAACGGACAAAAACGTAAAAAAGTCTGACGAAAACGGGCAAAAACGTACAAAATTGTCAAAAAACGGACAAAAACGTAAAAAAACATACGAAATCGTGTAAAAACGGACAAAATCGTAAAAAACGCACGAAACGTGAAAAACATAAAACGTAAAAACGTAAAAAACGGACAAAAACGTAAAAAACAGTAGAAATTGTGTAAAACGGACAAAAACGTAAAAAAACAGACGAAAACGTGTAAAAACGGACAAAAATGTAAAAAACCGTCAAAAAACGGACGAAAATGATAAAATTATATTGTGAGTGATTTTTTTAATTTTAGTTAACAATCAACTTAAACCATGTAAATATTGTACTAGACCCATGTGGGTATATTATTAGACCCAACTAAACCCATCAATATTAATTAATTAAAATAAACTATACCCAACTAGACTCATCTATTAAAATAAACTAAACCCATTTAGACTCATCTCATTAAAAAAATTTACCCAACTAGACCCAAATTTAACAATTGGGTCTTAAATTGCCACCTCTACACGCAACAGACCACCATTTACCACCACAACTTAGCAATATAGACACCGGCCACTAGATGGTGCTAAAACCGCTATTTTAAAACACTATGTATATTTAAACGATATATAATATTACACGTCCTAAACGACTAGCAATATCGTTGACCATCGTTTCCCTATCGTCATTGCATCGTGATGCAAGTCCGCCATTTTTTAAAGCAATATTGTGCGGTAAAGTTGTCCTATTAAGTTATCGCCATGGGTTAAGTTAGCATGATGAAAAACATAAAATCGTGTAGGCACCCTGCTATAAAAGCTTTTTATTATGTTACTAAATGCGTAAGTAAGAAAGCAAATTAATTTTCAACTAATAATATATCATCAAAGGCTATTTTAGTCTTTTTATTATCGGTTACATTCCATTTTATCATAACAACCAAACATAATTATAATCGTAATGCGTCATTCCATTACTTCATTTATTTCATTACGATGTTTATTACATTTCGTCGCTACTTCATTCCGTCATAGCAAATAGACCTTAAACCTCTCATGACAAGCAAAGAAGATTAAAGTGTTATTTATTTTTTTGGAAGGAAATTATTTTCCCCTCTTTTCACTTTTTTTGTCTGTTGGCGCGTAAACATATTTATTTTTTGTTTTTTTCAGACATAAATACTTCTTTCACTTTTCACTTCTTTAAAAATTGGACATAAATTTTCACTTCCTCAACTATTTATTGCTCTTTCATTCTTTTCATTCAAAAGTGTATAAAACAAATTGTCTTATTCCTTGCAGATTAAGACTTTAGATGTATTTTGTTTTTCTGCAGACATAATTTACGGATGAAGACATAGCAAGGTTTGAGCTACATAAAAAAACTTAAGCTAACACGAAAACCACTCAAGGGTGGTTAAATGATAAAATATCTATAGCTATTATTACTAAAATCAAAATTTAATATTCCTTGAAGCAATTAAGCAAACAACCCTGGAGTTAATCTAGCCATCTAGGGGAGAAACGCTATATTTCGTGTGGTGATAGACTTGAGACACCTGAATTAGTCTACAAAAGAATTATAAAGTATGATGATATAAAAAACATCTAGCATGACTAATATATATGTTACTGTCATCCTTTTCTTTTAACCACTATAACCGGCTCTATCCGGCTCATAAACTAACGGGAAATGATATATACATCACAATAAGTGATATACACATAAAAATATGCATATTTGATGTTGTATGTTATTACAAATGTGATTTTTTTATGCTCATATCAACTCTTTAAAGGAGGAGAGAGTGGGCACGGGTAGTGCCATCGAGTTGTTGAACCCGAGCGGGTACACCGCCCCGAGCAATTCGAGTACTTCGATCGAGTAGCAAATTCGGCTTGTGAGCCCGAGCTTGTTGCGTGATTCAATTTGAAAAAAAGAACCGTTTGGAGACGTTGGGGGAGTAGCCAACGGCTACTTTGCCATTAATAAAAAAAAAAGTTTTCTATTTAAAACCAAACCATTCACACTTATTTTTCAAAATAAAAACACACAAAACACAAATAACAACACACACTAATCTTTCAAAAACACAAAACCATGGATCCAAGGAGAGGTAAAAAAAACTTCCACCTCGCGTCAAGGTCGGTCTCAAGCATCCCCGAATCAACCAAAACAAACTCCGTTAGGATTTAGCCAATTTTATTCTCAACCATCCCCGAATCAATTTTACGTTCCACAACCCCCATCTCCACATCAATTTTACCAATATAATATGGGTCATCCTCAAATGAATCCACAACACTACTACATCACTACTACAAGCGAGTTATCCCCGTTCTAAAACATTGATGAAGACGTAGAGTACGTACCCGAAACACAACCACTACCAAACATTGATGAAGTTGTAGTTTCAATTTTTAAGTTGTAGTTTTTTTAAGTATTATGTAATGTTTTTATTTTTAATGAAATGGTATGTTTTTATTTTAAATATTGTATGTGATTTTATGTATTAAAAAATAAAAATAAAAAAATCGGGTACTAGGGTACCACTCCTTCCAAATCGGGTAGTGTTAGGGTAGAATTTGGTAGTTTTAAGTTGGAGGGTTTTTATTGGATAGAGATGATGTGACACCTAGTGTATTAGGGTACCACTCCCTCCTCCCTAAACGAAATGACAACTAAGAAGAGTGACATCTCAATTAACAATAAGTCATACGAGTATTTAAGGTAAACATCTACGTATTTATAGAGCTATTTAAGTGTCTTCAATCTTTCGTATTTTTAAAAAAGAATTGCAGGACCATACTAATTAGGGTCTTAATTGCTTGTGATAATACTAGCGAGTTAATATGAAATCTTTTTTCAAGATTTTGGGTAGACACATTATTACGAGAATTAATGAAACAAAACTGTCACGTTTTAATTAGAGGCATTTAACATATTACTCCCATTTTACCCATTGGTATTTTGCAAACAGTTATCGCCTTATAAGATTATTAACCCGTATGATTTACCACTTATACTTTAAAATTGATAGTTGCCCCGTCTCAAGATAAATATTCATTTTACCCATTAACTACATTCTTGAGCAATCAAATAAAATCTTTATTCATCAATTGAAGTAATGTGAATATTTATTTTAAGAAATCACAAATAAATATGAATATGAGCGCCTCTTGTTTCATAACATGTATTGAGTATTGATTGTGGCCGTGAGACACAATGTTAATGTGCCCATCACGAGTTGGTGACGTTATTACACCAACAGTTTGAAAAACAGGTAATGTGCCTATCATTACGTCCGCTAAATGGCACATTTGATTGATACATCATGATCCGGTTTCTTAATCTTAAAGCTTGAACTTTGGATGGATGGTGGGCGGTGACAACTTGGTTATAGGTTAAGATTATTTGTTTGTTATTTTTCATTTTACACCATTTATTTCTCGTGTCTTATCCTACCCTTTAGTGATGAAGCGTGTCTAGGTGATGAAGCAAGCAATCTTTAGTGTCTTGGCCATGAATTTGGTCATGTATCATTGATTTTGTCCACTTTGCCGTGACACGTTAGTAATGACATTTCACCCTTAACCTCATATTGTGTTCGCCCATATTGCCTTCAATATTGTTTAGTCCTTAACTTTAGTGGTGGAGATTTGTGTAACTGCCAAGCTTATGATAGAATACATGCTATGACTGTGCTTTGAGTGATCACCCCGAAATTGACACTTAAATTAGAGAGAGAGTATGAGTGTTTGTTCCCATTTCGTGAGGTGTTCGGCTTTGATTTATTCTAACATAAAGAATTTTTAATCTCATATCTTCTAGGTAATTTGGGGGATATCTTTTTATAAATTATTCTAATAAGGTCTACTTGAGGGAAAGTATAGTTCAAGTGGGGGATATTTGATAACATCAAATAATCCTGACTTTTAAGTGTCAATTTCTCCCGTTTATGCTTATATTTATGTCATTTATATAGATATATACTCTTATTCCTTTATATTTCGTTTTCAGGTAATATATGAGCATTGAAGCTTAGAGACGCAGATTTGGAGATTTTCTTAACGATTTTACCTTAGTATGATATTATTGAAGAAGCTACGGCGTAACTCCTATTCTCAATTATGCCGTAGCTAGGATTACGTTACAAATGTTACAATTCGCGTTTTCGGGTCAGTATTCATTTTTACTATTCACTATTACTATTCACTTTTTAATATTCACTCCCGAAATTTTTATTTCACATTCTCGTAAGTTAATTTATTTTAGTAATAACCTGAGAGTTTGACAAACGTTAGACCATCTTCGCAAAAGTTATTAAGAAAACAGCGTCTTAAAGTTTCGTTTTGGTCGGAGCACCATTTAAACATCCCGCGCATAACGAAAACCAACTCTGATAATTTTCCCTACATCAGATTAATTTTTAGATCACTCATAATTAATTAGAGAATTTTTAAGATTTCATTAAAATGTTACCAAATAAACCCTGAGCCGTACGAGACTAAACTTACGTTTCAAACAATTCTACTTAGACCCAGACTTAACCATTCTGCCTTGTATTTCCTAAGATATTTTGAAACTTTTACATTTTTTTGGAAAATTCAAACATATTTCCCTCCTCCTTTGACCATAAAGAAATTAACCTTGTATGCTCTACATTTTTGCTTAAATCGCGTAACTTTTAGACTTCACGTATAACTGTTAAGTTGTCCCACGTATGACGAAAACCACATTTTGACATCTCATATCACTTATAGACTAATTTTAGTCTACTTTAAATAAATTCACGGTCATTTCCCTGAAATCTCGTTCTTTTCTGATAAATTGCGAATTACGCGTTTTTGACCCGTGTTTCCAGTTTTAAGCAGCGTTTTTGCACCCAATGAGACTTATCACTCATTTTATATTTTTATATGGAGTATAATGATGAGTTTCATCATTCCTACAAGTTTCGTATTTTTACGATACCCGGTTTTCCGTTTTATGGCTTAACAACTTACGGTTGGCATTTAACGGAACCAAATCATGCTCTAAACTCAAGATAATACCAAAACTATCCACCTAAGTCATCTTATCTTCATTTGGCAGACCTTATGGGGGGGGGGAGTCATCATCTTGGTGGCTTGATCTTAACCATGCTTCATTTAGATCATTACAAGTATACAATTTAACCATGGTTAGTTTTTAACCCAATATATAGTTAACTCCTAAATTTTCCCTATAAATACCAAGCTAAAAACTACATATTTCTTGCACCCTCCTCTCTTTATCTATAAAAGTCCTAAAACCCTAAGGCACTTATCTTATATTTTGTAAGAAAGTTAACTAGTTTTTTAAAGAAAACTAGTGTTTGATCTTCGTTCTTGGAAGTTTTCAAGAAAGAGTCGTTATAATCTTCAAATAACTTCAAGTCTCCAAAAATACATTGTTATAATCTTCTTTTCTTCTTCGGGTTCTCAAGAAGGCGTTCGTTATAATCTTCTAATAGCCTCGGGTTTTCAAAAATTACAAATTCTACGTCGAAGCTCCGCTTATATTTCCTTTTTCCATAATACTCAAGCATTCTATATTAAGGTAAGTATTTATAAGACTCAAACTTATTTAAATACTTATAAACTTGTTAGTTTATTTATTGTATTTATAAACTCTTAATATATAATACAATCAAGTAATCAAAATATATGTTTTACGTATTGAGCACTACAACACTAGGGAACTTCATGTGAGGGGTTCATTTGGGTAAACGGATCGACAAGTTCTTTGGATTTACGAATTAGAGTATCCTAGCTCCTCGAACGTTCTTGCATGACCTCTGAATTATGATGGCCTGAACGGCAGTACGAGATATACAAACTAAAACCATTTCTATAAACAAACATACAAATACTACATCATGATCAATACAAGGACGTATATAGGCATGTTTATACTTTAGCATCGTTATTCCAAACCTAAGAGTTGACATCATATTCTAGGTTATACGTAGAGACTTCCAGGCTTATCCATCGATTCCGTTATACGTTGTGATATCATTTTTAAGGTGAGTTCGTAGCCCCACTTTTACTCATTTAATTACTTTATAAACTCTTTGGGGGAGATACATGCTCAACTACTTGCTTTTACTTTTACAAATACTCAAAGCATTTATACTTGGTGCATTTGATTGCAGTATACTTGATTGCATTTATACATGATTACATTATAATTGATTGCGTTATACATGATTTCGTTATACATGCTTGGAAATACTTTACTCGCTTAATTTAAATACATGATTTGTATTTACATACATACACAATACTCTATCTTTGTCGGAGAGATATTCATAGTACTATAAGTCGGGTATATGCCCCCGCCCATGTGTACCAGATTCATGACCTTGGGAGTAATATAGTACTATTTGGGAAGATGCCCCCGCCCTTGTGTACCAGATTCATGACCTTGGGTGAATATAATCCGGTGTATTGTGTAAACTATATTTTGGCAGTGGGTTGTGAACACACAGGTTGCAAGTTTTGTATGGGCGGAACTTGGAACTGAGTGGATTTACAATGCCTTTGTTGTGTAAACATTCTTTAAAAGCTTTACATGTTAAACAAACTCTATGAACTCACCAACCATTGTGTTGACACTTTAGCATGTTTATCTCAGGTCTGAAAAGTGATAGCCGTTTCATGGAGCATAGAGTCGCTCAACATGTTTTGAAGACTTATGCTTTTATTATTACCATTCGATATGTTTTAAAAACACTTATGTATTGTACCTTGGAACTCATATTGTAACTCTAATTTCATTAATCGAATGGTAATTTTTCAAAACGTCTCACTTAGAGGTCGTTTTCTATACCTTGTACTTTGTATTATGAAGTAGCACCCCAATGACACAATCTTCCACTGCGATATTTTGGGGGTGTTACATATTGGTATCAGAGCCTTGGTTATAGAGAACTAGGTTGCATTTAGTACCTAGACTATAACTACTTTATACATTAAGACTCTCCTCTTTATTTGCCTTACACACACTTCGTGCGCATATGCTTCTTGTTAGTGCTTATGGAGAAATCCCATATCATCCACGCTATTGGATGATATGTTTAGATCCACGCTATTGGATGATATGTTTTTGTGCTTGAGTTTGGAGGATAATTAAGTTTTGACGTAATCCTCAACAAATTTACGGCGAAGCTATAATTACGGCGTAACTATTCCTTAAGTTACGCTGTAATCACCACTACGAGAGTTCTGTTTGGAGGATAATTAAGTTACGGCGTAACTCTCAACTTAAGTTACATCGTAACTATGATCGGGCCTATAAATACAAACCCTAAAATCTGAATTTGACATCATTCACTCACCACACAAAGGCAGAGAACGTGAAGAGGGTTCCAAGGGCAGATCATACAGAGCATACGGAGCCATCTTCAAGGGAGAAATTACACCATATTGATAAGCTTTAGTGATTACTACTTCTTTACACTTTTATTCATGTCTTCATTAATCATGTTAAACATTGAATTGATTGTGTCTTTTAATATGATCGGCTAAGCACCTTTGGTGCTAGCTTAGTTATGATTCCTTGATTGTAGTATTGTTTATGTTTTCATTCTTCTATAATTGTTTTTAGTGTATGCATGCATAGTTCGTTGGTAGTCACCCTAGCTTTGGTAGTTTTGAGTTGCGATTGTATTTATTTGCTTAGGAGAATTGACCAAAGGACCCTAGGTAAGTAGGTAGAGATGGTTGGTAAGAATTGACCAAAGGACTACCAATCCCTCTTATGCGAATTGACCAAAGGATCACTGTTCGGAAGGATGAACTTAAAAAGTTAGGGATGTGTGTCTAAGATGTTAGCGCCCGGGCACACATTATTTCGAATCTTGCATGTAGGGTACTTAATGACTTGGTGCCTCGACTCCCCAAAGGGTAGGCCTTTGACGTCGGGTAGGAACCTTTGTTGATAGGCTATGACGAATTGACCAAATGTTGTCTAGCGACTTGAACCCCCACTTGAATCAATATGAAGTATTTAGAAAATATAGACATATCATGATATGATGAATAATTAGGTTAGCACATTTTCTCTCAATTGTTCACAACCTCATTATAGTTTCCGCATTTTATTTCTTGTTTATTAGTATAATTAATCATTTCAACTTAAAACATTTTAAAACGGTGACATTAGACTTAATTAGGATCCTCATCTACATAGCTCTTGGGAACGGCATCGGATTTACCAACTTCTATGCTACGCACGATCGGGTTCACTGCTCGTTAGTACAATAGGTAGACCTTAGGTAGACGAGACTTAGAAATATTAAATTATGGTCGGAAAACCTGCATCAACCATCATTTTGATAGGACCCAAGTTAAAATTTATAATAAAGGTAATGGATTCCAAAATTGGTCTCAGGTGTGAATCAAGCAAACGGGAATTTTATATCCTAATTCCCATCTATAGCATTACTGTAATCTATTAGCAGTTAAGATAAGCGATAAAATTCCAATATACATCCAAATGATGATTGTTAGGTGCACACAGTGTGCTGAAATTCAGAAGTATTTGAAGAGGCTGCGTTTAAAAGACCGATAGTCACCCCATATCGGCCCTGTCAATAAACTCTGTTATAGAGCTGTGGGTTTCCGGGTAGAAGAATTTAATCGTGAGTGGCTTACCCAATGACTCTGTAGTAAACAAGCCTTCAAAATGTTTCTGAAACGGATCCAATACATCTTCAAACCTCTGGTCCTTTAATTGCAAGAATTTAGTTGTCATTAGTGATAATTTCACTACAATTAAAATGCTTACACATAATAGCTAAGCTGAACTGAATTTTAAGAATAGACCATTAATCAACTCACGCATGCTAAACATGTCTTAAAATCATAATTTTTTAGAGTTATCAACCTACCTATTGGATATAGTTAGATATCTTAATATGCAATGGATATAAACTAATGATATCAATGAACAAACTTTCAATATTATGAATTTCTTTGATTTACTACATGATACCATTCCTGAGAAAAGGTACGGTAAAATGAAAACAATAAAATAGGAAAAAAATGAAACAATTTCATTCACCTTGAGTTTCAACTCAACTGATCCCACACGTATAGTAGCCGCATCACTGACCAATAAAGTACCAGCAGATACTTCCTGCGGCAAACAACCATCAGGAGACTATTATTGATTTTTTTTCCCGTCGTAATTTTAAAGTAAGAAAATAGCAGTTAAACCATTATATTGTAAAACAACAACAAAATATTAATCACAAACTGAGTAAAAACAAACACCTTACTTAAAATGGGAATGCAGTTACATGTTCTAAAAATACATAGTCCATTGGCGCAACCAACGTCAAACCAATCTGAAACGAAATGTGCACACATCATTAACACGTATTGAAGGGTCAGTTATATAGAAATAATAAAGGGAAGCTTTTAGATTTCGATCCCTTACCTTGAATACTCTTCAAGAAATTAAGTTTCACCAAATGCGTCATCACCTCCTTGATTTCGCAATCCAAAAAAAGCACCAGTGTTACTGCCACATCTGCAGGCACAAAAGAGGAACTTACCCCCTTAACAGAACCCACACACCCTGAACACACCTACTGAACCACACACAATCGAACCTCAATATGTTGTCACCCACCCATATGTATCCTGTAAAAACTAAACTAAATCGAACACTCACAAATCGAATTTAATATAAGAACCTTCTGTCAAGAATTCAATCAAACACTTATGACCACACAAAAAAAAATCCAATAAATAACTATTTTAATAAAACACAAATTAACCATAAATAAATTAAAACACCCAAATCTTTCTTTTGTTCTTTGAAGAGGGTTATTGAGAAAATACAGATTTTATGAAGAAACCACTACTGCAGTTTAGTTTTAATTAAAAAAACCCTAATTTTACCTTCTTTATGTTTCTGAGATTTGTTGATCCTTCATCGCAGATCAACTCAAACGAAATCGTGTGTCGAATCTTGTGTTGGAAGAATGATGTAATCCGATCTGTGAATCTGATTAATTTTGTTTCGAGAGATTCATAGAAGCTTCAGGAAGACTGGTTGTTTGGGAGAGATGTGTGGGAGAAAGAGAATATGAGAATATAAATGGGGAGGTGCATTGTGCGTTCTACCGTAGATTCCTTCACAAACAACTGTAGCAACTTGGGGGAGGCATAAAATCCCGATGATTGTAATGTATATATAATATATCACTGACTCCATACAAGCTATTTGCAAATATGAAGCATGTTGATAATATATTAAAGGTGTGTTTGCCGGCGAGTGTTGAGAAGTGTTTGAAGCAACTAGCAAATAGCGTTTAGCGTTTTGTATACAATGATTATTTGGAAACTAGCGGTCCTAATTTTTCTAAACGCTATGCTACTTGAAGGAGCATTTACTGGTAACTAGCTTTTACCTTTGATAATTACAACCATACAACTATGCTTCCAAACGTTTTATAAAAAAAACACTGCTACTGCTTCTAGCTATTGCTAACTACTATTGCTTTCTGCTAATGCTATTTTCGCCTAACATATCCGGGACTTTTACCCCTTCAGGCGATAAAATTAGAACATGCGAGTCTCAGAATCAGTACACTGCCCACTAAAAGTAAACTAGATCTGAACCACTAACAACTAACAAGTCGTTAAAAAAATACTCAGAGCATCATGTTGACACTAAAAGTATTTTTTTTTCTCAAATTTAACGCCAAAATGTTAAAAAAATAATAATAATAACAAAATAAAATAAAAAATTAATGTTTGCAATATATCTGGCACTAATTTATTGCTATAAATAGAAAATCACTAAATATAGTGGCGCACTACATTGTTCACTACTAATATTTATCTTATTTAAACTATACATATTTATTAAACTTTTGATACTTAACTGAAAATATAAAGTTTAATTTATATAAACTGCTCCCTCCGTTCTAAAATTATTGTCCACCGACAAAAAACACATAGTTTAATAAAAACATCATCATTACAGCTTTCTCTCTCCTACTTTTTGCACAATGACAGTTTTACCCTTAACTAATTAATTTATAACTTCTTTAAAGTTTGTAATAATAAATTCAAGTGAGGGTAATATGGTAAACTTGATCTTTATTCTCTATCCATTTATGGAAGGGGACAATTAATTTGGGACGTCCCAAAAAGAAAACATGGACAATAAAAATGGGACGGATGGAGTATATTTTTATAAGTCTTTGATCAATACGTTTATATTGAGCCAAATATTGGTATGTTATTTCAACTTTTTTATTTATTTGTTGTGTCGATTTGTTCTTTAAATTTATTAATATTTTTTTGCATAAAAATTTAAATCTATACATTGAAGCAAAACGTAACAAGATCAAACCATTCGGTTGGTTTACCCAAACCGAACGCGCCCCCTCCCTTTACTACGAGTATTTGGTCTTGGTGTTGTGTATGAGAGAAAATTGAGTCAACGTTAATGTGACGGGGTTGTGTGAAGTTATTTGTTGTTTTGGTGTGATCTTATTACTATATTAATCTTATACATTATGTTAGTGTAATTTTTTCTTTTTGTTAACATCCAAGTGACCAAACTATCAAATCCTTGAAAGTTCGTCAACTTGAGGAAGGTTATACACCTGTCAAAGTTATCTTAAAAAAGTTGACTATGGTTCGTCTTTGCAATGATTCTAGGTGGCATGTTAGGGAGGTTTTAACTCATTTTTTTTATTGTGACATGACCATTTCATGCCTTATACAATTGTACCATACTCATGTCCTGCGACCTGCATTATCTACATATATTTATGTGTGCAAATCAAAATATGAAATATGTAAATCAGCTCTCGTTTTAGAATCTATTGTTGATCGGGACGAGGAAAATGGGAAAGAAATTTGTTGTTTATTTACGACTTTACTCCTCGATACGCATCAACCATACCATTTGCCATTAGATTATTCATTTAACATGTTTCAAATTTATATAAGAACATTTAATTAGAGTTAAAACTTGCTTTTCTTGGATAAACTAAACATAAACTTTTTTTTTATCCTTTTGTCTGTTTTATTTGAATTTTATAGTTGTATTTTAGATCAATCGAGTTAATTACTTTGTTTTATGAACTTTGATCAGACTAGGTACCATTTTCTAGCTTGTGAAACTCTCATCTTGAAGCTTCGGTTGATTTTAGAGTTGATTTCATGAAAATTAACGTTGTTTTTTTTTTTTTGAACGGTGGATATATAATAAAACTAGTAAAGAAGTTAGAAAAAGATTATAAAGATTTTAAAAGCCAAGAGTCTCAACAATTAACATTACGCCATTTATTTTTTAACCAAGAAAAAGTATAAATAGAATCAAAGAGACCACTTTTCCTAAACAAGTGAGAGGAAAAAGTAACATCGTTGTGATAACGCCATAAGCACCGTAACAAAGGCTCTATCCTTAACATCTCTAGAGGCTCTCCAATCTTCGAACCATTGAAGTCAGCCGAACCAAGAAGAAAAAGAAGTCATATCTATATTGATCCGTCTTCTCACAAGGTGCCAAACATCAGAAGAAAAGTAACGTGTTATACTCATGCAATGAAAAGAGATGTACTTGCTACTTACTGGTAGTTTCCTTCTAGTTGTTACAAATTTCACATCAAACACATTTAGCTGTCAAAGGACGATGATGATATTGATGGATTCAACATCAAAAAGATAAACTTGTTGATATTTAGAGTATTAAAAAGCTTTGATATGCCTAATTAAAGAGGCCTAAAAGGAGACCTAATGCATAAATGACTTGTACAGTACTGTTATTGTATAAGTCATTTATGCATTAGGTCTATTTTTAAGCCTCTTTAGTTAGGTTCATTTATCATTTTTCTTGTTACGTAGTATTAAGATTGAAAAAAAAAACACATATATTGTCTTGGCAGGTAAGGAAACAACACCAACAAGCGAGTAATAAACGTGTTGGTCTTTGGCAAAATAATTTGCAACAAATATGTTTTTGGCTAGTTTCTTAAATGCTAAAATATCTAGATCGATATAGTTGATTACATCAAAGCCAACGACTAGTTTGGTTAAGTAGTCGTCCATAGTAGTTGTTCTTGTCATACGCTTTTGGTTATCAACTACAACTTCTGTTCATTTGTTTTAAACACATCGCTATAAGTATAAAGACTTAACAAAAGAAACACTTTTCCCTTCGCCAATTATCAAAAGTAAAACTAACTTGCAGTTTTTTTTTTTATTATTATTATTATTATTATTATTATTATTATTTTTAATGGCGCCATTTTTTTAAAAGAAAACTATACGTACATAAGAGATTTTGATCAATCAGTCTAACTATAAAGCATACAACCCCTGAACTTAAGTTAAGAAAAAAAATTACAAACATATCGAAGAAAAACTTGTGGTCGCAAGAACATTACTTATTCAAAAGAGCTACGGATTATAGATGCAATCTGTCTTATCTTTGCGACGTGTTTTTAACAATTTGGATACATGGTTATTTGATTTGAACTAAAGATAGACTTGATGACTTGTAGTAGTAATTATTTTAGTATTATGATTAAAAAAAGATGAGATAAGATAATCAAGAAATGTTGAGTGGGTGTGGTCTAATCTCATTGGATTTGGGATTAGTCAATGAATTAAAGAATGACTAGTCTTTGTCTTTGCTTCTCTACAATTAGATACTACCTACTTTTCAAAATCTCTTTGCTTAATTATTTGTTTATTCTTAAGAGTGCCTAAAAGATAATGTTGTATAATATTGAGTTATTGACAGCCTAACCTTTTCTCATCAGGTTAAACTTTTAAGATTAAAATAATAAGTGAAAAGTAATTATTAATATCTTTTGAGATTTGTTTGAAAAAAAGCATTTCGCCTAACAAAACAACTCCTAATTCCCTTCTAAGAATTTAACCTCATTTGAGTTATCCTAACATTCAGTCTCGTTGCCTAATTAACATATTCCAATTAACGCATATCACATAATCTCCTTCTCGTCATAAACCTTAACCTCATTAACCGAAATTGGCACATGCTGTTTTACCACACTATGATTCAAGGATATAAACATCAATTTATTACTAAAAATGAGAGACAAATTAATTAAGGGCTACCATGAATTACCTCCAAAAATAAACAGGTTAGTCACCAACACCTTGACAACACATCCTTAATTGGTGGCAAACGGAACCGTCCTGTTACTTTTGCTATAGCGACATGAAAATGCAAGCAGTACGCATTAACCAACACCTTCAGAACACACGTACACCTCAAATCAACTTTCACCTCATCATAAATTAAACAAAAAATGAAGATTTAAAATTACTCAACCACATAAGCTAAATGGAAAATAACTCAAAAAACCATATCTTTGTGTCACCAATAGCATGCATTGACCAGTAGCTTCACATCACACGTGCACCTGAAACCAAGTTTCAGCTCATCAGGGTCGGTGTACAATGAAATTGTGGTGTATTTTGTGTTGATAAGAGATGAATGCGGAAGCTTGGTGGAAGTTTGGTGGGATCGTTGGGAATACAAAAAAAAAAAAAAAAAAAAAAAAAAATCAATACACAATGAAGATAAGAAAAAAAAAATCATGTATGATTAAAGCAACCATACCTTGATGTGTAGTTTCTTTTATGTAATTAGGTGGTACAATCTTGAAAGCTTCGCTTGTTTGTTTCACACTGCTATAGCAAAAGTAATAGGACGGTTCCGTTTGCCAGGCCTGCAAATCATCATAAGTGATACAATTAGACCGAGAAACCATAATCTTAATTTTAAAATTCTTCAAACCAATCATTAAATTCCAAATTAATTCTTTGGAAGAAGATTACGAAAAAGGAAATGTTGAGACTCAGGTTTATTAATGCGTTAGTGGTACCAACCACCCGACATCACTGCAATCACACTCTCGGTCTGACTGCCCAGCCAAGATACACCCATCATGACCACACACATCATGAATGCGTTAAATATTTTTTATATGTGTGACCGGTGTAAGAAATTTAAAACGGAGTAAGCTCACCTTGGGTAGGAGTAAAATTAAGCGAAGTTCATTTTTTTTAGGAAGAAGCTCACCCTCTTTACATGTAATAGCTGAGCTAAAAATGGTCTGAATTCATGTAATAGCTGAGCTAAGAAAAATGGTTACATGTAATAGCTTAGCTAAACTGAATTTCATAAAAAAAAAAAAAAATCCAATAAAGAATCATTTCAATAATAATAAAAAAAAAAAGAAATTAACCATCAATCAATTAGAACACAAAAATCTTGCTAATTTGTTTCACATAATTTTTTTAATCAAAACACCATAATCTGTTTGAGATGCCACAGTCGGATCAGAAAACCCAAATCTTATCAATATCCACTTAAACTAAACATAAATTAACCACAACTTAGTAAAAAGGATGAAGTAATGGGTAAACTAAACAGACATTAACCCCAAATCTTATGAATATCCACTTAAACTTAAACTATTACGGAGTACATACCTTGATTTGAAAAATTCATGGCAACGACACTTTTGCAATCCATGTTCAAACCTGCAATTATACACAAATATGTTTGGTTATAGATAATAAAGCAATGGGTATATTTTGTATCTGAATATTTGATAATCCACCTTTTCAACGATTCTTGTTTGATGTAAATTTTCTGGGTTGTGTGTGGGGAACTTTTGAGAAGGATTGTGGGTGTAAGGGTTAATATTTTACCCTGTGTGTCTGGATTATTCATGAAGAGAGGCGGTGGGAGATTCTTCATGAAGAGAGGCGGTGGGGTTTTTTTATTAAAGGTGTGAAATGCAGATGTTGTTTGTTTATTTAGTATAGTACAAAGGAAAGCAAAACAAATGGTGCACTGTTCATGGACTCCTGTAGCATCATCCTTCTTACCCAATTATATGCTGCCAAGTGTACCAAATGTGACTAATAACATTGAAGCACCCAATAGGAATGAAGATTAGCATTCTAAATGGCTTGCTTTGGTTCACCCACCGCAATGCCTTTTAGTATATATAATAATTTACATGGTGAACTTTAATGGTGACATTTCAAGTTTTATCTAGTAACTTGTATATTCGTATTTGATGATTAGCATCTCTGGAGAATGAAATTAGTTTGAGTCATGTTATAGTCTTCTAAAAAACATTTTTAATTATCTTTTTGAAAGTATGTAGCTTCATTTTATTTGTTAGAAAAGATTGTTCATTTTTTGACAGTCTAATCAGGAACGAGCATGTGACATTAGTAAAAAGTTTAGACATATTTGTAGCAGGCTAAATGATTTCCTAATTAAGTTTTCTTTTTAAATTTGTAGAAATAACCTGAGGCGCCTGTATATGCAAAAAACGGAAGAAGAAAAACGTATACATTACAAAAATTTACCACAAAGACCCGAACAACAAGCACAATTACCTACATTTGTAGAAGTCATATGTACATAATATTGATCACTCAAGTAAGAACCCGGATGTAACATTACAACAAACACACTAACTAAAAAAAGGCTACATTATCAAATATTAATGCCAATGACCAATTATTTGTTCTTTAGAGGATGTACATCAAATTCCCAAAAATAGTTATGCGGTGTCATAAAGATATTAAGTATACATTTTCTTGCAAGAAAGATTGAAATAGATTTCCAGAAAGAACGATTAAGTTCGCGATACAACTGTTCAGGTTATTCAAAATAATATCTTTAAAACCGAGTGTAATGCTCACCGAATCACCCGGTGGTGATGACAAATCGTGCGCCAAGCACCTTTATAACCCCTTACCATCGCACGCAATGGTGGGTTTTTGGCCATTGTTTGGTGGTGTAGATCATGGAACCCATTGCATTTTTTTTTATGTTTTATATTTTTGTGTTGGTGAGTGTATTGTGAGTTATTTTGTATAACGTGAAGAATTTTTATGTGTTTTGTTTGGTGGCCACCGCTAAACCTGATTAGTGATGGTTTTGATGGTGTGTTGAATGCTAATGTGCCGCTTACGCGGCGGTGGTGAGTTTGGTAACCCGTACCTCTAATATAAGGTTTGGTGTAGTGGTGACAAACATCACTACCGCAAACTCAACGCTACATCACTTTTTCACTCCACCACCAACATCATCACCAAACAAATGTAATATGACCATCAACTTCATCATTGACACATACTCCACTTAAACACAAATATATCTCACAATATACTTACACACACCCTCAACCAACATCACAAGTCGTTCTTGGCTATGACCGACATCTTAATAAAATTTATACATGGCGCGTCGTTTAGGAGTCGTGTTAGAGTGACGCGCTGTTAGGGGCGCAAACGAGTCTTAGAATTACACCCAACCTAACGAATTAAACCAAAATACTACATTCGTCCCAATATAAATGTCCACTTTCATATTGCTTAAACTTTTAGAAAATTTCACTGAGACTGGGTATAGTGGTGATCGCGATCACTGCCGCCAACTCAGCACCACATCATTTTTTCACCCACCACCAACATAGTGTAACAAGACAACCAATCTTAACCACTCAAACATACCTCACTTTATTAACAAATGTGACCTAGAAACTCACACACTAACACATAAACCAACTTCAACATATCGGTCAAGGGCTGAGCAAATCTACCCGTAAACCGACCCGAACCGACAGAAATTGAACCGACCTTTTTCAGTTCAGTTTCGGTTTTGTTTTCGATTCGTTTTTGTCAGGATTTTTGGCTCGAAACCCGAAAACTGACCCGAACCGAGTTATTCAGATCGATTTCGGTTTTGATATCTATTTCTCGGTTTGAGTTTTTTCCTTTTCGGTTTTCGGGTGGGGTCGGTTTTTGTCGGTTCTGGTCGGGTTTGACCCGATGCTCACCCCTATATCGGTCATTCCATCCCAGACATCCTTCACAGACGCGTCCACGGGGTTTCGTTTTAGCACTGATTCGTTGGTGGTGGTGATGCACGCATAGGTCGAAGACCTATTACAACCGGTTTAACTACACTTTCCATAAATCAAATAGAAATATTGTCATTTATCACTACTATTTATAATGCATGTATATGCATTCCTTGAACTTAAAATGCTTAAAACTTAAGTAATGTTGGTTACCTATAATACCCCTTAAACTTAATGCTTACATGATAAGCTTTGCTATTTTACTTTCCGTTTCAAAACAAGTTTAAATCACACGGTTTCTCTATCAATATTAATCTCTGCTACTTTTAAAATACCAACTTTTTAAATGGGCAAGTTTTTAATATTGACAAATCTTAATGTGTTTATCAATTTTTTTAAAAAAGCCCCACGATTGCTCTATATATAATACATACTAGACGAGTACCCGCGCCTAGCGGCAACGATGTTTAGTTTTCTGCAAAGTTCCGATGACACATAAGTTTCTTTCAACAAATTATATTTGGAGCATTAGAGAATCGTTTTCGAATAACTGCAATTCTGATGCGTGGTTGCATAGCAGCATAAATATATAGTTTTTTAAAAAATTATGTGGAGTCGATCTAAGTGTGTGAGTATATTTTCTAATAGGATTGTTTTAAGTTATTAAGATTTTTAGTAATAATAGATTCAAGCATTACAAAAAGCAATGGTATTATGTAGTTGACAATATTATATTGTAGTTTAGAGGTATAGCCAACATGTGTGATCGCTTTTTCTTGTTTTGTCAGTAATTTAGGCAGTGATAACTATTTTTTTTACATGTGTAACGTTTATCATTTGGTGTGTGGCTTTTAAAATTGTAACTTTGCAAATTGGATATCACCATATAAGATTATTTTGTACTATCAATTTGTATAGATATTTATGCATTGTTCAAAGCTATTTGTTTGAGGTACAAATAATTATCGCTAAATATAACAATACTATATATTTTTTGTGATTTTAATAAACTTACATAACATTATTGATACACTGGACAAAGGACTATACAATATATATTAACTTTTAAACGACGATTCATATATGCTAGTCCCTTAAATGGTGCAAGAGCAACATTTTTTAAAATAACATTATACAAATGACAAATTACATGTGTCAAAGCAAAATAAACCAAAACTACAATTACTTGGTCTCTCCTTTCAAAAAATTGTCACGGGTTCCACAACTACTTCATCATTTCTCATATAATTTTGTCAAATTTGAAACCCGATTTCACCCGGGTTGTTCAACTGGTTGAACCGTTCCGATAAAAAAACAGGTCGATTTAAACCGAGTCAAACCGATAGGTTGGGTCGAAAAAATGTCAAATTAAACCGGGTCAGCCCGCCGGGTTTGAAGCGTCCCGGGTCAACCCGGTATCGGTTTCAATTGGTTGTTTTTAATTTGGTAGACATGCTTTTAATTGGGTGTACAATGTGAATAAATTATTGCACTTTTAAGTAATGGGGTGTTTTAATAAGATTATTAATTACAGTATATTATTTATTTCTCTCTCCATTGACCATGTTTTCAACATTCAACTTTCAACATTTTTCACTTTTTCCACTTTGACCATTTTTTCATTTTATATAGTATAGATAAAAAGTGAATAAGTTTCTTTAAAACTTAAAAAATTTAAAAATAAGCAATATGTTATACCTAAAATACCCTTTTATTATCACTGGCTTGTTTTTGAATATGTTGACCTATAGCTATTGTTAAAAAATTTATCAATCACATTTAATACGTACTATATATATTTATCATTTCAACTGTATATATAACACATTATTTGTTCAAAAAATCTAAAATATTTTTTTTTTGTAAAGGACAATCTGTTTAAGCTAATTATAATTATGTTTCACTTTTAGTTGAATTATCCTATGTTATCAACTACATTTTGATTTTCTTACATTATATGAATAAACATTACCCGAAATACTTAACCAAAATATCTTAACTATAATTATTTGATATTATAAAGTATTGTCGTTATGTACGAGTGCTCATCTAGTTTTAATAATAAGAAAAAATAGTACATTTTAGATGTAAATAGGGCTGAGCATGGTCCAAAAACGGGACCGAGCTGACCAAGACCGGACCAGACCTAAAACCGATTTGGTCCAAAAGTCTGGACCGGGGACCGGACCGAAATATTCGATTTAGGTCCAGGTCGGTCCGGTCCAACAAGACATAATAGTCGGTTGTGCACCAGACCAGACCGAACCGTAGACCGAAATAAAGAAAAAGAGTGAACCGAAGATCGAACTGAAATATGTTTGATCTGATCCGATCAGTCCAGTTCAGTCTGATTTCTCAATTTCGGTGTAATCCACGGTCTATAATGCTCACCCCTAACATGTCAATGCCAATAATGCTACAGCCTGCAGGAGTAATTTACTATCCACAAGGGAAGGGTAGAATAGTAAATGCAAAAGAAAAAACACTAACCATAGTTAAGAAAAAAAACCAATAAGTTAACTATGCATGGTTAAGAAGTGGGAAGGATGATGATGGTGGCAACTTTATCCTGTTTCTCTCTCTCTCTCTCTCTTTAAAAAACGTTATAATATACTAATAATTAATGAATAATCTCTCACAATATATATATCTCTTTTCTCTCTCTAAAAACACACACACACACACAAAAACTGTTGACAGTTCCGTCTATCTATCGCCGTTAACAGTAAGTAAGTTTGTTAATTTCATTTTTCTATTTGCTGCTTGTTTTATATTTATTTGTAACAAGATCGGTTTCTCTTCTTTTAATTTATCAGTTTTGTATGCAGTTTCAGTTTCGAAATGAAAATGAATAAAATAACTGTCTTTTTTTTTTTTAAATATATATTTCTTAAAAAAAAGGTCTTAATTTGATTGAATAATTAGTAACAGTTTCATGTTAATGTTTATTTTGTTAATCTTAATAGAAGTTAATCCTAGGCAAGAATTAAGGTTGATAGGTTTCATTTTGTGACTTATTATTGTGTCTTTAGTTTTTCTAGTCTTTTTGGAGACTTTGATTTCCAATGTCACCACACATGTTTTTTTTTTTTTTTTTTTGAATGTTGAGACTTTTATTTTATTTTTTCTTTTGCAAAAGATATAAAGTCAATTATGTTTTGTGAAGTTTGGAAATTTGTACATATCACTCGAATTGTTGCTTCCTTATTTTTGTAGTAGAGATAGCGTTTTGTTAGTAGAATTTAAGGGAAATGTTGATGAATAGATTATAGCCATCTATATTGCAATACACATCCAAGCTGTTTTGTTGCATTCGTTCATGTATGCCGTTTGAGTAATGTGGCTATATAGTGTTTCTTTGCTGTCTGACCTTGGTCCTTAGCTTTATTTCTTGATTTTCCATTATTATGTGAATGTCGTGGTCAGTGGCGGAGCTTAAATGATACCATTGATTAAGAAATTAAGAGTATATATGGTTCATTCAACTTTAAACAAGACAAATAAACCATCATTGAATACCTCTGAGAAAACACATTGAATACCTCAAAGAAAACACAAAAATTGACGTTGGAATGATATGAATAAGAGGTTCTTTTTCACTACTTTAAACAAGACAAATAAACCATCATTGAATACCCCTCCCTGCCCCTATTATCCTCCGCCTCTGGTCATGGTTATTAGTCGGTTAAGTTAAATAAGTTTCCAAATTGACCCTTTTTGCACCGCTTTACTACGTTAGTTTTAAAGTTGGGAAATGGAGTCCATCTATGGTACTAATGCTATTCTTCCATTATGATTATGCATTCTGATAATGTTTTTTCTTCATTTTAATACATTTCATACTTGTTTGGCCTTTCTTTGACTAACTATATGGAGCAAGTGTCATTATCTGATATAAGTGTCTTTTGAGTTTTTTCACAATTTTATGAATATATTGATCATGTTGACTAGGTGTACAGCTTTGCTTATAATATTCCTGAGATCCGTGTTTAGACTTTACATGGTGGTCTGGATAATTGAATAACTAATATCTTATGTAAGTCGACCATATTATGAGTTCATCTTTTCTCACACGCTTTTGGTATGTGCTGTGCAGGATCATTGAACCACGTATCATCCTAGAGGGTATACTTTCGTTCGATACACCAAGCTGTGTGATAAAGTGAAGAACCACTGCTACACACATAATGGCATCAAAATCTTCTTCAAACATTTTGGATATGGTTTCGGATAAGCTACTTGATATCCCTCAAACCCCAAGGGCTCTTCCACGAGTGATGACGCTACCTGGAATTATTAATGGTTATGATGGGGATTCAGATAGTATGGCATCTGGTTGTCGGGAGAGAAAAATAATTGTTACAAATATGTTACCGTTACATACTCAGCGAGATCCAGATACCCTAAAGCTGACCTTCAGTTTTGACGAAGACTCACTCTATTGGCAACTAAAAGATGGATTTTCTCCTGAAACCGAGTTTGTTTATGTAGGCTCACTCAAAGTTGAAGTAGATGCTAGCGAGCAGGAAGAAGTTGCTCAGAAACTTCTAGATGAATTCAATTGTGTTCCCACGTTTCTCCCTCACGACCTTCATAAAAAGTTTTATGATGGTTTCTGTAAACAACAATTATGGCCGCTTTTCCATTACATGCTTCCCATTTGCCCAGACCATGCAGATCGCTTTGACCGCCTTCTTTGGCAAGCGTATGTATCTGCTAATAAAATATTTGCAGATAAAGTTATGGAAGTTGCTGACCCGGATGATGATTATATATGGGTTCACGATTATCATCTTATGATCTTACCCACTTTCTTAAGAAAACGCTACAACCGAGTCAAACTTGGTTTTTTCCTTCATAGCCCCTTTCCTTCCTCAGAGATATACCGAACTCTTCCTGTAAGAGATGAAATTCTGAAAGGTCTTCTCAATTGTGACCTTATCGGTTTTCATACGTTTGATTATGCACGACACTTTCTGTCGTGCTGCAGTAGAATGATGGGGCTGGATTATGAATCCAAACGAGGGCACATTGGACTTGATTACTTTGGTCGAACAGTGTATATTAAAATTCTACCCGTAGGCATCCAGATGGGTCGCCTTGAAAATGTGTTGAACCTTCCTATCACAGCGAATAAAGTTAAAGAAATAGCTCAACGTTACAAGGGGAAAAAGCTCATAGTTGGGGTTGATGACATGGATATATTTAAAGGCATCAGTCTTAAGTTACTAGCCTTTGAATATCTATTACAAAACCATCCCGCGCTGCAAGGTAACCTCGTTCTGATACAAATTGTGAACCCTGCGAGGAGTACAGGAAAAGACGTGCAAGAAGCAAAAAGGGAGACATATTTACTTGTAAATAGGATCAATGAGGCATTTGGTTCACCTGATCATCAGCCTGTGGTCCTGATTGACCGACCGGTTGCTCGTTATGAAAAGTCTGCCTATTATTCAATGGCTGATTGTTGCATAGTCAATGCTGTTAGGGACGGAATGAACTTGGTTCCGTACAAATACATTGTTTGCAGACAGAACTCGCCCTATTTTGATAAGAAGGAAACTGAATCCCCTCGAACAAGCATGTTGGTTGTGTCTGAATTTGTAGGGTGTTCACCGTCGTTAAGTGGTGCCATACGAGTCAACCCGTGGGATATAGAATCTGTTGCTGGAGCTATAAGTTCTGCTTTTACAATGAAAGAGTCAGAAAAACAATTGAGACACGAGAAACACTATCGTTATGTAAGCTCTCATGATGTGGCTTACTGGGCTCGTAGTTTTATGCAAGATTTGGAGAGAGCATCTAAAGACCATTATAATAAACGGTGCTGGGGTATCGGTTTTGGTCTCGGCTTTAGAGTCGTCTCTCTTTCTCCTAGTTTCAGAAAACTATCTCCTAACTACATTGTCTCCGCATATAAAAAGTCCAGCAGACGGGCAATATTTCTGGATTATGACGGCACACTTGTGCCACAATCATCTATTGTAAAGACCCCTAGTGAGGAACTTATCAATATATTGAGCACATTGTGCAATGATCCGAAGAACACGGTTTTCATTGTTAGTGGACGAGGAAGAAGCTCTTTAAGTGAGTGGCTTGCTCCTTGTGAGCGGCTTGGTCTAGCCGCTGAACATGGCTATTTCACAAGGTATTAAAGTTCACATATTGATTTGAAATCATATTATCGCAAAAAATGATGTATTCACTTTTGATTTACAGGTGGAGTAGTAAATCTGAATGGGAATCTAGTCTCCCGGCTACAGATCTCGAGTGGAAGGAGATTGCAGAACCGGTTATGAGACTATATACAGAGGCAACCGATGGTTCATACATCGAGATCAAAGAGAGTGGTCTGGTCTGGCACCACCAAGATGCTGATCCTGACTTTGGTGCCTGTCAAGCAAAGGAGTTGTTGGTGCATTTAGAGAACGTGCTTGCCAATGAACCAGCTATCGTAAAACGTGGTCAACAAATAGTTGAAGTCAAACCTCAGGTATTCTCACCTTCTATCTCTGTACCTTATAAACATGCAAGAAATCATGTGCTTAATTTGGATTTTTACTTTTTCAGGGTGTGACGAAAGGACTTGTAGCACAAAAAATCCTATCTACCATGGTCGAAAAAGGGGAAGCCCCAGATTTTGTGGCATGCATAGGAGATGACCGTTCAGACGAGGATATGTTTGAAAGCATCAGGAACATTGTTTTAAGTGCATCAGTCACTTCAACTCTAGAAATATTTGCTTGTACGGTTGGTCGGAAGCCTAGCAAAGCTAAATACTACTTAGACGATATGACAGATGTGATAAAACTGTTAGGAGGGCTTGCTAATGCTTCAGATCCGGAACCCGGTAACACTGCAAGATTCCAGGTTACTTTTGATACCATTTTTTGAGATAGACCAGCAACATGTACAATTTTCTATTTAAAAGGGAACTTTTAGGAGTTAGGATCATGAATCTTTAACCTGATCTGGTGTGCATACCGTTGGAACTTGGAATTTGTTAGAGTGGGGTGGGTTGGGCGTTATATGTCATGTGTCCACCATTTGTTATGGGGTGAATCACTCGGGACAATCGAGTTCTATTTACAGATGCATGGGCCTTGAGTAACAAGGCACATATTTTAATGTATAGATACTCTTTTGCTTCCATGAAAGCTCACTTCCGTAGTTCCGTAAGTTTTCTGTTTCCTACTTTTGGGCATCTTGTGAGCATATATTCAATCCTTATAGTCTAGCGCCGAACAGTCCCGCCATGACTAACCTACTAATTTAAAAGTATTTTCATTTTCAGTATGTGTTATATGTCTCATAACACTATTGAAGACGCTCATTTTGTATAATCTCTAACATACTTAAAACATTTTTTGGCTTAAATGACACCTAAGAAAGTAACACTTGCAAACTTTAAACTTCTGTGATACGGTTTATTTTGGTGAAAATATTTTCAGACTGCATTGATGGTTGTATTCTTGGTAGTACTGGTATTGAATATATTGGAAAATGGTGGAATAGATGGATTCGTAAAAAAGTTTGCGTATTTAATCGGAAGTTGCTTCAAGATCGTCGTCACCCTGTTAGATGGTGTTTTATGAAAGAAGATTTGACTTGGATGCTTTGTTCTGTCCTCTTTTGTCAAAGATTCATTTGAAAAAGCTCTTAAACGATGTTTTTTGAAACACGAAGTTGATTTTATAAAAAGGGGCATTTTCTCTTTATGGAAGTCGGATTTTCCGAACTTTGTTGATGCGCATAGTCTAATTCATTACAATGATGGTGGTTCAATCTTAGATGCTAAATATAGGTTGGCTTTATGATATACGGGGATGATGGTTCGTCGGATATTTGGTGTTCAGATCCTTGGTCAGTGGCGGTTTCTTCGGGGTAATCTTGGTTTTGTACTAATTGTCCAGTTTTTGTTGTTTTCTTGTTTCTTAGGGGCAATCCTTTTTTCCGTGATATTCAAATATTGGTTTGTTGTATATTTTTGGGCGATACGTGTTTTGCCTTTAAGATGGATTGGTGCTTTTAAGTTTTAATACATATGCTGCGCCGTTAATGACATTGGTAAAGCCTATGGTGGTCAGTGATTAAACGGCGAGAGTGTGAATATGTTTTGAGATGAAAAAATTGTGTAAAGGATGAATGCGAGAAGAAAAATGTGAGAATTTTTAATGAAAGAATTTGATTGGTTTTTATACATTCGACCAAGACCAGATTTTATACTTTTGGGTTGTATCAAGTTTTCAAGTTGGTTGTGTTTTTCAGTTAATGGGAATTAAAAGAATTAAAGCCACAAAAACAGGCTTGACAAGGAAGGCTTAGATATGTTTTGTTGCAAGTAACACACTCGTGGGCTCTCAACTGAACTCACTGAGTCAACAAAACTTATGCCAGTCTGCAACTTAAGGCCCATTGTAAGAAGCCATAAACAGTAGGCTGTAGGCACAATACAGTACAGGTTTAAATTATTGAAGATATAAAAGCATCATAGGCCCTACAATTTCTTGATAAGATTTGCTTATTAACAATGCCGGGTGTATGGGAGGGTCTCACCACCCGTGGTAGCCACCCACCACGTGCGGTCCTTATTACAGTGGTGCTATCACCGCGTGTGGTGGTTATGTCGGGTCGGTGGTGCATATCAATTATTTTATAGAATATGTTTGTATAAAGTGTGATATTTTTATATCTTTAGTTAGGTGGTGACCACTATGCCTTTAAAAGAGATGGTAAGATAGTGTGTTAAAAAGTTGTTGTGACGCTGAGGAGGAGTTGTTGGTCATGTGACCATTACACCTTGCCTTTTAATTAAGAGTACTCGAGCATTTAAAACGTCAAATAATTATAGTTATAAAATTGTGATCAAGTCCTTCATTGTGAAACGAATGAATATTGTTTATTGAGTTAAACTCTTAATTAATGCAAGGAAATTATATGAGTGCAATATTGAAAGAACTGTAAAGTAGGGTGGTAGATTAGTAATTTCACATTTCTTTTTGAGAGTTTTTAATAAAACGTGTTCTTTTATATGTAGACATGATATAATTTGATAAATATATATATATATATATATAAAAAGTAATTAGTTTGGAACACAAAAAGTATTCAACAAAATAAAAATCAATGTACAAATAGTTTAACTAACATTATGGACAATAATTTTAAATTTCCAAAAATGTTTTCCTTAAATGTAACATCAATTTTATAAACTAAAAGATATTGATATGAGAAATATTTCACAAACTTTAAAAGGGAAAATGACAAAAAAATGCATCGAACTTGACACTTGTTGTGATTGTGTGTAGCCAACTATTTTTTTTTCATTGTAACACAAAACTTTTGAATTTTTGTTATTGTATGTACGATTGCCAACGTGTCACAACACGTGAACTGCCAACTCATCCGAGTGTTACACGTGGACTGCCAACTCATTTACCCACTATTACTTTTTAGGTATAATAACAAAAAAATGTATCGAACTTGACCACTTTTGTCATTGTAACACAAACCTTTTGAATTTGTGTTAATGTATGTATCCAGTCAATCTAAACTTGGCATCGTCAGTCCTTTATAATAACGGCCGTTAGCACATAACTTTAAAAAAAAATTCTTACGTTTTCATCCCTTTTTATACGTTTTCGTTCGTTTTCTTAAGTTTTCATCCGTTTTTATACATTTTCGTTCGTTTTCTTACGTTTTCATTTGATTTTTCATGTTTTCGTCCGTCCATTAATTGCAACCAAACCAAGACAAAGTAAGGCTGGGCACAATCGTGACCAGACATGACCCAGGTCACCAGATGCCACATCAACTTTCTCACTCTGGCGACCAGACATTACCGGGATGCCACAGTCGATGACCGACGGTTTTTTTTTTTTTTTCAAACATTTTAAACATTAAATTTAAATTCATTAAAATTAAAAAAAAAACATTACAATATGAAATTAAAAATAAACATTACAATACTTAAACTAATAATCTAAATCGTAGCGTGCCTTAATTGTTGCCTTGACTTTCATCAATTCTTCTAGTTGTCGTCCGGTCAAAGTTGGGTCGATTGGCATGTTGTAGAAGGTTATGTCGATCTCCCGTTTTGATAGCCTCAAGAGCTCAAGTTTCTCTTTTTTCATCTCCAGTTCTTTTTCCCTCAACCGTATCCAAGCATCTTCTAAACCCTCCTTATTCTTACCTTTCTCCCATTTTGACGGCTTCTTGTTCTTGAAGAAAGTTTTGGCCAACGATTTTACAAATGATTCTGATGGTTCATCATCATCACGAGAGGAGGAGGAGGATGGTTTCTTCCTTGCTTTGTCACGACCTACCGGGCGTGATTCTCTAGTCTCTTCCTCATCAGAATCATCAACATCTTGGACATCGAAAGGATCACGAGCTTGGGTTGAACCAGAGGTAGTGGTAGAACCCTTTGTTTTCTTTCGACTATTCGTTTGGAAAGCCGGCATCTCAGTGTACTTCCAAGCATCATGACCCTTTAAAACTTTCCAACACTCCTCCAAAGTGAAATCATGACCGTACGTCATACGATATTCTCTAAGAGCTTTTGAAGTGTCGTCTATATCATTCTTACCACTTCCATGGTTATTCTTGATATTATCCATGATAGCACAATAATTACCAACCCTATTACGAATCATATTCTTCCATTTGGTAGTGATGGAGTCATAGGTTCGGTCTGAGCCAGTTTCCTTTTTAAAGTAGTCTATCACTAACTCCCAAAAGCGGAAGCGGTTCAGGGCGTTTCCTCTCTCCGAGTTTTCCGACACATAAACCCAAGCTTTACAAAGCGCGACCTCTTCTGTCTTTGTCCATGGCTCAACGGGCTTCTTGGCTTTCGCCTTGCTTGTTTCGGGCTTCTTGCCTTTGTACTTGGCCTTTGAAGCACGCCTTGATGGCTTCTTTGGTTTGATGGGGGCATTTCTTCAGCGGAAGCGGTTTTTTCATCATCAGAATCTTCAACGGGAATGGAATCATGGTACGAACCGTGGTGCGAACCGTGACCCGAACCTTGGCCCATCGAAGCATCTTGACTTTGGTAGTTTTGTGTCAGATACTCCGGCAAATAATCTTCCAAATTCATGTCAAGATTAGTACTTCGAATCGGGGAATAAGGTTGATACGGTTGAGAAGGATAAATGAAGTCCATGTTTGGATGGTACGACGACCCACTAGGTTCTTGCCGTGTCGGTGTAAGGGCGTTGCGGTGGGACAAAAGGGCGGTTAACGTAAAGCGGGTTTTGGTTTTGATTTGGTTGGGCTAGTTGTGATTGATATTCAAAACTTTGTGGACCAGCGAATAGGCGGTTTTGTTGTGGTGTTATACCGGTTAACTCGAAGTTGTTTTCCGGCGAGAAATTCATATTCGGTTGATTTTGTGGTAGTCGGGATCGTCGGTTTTTTGATGCTGGGGTATTTTTCTTTGACATTTTGAACGTGGATGAGAAATAGATTGAAATGAATATAGATGAGAAATAGTGAGTGGTGAATTGTGTTTGAGATGAAGTTGGTATTTATAGAGTGGTAAAATTGTTTAAAAAAAATGTTTTTTTTTTTTTTAGTTTGAAAGACAAACGGTCAAAAAATTAAATGTTTTTTTAACTTTAAGCCCCAACGGGCAAAAATGGCATGGAAGATAGTTTGTTTAATTTCGGTCGAAATTTGGACCGATGTCCCCTTTTTTTGCTACTCGACCGATGTCAAGACCGATGTCCACAACCGTCTTGACCGATGTTAACATCGGTCGTGGGTTGAAATTTTCGGTGACCAACCGATTTCCAAAGCTCGACTGTGACTAGCCTAAGTTATCCAAAACCCAGCAAGCAAAGATTTGGTTCTTAAAACAATGTTGGATGTAAATAATGTGGATGCCATTTGGTCTTCAATTACAATGTGGGATGCAGACACCATGAGATAATGCTGTTCTCCATTGAAAAAAAAAGAAACTAACTGTTTTTTCGAAGAACATAAGAATGAATTACGCAGATGGTATTTTGGACCATGTGATTGACACCAAGTTACGAATTTAATCCCATGACGTTGATGCCCGACCATTAGATTTAACCTTGATAACGTTCTTACCTCTCAATATCAATTTATGGTTTTTCAGTGTGTATATATATACAAAAATGAAATCAAAGTTCTTACAAGGTTCATTAACCTCCTGCAATGCAAACACACAGCCAGAATACAATACAAGGAATCAATCAACTATATTCAATGATGTTTAGACGAAATCACATTTACCAGGTAGCAACAATAAAAGTGCCAATTGATATGTCGATGGACTAATTACATATGCGGACTAGTGATACTACTAACGATTGTTTAGATTTTGCACACGATAGTTATACTTGCCGTGATCAGTTACTCTAAGCCCACAGTATGGCGGGAAGGCTGAGATCCTTGTTTATTGAGAGTGTGGCTTGAGACTAAAAACTAACAATTCTAGTTCAAAGATTACGTTTAGTGTAACTAGTACAATAAAACAATCAAACTTGTTGGATACTGTTATTAGTTACACTGAATGACGGTTTTCATATAAAAAGTTTTCAATCAACATTGTAGTAATCATTTTTTAAAACAAAACAACAAAATTATACTACTACATTCCTACCCAACACAAGGACAGAATCATAACTAAAATTTAACAAGTGAATTTACAAACAAAACTAAATAAGCCTATATATAAACACTTTTGTTTGGGACCAAGTACATTTTCGAAAATTTGATATTTAGTACAAAAATTTGCACTACGTTGTATGAAACGGAGATAAACTTTAATACTTTATAGAAGGATGAGTCAAAACTTTGTAAGAGCCAAGTATTGGGCCAACATAATACCCATGAATTATGCTCGAATCTTGAACTAATAAACATTCTGGTTAAAAGATTCGTTTTTTTAATATGAACTTTAGCGTGCACTAACGGAATTTTGGTGTAAACACTTGTATTAAGTCAAGATGATGTAGTTAAGAAGTAAAATTTTGTTTTTTATACATCCAACTTTGATGCTTGTAGTTATTTCTGAAGGACGTCCAATTTTAGTCATCAATTCATTATGTTGTTCATGAGCTCACTATAACCATGGAATTTTAATTATTACTTGCATATGTGTATAAGAAGGCATATATCAGATGCAATAAAGTTTTTGGGACTGCGAGTATCAGAATTCTATATGCTTTTAGTTTTTATGTTTCAAAACTCGTCGATGCCTCCTTATATGTTGCCAGCTTAGGTTTACAGGTTATTCGCCATGTCAACTTGTAAATAAAAACAACAAATTTGGTTTTCATGATTATGACAACACTGTTGCTAGGCATGAGAAGTCTGCCTGTCATTCTATGGTTGTTAGAATGTTGCATAGTCAGCGTTGTTACTTGTTAGGGATGGAATGAATTCGATTATGAACATCTACATTGTTTGCAGAAAACACATACTCTCCTCGTTTTGATAATGTCTGAGTTTGTAGGGTGTTCCACCTTTTTTTAGGATATTTTTAATCTTTTAAGCTGATATGGTGTTTGCATATTGGTTGAAACTGGCATTTCAAGTAGAGATGCATGGCCTTGTAACGACTCAAGGCACATTTATATTATTTTGTACAGGTGACTTACGTTTCTATTGAAGCTCACCTTTAGTACAAGCCATAACCCGATAAGCACAGCACAACATAGCTTATATTTGAAGATATGAAAGCATTATAAGCCCCCACAATTTCTTGATAAGATTCTCTTATTGAACAAGAGCATCCAAAGCATTTTCCAGCTAGTCATTTTTTTTTTTTTAATTATTATTTTTTTTTTAATAGTAAACGGCTAAAATAATCTATCTGGTTTGTCAAATTTATCACTAATTATTCTGGCTAAAACAATTGACAAGTATCATTCTCATAGGGCCGAATGTGTAGCAAAAATCCTTATTAGAGCAGTGGGTGTCGTGGAGCCGTTATCAAAAATCACTGCCACGTCAGCAAAACACTTAACGGCACTAGAAACACTTTGACATCACATTTTGTCCCATTACCGTTGACATAAGAAAATGTGGTGCCGTTGGAGTAAAAGTAGTGTTACGGGTCCACACATACCCCCACTAAATAAAAAATTAAAAAAAAAAATCTCAACCACGAGAGCTGGTATTTACCAGCCAAGCCTCAATGGCACGAGACATGGCATGGTGAGCCGTTCGTTAATTTGGGCTGGTAGAAACGATACCCCCCGTTCTTAGGAACAATTTTTGCAAAGAGTTTAGCACCTTTTAAAAATGATACTTGCCAATAGTTTCTAACGGGATGAGTAGTGCCAAATTTGAAAAACCACCAAGATGGTTTTTGCAGTTTACTCTTTTTCCTATTTCATGTCCGAAATATATATATTTTTCATGTTCAAACTCTGGTATAGTGGTTATGTTCAAAAAAAAAACTCTGGTATAGTGGTAAGTTGTCAATTGTCAATTGCATAATATACAGTTCCTCGAAAATGGAAAAGGGAAATAAGGTAAGTAGTTTATATTGTCTTGCAAGATTAGATAAGACACATTGATTAAAAACCTATATACATATGAACAACGCTTCATTCACCTTTTGAACTTATCAACGAAGTCTATGCAAGAACTCCGTTTAATATAATCTTGAACAAATTTTAAACACCTTGGCTAGTTAATGTAACTCTTACCACAATAATTAAACTTAAAACACACAAAACGCAAATCTCAAATCTCAAATGATACCCTTAATAAACAATGATTAGATTCATGGTTTGCATTACTTTTAGACATATGCATGATTTGAATCTTGACCTTATAATTTTGCCATCGTTCTTTCCCAAAAAGGCACATTCATCTCATATATCCTTTTCACTATGCACATTCCCAAAAGGGCACTTCTAATAGATTATTATCTTTACGTACACTAATAATAAAGATGTGCTTGGTTCAAACTCGGGAAAGAAAAAGGGAAAGACAATCATAATGGTGGGAAAAGGGAAAGGGAAAAAAAACATTCCCTCCAATTTATTCGGTAATGGCCCATTACCCACTATTGGGTAATGGGTCATTGCATTATACTCTACCAAACACATGTTTTCATTATCTTTCTCATTCTTACCCCTTACCAAGCATGCGCTAATATTCCTCGTAACACGGTTTTCTTGTGTATGCTATAAGCATTTGGTGCGAACTCGTCATAGAGTTGGCGCAGGGATGGAACCAGGGGGTCTCGCTGTGTCACGGAATCCCAATAGAATTTTGATTTGTAATGCTAATTTTCTTTAAAATATTGAATTTTCTAACATGCATTCGGTCCCAATGCATTTGTTTCTAGTTATTGGTTAGTTAGTCCATCAATAGGTGAAAAGTAACTTAGTTTTCACTAAACTCATTGATTGTACAATAATTCGTACGACCAGGCCTTCGATGGTGATCGAAGGGTATGAGGGGTGATATGCTTGCGCCAAACTTGTAGCCAATCTGCAATAAGAAATAGTAGACACTTCGTTAAGTGATTGAAAGGGGTTGGACCCTGCGAACCACCTCCGGCGTGCGAGTAAGTATGTGATATGTGTTGTAAGTAATATGGAGTATGTGAAATACTGTGTTGAGTGAACATACCATTGAAATGACTCGTCCAACCTATTTATAGATGAAGAAATAAGCTTGGAGAGCGTTAGCACACGTTTCGGAGATCATGGGGGCGTCCCATGATTTGTGGTAACCGCTAGGGCTTCATCCCCACTCTCTCTGTCTTGACGGGGAAGCTAAGGAGATAGTGGGAACGTGGGGGAAGACCAAGTCAAAGTTCTCCTTTGTCTTGGCGCCTTCAAGAGAAGACTCCGAAGGGCATAGGCCTTCGGCTGGCGAATTCCCAACTGGTAACCATGTCAATGATGAATAATTTTACGCTTCCAATGACTTATGAAGAAAGACTTGGGTCTTCGTAATGCAAATTCAACTGAAGTCGAAGGGGTGTCCTTCAACCTGAACGGAGGGTACGTCATCAAGCCCCCCAGTCGAAAGTGATATGTACGAACTAGAAATATTGCTTACGACTCAGAAATAGATACGAAACCTCCCATCCGTCACTAAAACGAACGAAGATGAAAAGTCTAGCAACTATTGATCCGTAATTAATGCATGTACTTATCCTAACCACCCTTTTCTTGGTAAAATCAAAAAGTCTCTTCAAAATTTAAAAAGGATTTGAAATCCGGAGGTTAGGTGATATCTTAGGACACATGTAGGGCTAGGATTCAACATGTGTGAGGGTATTTAAAATAAAAAAACAGTAAAAACCTAACACAATTTTATCCTACGCCCAAATTTTTCACCTACTAAACTTCCTTCCGAGCGAGCTTTCAAGCAAACAGGTAAAGTATTCCTTCGTATTTGCTACGTTTTCAATACTTTTTTGTCGCTTAGAAGGATTATGTCTACCAATAAAAAGTTTGTAATCAAACAACAAGGTTGCACCTTGACTAGGGAGGAGCTTAAAGCATTCCTTACTGATTATCCTATTCTCAAAGAATACAAAATCATGTTACCCAACAAAAATCAAGGTATTTTTTATGCCTCGAAGAACTATGCAGGCTTATACACCCATGCATTCACCACCTCTAACCTTAGGATACCATTGCATCCTTTGATTTTAGAACTCCTTCAGTACTACGAAGTACACATATCTAGGTTTAACCCTTTTGGCCTAGCCAAGCTCACGACATACATTGTAATGTGTAAAGCTTATGGGTATGAACCGTCATTGACTGTGCTTAGAGGGTTTTTGAATTTGTACCCTGGAGGAGACTAGTTAACATTGGCAAAAAGGGGTGAAAGGGATGTGCCCATTCTTATTGATAGGCCTTTTACGAATATCAGGAATTGGAAGGAAAAGTTCTTTTATATCCAAAATACCATTGTTCCTCCACAATTCCCTGCTTTGCTAAACCCATAATTTCAATATGATGAAAAGAGGTTTAATGATCCCTTGCCTTATACTGTGAGGAGGAATCCCCTGTACTAGCGTCTAGCTCGTCATCCAGCTGATTGTCAAACATTCCCTGAGCCAATACTATTTAGGGCTGGTCTTGCTGAAAGCTGGGAGGGATCTCCGTTGCATCCTAAGATTATTTGTTGTGGAGAAAGTATGTAAATTTTTAATTAAAATAAGAGATAGGAACTTATCTTTCTGATATTCATCTTTTTTCTTCCTTTTTTGCAGAAATGTCATTCAGGAATTTCGTTGTTGCTGGTGGTGCGAAGGAAGTAAGCTTTATCTCGAAGGATCCCCCAAGAGGCTAGCTATGGTGTGGGCTCTCCTTCGGTGTTTGTGAACAACAATGATGTTGATGCTCAGTCCATCGAACCTGTGTCATCTGCTCCTCCTTCAAAAGAAAAAGAGCTTCTGGATGTCGAAGACCAACTAGTTGAAAATGTGGCAGACTCTGATGAACCTGTCTTAGAGGAACAACTAGCTATCGTAGGACCCTCCTGCATTGGTGAGAGAGTCCGAAGCAGGAAGGGTACGAGCGCGAAGGCTGCTAAGTCTGCATCAAAGAGGAAGCTTATCCTGCCCACTCCTCCCTCTCGAACTACCCGGCAGAAGAGTGCCCAGGGTAAGGCTGTGGTGTTTCCAGCCATCGAAGGGCCCATCACAGATGATATCAATGGTAAGGTTTCTTTCCTGTTATAAAGAATTAGATGCAAATAATAACATATTAACAAGTTTATTTATGTTGCAGGACTCCCTGATCGAAGGAGCTTCCGTCCCCCCTAGCTTGTCATTTGCTTGTGGAGCGTGTGACCCCATCCAGTTGGAAGGGGGTGATGGACAACATGTCTATGGAAAGGCTATGTGATCTTCATGACAAGAGCTATGTCAGACAGTGTATGTTGGATAATCAGCTCAACACCAAGACAATGGAGCTTCTTCGTGCTGTCACCAAGGCTAGGGAAGAGATGGACGTCATGCTTGCCAGGGAGAAGGCTAGGGACAAGAAGTATGCAGACCTGCAGATAAAGTGTGAAGAAGCTATGGAGGACTTCTACAAAAATCCCTTAGTTCAAGATCTCAGAGCTGATGTGGAAAAGCTCAAGGGTCAGTTAGCTGCAAGCCAAGCTGAGTGCAGCAGGCTATCTCTCGAAGGCGCGAAGGTCATAGGCTACAAAGAGCAAATATCCGTTCTTACATCCAAGTGTGGAGGCCTTGAAGAAGAGAGGACTAAGCTAGTTGACCAAGAGATCAAGCTCAGGGAAAAGGTGGATGGGTTAGACTTTCGTTTGAAGATGTTCAAGAAGGATATGGCGGATTTGGTAACCAAAGTCATCCCCTACATCGCCATGAAACTGTACCATAGTGATGATGTGGGTATCATGATTGGGAAATTGGTGAACGCAGCCATATTTCATGGCAAGTGTACCACTTTGGAGGAGATAGCTGCGACAGGGGAACCAGTGAAGCTTGAAAATGTTCCATACTACAGAGCAACTCATGAGAAAGAATATGATGATGCAGGAAATGCCTTATCCACTGCAGAGTTCTCCTTCCTTGCCGAAGCGACGAAGGACCCAACGGCCTCTATTGAGGACCTGCTAGCCAAGAAGCCAAGGAAAGTCCAGCATGCCTCTCCTTCGAAGAGGACACCATCTCCCAAGGTTTCATCCCAGGTTCTGCTGATCCAACCCATTCCAAAGTTTGATGAAGGCTACCATGTGGTAGTAATTTGATCCCTTAGGGTGGTATGTACCATGTTTCAAACAATATGTCTGTGTCTCTTTCCAGGCTATATGTCTGATGAAACAATTTTACATTTGATGTGTGTAGTAAAGGCCTTGGCCTAAGACAATATTTTGTTTGTTTGATCGTTAAGGCTACGGCCTGTTGGACTAGTTAAACTAGTCATAAATGAATATCTACATCAAGGCCACTAGGGCCTGTATTTTGCCGTGTGATTCTTCTCTTTACGTTTCATTTGCACGTAAAATTTTTACAACCTAAGGCGTATGGTAGATGCATAGCCTCATTGTGTGTAATTACTTCACCAAGAATATAGCAATCGTATAATTTAATTGCTGACAGAGGGTTGCGACCCACTCCATCTTAATCCTTCGGGCAGCGAAAGGCTTGGAATACCTTAAGGCCATATAGGAAAGTTAACGTGAAGTTGAGATGGATGTTATGCATATGAGCAAGACGTATTGTTAGTCTTTGTACATCCCTTCGACATTGAAACTTATAAAAGCGACTTGGTGGACAAATCTTTGTTGTATTGAACGAAACAAGAGATTTGAGGGAAATGCGTTATATCATTAAGTAGGTAGGGAGGATTACATCATTTTAAGAAATGAATACTAGACGCCTACCATTAATGCTTCTTTCCCCAAGTGAGAAGAATGCAAATACATTGATTGAAAGCAAATTAAAAAATGTCCTTGGACATTGTAAGTTTCATATGTAAAACTTATGAAAGGTAGTGCCATTCCAAGTTCTATCAATAGCGTCTCCGTCAAGGGTTTCCAGCTTGTAGGCTCCATTGCCATATGCTTCCTTAACAACGTAGGGTCCTTCCCATGTAGGCCCTAGTTTACCCTGGTACTCAGCTTTACTTGCATTATTGAGTTGGAGGACGTATTCTACTGACTTGAATGTCGAAGGCCGAACCCTGCTGTTGTAGTACCTTTCAATCTTTTTTTTATGGATAGCCTCCCTAATCGAGGTTATTTCCCTTCGTTCTTCGAGTAGGTCTAGATTGCTGCGGAGTCTTTCTTCGTTGTCTGCTGCTTCGAAGTTCATGACCTTTTCTGTTTCGACACTTACTTCCGAAGGGATGATAGCTTCTGTGCCATATGTCAAGCTAAAAGGTGTCTCCCCATGACTTGACTTTGTGTGCGTTCTATGAGCCCAGAGTACTTGAGGTAGCTCATCTACCCAACCATGGTGGCTGTATCCCAGCCTTCGTTCTATGCCTTAGATGATGTCCCTGTTAGTAACCGCTACTTGTCCGTTACCTTGAGGATGGTAAATGGATGTGAAAGATTGTTTTATGTTCAGGCCTCTGCAAAACACTGGGAACACTCCTTCGGCAAACTGTTTCCCATTATCTGAAATGATGATATGGGGTACTCCGAACCGGCAGATAATGTGTTCCCACATGAACTTTTCCATGTGCCTCCCTGTGATGGATGTTAAGGGTCTGGCTTCCACCCATTTCGTGAAGTAATCGATGGCTACGACCAAGAATTTTACCCCTCCTGGAGCAATTAGTAGAGGGCCTACGATATCTATCCCCCATTGGCTGAAAGGCCATGCGGACGTCACGGAAGTCATATCTTGTTTTGGTAGCCTTGGCACTCTTGAGTGGACTTGACAGGCTTCACACTTCTGGATAATTTCTACTGCATCCCTGTGCATCGAAGGCCAATAATATCCTATCCTCATGATCTTAGAAACAATGGAGCGGGGTCCTGTGTGTAGCTCGCAAGACCCTTCGTGCACTTCGTGAATGATATTGGCTGCTTGCCTAGGTCCTACACAACGAAGCCATGGAGACAAAAAGGACCTTCGGTATAGGTAGTTCCTCATGATTTTGTATTGTGGTGCTTTGATGCGAACCTTTCGAGCTAGCTTCTGATCCTCCTGCAGTATACCACTTATTAGATACTCTCTAATCGGAGTCATCCAATTTGAATCTTCCTCCAGTATTACGTCAGACACCTCCTTTCGGACGATGGACCTATTTGCCAACACTTCGACCAGAACTTCCTTAGTTAAATGAGCAAATGCCATTGATGCGGTTGCTAAGTGCATCCGCCTTTTTGTTTTGGTTCCTTCGAACATGCTCTATGTTGTAGGATGTAAACCCTTCGAGCATCTCCTTGGCCTTATCCAGGTATTGCTTGATCACAGGCTGTCTTGCTTCGTAGGAGCCCTTGATCTGATTGGCCACCAGCTGTGAATCAACAAAAATAGCCAAGTCTTCTACCTCCATGTCCTTAGCCAGTCGGAGGCCTTTTCTTTACCTTTCTTTATGCCCTTTACCAAATATCCCAATTGACCGAATTTCACGGCCTCTTCTATCTGTTTCTAGAGCTCTCTGCAATTGTTGGTGTCGTGTCCGTAATCATCATGGAAATAGCAGTATTTGGAGGTATCCCTGCTTCTTCCCCTACTTGCCAAACGAGGGGGAGGATCGAAGGCCTTCGCAGCCCTTTCCGTAGCAAGTATTTCCCTCGGCGATTTGGCGAAATTAGCCAAGAGTCCGTGATTGATGTTTTTGTTGTAGGGCGCAAACTTGTCCCTGCCTTTGTGTCTGTTTTTTGGCCCTTCCCACGAAGAGTGCTTCGGGATTTTGCTGTGACTTTCCTTGTTTTCAATCGGAGCCCCATTGGTAGACACTTCTTTGGCTTCGATCCAGGTGTAAGTCTTCTCCATTAAGCCTTTATAGGTTGCGGGAAGGTCAGTAGATAGAAATTCCACCAGAATTCTGTTTCGTAGGCCATGCACAAAACCAGAGATGCGCTGGTCTTCGTGCAGACCCAGAATTTGCAAGGTGTCATCAGTATATCTAGTAACGAAAGCCCTAGTGCTTTCGTTTTCTCTCTGCTTGATGTTGTGCACTGTCAGGTGAGTCCTTGTGAACTTTTTCTGCTGGCTGAAGTGTGATCTGAACTTGGCCTTGAGATCATCCAAATTCACAATGCTACCTGCTTTTTGCCCATTCCACCATATACGAGCGGAGTCTCGCAGGGTATATGTGAACATGTGGCAAGCAACGGGAATAACCCACTTCTACATTCTGATAGCCCCTTCGAACAGATGAAAGAAATTATCCGGGTCCCCCTTCCCATCATAAGTACCAATATGTGCGGGCATTTTCAACCCATCGGGCAAAGGGTAGTATTCTATCCACCTTACGAAGGGTGTCGTGGAACCCATGGGCTCCGAATAAAGGCAGTTGTAAGGTGGCATGTAAGTGGGGACAACATTGTATGGGTTATGGCTCGGAGGTATTCTGACAGGGTTTTGGTTAACATATTGAGGGTAAGCAGTAGGTATATAAGGTGGGTGACTTTCGACAGGATACGAAGGGTATACCATAGGTTGCCCTTCGGGCATGCTTCCGTATGGTTGAGTAAAGCTAGGGTTGCTAGCCTGCCCATTAGGTGGGGGATAAACCCCATGGGGGTAAGATTGAGCCTGAAAATGAGGGTACATACCATGAGGAGGAAGATTTCCTCCCCCATTCATTTGAGATGGATTGCCTTCTACGCCGGATGCGTGAGAAGGCTGCAACGGGACCCCTGCCTCAGTTCTCCCCAGATGGGCTGCCAAGATTGGTGGTAAGTTAACCTCCGTAGTCTCCCTTCGGTGACTCCTTCCATTGGAGCCTTCTATTGTTCATTCCCTTCTTGTCGGAGCCCTCTCCGGAACATATTCAAAACCACCCGACCTTCCACTCGACTGCTCGGAGACCTAATCCTTAGCACTGAGCGTGTAGCCCCAGGAGCCAAGGGCCTAGCCTCCATTTCTATCTCTTCGTCATACTCATCGCTAGAGTATTCCAACTCCCTCCGTATCTCCACGTTCCGAGCTTGCCTCATTCGAGCCCTTAGTAGAGACTCTAGTGCTTCGATGTTAGCTTCGACGAACGCAAGACTGATTACCGGTTCAGGGTTAGCCGAAGTTGAAGCATGGTTGTTGGGAGTTATTTCAGGGTGAGATCGTGTGGTAAAGGTGGACGCGGTTATGTTGGGAAGGTTGTTAGGATTGTTGAATGGGATTGGTGTCAAGGTCGAGAAACCCGGAGGGGGTGTATCCTCTCTTCCTTGATTCATGCCGTGAAACTAGTGAGTGTGATTGACTGGTTATAAGTTTGGAATAACGAGACCAATTGTAGCGGGTCCCACGGATGGCGCCACTGATTGTACAATAATTCGTACGACCAGGCCTTCGATGGTGATCGAAGGGTATGAGGGGTGATATGCTTGCGCCAAACTTGTAGCCAACCTGCAATAAGAAATAGTAGACACTTCGTTAAGTGATTGCGCATGGGTTGGACCCTGCGAACCACCTCCGGCGTGAGAGTAAGTATGTGATATGTGTTGTAAGTAATATGGAGTATGTGAAATACTGTGTTGAGTGAACATACCATTGAAATGACTCGTTCAACCTATTTATAGATGAAGAAATAAGCTTGGAGAGCGTTAGCACACGTTTAGGAGATCATGAGGGCGTCCCATGATTTGTGGTAACCGCTAGGGCTTCATCCCCACTCTCTCTGTCTTGGCGGGGAAGCTAAGGAGATAGTGGGAACGTGGGGGAAGACCAAGTCAAGGTTCTCCTTTGTCTTGGCGCCTTCAAGAGAAGACTCCGAAGGGCATAGGCCTTCGGCTGGCGAATTCTCAACTGGTAACCATGTCAATGATGAATGATTTTACGCCACCAATGACTTATGAAGAAAGACTTGGGTTTTCGTAATGCAAATTCAACTGAGGTCGAAGGGGTGTCCTTCGACCTGATCGGAAGGTACGTCATCACTCATCATTTTAATCGTTTTTTAATTTTTTTTTCTTATTCTACATTTAAAAAAAATTGTGCAACCGGTCACTTTTAGTTTTGATTTCGTTGCTGAGTTGGTGTTGATGGGTCAGCGTTGGCATAGCTCGTCACCACCATGGAAGTGGAAACGCCGATCCCCTTTGCTAATTCTTTTTTCCAGAGTTTTTCTAATGTATCTGTGCGTGTGATGTATATTTTGTTGGAGAAGGTGATCAATGATGATGATGAAGCCATAATGAGATAAAAGTTGTTTGATCTGCCAAAGTAAAAAAAAAAAGAAAACCTTTGAATTCATAAAGATACAAAAAACTTATACCAAAATAATGCTTTAACTTTATTTTATTCTACGTACTTTAATACAATGGACCACTATCTTCCATGCTCAATCTTTTGCAGCCCCAGAAGGTGATGTATCATCACCCATTTGACCCAATCTAAGGCAAAGAGTTTGAGTCTTATTATTAGTGAATCATATCATCATGTGCATTGTTTCTATACTGTGATATTTATAAGCTAGAAAACTATAATTAACATGACCTAGTAGTTATGCATTTTAATATTTTTACAAAAAGTTTTAGGTTCACACATCATTAGTTACACATTTGGCGAATGCCAGACAGCCCAACGAAATAGTCGGAAATGATTATGAGGATACCTCATTTAAGCGTGTAAATCTGAGTCAAATACTCGTTATCTCTAAAACAAACTTAACATGAAGAAATTTATCCGTTTAACTAACAATAACCGTGTATATTTACAAGCTATTAAGCTTTTCTTTAGCAAACTTTAAATCTATAACTATTTCCTATTTATTAGTGCAAATTTTTTGCCATCAAATTTGATTTTACTTTGCACTTATTGGTGTTTTCTTAATACCAACGACAAAATGATGGATTTATGATTAAATAACCTAAGACTGTAACATGTTACTATATATATATATTTCAAACTATATGTTAATCATTTTTTTTTGAAAAACTACATATTAATCTGTTATAGATGTGAATGTTTTTCTTTAACATAATTGCACTGTAGATTTGAGACTCGGGTATCAAGGGCCAGGAGTATGATCTGAAAAAAGAAAGTTAAATAAATGACAATGTCGATGTACCAATGGCATATTGGCATTAACTATTAGTTATGATTTCCTTGTTGCTACCAACAACCAGCCACAAAGTATTCACTCACTTTCAATTACTGTATTTATTATTTTGTTTTTAAAATATCGAACATCTATTATTACTTGAATTGTCATTTTTTCTAATAATTACATTTTGGTCGACTCACAATTATTCACTTGAGCTTACAAAAGACAAGCTAAATAATTAAGGTTAAGACAATGTGATTGAGACTTTGAGATATGCCTTTTGGCGATTAAGCGTATCTTGATGACTTGACCTTTGGGCTTGGGCCAATGATATCGAAACTTTTGAATTTGTATCCATGGGATGTTCATATTCTAACTCTTTTAAATGTACTAATTTTAGAAAGGGATACACTATTGGAACCCTCCCTATGATGTCAAATCATAGGGAATATTCCTTTTGTCCCCCCATTTTTTTCAGTACAACACAGTTTTTGTCAGTTTCTGTTCCGTATTTCTGACAGTTTTAAGCGTTTGGCTTATTAAACTTTATATTTACTGTTCCACATTTTCAGGTTTATAGCTTTTTGATATAAACAAAATTATAAAAAAAATAAAATAAATAAATAAATAAAAAAAAAGGAAAAAAACTAGGGGGTCCTAATAAAAAAGTAGGTACCGTCCTAATAACCCATCCCTTTAGAAATCGTAGATGTACGGAGTTTTGGCAGATAATATAACTGGTAATATTTTTTCAATAACCAAATTTCGGGTAGATAACGTATATTTCAGTAATTTTGTTTTGAAGTCAGATATTGTAACAATTTATAAATCAATGATTTTGTAAAGTCTAAGATTTTTTATTAAATAATATCAAATTTTTACATTTTTATAGTTATAATATCTGTACACGTGCATTTTTTTTTTAATTTTATTTATAACGGCAATTTTTTTCACTCACATACCACTTATCTCACAATATATCTCATAAATGCCTCTGACGAGGCTTGAACCCACAACCTCTAGGTTGGTGGGTAACTCATATACCATCAGACAAATGCACACGCGGTTTACATAAATATATTATTATGTATTAATATTGATTGATATTTTGTACATATCTTTGTTGCATGCAAGATTTGACTTTGTTAAAATGTCATTGTGTTAGGTTGATCTTGTTTAAATTTAACTATTAATATCATGGTATAAACATTATATGTTTTTAGTAGCACATAATGACCTTTAAATAAAGTATGAGTCGTTGTTATATGTACAATATCGTGTATTTATTTTTATCTCACAGTAAATCGTGGGTCGTGCTTTTATTTTGATATTTATATTTCTGTTAATGATAATTTTAGCCTTATTCAAAATTTAAACCCGTGTACGTGCGTGTTAAACTTATAAAGAGGAATAACATCAGTCGTTATTGAATGCGGATTGTTAAAGAAATACGGATATCCTTACTTTATTGCATAAAGAGGAATAACATGAGTCATTCGTATATGTATAATCTCGTGTATTTATTTACATATTATAATAACTCGTGTTTTTATTTCGGTATTTATAATACCTTGTATATACATTAATTTCATATACGCTATAATGATAATAATATTTATAAATAACAACAACATATATGTTGTACTACGCATTTCTTTATAAAATATTAATGATGAATGTATAATGTTTAGGGGGTATCTATTAAATTTATGAAGTTATTAAAAAACATGGAGATATTTAAGTCCGTATAATTGATATAACTTAACAACTAAAATTTCATAAATCCCCCCTCTATTTTTTAGTTTTTTTTCTTACAAATATAACACATATGTTTTCATGCATGTTTATTTTGCTGAATGAAGTTTAAATGAGTTTGATCAAATTGAAGCTAATTTTAACTTTTATTAGCCAATATAAATGCTTTATTTCACCTGTCTCACAAGATCGAGTTCTCCTATTAGTCAAATTGTAAACTCCTCAAAATTTTGATTATCCATTTTGTATGTTCTCTTATTATATAAGAGATTGCTTAGAGTAAATAACATTGTTCGTCCATGTGGTTTTGTGTTGACCGTATTGGTTCATCCTTTAAAAAAAAAGGGAAAAATGCATATATATATCCCTTCCAAAGTGAATAATTGCATATATATCCTTTGTACAAGTTTTTTATGCATGCTTTGGATATATATGCAATTTTGTATTTTCGGAAGGATATATATGCAAAAGCCCTTTTAAAAAAAAGGCATCATTGGTGCTTAACCAAAACAATTTTTTTCCTTACAAATTTAACACATATATTTTCATGCATATTTATTTTCTTTGGATGAAATTTAAATGAGTTTGATCAAGTTGAAGCTAATTTTGACTTTTATTAGCCAATATGAATACTTTATTTCACCTTCTTGACAATATCGAGTTCTCCTATTGGTCCAATTGAAACTCCTCAAAAATTTGATTGTCTATTTTGTATGTTCTCTTATTATATAAGAGATTGCTTAGCGTAAATAACATTGTTCGTCCATGTGGTTTTGAGTTGACCGCAGTGGTTCGTCCTTTAACAATAAAATGCATCATTGGTGCCTAACTAAAACATTATTCTCCGTTAGTCCTTTCCTCTAACAGCTCTCATTGACGCTCTCTAAGTCACCTCATGTGAAGGTATTTTCGTCTTTATAAATCTGAAAGAGGGTATAACAGACAATATATGTAACCATGTTAGGCCACCACTACCAACTAAAAAACAAAACTTGATTAATATTCTCCCCGTCCCTAAATAAGTGTCAACTATTAATTTTTTAAGGTTTTTTTTTTTTTTTTTTTTTTTTTGACCTTATATTTATTTGTGTTATGTAATACTTGATACAAAATATATGAATGATTTGGGTTTTAAATGCATTTTTATTGGTATAATTTTTATCAAATATTATATAACATGAATGAAATAATTTAAAGTCAAAGTTGAATAAAAAAGACTTTAAAAGTCAATAATGGACATTTATTTAGGGGCGGAGGGAGTAATACATATGGTACTATTGGCGGAAACGGCCGAGACAAGTAGTGCGGATGTGGGTGGGTGGTGGTGTCGGTGGAGTTAGGTGGTGGCTTTTGCTTTGGTCGAAGATGACACGATTGTTAGTAAAGATTTTTTATTTTTTTTATTATTATTTTTTTTTTGGAAAGTAATATGTTGCTAGAGTAAATTGCAAAAATCGTCTTTGTGGTTTGACCAAATTGCATGTTTTGTCTTTGTAGTTCATTAAGTGCAAAAATGTCGTTATTTTGCACCGTTTGGAATCATTTTAGTCCTTTGGCAGTGCAAGAATCGTCTGTGTGGTTTTTAAAAAGTTAGTGCCGAAGGACTAAAATGATTTCAAAAGTGCAAAATAAGGACGATTTTTGCACTTAACGAACCACAAGGACTAAACGTGCAGTTTGGCAAAATAAGGACGATTTTTGTTAAACTCGAAGAACATGTAGTTTTAGTTGTTGAAGATTGGAACATTTTATGACAAAGTGAAAGGAGTTTTGTTTTACTTTGCACTTTATGGTTATTAAAGAAAGTTTGTGGATGGAAGAAGATAAGTTTATTTTACTTTGATATCGAGGTTTGATTTAAAGTTGATTATTGTTTTAAATAAGATTGTGAATGGAGGAAGATGGTGGTGGATGGTGATAGTTGGAGATGAATATGTATATGGGAAGAAGATGGATAGGGGAAAAGACCAAAATATCCTCACAAATGTATCATTTAACAGGATTTAGCGAGGGTCGTTAGAAAGAATGACTAATGGCGGAAACAACAGTTAGGAACCAACGGTGAATTTTTTCGGTCAAAAGACGAACCATCAGTCAACCAAACCACAAGGACGAACATTGGAATATACTTTATTGTTTACTATCTTTACAAATAAACATAACGTTTTGGTCAACAAAGCAATTTGCTTACGAGCAAATATAAGAAACATTAAGGAATATATATATATATTTAAACTTTTTTATGTTGGTAACCATGGTATTTGACTTTTTAACCGATTAATTCATGTGATTTAAAACAATCGTTGCACAGACTAAAAGTAGGTAAAACTCTTATTTCTTTTTGTAATGACTAGTGACTAATGACTACTTTAAAAATAATGATGTAGAGAAAAATGATAATGTAATGCAACATATTAAAAATTGTTTACCTTTTGAGAAAATTTCAAACAATATTATTGTCTTTAATTGAGTTGTATAAAGATGGGAAAGACAGGAATGGGATTGTCAAGTTCTTCGTGGCCAACATCCCGGATGGATGTCGACCTTGGGATCTTGCATCTTCTTTCGAGGATTTTGGGTCAATTGCGGGGGTTTTTATTGCAAGGAGAAGGAATGCTAGAGGAACTCGTTTTGGTTTCGTTAGCTTCAAAGGTATTCAAGACTGGAAGGAACTGGAAAGAATGATACAATCTATAAAACTTGGCAATAATAAACTTGAGGTGAACTTAGCAAGATATGCTATGGAGAACGAGAAAGCCGGCATCAATGGGACAACGAAGGTGAAGAAGACAACCCATGTTACCAATCCGTTTAGGCCTGTGGGTAATATTGGAGGTTTTCAGGTGGGAAGGTCGTTTTCTAACGTTGTGAAAGGGTCGACTGAGAAGAATATTGAAGTTAATGAAATCCTCATTGATTCTAAGGTTAATGAGCTATCGAATATGCACGGTTTGGCCTTGGTTGGAAGGTGTATTGATTTCACCACGTTGTCTAGTCTCGGGATGCTAATGGGCAACCATGGTTTAACAAATCTGAGACTCCAATATATGGGAGGCTTAAGCATGCTTGTAATTTTTAATAACAGTTTGTTGGCTAAGGAATTCTTACTCAAAAAAGATCAGTGGGAGGTGTGGTTCAGTAAGTTAGAGGAATGGAGGGGTCAGTCATTTCCTTACGAGAGAATAGCATGGGTAGGAATTTACGGGGTCCCTCTTCATCTCGCTAATGTTTCAACTTACAACAAGATCGGCAGTAAAATAGGGAAGATAGTCTCTAGTTCTTCTGTCAATGAAGGAAGTCCGAATAAATCAGTTCAAGGCATTGGAGTATTGGTAAGTGAAGGAGGGGAAATTAAAGGTCAAGCTTCGTTAAAATGGAGGGATAAGAAGTACAGGGTATGGTTCGCAGAGAAGATGATTGATTGGTCTCCTTGTTGTAAGATTTCATCCACTGGAGGATCTTCCTCCCCTGTTTTGAATCTGGACACGTCCATGAATTCAGATTCCAATTCCAATGATCGGGAAGACGGAGAGTTCAGGGTAGAAGACGAAGAGATGTTGCATGGGAAAGGTGGGAGTTACAATGAGGATTTGCATGGGGTGAAGGAAGGAATTGGAAAGGGTGACGGAAGTAACTCTCCAGTTATGGATGTGGGACCTACCGGGCATGCGCAGTTTAATTCGGCTACCTGTAAAGAGGTGGGGCCAGCTGGGCATGTGCAGTTTAATTCTGATACACGTGAGGAGGATATAGGCAACATTCCTCATATGTCTTTTGATTGGAATAGTTTAAACATTGGGCTTAATAGTAGGCCTAGGAAGAGACAAAGAGAATCTGATCCATTTTCTTTGGATGACTTATTGGGCCTTAACGAAGGGGCTTCAAATAAAGATAAAGAGGTTGAAAGTATTAGAAAGGAACCCCAAGATGTACACGGGCTTGACGTCCAAGATAAGTCTCTGGACCTTAATAATATTCCTTCGGTTTCAACTGAGGGCAAAAGTAGCTATGAAGATAACAGTTCTGGTGGAGTGATGCCAAGTTCTAATGAAGATCAAGAGACGGAGATAAATTCGGAGATAGAGGAGACGATTGATACTGGTAAATTGGTGGGGCTAGACTTATCGAAGGTCCGAGAGGAGGTTAGAGGACTCATTGTGAAGGAAGGTATTAATCCCATTTTCCAATGAATTTTCTGTCTATAAATATTAGGGGGATCGAGGGAGATAGGAAGTCTAAATGGATTTGTAGTGTGAAAAACAAGGAAAAGGTTTCTTTTATGACGATTCAAGAAACCCAAAGTGGTGGTGTTCAAGGGTTGGATGTCCGCAAGTTTTGGGGTAGGTCAGGGATGGATTTCGAGGTGGTAGAGCCTAATGGGAGGTCGGGAGGTCTTATTAGTATATGGGATCCCGGGGTATTCAAAAAGCTGGGAAGTATTAAGAGGGATAATTTTTTGGTGATCAATGGTAGGATCAAAGGTATAGATAAGATGGTTTTCGTGGCTAATATTTATGCCCCTCAATCGAGAAGGGCTAAAGGTCTGGTTTGGGAAGAGCTTAAAAGTCTTAAGGATAATAATAATGGTTGGTGGATTTTAATTGGTGACTTCAATGCGGTGCGCTATAAAGAGGAAAGAAAAGGCTCGAATTTTAAAAACAGTTGTGCTAGGGACTTCAATGATTTCATTGCTTCCGCTGATCTTCACGAATATATGATGAAAGGGTGTTAGTATACGTACCTTAAGGAGGATGAGAGGGGAGTTAAGATGAGCAAAATTGACCGTTGTTTGGTGGGTAGAGAATTCTTTAATAGGTGGCCTGAGGCGTGTTTCAGGGCTATGCCTAGAGGTTTCTCAGATCATAACCCGATTGTTCTATCCTTAAATGATTCCAACTTCGGGTCTAAGCCTTTTCGGGCTTTTAACTCATGGTTAGAGCAACCTGATTGTATTAGCATGGTCACTAAGGCTTTGGAGGAATTCAAATATACTGGAGACCCTTTTCGTAAACTTATGTTAAAATTCAGATGGTTGCGTAGCCGGTTAAAAGAGTGGCGGGCCGAATTTAATCTAAAAGAAAATGAAGAATTTGATATGTGTAAGCAAGAGTTCGAAGAGTTGGATAATGAGATGGAGGATAATGATTTAACGGAGGAAGAATTATGGATCAGGAATGAATGTAAAAAGAAGATGGATGACATTGATAGTCGTAAAGCTATGGATTTGAAACAAAAATCTAGGAATAAATGGGCTGCGGAGGGTGACGGTAATAATCATTTTTTTCATGGGCTGATTAATAATAGGAGAATGAGTAATGCGATTCATGGGTTGGCGATTGGGGATGAATGGATTACTAAACCGAAGCTTATAAAGAAACACACCTTCGAATTCTTCAGGAGCAAGTTTAAAGAGAACTGGAAGGAGAGGCCTGTTCTAGATTGTGGTATAGAGTCGAGGCTTTCTAGGGAGGCTGGTGATTCGTTGGTTAGCCGATTCTCTAAGGAGGAGATTAGAAAATCGGTTTTTGAATGTGGGGAAGACCGGGCTCCTGGCCCAGATGGTTTTCCTTTCAGTTATATTAGACGTTTCTGGGCTTATTTCGAAGAAGATTTTAAAGATATTTTTGAGGCGTTATTAGCAGGTAGGGGTTTCGATAATGGAAGTAATCCGGCTTTTATTACTCTTATCCCGAAAGTCAGTGATCCGAGTGATCTTAACAATTATAGACCCATTACTCTTGTTGGGGTTTTATGTAAAGTGGTCTCAAAGGTCATGGCTAATAGGATTAAAATTGTGTTGAAGGATTTGATTTCGGTTAATCAATCCGCTTTCTTGGGGGATAGATCGATATTGGACGGGCCTCTCATCTTGAACGAAATTATTTCCTGGGCTAAGAAACAGAAAAAAGGTATTTTTATTTTCAAAGTGGACTTCAATAAAGCATATGATAACGTAAGCTGGAGTTTTCTTCTAGCTGTTATGGAGCATATGGGGTTTCCTGATCTTTGGTGCAGGTGGATTCATAGTATCTTGTCCTCGGCTAGATCGGCTGTTTTGGTAAATGGATCGCCAACGTTCGAGTTCCAGTGTCAAAAAGGTATGAGACAGGGTGATCCCCTTTCTCCTTTTTTATTCTTGATAGTTATGGAGGCGCTCTCATGTATGATGAAGAAGGCTAGCATAAATGGTTTATATGAGGGTATCCAACTCCCTAATCATGGTCCATTGGTTTCTCACCTCCTTTATGCCGACGACTGCTCGTTCCTGGGAGACTGGTCTTCTCAAAATATTAATAAGGTAGCTCGTATTCTTAGGTGTTTTTATCTATGCTCTGGTCTTAATATTAATATGGGGAAATCCCAGATTTTTGGGGTGGGGGTGGAGGAGATCGAAGTCAGTAGGGTGGTTGGGGGAGTTTCGTGTAGATCGGGGTCGATTCCGTTCGATTACCTTGGTATCCGTATTGGGGGAAACATGAATAGGGTTGCTAATTGGGAGTTTTTGGAAGACATTTTCAAGGCTAGACTTTCCGGTTGGAAGGCTTCTTGTCTTTCTATAGGAGGAAGGGTTACGTTAATTAAATCGATCCTTGAAAATCTCCCTACATATTACCTTTCTTTGTTTAAAGCCCCGGCCAAGGTCATTGATAATATTGAAAGGCTCATTAAAAGTTTCCTTTGGGGAGGCACGAGCGATGTCAAGAAGATTCATTGGGTTGGTTGGGATCGTGTAGTGGCTCCTATTCGTTTGGGGGGCCTTGGTCTTAGTAGGCTGATGGATTCCAATATAGCTCTTTTAACTAAGTGGGTTTGGAGATATAGATCGGAAATGGGAGTCTTTGGAAGAATGTCATTGATGCTATTCATGGTACTTCGAGAAGTTGGCTATCCCTCCCGGTTAAATCTACGATCTCGGGGGTTTGGACTTCTATTGTTAGAGCGGTTTCTAAGTCTAAAGTGAACGGAAGGTACCTGATGCAATTATTTAAAGGAGAAGTGGGAGATGGTCATGATATTAGATTTTGGATCGACCCGTGGGCAAGTGACAAGGCGTTGAAAGAAGAATTCCCTCTTCTTTTCAAACTGGAAAGAAATAAAAAGTGTTTGGTCTCGGATAAATTTAGTAATGTGGCGAAGGTTTTTGATGGGGGATGGAAGATTAATGATGGGGATGAGTCGACTGAGATTGAAAGGGAGAAGGTTTGGTTGGGTTCTAAGATGGCATGGGCCCAATCTTAAATGGGCGTAAAGATAGGTGGAAGTGGATGGGAAATGGTGATAAAGGGTTTAGTGTCCGGGCTGTCAAGAAATTCCTTAGCAGCGACAGGGAGTATAACAATGGTTTTAAGTTTAAGTGGGTCAAATGGTTGCCTAAGAAATGTAATATTTTGATGTGGAGAATGGGTTTGGATAGGCTCCCTACTATGGAAGCTTTACAGGCGCGTCACTGTTTTTTCGACTCTATGTTATGTGATCATTGCGGGGGTGACATCGAGAATGTTGAGCATCTCTTTAGTTCATGCGAAGTTGCTATGGAAGTTTGGAACATGGTGGGTAGATGGTGCAAGTTACCCCCGCTTTTCCTTTTTGATAGGTTTGACATCTTCAATATCCATAAATGGTCGGGTATGGATAGGAAGAAAAAGGAGATTGTGAAAGGGGTTGCGTTTGTTACGTGTTGGTGCATATGGAAGTCGAGGAATGACAAACGTTTCGGTAGCTTAAGGCCTGATGCTCGGAAAATTATTCATGATATTAAATCCCTTAGTTTTTTGTGGTTTAGGAATCGGTTTAAACACCGTGTTATTGATTGGAAGGAGTGGTATCACTTCAATATTTTGTAACGGTTTTGGTGTATAGTTGCTCCATCGGTTTGATATGAGTGTTTGTGATAAAAGTTAAATTTAAAAAAAAAAAAAATCTATTAAATAGTTATATTTTAAGTATAATATAATTTAACTGGTTGTACATTAAAATGTCTTAATAAAAATTAAAAATATGCAAATTACTTGCCATTTCTTAAAGGTGGTGGTACTAGTTCTACCCCCTAACCATTAATACCCTCTTTTACTTGTTTTATTGACATAACAAGACAATTTTTTTTCATCATTTTTAAGCATATTTTATTTTAAGGGATAATTCAATATTTACTCAATCTAAACATGAAAATGTTATATATACTCAAAATACAATTTTTGAATGCATGATATACAATGTATTTAAAACATGTTTTGGGTAAATATGACATTATCATGTTTAAGTTGGGTAAATATGAAATTACCTCTTATTAATGCAAGTCACTTGCCATTTATTAAGGGTGGTACTATTTCTACCTCCGTTACCATTAATACCCTTCTTTACTCGCTTTATTGACATGACAAGACAATTTTTTTTATCACTAGCCATTTACTAAAGGTGGTACTGTTTCTGTTCCGGCATATTTTTTATTTTACTGCTTTTGAATTGTCAAACTTTATATTTTATGTTCAATACTTTTTTCGACAGTTTTACCTACTTTATTAACAGGACAAAACATTTTTTATGGGTTTTTGCTCCGTATTTTTTGTGTTTTACTATTTTTAATTTGTCAAACTTTATATTTTCTGTTTCACACTTTGTGTTTCACAATTTTATATAAAAAACAAAATAAAAAAATATAGAGTAAATGATAACCGACTTCGTTTTTGGTGAGGCTTTTTGTTTGTGTGCAGTGAGTGTGGTGTAATGGGGTATAAGCAACTACTAAGTGATGACAACGAGAGTTTGAGTGACGAATGAGTGTCCATAAGAGAATGATGTAGAGCTAATGTTGAATTGATTGGCGAGTGAGAAAATCCATTTAAAGACTAAAAGTGATTGACTACTCAGGCATCCTTCCGGTTTCAACTGAAAAACACGATGTATGAATACTAATAACCCACAACTTCAAACTTATAAACATCATATATGCTACCAATGTGGGACGAGTTGTTACAAACTCACATACTCAAACTTCTGAAGTCCTCGTCACACATACATATAACTAAGGTCCACACCCAGAAGATGCATGAGCTTCGTGCCCATCGCACCTCGAGAGGCTTATCACAACCCCAGAGGCACATGCCTCTGATAACATATGTAATGTCCCTTCAAGCTGAAAATAATAGTTGAAAATAATGAACTAGTTGAGTTTCTTTTCAGTTTTAGTCAAAAACCATAATATAAGAACGCCAATATGCCATACCTTCAAGCTTATTAAATACTGAAACGTCTTATCTACTACGGATGTGAAACAAATTGTTACATCTCTTAACATATCCACATACTCCATTCGTCTCAAAATTATTGTCATTTTCTTTTGAGATGTCTCAAAATAATTGTTCACTTTCAGTTTTAACTAATAAAAAGAGAGTTTAACTAGTATTTTACCCTGACACATAAAATCTCAAATAAAGGGTATGTTTGACGCAATAGGCTGGGGCTAGGACTTTTATTATAAGCCGAATTGAAATTTATATTTTTGTAGACTTGTTTGGCAAATGGGCTGGGGCATATTATTGCAAAATTACTAAAAAAGATATAATTAAATGAGTTTTATGGTATATGTTAGATATTTTTGTGAGTAAATATGTAATTCATGGTTCATAAGCCCCGGGCTAAAGTTTTTAGCCCCTTTTATGGGGCTAAAGTTTTTAGGCCCTTTTTTGGGGCTAAAGTTTTAAGCTTTTTTTAAGGGCTTATGATTTCATAAGCCCGCATAACAAACGAGACTTATTTTATAAACCGACTTATTTTAAAAGACCAAGCCTCATAAGCCCCCTATAAGCCTCTCCCGAATCACACCCGAAGTATAGTAGTACTAAAAATTTAAGGATAATTCCATATTTACCTAGTTTAAACATGAAAATGTTATATTTACCCAAAATACAATTTTTGAATGCATAATATACAATGCATTTAAAGCATAATTTGAATAAATATAACATTATCATGTTTAATTTGGGTAAATATGAAATAGCAAAAAAAATTTAACTCCAAATTTATAATTCTCAAGTCCAACTACACACTACACGCTACACACTGTCCTCCTCCACTTGCCAATCCCATGGCCCCTCACTTGTCTTTTCCACACTCAAATCTTCCACTTTTATAAAATTAAATTCCCTTTCATTTCTCCCACATTTATCAAAAATCATTCTTTTTATTTCTTAAAAAAAAACACACCCATAACTAAAAGCACACCTTTTTATAAATAAATATATAAACCCATTTCACACATTGTCACTAGGGTTTCAATCTTTATGTAATGCACCTTTGATCCACTCTCACTCACTCACTCACTCACTAAAAAATGGTCAAAATAGTTTTATGTGTTTTTTCATTTACTGTTTTGCTGTTACTTAGTGTGCCATTATCATCTTCAGCTGCTTCAACTAGCTCACCTTCAAGTACATTTTTATAATTTTTTTTTTATTATATAAGATCTGTTTATAAAATGTGTTATTTAATAAAGTTTACTTTTTTGCAGGGATTGTTAATGGGTTTTTCTCAAATGTTGCTTCTGCTTTGATGAAATGGGTTTGGTCACTTAAACCCCCTATTAAAACATGTAATACTAGATCTTTATTTTTTTGCATTTTTAGTGTGTTAAATGTGGTTTTGTTTTGTGGGTATTTGTGAGTTTTATTTTTTATAAATGGGTTTATTAAATCTTGCATTATTATTTATAAAATGGGTTTTTTTTTAATTTTAATAAATGGGTTTTTTTAGTTTGCATTTTGATTATATAAATGTGGTTTTTAATTTGTGGGTATTTCTGGGTTCTGTTTTTTATAAATGGGTTGGTTATAGTTTTGCATTTTTATCAAGTTAAATGTGATTTTAATTAGTGGGTATTTCTGGAGTTTTTGTTAATAAAAATGGGTTTTTATTAAATTTGCATTTTTATCATGTCAAATGTGGTTTTTAATTTGTGTGTTTTTTTTGCTTAGAACTTTAGACAAATGGGTTTATTTTACTTTGCATTTTGATTATGTTAAATGTGGTTTTAATTTATTGGTGATTTGTGATTTATGTTTTTTAAATGGGTTTGTTATAGTTTGCATTTTTAATTAGGTTAATGGTGGTTTTGAAGTGTTTTAATATGTGGGTATTTGCTGTTTTTAGCAATAAGTGGGAGGCCAATGATGAAATTTGAGAGTGGGTATAATGTGGAAACTGTATTTGATGGGAGTAAGCTTGGGATCGAGCCTCATGCTCTTGAGGTTTTGCCTAATGGAGAGCTTCTTGTTCTTGATTCTGCTAATAGTAATCTTTACAAGATCTCTTCCTCTTTGTCACTATGTAAGTTTACTGTTTTTCCCCTTGGCTCATTTAACTTTTTCACATTCATAGATGAAATTTGATCCCATTTGTTTGTGACCCGTAAAAAAAAGAAAAGAAAAACGAGTCAGGATCATGTGAGAACAGCTCATTTTGGCTAAAACAGTTTAAGTACACACTAGTGGCAATATTATAAATAACTCTATTTTTATGTGGAGTTCGTTCATTTGTGGTTTGTATTATCTACATTGTACCTGTGAGATCTTTAGTTGTAATGAAATGAAGTGAAAATAAATTTTCAGATAGTAGACCGAAGTTGGTTGCTGGATCGGCGGACGGGTATTTTGGTCATGTAGATGGTAGGCTTAGAGAAGCTAAAATGAATCATCCAAAAGGTCTTACGGTTGATGATAAAGGAAACATATACGTTGCCGATACTGACAACATGGCAATTAGGAAGATAAGTGATACAGGTAATTTGGTCATATACATTTCTTATATGTAACAATAAGATGAATTAAGTGTAAACGTCCGTTTACACTCTATTCATTTTAATGTTACATATACCAAAATTTTCTAACTACTTTGACGAATAAAGTGTGTTTTTGCTAATATTCGTTATTACTGTTTTTTTGGCATAGGGGTGACGACAATTGCAGGTGGGAAAGGGGGCCGTGGGGGACACGTGGATGGACCAAGCGAGGATGCTAAATTTTCTAACGACTTTGATGTGCTCTACATTGGCAGTAGTTGTTCTCTTCTTGTTATAGACAGAGGAAACCAAGCTATCCGTGAGATCCAACTTCCCTTCGATGATTGTGCTTATCAGTATGGAAGCGGTTTTCCTCTTGGTACACTAATACTTCTATTTGACTATTGGTATCCCAAAGTATCTAAATCATCGTCATATTGATTACTGTGAACGTTTTGTGCAGGGATTGCAGTTTTGGTTGCAGCGGGCTTCTTTGGTTACATGCTTGCATTGCTGCAACGCAGAGTTGGTAGCATGTTCTCAAATAAAATGGTAAGTCCTAGGTTCTTCACTCTATTGGAAGTGCCATACTTTTGGTGGGTCAAATATAGTATTTTTCAGTTGTCAATTTTGCTTATTTTTTTTGTTTGTTTCTCACTAACTTCTTTCTGGTTAGCAGCACGGTATAAAGTGTGGTATAGGTAGCAAACGATTCTCATGAAGCTCAATAAAGTTTCTAAAATCTTAAGCTGAAAGTGGGTAGTTTGACTTTGAAAGTCAAACCACACCTCTTTCAGAACTAAGAGTAGAAAATTCATAGTTTGACTCGATGTAAAACATAGCATTCCTTAGACGTCAAAGTTATATTAATTTCTTTGCCGATCTAGTGTTCATATCATGCCTATATAACAAGTCATTTATTGCAGGACGAAAGTCAGACAACTATGAAATCAAGCATCGCTCTGACCCCACCATACCAGAAATCAATGAGGCCTCCACTGATTCCATCAGAAAACGAGCCGGAGAAACTAGAAGAGGGTTTCCTTGCATCTCTTGGGAAGCTCATGTCCGACGCCATCGCATCATTCTCCGAAATCTTGGGAAATATCTTTCCAAGCTTCAAAAAGCAACAACTGAATTATAACTACCCGAACCAACAACCATTTCGCCAAGACCAAAAGTACTCATCAAACCCATGGCCTGTTCAAGATAGTTATGTGATTCCTGACTCAGATGAACCACCTCCTTCAATCGAGACACGAACCCCGACCCCAAAGAAAACATATCCTTTCATGACAAATGATGCGGAAAAAATGCAACAGTTTCGTCAAAGCCGCCATCTTTACAGTGGGTGGGACCGTGATTATCAACAACCGCAACAACATCAACAACAACAGCAACAACAACAGCAGCAACAACAACAGCAGCAACAACAACAGCATCACAACAGGTACTATTCTTCAATGCCGGAAACATACTATGAACAAAGCAATGAGAAAACTAACGAGATTGTCTTTGGAGCGGTTCAAGAACGAGCTGAAACAATGGTCATCAAGCCATTAGACCATTACGATAATCCAGTTTATGAACATCGTGCTACGAAGACTCGTTCTCGCTCTCGTCCTCGTGGTCATACTCGTGGTGATTGATGGATTGTGTGGTAATAAAAACGTGGGTATTGAAATTATTTCATTGTGATAAGTATTTTTGCAATGTGTAAGAGTATAGTAGTAGGGTTCTATAGAACATATATAGCATATGTGATGCAGCATTGTTATGAAAAGTGAATATGAATTTCTTCATGAAAAATGTGCTGTATCGTCGTAGTTATCTTTCTGAACTGGCGTATGTCTTACTGCAACTAAATCTTTGTTCTTGCGGCACATACTAAGGACGAAAGAACTATTCTGGACCGAAAGTGTCCGAGTGATTCCAAAATTTGAAACTTGTACTATACGTATAAGAAGATGCAATGAAAGGGCTTAATAATCCCTTAAATTTAGCTAGTGTTACTATTTCTAGTATAGTCAAATATACATTTGTGTGCCAACTAATATTCTTAGCAGATTGCATTATTTAAGGTGTTATGTATAGATTGGGTAAGGTGGGTGACATTCAAAATGCTAATAGAAAATACATCATGTGCAGGTGGGATCAAGAATGTTTTTGCTATCTTTGTATCCTAGCAACCAACTTGTTAATTAAATATTGTTTTATGTCATGATCTAGAATATTTTATTTTTTAAAAGATGATATTTGTTTTGAAGTTACTTATTTGTTTTATGTCATGATATTTGTTTTGAAAAACAATGGTCTATGTAAGTATTCTAAGTAGATACAAGGGTGATATAACAACAAATGTAACATCTAACTAATAAACTTAACTAACAATACTACATTACTAATAAACTCTAGTTTTGTACTCACATTAACATTAGAACTCGATAGCTAAAACATCTTGGACGAGAATCCATCAATGAATGACCTAACCGCAAGGCGCATAATCTCCTCACAAGGGGTTGGTCTAATGGCAAGTCACATAATTAGTCATGGAAAAGGTCGGAAATGGTCATGAGAGATACCTCGATTAAGCCGTATATATCTGAGTCAAAAGCTTTCTTAACTCGGGTAACTTGAACAAAGAAAACCATAAGTGACTAACATCAACTAACGATTGAAATCATTGGAAACTTATCACTTATGACCTATAGAACACTTCACTAGTACACAATGAATATTATAATTAGTAGTTAATTAAGAATAAGAAGGAATAAGACAATTAGGAAAAAGGGTGTCTCACGTGGTGAATGAAAGAATGGAAACACAAGTGAGCATGATGGGCACATGATCCACCAACGGTAAGTTCCAAACATGACAGACATCAGAAAAAACATATTTTTAAGATCGCACCATTTCTTAATCTTGTGCATGCAGCATGCCCACTAATCACTTTCTTTTTGGCTGTTTTCTAACACCATATTCTTTAATATGCTCATTTCCCTGTTAATAAATGCTTCAGTTCGATTTAATGTCAGGGCCGTCTTTAGAGGAGTGCTGGCGGTGCAATTACATAGGATCACTGCTTGACGAAGACCACAAAATTCCATGCACTTCTATTATATATATGCATAATACGAGTCTCGTTTTTAATTAGTTCATGCGTTATTGATACATATGTAATTTTTTTGTGTGTGTGTTTAAGAGCCTTTTTGTGGTAGCGGCATGGGCCACTGAAATCCACGAGACGGCCTGTCTAATGTCATTTACATTTTTAAAGGGTTGCGCTAAACATAACTTTAAAAGAGGTTAACAAAGAATTCATTCTTCATTTTTGTCATTAACCAGAGAGTTATTATAGTTATAAATTATGATTATGTTTATTTACATAAGATAACTATTGTTATCATGTTATGCTTAACTTACAATAAAAAAATATAACCACAATAAAATGTTATATTCCATGAAAATACAATGAGGGTCATATGCTTAAAGATCATATATAATTATTCCATCAAACTGCATAATTTTCTATATTTTTCGTCCATTTTTTAAGCATTTTTGTTGATTCTCATCATCACATTTAGATTGGAATTCTTAAAAAAAGAGGTTATCATTTCCTGATTCCAAGTATAATAAGCTTCAATGTATGAACATATACGTGATTACGGGTTACCCTTATTCGACCCGTTTATATAATGTGTTTTTATGGGCTAAACACATCCCCGTACGATCAGAATGGATCAAATCATGAACCCTTTTTCATCTGGGACGCGTTTAAGGTGTGTTGATGATCTCATGTTATTAAACATTATTTTTTGCTTGATCAATGTAAGGTGTGTTGTGATAGTCACATAATACGCCTTTTTTACTACCCAGACACTAAAAACTAGTGATCCCATAGGAAGACGTAAATTCTAAACGATAAATGTCAAAAAATTGCAGGGATATGATTCAGGCAATACGTGCATGCAAAACAGCAACAGAGGAGCGTAGCATTGTTAGAAAAGAATGTTCTTTGATCCGGGCAGCCATTAGTGACAATAGACAAGATTATAGTCACCGTAATTTAACCAAGCTCATGTTTGTTCACATGTTAGGATATCCAACATATTTTGGTCAAATGGAATGTCTCAGATTGATCGCAGCTCCTGGCTTAGCGGAAAAGAGAATAGGGTATCTTGGACTTATGCTGCTTTTTGATGAAAGACATGAACTTTTGATGCTAGTTACCAATTCATTAAAACAGTATGTGATCTGAACTATTTAGCATCATATTATTTAGTCATAGCCAGTAGATGGAGTGTTTGGTAAATTTTGACTAACTTAAGTCATTTTACAATGATTATCCAAAAAAGAATCTAGTGACCCTTAAATAATCAGAATCAGTTTCAGTGTAGCCAAATATAAGAAACCGGTTATCTATGATTTGACATAATATTAAAAGAGAATCACTTTCATGTATGATTCTCATATCATATGCAGAGACCTTAACCATAGGAACCAGTATATTGTCGGACTAGCTCTTTGTGCTTTGGGAAATATATGCTCTACAGAGATGGCTCGTGATCTTGCCTCTGAAGTCGTAAGATTGATGCAATTTCGTGATCCAAACGTTAGGAAGAAAGTGAGTGCACATATGCTTTCGAGCTTCATTCAACGTATTTTTTGATTTACTTACCCATGTTTATATATTGTATAGGCAGCATTATGCTCTATCAGGATTATTAAGAAAGTTCCCGAGCTTGCAGAAAATTTTGTATATCCCGTTGCCTTGTTACTTAGAGAAAAACATCATGGAGTCCTTTTAACCGGAATCCAACTTTGTATTGAATTGAGTAAAGTTAATGAAGACGCCCTTGAGTACTTTAGGAAGGTAAATTAATCTTGCTTATTTTAGTTTTATGTGATGAAACTTTTTTGTCTTTTATTTTTGTTACATTTTTGTATTTGATCCAGAAATGCACAAAGAGTTTGGTAAGAGCTTTGAAGGATGTTGTAAATAGTCCACATGCACCAGAATATGATGTTTCTGGGATTTCAGACCCTTTTCTTCATATAAGATTGCTTCGTGTTTTGCGTGTATTGGGTCATGGAGATACTAATGCTAGTGAATATATGAGTGATACTCTTGCTCAGGTCATATTTCCTCTTATAATGCTACCTTATAACATATTATCTTCATATTTAAATCTAAAATTCAAAAGTTATAGGTGGCAACAAGAACAGATTCAAGTAGGAATGTGGGAAATGCTATCCTATATGAATGTGTAGAAACTATTATGAGCATACAAGATATCGGTGGCTTGCATGTACTTGCAATGAATATATTAAGTCGGTTTTTGTCTAACCGTGACAACAACATCAGGTGAAGTATGACATTAATACTAACATTCTCTTTTATATTAGTACTGTATAAACTTAAACACCCTTCATGGCAGATATGCTGCTCTAAACATGCTAACGAAAGCAAAGGCAATAGATAGTCAAGCCATTCAGAGACAACGTCCAACAATCTTAAAATGTGTGAAGGTACTATGATCATAATAAACCAAAAACAATCTCACTTTACTTTATCCAGATTTCTACAAAGGTCTCGTTCTTTTTCCATCAGGATTTGGATGGTTCAATACGTAGACAAGCCCTTGAACTTGTAAATCTTCTCATAAATGAAAGCAATGTAAAACCTCTGACCAAAGAGTTGACTAATTATCTAAAAGTAAGCGACCACGACATTAAGGAAGATCTTACTCCCATCATTTGCTCCATTGTAGAAAAGTAAGTTAAGTTTTTGCTCCATTGTACTGTGACTAGTACGCACATTGTAATAAACTAAGGTTTTCTCAGGTTTTCTTCAGATAAAATTTGGTACATGGATCAGATGCTGAAAGTTCTATCTGAGGTATATCAAGTCCTGTATAGAATATATACAAATTTTAGATTACGTAACGAGATGCTAATTTCTTGTGACATACTTAGTAGGCTGGAAATTATGTAAAGGATGCAGTATGGCATGCATTAATAAATATGATATCTGACTCTTCTAATATCCAAGGATATTCAGTAAGGTCACTTTATCGCGCAATCAAACTATCAGATCACCAGGTATTAACAAAGTTAGTTCTCAATATTAGTGAATATTTATAGTATCTTAGAGTGCATTAGTAATCTGATATAAATTTATATTATTGTTTGCCTTAAAAACAGGAAACACTTGTTAAGGTAGCAGTATGGTGCTTTGGGGAATATGGTGATATGTTAGCTAACAATCTTAATATGCTCGAAATAGAGGAACATATAACTGTGAGTTTGCTTCTTCAAACCGATATTACTTCATATGTATTGTATTCTATACTTTACTAATTTTGTTAATTTAATTCGATCAGGTAACTGAAGGCGATGTTGTTGATGTTGTAGAAAATGCTTTTAAGCATCTCCTATTTGATCTTACTACCAAATCCATAAGTTTGACTGCTTTGTTGAAACTATCGTCCCGTTTTCCTTCTTGTTCACAGTAAGCTTATCATTGATTGACAAAAAATTATTAAAAATAAAGAAAGATGGTGATGTATGAGAGTTGTTTTCAGGAGAATAAAGGGTATCATCACTCAATCTAAAGGAAGCCTTCTGCTTGAACTGCAGCAGAGATCTGTCGAATTCAAATCCATAATTGAAAATCATCAAAATATATGGTCTGCACTGGTTAAAAGGATGCCAGTTATTGATAAAAGAGCATCTAGTCAAAGGAGAGACGGTTCTGTATCAAAAACTGATATGTTAGACTTTTTCGGTCCTACATATCCACCCATCGTTGCATACGAGAGTGGCTTGTTGACCATAATGTTTGACTTTTCAAAGCGACCCGGAAGTCTAGAGACTACTGTCATTGAGGCAACATTCAGAAACAAGTCTTCTGATGTTTATACAGATTTCATGTTCCAAGCAGCAGTTCCAAAGGTGATTGCTTTTTTATCAAATCGTTGCAATTTATTATGAGATATCATAATCTTGACTTTCATGTGGTGTTCTGATATATCCTTTAAACAGTTTCTTGAGCTGCATTTAGAACCTGCTAGCAGTAACACTATTCCTGGAAGTGGCACGATAACTCAAAAGTTACACGTTACCAACAAACAACATGGAAAGGTATATGTTACACACTTACACTGGTTACCTACTCAAACTAGTGACATGAACTTTACCAAAAAAATAAATAAATGGTGACATGAAACGATCTTTTTTCATTTTATATGAATCCTATCCTTATTGTTAATCATAAAAATAACGTGAATTCTTTTTTAACTAGAAATCACTTGTCATGCGCATAAGGCTAAGCTACAAGTTAAATAACAAGGATACAATAGAGGAAGGACAAGTCTATAATTTTCCACACGACTTGTGAGCCTAAATGTCCACGTTTTATTAAGAAGATGAAGCATGTGTTCACAAGATTCCAATTCCCCTAAAAGGTGAGTTTCATGGGGACGAATCGACGATGTGGCCCGTGGTGAGAAAACTTGAGCTTGGACAGGTCATTTGGTTCACTCTGTGTATAATATGAACAATTTCATGTATGCCAATTCTGAGAGTCAAGTTTGGGCAACATAGAAAGCGCTCGAAGTGCATGGTTATAAAGTTTTGAAAGCTTATTCATCAGAAGTTTGGTTATAGCTAGATGGAGAACCCTTAGTGTTCTCAGGATTTTTGCAGAATATATGTAAATTTGTAGCAGAACAAAGTGGTATAGTCTAGTAATCTTCAGTATCTCAGTCTAACCTCTTAAGCCTTTCTTGTTTTTTAATGTTGACCCTCTTGGCATGTTGGTTACATAATCTTTATTAGGTAATTCAGTTTTTCAAAGCTATTATAATGACTTGTTTAGTGCAATGATTGTTTTAATTTTCTGTTTTATAAAAAGAGATAAAGAAAAGCTATAATGATGTTGCATGCTTAGTTCTAAATTTTAATAGTAATGCTGGTAGGAAAGCATTGGTCCATATATTATCTAAGATATATGTAAGGGATGATGTATGCATACATCACTCAAGAGTTGCAAGTTTCACTTCAGACCATCAAAGAATCATTTCGGTTTCGCTTCTGTCAGTTGGCTATAATCTTGCTGCAAAATTGTAAATCACTTTCATCGATTTCTTTTCTGAAATAACTGCAAACTAACTTCGCTGAAATGGCAAGGTTCTGGTCTAAATTGGCATAAATGAATCCAAATTTATACTTCAAGTAGCGAGAAACTGTTTTGAACTTTTGAAAATTCAGATGATCAATATAAACCCTATTTTTAACTAGTTTCTTTTACTTAAATATGGAAAAAAGGTAAACAAGATATTCAGTGATGTAGAAAGCAGGGGACAAAATAAATATTTTTTGAGACATGAAATACAAAATAAAAGCTAGTGGTTAAAGAAAATCTTTCAATTCAAATATGATTACCCCCACACTAATCTAATGTCAACTCTTTGTTGTTTGAATCATGAATGCCTCTCATCACCTTCCATCACTTTTCATGGATCCCACCTGTGTTTTACCTCATAATTCCACAACCTCTCAAGTGAATATTAGGTGAAGGTTACAGGTTTCATAAAGTTATATAGCTCTTTTACATTTGACATCGATAAGCTTTCTAGTCTATTTGTTGTGTATTAAATTATGTTTTCACAGCTACTTAATAGTTCGTTGAAGAGTTAAACGCCCCTCTACATTAGTTAGATATGCTTTAACAATCTCCCTTTGGCTTAAACATAAATATCACTTCGATGCACAAGTGAAGATAATGTGGAGATGAATTGACTTTTCTGACCAGAGAGTATCTATATCAGCAGAACACTGAAACTAGTTATCTCAGAAGAGGAAAACTCTATTCTGTGTAGAAAAGCGGTAAAAATAGTCATAAGTGACTATCCGATTAGAACAACTCAATTTAACTAAAAGTGTAAAGTTTTTATCGTAACAATAATGTGTATTACCTACCAAATAATCTTAAAGAGAACCCAACTAAGTAACTAAAACAAGAGCAAATACATGTAATGTCATGTATTTTGACAAAGTATGGTAAGTTTACATTGATAAAGGATTTGACAATATTGTTCTTGAAGAATCTTGAAACTTATGTCGATCTTTCTTGGACCAAAGCCAAATCTTTGAAACAGAAAAGCTCTCACCTTTACCTCCCTTACTAATTTCTTTACCGTTTCTTCCCTCGTCATTCTCAGTTCTCGAATCACTATTTCCAGTATTACCCCTCATACTACTACCCTTATTGCGGCAAAACGCCACTTGCAAATCTGAATTTGCCACCACATACTCATATGATCCCATTGAGTAACACCTTCTTTCATCAAGATTACCATTACTAGTTTGACCCATTTCTTGTTTATCCTCACCTTTCTCACCATTTACGGCTCTAAATCTCCCAAGTCTAACAGAATACACCCTTTCAGATTGATTAAAACTACCAGAAATCCCTTCATGAACAACAACATTACCTGAATTAGACCTCTCATGATCACCATCATCTTCTTGCCTTGCATGATCATGGTCAAAGTCAAAAACTGGATTAACAACCGAGAACCCGTGAGCAAAAAGGTTTCCTCTACATAATGGACAAGTTGAATTCGAAAGCAACCAAGTGTCGATACAATGGGTATGAAAAGCATGGCTGCATACAGGAAGTAGCCTCAGTTTATCCTCTTCTATAAACTCACAAAGACAAACAGCGCAATGAAGCGACTCTTTTAAGCCGACTAACTCTTTGTAGACAAAAACCGGTAAAGCGTCAATAGATGACTGATCTAAGCCAGAATCTTGTATGTTAAAAAGCTGTTGCAACTGTCTTTGATAAACAGCAATGTCACCATCACCATTTTCTTGAAACATTGTGGACTCGTGATGAGAATTAGAATAAAATCTTATTTTCTTCATGAGGAGCCTCAAAAGAAAGTGAAGTGCACAACCAATAAAGAACATAATTGCTATTATGATCACAATGTTTCTAGCGAAAAACAAATATGAATCGCTAGAAGCAGGTTTCACATGAGGTGACATGGACTCTTGTTTAATTATGGGTCTAATCCGGCGCATTTTAGCAAATGAGAATTGTACAAGGAGATTCAAATTCCTTTCAAGATTTCATAAAAAATGCTTCATTTGGAAAATGGGAGTGTTACAACTTACAAAATGCTTATTTAGGAGGTGAAACTGAGTTTTTTTTTCTTCCCGATAAGTGGTTTAATCAGCGCGCTCTAGCAAATTTCATCAAGTTTGCATGTTTATGAGGTTGATTTGCTCTTGGAACATTCCTCAATACATGAACTCTAGATAAAATTGCAAGAAGCTCACTTAAAATTAATTCAAAACAACATGAGACTAAACAAATATCGACTTCAAAATAATATTTGTGTACTCTTGAACAATGAAAAAAATGTTTGTAGCTTACCAAGTTCGCGTTACTGGAAATCTATCTTTGGCTTTTGCTGAAAAAACAAGTAAAGAAATCTCATGATAAAAGGGAATGCTGGTGTTTTAGTGGTGCTAGTGAACATTCTGAATGGATTTTTGTTGGTGTGTGGGACTTGAATGTTTTAACGAACTTCCAAAAAGTTGTTAACATCTTTAGGCCCAGCAAAGACAATTGGGACTTTGTCATTTCCCAAGGGTAACTTTGTCATTTCCCAATTAAATGTTTAAGCTAATTATCACTGAGGCGATTTGTACTTCTATATCGATACTTCATACAATGCATGAATGACATTTTAACATAATATTTTGCAAGACACTCATTAATGCATTTTTAAGCAATACAAGTGTTAATGGATCATATACACACTACAAATGTTTTTACTAAATTATCTTCGAGAACATTTTAGTACCTCATTTATGAGATGTGAGCCTGTAGTGTGTCTTCAACTCTTCATGACCTCATCAACCTGGCAGGCAAACTTGGTTCATAATCAATTCACTCAAGACCTAATTGTATAAGTATTTATTATGTATAGTTGTTGCAGGTCTTCACATATGTGCTTATTTCACTAATCAACTTAAGTACTTTTTAGATAGTTGTTAAATATTTTAAACAAATTTTGAGTTAACAATAATATTCGATAATAATATGATTCCAAAAGTAAATCCAAAACTGATGTAAGTTCATCTACTCAAAATTAGGAGGGAAAACACACACAAAAGTTGAAAATTAGGGAAAAAGCTTAAGTTAAATTTTCAATTATATGTCACCTTAAAGGCCTATACATACTTTTTTTGGCACAAGGAAAACTATAATTTCTATATTATTGCTTTCTTATCTCTGATTAAAACATTAACAAAAAAAAATTCTTTTTTTTCCCCTAAATACTTTTTAGTTTTAGTAACCAATAATACCATATGGCATGTGCGCTATTCCATTTTTTTTTAGAGAAAATTACCTAAAGGGGACATTTTTTCAAGTGTGGTCCATTTTTAAGACTTTTTTCTCATCTCTTTCCCAAAAGAGCCTGCTCAACTGCTCAACTCCACCACTTTAGTGACATGTGTCAATGCAAGTACAGAGTTAGGTGAAGATGCTTTTTTTACTTTTTGGTTAAATGACTAATATACCCTTTATTATATTTCTTTATTAATTATTCTACCTACACTCACATAACTCCATCCACCTACCCTCACCACCACCACCGCTGCTCAACCACCACTAATCAACCGGTTACTGCTCGACTACCACTGCTCAACTGGTAGACCACCACTGCTCACCACCTTACCAGTCCACCACCACCACCACCACCGCTGCTCAACTGCTCGACCACCACTGCTCAACCACAAAAATTATCTATACTAATCAAAACTGACACACAAAATTACTTATTTCATCACTAATCCACCCATTCAATAAAATTCATCTCCACAATTTTATTTAAAAAAAAAACAACAAAAAAGATATCTTGTGAAGACCACGTATCCAACAAAAAAGATCCACCACAAGATCCACCAAAAGAGACCACGTATTCAACTTTGTGAAGACACCTTAAAACTAAAAGAACCATTGCAAAAGAAGAAGAGAACAAAGAACCAGTAAAAAAAACCCATTTTTAAAACCCAAAAAAGGTTACTTCAGTCAACTTCCGGTGCCTCACAAAAAGATTCCATCTGGGTATGTTTTGTTTGCCGGAAATATAACTGTCCGTATAGTTTCCGATGGTCATTCAGTCAACTTCCGGTGCCTCACAAATTAAAGAACCAAGTAAGAAGAAAATAAAAAAACATTTTCCAACATAATAATAATCACAATCGAAAGACGTTGTTACAGGTTCTTAAACTTATTTACTTACAACCAAATTAAAATAAAACATTGCCAACATAATAATAATCACAATCAAAACCAAATTCTCGACACCGGATCTGTAGATCTCGACACCGGATCTGTAGATCTTGACACCGGATCTGTAGATCTTGATACCAGATCTTGACGATGGGTGTTGGCCGGATCTTTGACGATATCTTGTGTTCTCTTTGTATTTGTTTTTCTTGAGAAGTTGAGACATCAATTATTTAAAAGTATGACACGATCGGAACTGAGAAGTTGAATCAGGACTGGAGCAAACTAATTTGGCAATGGATTGCTAGATGCAGGAAATGGATTGGTAGATGAAAGAGAAATGTGGAGTTTTGTACTTTATATAGTGGGCATATTGGTCATTTAAGAAAAAGTAAAAAAGCGTGTCTACCTAACCCTTGTACTTGTGTTGACACATGTCACAATATGTATGGAGTCGAGCAGTTGAGCATGGCTCTTTTGGGAAAGAGATGAGAAAAAAGTCTTAAAAATGGACCACACTTGGAAAAATGTCCTCTTTTGGTAATTTTCTCCTTTTTTTTATTGTGTGGGCTGCAAAACACTACTGTACATAACAATATGCAGAGTTATTGGGCTTTAAACCAATTAAGGCCCATAATCAGTAACTAATCACGAACACTGTTTCCACGATTTTCTTCCTTCGTATGGCTAATATTAGACAACCATATCAACTTATATTTTAGTACATTATCACCAACCATACAAAAAAACACAACGAAAACCTTTGATATAAAAGGAAACAACATCAGGATTAATGCTAAGAAAATTCTATACGAATTTTTGACTGTATACAGGTTGTAAGCTATGTAAGATGATTTGGTTTAATCCCTATAATTCATAATTGATTGCATATAATTTCTATAAATCTATTTTACCTTCACATCTTTACTATTATGTAACACGTGTTTAGAAATCATAATGAAATGAAACACTCAACAATCGGCAACAAACACACTAAGAATCTATTCACAAGATGCAAGATTCAAAATGGATTTGTTATTAGTATAATGTGGTTTACACAATAATTACAAGAGGTTAAAAAGAGAAAATACTTTTACAAATCGAGAATGAATATGAGAAATGAAAGGGAAAGGGATTAAGTAGTGATTTGGGTTGTTTTAGACTTTGGCGCCCAAAGTCTAAACAATTTTGAATGTTGATAGTTTCACTCCTTTAACTTCTGAGATTGTACAAATCCAGTCCTTGATACTTTTGACATGTAACAATCCTTCCTCCTTCAAACAATGATTGTCTTTAAGCTTGATTTTCAAACTCAGGATATCTCTGGATCAGATCACTATAGCTTTCCCAAGTATCATCCCCATCAATGTGATTGGACCATTTCACCAAAACATAAGCCACTGCCCTATTGTTAACCTTGGCCAATTTTCTAAATAAGATAGCAATAGGCTTAGCTGTGAGTAAACCATTTGGACCACAATGAGGTAGCACTCGCATTTTGTTGTCACTTCCTCTGCATAACTTCAATGGGAGACATGGAAGACTGGGTGAACTTGACTGGTTCTTTGGTAGATCTAGCTTGCAAGCCACTGCACCAATCTTCTCCACAACCATAAAAGGGCCATAATACTTTGATGATAGTTTGTGTTGGTGTTCCTTTCTGATGGTTAGTTGTCTGTGAGGTTGGAGTTTCAAGTACACCCACATTCCAACTTCTAGCACTCTACCACTTCTGTGTTTATTAGCTTGATTCACCATTCTGTCTTGTTCCCTCTGCAAAAGAAACTTAAGCATATGTAGTGACCCTTCTTTAGCCTGCAATGTCCTGTCAACTGCTTCCACAACACTGTCACCAGGTACATAGGGAATGTGCAATGGAGGTTTTTGACCATAAACTGCCTCATAGGGTGTGGTGTTTATAGCATAATGAAAGTTTGCGTTGTACCAAAATTCAGCTGATAACATCAAATAATCCTGAATATTAAGTGTCAATTTCCCCCGATAATGCTCGTATTTTATATCATTTATATGGATTTACGCTTGTTTTCCTCTATATTTCACTTTCATGTAAATTACGAGCATTGGAGCTAATGAGACGCATATTTGGAGAGTTTATTGAAGATATATGATAGTGTGCTCAATTTGAAGATGTTACGGCGTAACTCTCCTCTCACATTACGCCGTAACAGAAGCGTGGCTAAAAAAACCAACTAAACGGAAGATTACGGATTAACTCCCTCATAAGATTACGCCGTAACTAATTAGGTTAAATGAGGTTCCGCGCCGCTGCAAGCTACGACGTAACTAATTCCACAATTACGACGTAATCACGATTTATTGAAGATACGGCGTAACTCATTCCTGATGTTACACCGTAACCAGATTTTCCAAAGCAAATTACGAAGAAATGGATGTTATGGCGTAACTCTTAACTTAAGTTACGCCGAAACCAGATCTGGCCTATAAATACCGCCCAAATTCCATCATTTATATTCATTCACTTCACACACCAATTCAGAGAACGTGGGTAGAAGGTTAAAGGCAGATCTTAGGGAGCACACGAAGCCATCTCCAAGGGAGAAATCACTCCCTTACGATAAGCATTAGCATTTTATCATTTCTTTACTTTCAATTCATGTATTTCGATATGTTAAACATTGAATCGATTGTTTTAGTTAATATGAGCGGCTAAGCACCTCTGGTGCTAGCCTAGTTATGATTCCTTAATTGTTTTGTTTATGTTTACATTGCTTCCGTATAATTGTTTCTAGTGTATGCATGCATAGTTTGTTGGTAGCTACCCTTGTTTCGGTAGTTTTGAATGGCGGTAGTGGCTAGTTACTTAGGAGATATGACCAACTGACCCTAAGTAGGTATACTGAGTGGGAAGAGTAAGAATTGACCAACTGACGACCCTTCTTCGCTTGTGTGATTTGACCAACTGATCACCTACCGTTTGGATGAACTTAAGAAGTTAGGGATGAGTGTTTAAGATGCTAGCGCCCGGGTACTCATTGTTATGAATCTTGCATGTAGCGGTACTTAATGACTTGGCTTAGGGGACTAAAAACAACTGGACTTTCAAGGGGTCACCTAAGATCTCCGGTGGAAACCTTTGCTGTTAGGTTAGGACGAACTGATCAAATGCTATCCTAGCGACCTTTACCCCTACTTGAAGCAATTGGAAGTAATTAAACGTGAACTTAACATAATAGGAAGATTAACTAGGTTAGCACACTTCTCCTCGATTGATCACAACCCTCGCCTTTACTTGCTATCTTTTATTTTCGTTATTTTAGTAGTTAATCATTTCGACCTCAAAACCAATTAAAATCTGTGACACCTAGACTTAGTTAAAATCCGCACACATAGCTCTTGGGACGACCTCAGTTTTACCAAAGACTACACTACACATGACCGGGTACACTGCCCGTTAGTGCATTAGGGTAGACCATAAGTATAAAGAGACAATATAAATATTAAAACCTGGTTAGTAAAACCTGCATCATCAGCCATAGGAAGCCGAACAACCCACTCCTTTGGCCTCTCACCCGTCATACACCTAAGATAGCATTCCAAACATTTGTTCACAATCTTTGTCTGTCCATCAGTTTATGGATGATAGGTTGTGGACATCTTCAGTTGTACTTTGATGGTTTTTTACATTGATTGCCATAAATGACTCAAGAAGACCTTATCTCTGTCACTCACAATGGATTCAGGCAGTCCATGTAGTCTGTACACATGATCAAGAAACAATTGAGCCACTGAACTTATAGTAAAAGGGTGTTGCATGGCAATGAAATGTGCTTGTTTGGTCAATCTTGTTAATACAAATAAACCATAAAAACGTTTATTAATATTTAGCGATCTCTTTGTGTTTTGTTGATAAAAAATATAATGTTATCATAAGTAAAACTATAAGGATACATGTTATTTTTGTAAAGCATCTACATATAGTCATTTAATACAAATTGTTGTAATAACTCATTTGTTGTAATAGTTTATTAGGATGGGTAAAAACCACAACCCATGACCCATACCCATGGAGCATATCCATAACCCATGGAGTTAACCCATACCCATTGACTAGATGCATTGCATCTATTAGATACATTGTATCTACTTAGATACCCATGGTTTAAACCATAACCCATGACCCATGACCCATAACCCAAAAACTCATGGCCAAAGAGGAGCGTCTTGCGGATCCCTGGAGTTACACTAGATGGATCCCTCAAGCAAGGGATCCGTGGGATCCGTGCAACAGTGGCAAGAATTTGCCTATAAATAGAGAGCCATTTTTTCATTTTTACTCAACCCTCTTCTTACTAACTCTCTCATATATTCTTACACTCTTCTAACAAAAGGTTACATGATCTAGATAGTTGTTCTTCTTTCTTCTATTGTGATTCTCATATAGGTTCTTCTCTAAGGCGAGATCACGAGCATTCTACAAGTCATCCAAGCAAGGGGTCCTTGATTGATTTGTTCCTCCACAAGATTTCTGTAGCGAAGATTTTGTATTTCATATTTCACATATTTGTTGTGTTATAGTAGTGTTGGTTTGGTCCTCCGTCTTATGGACTCGGTATTTAGCTTTGTACCGGAAAAAGGTGTAAGCAATGTTGTGAAGGCTTCTCCGCCAAGTTGAAGGAGTTTGTTGACATAGTGCTTGAACTCTCGAGTAGGTGATTCGGGGAGTGGAGTAGGGCAAGAAAGGTGTCCTTGTAGCCGAACCACTATAAATCGATTGAGTCATTTCTATCCTTTAATTTACTTACTCATAGATCTATACTATCTCCTCATTCATACGATTTCACATAACATCGAATCTAAAAGTTTTTGAAAATAACTTAAAATCGGCAAAACTATTCAACCCCCCCTTCTAGTTTTCCACAATTGGCATCAAGAGCTAAGTTTATAAAAGTTTTAAAGTAAACCGTATTTTAAAAACTTTTCAATCACCATGGGTTCTGAAAATTACAAGGAAGGGCAATCCATGCAACGACCTCCACTTCTTGAAACTAATGGTTTTATATATTGGAAAAATAGATTCGAAACGTATGTGAAGTCTAAAGATATTGATCTTTGGTACATCGTTGTTGAAGGCGATTTTGAAGCCACTGCTAAAGATGAAAATGGAAATTTAGTTAACATACCTCATGATAAACTTACCGATGATATTAAGAAAAAGCTTTCCAAAAATAGTGAAACTAAAATGGTTTTATATAACGCTTTACCCAAAAAGGAATTCGAAAGAATTTCCATGCTTAAAACCTCTAAAGAAATTTGGAATTTGTGGAAAACTAGAAGGGGGTTGAATAGTTTTGCCGATTTTAAGTTAGTTTCAAAAACTTTAGATTCATTAATATGTGAGATCTTATGGATGTAGAGAAAGTATAGATCTAATGATAAAGAAAGTAAATAAAGTAAAACAAAGGGATCGAAATGACACAACCGATTTATAGTGGTTCGGCTACAAGGACACCTTCCTTTCCCTACTCCACTCCCCGAGTTACCTACTCGAGAGTTCAAGCACTATGTCAACAAACTCCTTTACTTGGCAGAGAAGCCTTTACAACGTTGCTTACACCTTTTTCTGGTACTAAGCTAAATACCGAGTCCGTAACACGGTGGACCAAACCAACACGACTATTACACAACAAATACGAGAAATATCAAATACAAGATCTTTGATACAGAAATCTTGCGGAGTGACAAATCAATCAAGGACCCCTTGCTTGGATTACTTGTGGAATGCTCGTGATCTCGCCTTAGAGAAGGACCTATATGAGAATCACAATAGAAAGAAAGAAGAACAACTCTCTAGATCAAGTGATCTATATGTTAGAAGAGAATGAGAGTGTTTGAGAGATTTAGTAAGAAGAGGGGTGAGTTAGAATGAAGAAATGGCTCTCTATTTATAGGCAATTTCTTCCACTGTTCCCCGGATCCCACGAATCCCTCCCACTTGGGATCCGTCTAGTGTAATCCTAGGGATCCATGGGACGCTCCTCTTTGCCCATGGGTTTTTTGGTTATGGGTCATGGGTTATGGTTGGTCCATGGGGTTTCCTTAGATTCAATGTATCTAAAGTATACATTGTATCTAGCCAACTTGGGTATGGGTTATGATCCATGGGTTATGGTCCATGGGTTGTGGTTTTTACCCATCCTAATAAACTATTACAACAAATGATTAATTACAACATTTTTGTATTAAATGGCTATATGTAAATGCTTTACAAAAATAACATGTATCCTTATAATTGTACTTAAGATAACATTATATTTGTTATATATTAATAAATGTTTTTACGGTTTATTTGTATTAACAATCTCCCCCTTTTTGTTGATGATAAAACATAATGTTATGATGAGTAAAACTTAAGAATAGATGTATGTTTTGAAAGCCCCTAAGTTTTACTTCTTCTCCCCCCTTTTTGTCGAAACAAAAAGTGAACCCTTCGAAGAAATAAAAAGTGTGGAAAAATTAGTCCACGTATCGCTTACTCCCCCTTGACGGTAGCTCCTCCTAGTTTGGGGCGTCAAGTGAAAAAAAAAATCCTACAAATAGAAAGGTTAGTAACATGCTTATGTAATCTTGTGATTGACGAGAATCAAGGTTGGGAGCCAAGGTATGTAAACAAGGCCTTGTAATAAAACAACAAAGTGTAGTGGTTTTTATGCCACCTACAAGCATGTAAAAATAAGAACAAGACTTGTTCTTGAAAATGACTTCAAAAGAAAAAGTACTAAAAATAGAAAATAGTAGTAATGATTCCTTCCATGCTTACATAAGGTTATGGTTGGAGGTTTGGATGAGTAATGGTATTGATGCGATCAAGGATGAGGTTGAGTATGAATCGCATTTCTTCCCTAACTTCTATTGCAATTTCCCTAGTGGATTGGCAATGTTCACAATGTAAGTGATGTGGGTAATGAGTACGGAAATCTTCCGGGTTGTTTTGATTTGTGAGTTGCGGAAGTTGTGGTGGAAAACTAGGAAAATAAGGATCAAAGTCCGGAATGATTGGAAGTGGTGGTGGAAAAGAACCTAGATGTTCTTGTAGTTTAATGGGAGCTAAAGGTGGTGATGTTTCAAGATCATTGAATATCGTGTTTGGAGAAGTTGGAGGTGTCAAAAAGGCTATTTCTTTTTGCTTTGGTTGTTGAGATCTTGTTGGAGTCGTAAGGAGTTCCAAAAGAGTGATTTTAGGTGGTGAGTGATTTGGTGATGAAGTTGGTGTACTCGTTGGTGATGAATGAGGTGCTATAATGGAAGCATCTTGTGGTGAGTTAGTTGATGGTGATGAGCCATATGATGATGGTTTTCCTAAGCAACAAGATCGGATGTTAATCCGTGTGGATATCCTAGAGTTTGATTTTGGTATTTTGGAAGGTGGAAGTACAAAGGTTTGGGTTTCATGAAGATGATTGTTTGTACTTGGTGATTCATCTAAAGAATTTGTGAATGACATGGTGTAGTTTGTTTGTGAATATGAGATGGGTTATGCAAGCATTTTGGGAGTTATATATATAGAAAAACAAAGCATTGTAATGAATCCTTGACCCAAAATGTGGATTAAAATCTAATGATTAGATATGAATTTAAGGCATGTGATCATGAGAACACAAGCATTAAAGAACATACTCTAAAAAATAAAACAAATGTGGATTTTTCATCCAAAGTGAGAAAAATAGAAGGTAAAAACAACTTTTGTCTCACGGATCCCATGGATCCTTCCCTTGAGGGATCCGTCCGGCATGAAGGCTGGGATCCGTGGGTCTGGTGTTCCAGGCAGCAAAAATTTACCTTTTGGAAATATTTTTGCCTAGTGTGTGCCTATATGCAAACTATATGGAGTTGCGGTTATCTCGACTCCTAAGAAAAAAGAAAAATAAACTAGAAGTGAAAAAGTAACCTATTGAGATAACTCGAAAACACAGATTTAGTACTTGAGTACGTAATTTTGTGTTTATCAATGCTCCTAGTTCATTGTCGCTTAAATGAATGTACCTGAAAATACATATTAGTTATGTATCTCCTTTAGCATTCACAAGACATGAGATGCAATGAAAACGGGTTTTTACTTTGTATTAACCATGAAAAAGCGATTTGTCCTAGACGTGAGAAATTGCTTTTGTGAAATTTATACGGGAAGGTATCATCCTTTTAGAAAACATTTTGAAAAGAGGTTTTCTTTGAAAATGTGTATGTAATTATGTGTTTGCAACTTGTATTTATGAAGAAAATAAGAAAACTATAGTGGAAAACTTATCTTGGGTTTTGAAAATTCCCGTATTGTTTGTGAGTTGTGCGTGAAATAAAGATCCTAGACTCAGAAAGAAGAAGGCTAGTATTTACATACCTTGTAGAGTCAAATAAGTTACGACGTTTGTTCCATGAGACAAAAACCAAGACGAAGTAGGTTGAATTGTTCCCGCTTCAACGGTTTGGTGAGGACGTCGGCTATGTTGTCTTCGGATGCTACCTTCTCAATAGAGATGTTCCCCTTTTGAACATTATCTCTTAAGAAGTGATGACGAATCTCTATATGCTTTGTGCGAGAATGCAATACCGGATTCTTGCTTAAGTCGATGGCACCTTTGTTGTCACATAGAATGGCTATGTCGCTTAGATGAATATCGTAGTCAACTAACGCTTGTTTCATCCATAGTGCTTGTTGGCATGCTTTGCCGGCGGAGACGTATTCGGCTTTGGTTGTTGATATTGCTACTGCCGTTTGTTTCTTAGAAAACCAAGATGTTAAACAACATCCCATGAAAGTACATACCCCACTTGTACTTTTTCTATCAACGTAATCACCTGCATGGTTAGAATCTGCATATACAATTGTTTCTACTCCCGTGCCCTTAGGATACCATAATCCTAATTGTGTTATACCCTTAATGTATCTAAATATCCTTTTTACGGCTTCTAGGTGTGTTGTTTTAAGGTCTTCTTGAAACCTAGCACATAAGCAAACACTAAATATGATATCCGGCCTACTTGCCGTGAGGTAGAGAAGACTACCTATCATGCCACGATATTTAGTATTATCGACGGATTCACCGTCTTCATCTTTTGTGAGTTTGGTGTCGGATGACATTGGTGTCCTAATTGGTTTCGACTCTTCTAGACCGAATTTCTTTAACATCTCCTTTATGTATTTAGATTGATTAAAGAAGATACCATCTTCTACTTGTTTGATTTGTAGACCAAGAAAGAAACTAAGTTCTCCCATCATACTCATTTCGAACTCGTCATGCATGATTTTAGAGAAATCATCACACATGTCTTGACAAGTGGATCCGAATATAATATCATCTACATATATTTGCACTATGATTATATGTGACTCTCTTTTCTTAGTAAAAAGTGTGTTGTCAACTAACCCCATGGTATAGTTGTGTTTAATTAAGAATGACTTGAGTCTATCATACCAAGCTTTTGGAGCTTGTTTAAGACCATAAAGGGCTTTCTTTAATTTATACACATGTTTGGGTTTTTCAAAATCGATGAAGCCTAGAGGTTGAGCTACATATACTTCTTCATTAATGAAACCATTTAGAAAGTGATCACACGATTCCAAGTGATATCCGGTAACCACCTAGTGGTATCCGTTACTGCTGACCTTAGTTTTGTTTCTGCTGAACAGTTGAGCATTTCTGCTGAAGTTGATTATCTAACCCTGTTGCTGGGACGTATAAACCCAACAAAAAATGAGTCTTAAGCGTTGTTAAATGTGTCGACTTATCAAAAATATATTAGTATATGTTATCACGATTCCGTGGATATATAAAACGTAGAAAACGGACTTATAACGACAAAGTTATTCACATTTTAAAAAAAGTTGCCGTAACTTTATTCTATTAGCAAAATTAACATATTTTCTATTAAACACATACTACGGCCACCAAGGACCACGTTGAGGGTCGTTTTTAACAATGACGAAGTACTTTTTATAAAGTGATGTCTTCTAGTAAAAGTAAGTTTGCCTAGCCTATTTTCCAAAATGTCAAACCATTTGTCAAGCGGAGTTGTAACGATTAAGGTACGGTCACTTAAATTTTGCCGAAAACCACCCTTAAACTATATTTTGGACACAAGTACCATACTTAACCTACATTTTTCTCCATGATCGAGACCTCTAGGATGAAAACTTAAACACTAAAACTTTAAGATAATGATACAAGCTTCCCAAAACCGTTGAGTTCGTTTCCTAACACTCGACGTGCATCATTTCACGACTAGATTTTCGAGGCCGTTTAGTCACTTTCTTGAAATATTTCAACGACATTATTTTACGACGAAAAGTTATAATTTCCTAATAAATCACTAAATGATTATCGTTGGATATCATTTCAATGTAAATACATATGGAGTAATTTAAAAATGGTCAAGATGTTAAAAGATTATTTCTCGACGAGAAATATTATTTTCACAAATTCATAAGTGGTATAGATATCATCTGAATTGCATGCATAACATTACATCATAACTTATTATGTATCATATCATTCATAATAGGTCAAGTTTAGTGATTCACGCTACATTTCGATGTACTCACTTTTGCCATCGCATCATTGTCCATGTGAGTTTTCATAGCCCAATTTTCAATTGTTTTGTACTATTTTTGGGGGAGATGCATGCTTAACTACTTTTCACAAGTACTTTAGATTTTAAAGATAACTTCTATCATGATCACCATTGTTTCAAAACCGAATGTTGTACTATATTAATTGTTCTTGTTTAAGTGGTATAGTTCTCACGTCAGTATAAAGTTCTAAATCAGTTGACTCTTTGAAACATTGGGTCATGTACTATTGATTATGTGCTATAGTTCTACGTCGTATAAAGTTCTATGTCAGTTGACTACTGATACATTAAGTCATGTGCTATTGATTATGTGTTATTGTTCTACGTTGAGTTAGTTACTATTGTGAATTCCTTTGACATCATGTATTTGAACATAAACTATACATATTTTGGCAATGGGTTGTAAACACACAGGTTGCAAGTTTTGTATGGGTGGAACTTGGGCGAGTGGATTTGCAATGCCTTTCTTTGCATAAACGATTTTAAAAGGTTTTTCATTTCAACGCAAACTCTATGAACTCACTCAACCTTTGTGTTGACACTTTTAGCATGTTTTATCTCAGGTATCTAAGGCATTCACTTCATGACATCCATATGGACATATCATAGAGTCGTGGTGACGACGCGTCACACATGGGATTTATTCATTTTAAAACATCGTTTGGCTTGTAACAAACTTATTTCCGCACAAGTTAATTTCATTTGGGACCTACACTTTGTAAACTCTGATTATTTTATTAAATCAAGCGATGTTCTTTTCAAACGACACTTTAGGTCGTTCAATATATCTATGTAATGTGATGCTATGACAGTCAATCCCCGGAATTTCATTCATTGCAAAACAGTATTTTGGGGTGTGACAGATTGGCATCGAGCTTGATTATAGAGAACTAGGTTACATCATTGACCCTAGACTATAACTACATCATTATAGCATCTTATCATTTCATCATAAGTGCATGATCACTTTACATGCGGTTTATACGTACATTTTTCGAGTTATTTACTTTCATTTCAAATCGATTGTCACATAGATGCCTTTAAATACCCATCCCATTATCATTTCCTCCTACTCCAATGCGGAGAATGCTTTGTCATTCCCTATCGCAATTTTAATATTAGCTGATTCATCACCGATAACGTCGAATGCCGAGATAAAACCTTTAAGTAGGGCAAAGTCACTCTCACTCCTTCGTTTCACCATTAACATGTTGAGTTACACGTTATTCACGCACTAAGTCACTAGACCATCATACATTTGAAGCACTTACGACACCTCATAACCCATCTTTTGGGAACCCGTCGATTATTTTGAAAAGTAACCTCAAACTTATCACCTCACATCACATCTCTTTAGAGCGCTTATTCTTAACATAGGACTTTGCTACGTCTCATTTTCCTCTTATTTTGAAGAGTTATGGCAGAAGAAATCTGCACTTGAAATGACACCGGTTTGCTATCCAAAGGTATATAAAGGATAGTATAGCCGAGGCACTAAGGAAAGAACGAGCAACGGTAGCTGCTTCTTCTGAGGCCACGCTGCTTGAAGGCTGCTAGACTTGCTACTCTACGAGGCTGCGGGAGGATCTGAGTTCGAAATTGTACAAACAAGGACTTTAAGAACTGTGATCCTACAAAGTTCAAAGGCACGGAAGGAGCCACTGCTATGGTTCGATGGTTTGAGAAGATGGAGTATGTGTTTCTTTTATGCAATTGCCCAGATGACTACAAGGTGAAGTCGCCATGGTACACTCTTAGATGGCGCAATGTCATGGTGGAATTCGTATGCATAACCTATTGGTATCGAAAATGCTTACAAGCTCACGTGGGATCTATTCAAGAGGTTGTTGACAAAGAAGTATTGTCCACACACGGAGGTGAAGAAATTAGAAACGGAATTTTATGAGTTAGTGACTGTTGGTTATGACATCGAGACCTACATTAGGAGGTTTCAAGAATTGGTACACTATGTCCATCAATGGTTTGGACAATGAGAAACTACTGGAAAATTTCATTGGAGGACTTCCACAATGTATTCAAGGAGATGTAACTTCTTCCGATCCACAAACAATTGAAGAAACTATCAGGATAACTCGAAAACTCATGGCTCAAGTCGTGAAAGGGGAAAACATTACCAACAATAACCACAACAACAACAACAATCAAACTAGCAACAACAAAAGGAAATGGGAAAATGACCAGGAAGGTTATGATAACGACAACCAAAACCATAACACTAACCATCACCAACAACTGAATAGAAGACAAGAAGTCGCCAGGGTCTATGTTGCTGCACCAACAAAGGGAAGAGCTTATATTGGAAACTTACCACGATGCCACCAATGTACGCTACATCATAATGGTCCATGTGGTATATGCTTTAGCTGTCACAAAGTGGGACACCTTGATAAGGACTGCAAGGGCAAGGCCATAGTTACATGTTACGGATGCGGGGAGCAAGGACACTATCGGAATCAATGTCCTCAAAACAAAGGTCAACAAGTTGAAGGTGCTCATGGGAATGCATACATGTTAGAAGGAGGAGAAGCTCGTCATGGTCTCAAGAATGCGGAAGGCGAAGAAGTTCGAAACTAGGTCTTAATTTTCCTTATATACTATGTCGTACTAAGTTTATGTCTTCCATCGTATTCGGATCTTATGAATTAAGATGTACTACTTTTGATAAACCACTCGTTGTAAAATATTCTCATTAAGCGTACTTCCTTTCCTTCTGATTACGTTATCACTTACAATGTTTAGATCTCTGTAAACATCGAGAGTTATAACAACTAAACCGAACGTCACATTATCGTTCCTTAATTATACATAGCCTAGCTAACTATGTCTAATTCTGGAGGGATATCGTTCCTTAATTATAAATAATGTCTAATTCTGGAGGGATCATGTTATGTTGGGAGCAGTTATTTATAAGTCTTAGTGCAAGCAGGGTTTTCACATATTTCAAAGTCAAAATGATGCTCACCGGAGATATTCATCCAATATTTTCTTTACTATGATGTTTTGTACGCTCTAAATCATCGATAACTGTAACGACACCTTTTCATGTCTTATTTCCTCGTTATCCATCACAAACTCAAAAATTCGATAGACTAACACGAGGCTGAATTGGGGGGTGAATTCCTTTTGGTTGGGCGAATATGACAACTCGTATTTTCAGGTCATATTTCAAAACATTACTCATGCTTCATCATTTATCATTTATCGTAAACTAGGTTTACGAGCATCAAATTCGTGTAACCTTAATGGTTTAGCTGTGAATTCATGATCATATCATCAAAGACATTTCATATAGGCTAGGTTTAGTCTACATTTCATTGGCATCATTATCATCATATTAGTTTATGCATGGTTTTGCATTTTTCATTCAACGCGTAATTTTTCTATTGAATAAACGCTATCGCGTAATTAATTATTTTGAACAATTGATCCGATATTTCCAAAAATTATCCTAATATATTTTTATACTCATTTTAAGACTATAAAAATTATATTATTAATTTACCCAGTGTTTTAAATTTATTTTGTAACTAAATTGTTATATTTATATAATTACGACGGTTTTCTTAAAAACTACACGATAATTATTATTTCACTCAAATTTTGCAAGAAATGTATTTTTATAATTTTTATGACTTCAATACATCTTATTTTGTTCCGTTAAAATTTATTTTTATCTAACGCTACCCTAAATATTCAAATGTGTATTTAACTTACCACAAGTCTTCAAGTAACTTACATCTAATTATACTTATACAAGTTTAAAAAAAAAAAGATATAAAGTGGATGACTAACACCCCTTGTCGACACAAGGGGTGAGTCATGTGAGGAATTTGCAAAATATCTCTAGTAAATGTATATACAATTAAAGCTTAACACATACTCAAACATATATCAAGGTGAAACTTTTATTCCTTCCTCTCTTGAAACCGGCCACACCACAAGACCAAGAGGATCATCATAAAAATTTTCAAGACAAGGTTTTTAACACCCTAGTATCACTTGTTATTAAGGTTTTGCAATAAAAACCTAGGGTGATTAGGAAAAATCCTTTGTTCTCATAACCTCATCAAGTAACTAGTAAGCATCCATATTCATGTGTTTATTTCATATTCATTGTTATGGTCATTTCATTTTATTTGAGAAAACATGCAAGTCTCATGAGGTTTATACCACTTTTTCTTTCATTTTAAGAGTTATATATATATTTGACATCCTATAATTACTCCTTGTTATAAATCACTCTTGGTGATGTCTAGGAACCCATGACACCCTAAGAAGGTGTATGGTAGGATTAGAATAGCTTCGGAGTTGTTTTGAATGGGTTAGAATAGGTTTTGCGTGAGAAAAACTCATTTCGACAAGTCTAATTAAGGGTCTGTCCATATTTTTGAATTCTGGAATTTTCGAAAGTAAGCAAAATATTTTGGGCTAGATATTTGGAAAATATACTTTAAAAGCAGCGTGGCAGCTTGAGCGGGTTAAAAGCGAGCTATAACGAAGAAATTATGAATTTTTGAAGTTTGACGACGAAAACTATTAATTCCAGAAAATTCAGCATGCTGTCTCGACTTTTACGAGTCAAAAATGAGTCTTAAGCGTTGTTAAATGTGTCGACTTATCAAAAATATATTAGTATATGTTATCACGATTCCGTGGATATATAAAAGCGTAAAAGCGGACTTATAACGACAAAGTTATTCACATTTTAAAAAAGTTGTCGTAACTTTATTCTATTAGCAAAAATTAACATATTTTCTATTAAACACATACTACGGCCACCAAGGACCACGTTGAGGGTCGTTTTTAACAATGACGAAGTACTTTTTATAAAGTGATGTCTTCTAGTAAAGTAAGTTTGCCTAGCCTATTTTCCAAAATGTCAAACCATTTGTCAAGCGGAGTTGTAACGATTAAGGTACGGTCACTTAAATTTTGCCGAAAACCACCCTTAAACTATATTTTGGACACAAGTACCATACTTAACCTACATTTTTCTCCATGATCGAGACCTCTAGGATGAAAACTTAAACACTAAAACTTTGAGATAATGATACAAGCTTCCCAAAACCGTTGAGTTCGTTTCCTAACACTCGACGTGCATCATTTCACGACTAGCTTTTCGAGGCCGTTTAGTCACTTTCATGAAATATTTCAACGACATTATTTTACGACGAAAAGTTATAATTTCCTAATAAATCACTAAATGATTATCGTTGGATATCATTTCAATGTAAATACATATGGAGTAATTTAAAAATGGTCAAGACGTTAAAAGATTATTTCTCGACGAGAAATATTATTTTCACAAATTCATAAGTGGTATAGATATCATCCGAATTGCATGCATAACATTACATCATAACTTATTATGTATCATATCATTCATAATAGGTCAAGTTTAGTGATTCACGCTACATTTCGGTGTACTCACTTTTGCCATCGCATCATTGTCCATGTGAGTTTTCATAGCCCCATTTTCAATTGTTTTGTACTATTTTTGGGGGAGATGCATGCTTAACTACTTTTCACAAGTACTTTAGATTTTAAAGATAACTTCTATCATGATCACCATTGTTTCAAAAACCGAATGTTATACTATATTAATTGTTCTTGTTTAAGTGGTATAATTCTACGTCGTATAAAGTTCTAAATCAGTTGACTATTGAAACATTGGGTCATGTACTATTGATTATGTGCTATAGTTCTCGTCAGATAAAGTTCTATGTCGGTTGACTCTGATACATTAAGTCATGTTCTATTGATTATGTGTTATTGTTCTACGTTGAGTTAGTTACTATTGTGAATTCCTTTGGCATCATGTATTTGAACATAAACTATACATATTTTGGCAATGGGTTGTAAACACACAGGTTGCAAGTTTTGTATGGAACTTGGGCGGAGTGGATTTGCAATGCCTTTGCTGCATAAACGATTTTGAAAGGTTTTTCATTTCAACGCAAACTTTATGAACTCACTCAACCTTTGTGTTGACACTTTTAGCATGTTTTATCTCGGGTATCTAAGGCATTCACTTCATGACATCCATATGGACATATCATAGAGTCGTGGTGACGGCGCGTCACACATGGGATTTATTCATTTTAAAACATCGTTTGGCTTGTAACAAACTTATTTCCGCACAAGTTAATTTCATTTGGGACCTACACTTTGTAAACTCTGATTATTTTATTAAATCAAACGATGTTCTTTTCAAACGACACTTTAGGTCGTTCAATATATCTATGCTTGTGATGCTATGATGTCAATCCCGAGAATTCCATTCCGCTGCAAAACAGGTATTTTGGGGGTGTGACAAATGGTGCCGAAGTTCAAGTGATGGAGACGACGATGCCATAACCATGAGTTTGTTTTCGAAGCCTTTGACAACAAGCAGATTGGAGAGGACTTCATCATGTCTTCGATAGAGATGGTGTATAGATTTGAACCACGAGTTCCTCTTAACAATTCCACACCATCAAGTTCTCTAACCAAACAAGTATGTTTTCTAAAAGCCACTTCTAGATCGGTATCACAGAATTGACCAATAGAGAACAAGTTATGACCAAGACCTTCCACATAATATACCCTGGAGATTACACTTTTACCAACAACATAATCTCCATAACCCATAATTGCACCAAAATGGTGGTTCCCGAATCTACTGATCCCAGATGAATTTACTCACGAAGTTCATGAGCGCGGCGATCTCGGTCGTATGCTTGGAATGAGTCCAGTACCCCCACGAACGATTTGAACGATCTGCAGTTGAACACAGACAAGAATGGATAAGCGGATAATTGGGATCCCCATGCAAGAATGGGTTCCATTTGGTTAGTAACAGTGATTGGAACACCCACATCAGAAGTAGAAACAATGGAATCATCAGAAATAGATGTAGTGCTAGTGTCCGTATTTGACCTATTCAAAGTATGTTCACTTCTTAAGGGAATACTTCTACCAGTAGGCATCCATTTTCTAGTGGGCATTTGTTAATACAAATAAACCGTAAAAACGTTTATTAATATTTTGCGATCTCTTTGTGTTTTGTTGATAACAAATGTAATGTTATCTTAAGTATAATTATAAGGATACATGTTATTTTTGTAAAGCATTTACATATAGCCATTTAAATACAAAAATGTAATAATTAAGCATTTGTTGTAATAGTTTATTAGGATGGGTAAAAACCATAACCAATGGACCATAACCCATGGATCTTAACCCATACCAAAGAAGACTTGATACAATGTATACTTAAATACATTGAATCTAAAGAAAACCCATGGACCAACCCATAACCCATGACCCATAACCAAAAAACCCATGGGCAAAGAGGAGCGTACCACGGATCCCTAGGATTACACTAGACGGATCCCAAGTGGAAGGGATCCGTGGGATCCGTGGAACAGAGGAGAAATTTTCCTATAAATAGAGAGCCATTTCTTCATTCTAACTCACCCCTCTTCTTACTAAATCTCTCATACACTCTCATTCTCTTCTAACATATAGATCACTTGATCTAGAGAGTTGTTCTTCTTTCTTTCTATTTGTGATCCTCATATAGGTCCTTCTCTAAGGCGAGATCACGAGCATTCTACAAGTCATCCAAGCAAGGGGTCCTTGATTGATTTGTCACTCCGCAAGATTTACTGCGAAGATCTTGTACTTAATATTTCACATATTTGTTGTGTAATAGTTGTGTTGGTTTGGTCCACCGTGCTACGGACTCGGAATCTAGCTTTGTACCGGAAAAAGTGTAAGAAACGTTGTGAAGGCTTCTCCGCCAAGTGAAGGAGTTTGTTGACATAGTGCTTGAACTCTCGAGTAGGTGACTCGGGGAGTGGAGTAGGGCAAGGAAGGCGACCTTGTAGCCGAACCACTATAAATCGGTTGTGTCTTTTCTATCCCTTAACTTTATTTATTTGCTTGCATTATCATTAGATCTATACGTTCTCAACATCCATACGATTTCACATAATATCGAATCTAAAGTTTTGAAATCAACTTAAAATCGGCAAAACTATTCAACCCCCCCTTCTAGTTTTCCACAATTGGTATCAGAGCTAAGTTTATAAAAGTTTTAAAATAAAATTGTATTTTAAAAACTTTTCGATCACTATGGGTTCTGAAAATTATAAGGAAGGGCAATCTATGCAACGACCACTACTACTTGAAACTGATGATTTTATATATTGGAAAAATAGATTCGAAACATATGTGAAGTCTAAAGATATTGATCTTTGGTACATTATTGTTGAAGGTGATTTTGAGGCTACCTCAAATGATGATAAAAGAAATTTAGTTCACAAACCTCATGATAAACTAAACGATGAAATGAAGAAAAAGCTTTCTAAAAATAGTGAAGCAAAAATGGTTTTATATAATGCTTTACCGAAGAAGGAATTCGAAAGAATTTCTATGCTTAAAACCTTTAAAGAAATTTGGAATTCTTTTGTTGTAACACATCAAGGCAACCAACAAGTTAAAAATAATAAAATTGATTTATTTGTTCAACAATATGAACAATTTTCAATATCGGATGAGGAAACTATAGATCATTCATTTGCTAACTTTAATACTATTATTACATCTTTACAAGCACTTGATGAATCTTTTTCTAGCCGTAACCATGTTAGGAGATATCTAAGGGCACTTCCATCGAAGTGGAGATCCAAGGTGACGGCAATCGAAGAGTCAAAATATTTGACAATCCTCACCCTCGATGAACTCATAGGCAACCTAAAAGTCTACGAGCTTGTCCTTGCTAAAGATTTGAAGCCTCAAAGGTTAAAGAGAAACACAAATCTCTTGCCCTTAAAGCCAAAAAGGCTTCGAGCGATGAGGAGAACTCATCTTCGAGTAGTGACGACGAAGAGTACACTATGGTGGTAAGGGTCTTTAAAAAGTTCTTTAGAAGAAAGGGTAGATACGTCAAACAACCGTATGACGATAAGAAAGGCTTTCGGAAAAGCAAAGAGGACGAGAAGCCAAAGGATGATCGTACTTGCTTTAAATGTGGGGATCCAAACCACTTTATTAGTAAGTGTCCCAAACGGGATGATCAAAAGGCGTTAAGTGGCGGCACATGCGGAATGAGCGACGAGGAGGACAAAGAAATTTGTCTCATGGCAAATGACGAGGTATGTCACGAATACTATAGTAGCTCATCACTTGATGACGACTCATTTCATAATGAATATGATAAACTATGAAATATTAGCTTAAAACTAGTTAACAAAAACAAGCTTTTAAAGAGTCAAAATAAACGTTTAGATAAAGAAGTCATAGAATTAAAAGCAAAACTAAAACGTTTAGAGAAGGGTAAAATAGCAAGTGGTGAATGTGAACTTTGCGTTCAACTTCAAACACTAGTGGATCACTTAGATTCTAAAATTTCTAGAATGAGCACGAACACTTTAGATACAATACTCGATAGCGTTAAAACTGGTAACAATCAAAAGGGTCTAGGTAGTCAACAACTTGATCCATCAACTAGTGAAAGTAAAGAAACAAAATTTGTTAAGGAACTAGAAAAACCAGGCCTTTGTTGTGGCGGATCCCACGGATCCCTAAAAAGGGAACCGGCTAGTGTACGAAAGGGATCCGTGGATCTGGCAAACAGTAGCAATACCGTAGCTTCTTCATCTAGAACTGAGTTTGTCATAGTTAATAGGAAGAAACCAAGCCATGTCACCACTAGACAACCACCTCCAAAATATAATCCTACTTTTGCAAGAAACAAAGCTCCATATTTTTCAAAACCTAACTCATTTAGGAGACCTAATAACGTTTACCCGAAAAGTAACCATCAAATGGGATGGAATCAAAACATGCAAAACGGTTTTCCTCTTCAAAACTTTGCTCCATGGAATGCATACTCATCTTATCCATACATGTCTAACATGAATGGAATGTTTAACACTAATGGACCCATGAACAAATGGGGACCAAACTTTTGAGTTTATTATTGTTTTAGGTGTGCTTAAAGGTCGACCTAGACCCCGATGAATGGGTCAAGGATAGCGGGTGCACGAGGCACATGACCGGAAATATGGATCTATTCTCCACATATGAATCAATTAATGGAGGTAATGTGGTGTTTGGAAATAGCAAAAGTAAAATCATCGGTAAAGGTACGATTTCTAACAAATCTCTAACCATTAACGATGTGTGTCACGTAGAAAACCTAAACTTTAATCTCTTAAGTATAGGACAAATATGTGATAAAAGTGCAATGTACTTTTTACCGAAACCGGTAGTAAGATACTTAAAAATGGCATAACCATAGGAAGAGGAATTAGGAAACATGGAGTCTATGTCATAAAAATCGGTAATGAACCTAAAGACAAACTATGTCTTACCTCTATGGATGATACTTCGACCTTATGGCATCGAAGATTGGGTTATGCCAACATGCGACTTCTTCAATCGCTATCATCCAAAGATCTAGTAAGAGATCTACCTAAGTTAAAATATGAACATCATTTTGTGATGCTTGTAATGTAGGAAAACAAGCTCATTCGAGTCATAAAGCTAAAAACATGGTGTCTACAACTAGGTGTCTAGAATTACTACATATGGATTTAATTGGTCCTTCCGCTATCCCAAAGTTATGGAGGCAACTACTACACTTTGGTAATAGTGGATGACTACTCTAGGTATACATGGACAAAAGTTTTAAAGAACAAAACGGAAACCTTTAACTATTTTGAAATATTAAGCAAAAAGATCTAAAGACAACTAGGAAGTCCCATAGTGTCTATTAGGACGGATCATGCTAGGGAATTCGATAATGAAGTGCAATTCGGAGCTTTTTGTGACGCTAATGGTATTACTCACAACTTCTCGGCTCCACGCACTCCACATTCGAATGGGGTAGTAGAAAGAAAGAATAGAACTCTACAAGAAATGAGTCGAACCATTCTTAATGAACAATCCTACCTCAAAAGTTTTGGTGTAATGCCGTTGATACTTCAACGTATATACTCAATCGAGTCTTGATTAGACCAATCTTAGGAAAAACTCCATATGAGTTACTTCGAGGCAAAAAGCCTACATTAAATCACTTTAGAGTCTTTGGTAGTAAATGTTTTATTCTTAACACTAAAGATTACCTTACAAAATTTGATCCTAAATCAACCGAATGTATCTTTTTAGGTTACTCGCCAAATAGCAAAGCTTACGTCATATTAAACAAAGAAATAATGAAGGTAGAAGAGTCATTAAATATAAAATTTGATGAAAGTCCACCCAAACCCTCTCCACCTCTTGTCGATGACGAGATTATAGAAAGTGAAGCTATAGTAATAAAGAAAAAGATAAGTGAAGAAGAAGAACCTCTAAGTGATGAAATAACAAACATTAAAGAGTCCAAAGATCACCCCGTAGATAAAGTCATAGGAAAACTAAACGAACGAACATTAAGGTCTCAAGTTCAAAACCAAAGTAGCTTGTTTTGTTTCGTTTCAACCTTAGAACCTAAGAATACACAAGAAGCCATAAAAGATGAAAGTTGGGTAATGGCTATGCAAGAAGAACTAAATCAATTTGTTTCTAATGATGTTTGGACACTTGTCCCTCCACCTAGTAATCAAACCATAATAGGAACCAAATGGGTTTATAAAAACAAATTAGATGCAAACGGAGTAGTGTCTAGGAACAAGGCTAGACTCGTTGCTCAAGGGTATAACCAACAAGAGGGAATAGACTTTGATGAGACCTACACCCCCGTGGCTAGATTAGAGTCTATAAGAATACTTCTTGTGTATGCTTGTGCTAATGATCTAAAGCTTTATCAAATGGATGTCAAAAGCGCTTTTCTAAATGATTTCATAAATGAAGAAGTATATGTAGCTCAACCTCCGGGCTTCATTGATTTTGAAAAACCCAAACATGTGTATAAATTAAAGAAAGCCCTTTACGGTCTTAAACAAGCTCCAAAAGCTTGGTATGATAGACTCAAGTCATTTCTAGTTAAACACAACTACACCATGGGGTTAGTTGACAACACACTTTTTACTAAGAAAAGAGAGTCACATATAATCATAGTACAAATATATGTAGATGATATTATATTCGGATCTACTTGTCAAGACATGTGTGATGATTTCTCTAAAATCATGCATGACGAGTTCGAGATGAGTATGATGGGAGAACTTAGTTTCTTTCTTGGTCTACAAATAAAACAAGTAGAAGATGGTATCTTCTTCAATCAATCTAAATACATCAAGGAGATGTTAAAGAAATTCGGTCTAGAAGAGTCAAAACCAATTAGGACTCCAATGTCATCCGACACCAAACTCACAAAAGATGAAGACGGAGAATCCGTAGATAATACTAAATATCGTGGCATGATAGGTAGTCTTCTCTACCTCACGGCAAGTAGGCCGGATATCATGTTTAGTCTTTGCTTATGTGCTAGGTTTCAAGAAGACCCTAAAATATCACACCTAGAAGCCGTAAAAAGGATATTTAGATATATTAAGAGTACAACACAATTAGGATTATGGTATCCTAAGGGCACGGGAGTAGAAACAATTGTATATGCAGATTCGACCATGCGGTGATTACGTTGATATAAAAAGTACAAGTGGGGTATGTACTTTTATGGGATGTTGTTTAACATCATGGTTTTCAAAGAAACAAACGGCACTTGCAATATCAACAACCGAAGCCGAGTACGTCTCCGCCGGCAAAGCATGCCAACAAGTACTATGGATGAAACAAGCGTTAGTAGACTACGACATCCATCTAAGCGACATAGCCATCCTATGTGACAACAAAGGTGCCATCGACTTAAGCAAGAATCCGGTATTGCATTCTCGCATAAAGCATATAGAGATTCGTCATCACTTCCTAAGAGACAATGTCCAAAAGGGGAACATCTCTATTGAGATGGTAGCATCCGAAGACAACATAGCCGACGTCCTCACCAAACCGTTGAAGCGGGAACAATTCAACCTACTTCGTCTTGGTCTTGGTCTAATGGAACAAACGTCGTAACTTATTTGACTCTACAAGGTATGTAAACACTAGCCTTCTTCTTTCTGAGTCTAGGATTTCTATTCCACGCACAACTCACAAACAATACAGGAATTTTCAAAACCCAAGATTAGTTTTCCACTTATAGCTTTTTTTTTCATATACACTTTTTCAAAGAAAACCTACTTTCACAATGTTTTCTAAAAGGATGATACCTTCCCGTATCAATTTCACAAAAGCAATTTCTCACGTCTAGGACAAATCGCTTTTTCATTATTAATACAAAGTAAACCCGTTTTCATTGCATCTCATGTCTTTTGAATGCTAAAGGGGACACATAACTAATATGTGTTTTCGAGTACATTCATTTAAGCAACAATGAATTAGGAGCATTGATAACACAAAATTACGTACTCATGTACCAAATATGTGTTTTCGGGTTATCTCAATAGGATGGTTTTATACTTCTAGTTTATTTTCTATTTCTTTTTAGGGGTCGAGATAACCGAAACTCCAAATAGTTTGCATATAGGCACACACTAGGCAAAAATGTTTCCAAAAGGAAAATTTTGTGTGCACGAATCACCAGACCACGGATCCCAGCCTTCATCTTTGGGCCGGATCCCTCAAGGGAAGGATCCGTGGGATCCGTGAAACGGAAGCTGTTTTCAACTTCTATTTTTTCACTTTGGATGAAAAATCCACATTTGTTTCATTTTTGGGAGTAGGCTCTTTAATGCTTGTGTTCTCATGATCACATGCCTTGAATTCATATCTAATCATTAGATTTTAATCCACATTTTGGGTCAAGCATTCATTACAAGGCTTTGTTTTTCTATATATAGAACTCCCAAAATGCTTGCATACTCCATCTCCTTGTCACAAACACACTTCATCATGTCATCCAAAAACCCTTTATGAGAATCATCTAGTACAAACAATCATGATATCCAAACCTTTGTACTTCCACCATCCAAAATACCACAATCAAATGCTAGGATATCTGCACGGATTAGTATCCGATCTTGTTGTTTAGCAAAACCAACCTCAAATGAGTCATCCTCAACAAATAACTCACCACAAGATGCTTCCATTATAGCACCTCCCTCATCACCAACAAGTACACCAACTTCATCACCACCCAAAGTCACTCTTTTGGAACTCCTTAAGACTCCAACAAGATCTAAACAACCTAAACAAAAAGAAATTGTGACAACCCGTACTTTCAGGTCATTTCTCGACACAATTTATGCCTCACTATTTCAACATTTATAGTAAACTTGGTTTACTTGTTTCAAATTCGCGTAACCTTTATGGTTTAGCGGCGAATTCATGATCATAACATCACGTACATTTCATATGGACTAAAATTAGTCTACATTTCATTGACATCATTTGCATCATGATAATTCATTCATGACATTTCATTTCACTTTCAACGCGTAATTTTTATATTAAATAAGCGTTATCGCGTGAGTTATTATTTTAAATATTTAATCCGTTACTTTAAAAAATGATCCCGATGTATTTTTAAACTTACATTTAGTTTATAAAAACTATATTTTTAGTTTTTCTAGTGTTTCAAATTTATTTGGTACATAAATCGTTAAAGTTATATTATTACGGCGATTTCTTAAAAATCATACGATAATTATTTTATCACTCAAATTATGCAAGAAACATATTTTTACAATTTTTATAACTACAATATATTTTACTTTGGCCTATTAAAACTTACTTGTAGACAATATTACTCAAATTTCACCAATATATACAAGTTACAACATCTTGTACTTAACCACTTTAACTTATACATTTGACTTACACATTTATATACACATAATAGAAAAGAAAAAAAAAATATAATAGGAAACATTTCCCTTAGAAACCGGCCCAAGGGGGGTTAATCACATAGTTGGTAGATTGTTTTTCTTACTTGTATAGATTTTTACACAAGCTACTCACACACTCTTTCATTCTCAATCATTCATAAGTTGGAAAAACTTTTTCTCTCCTTCTTCCTCATCATAAAAACCGGCCATACAAGAGATTTACAAGGGATCATCAAAATTTTTCAAGTTCAAGTTATATACAATCTAGATCACACTCTTGTTAAGGTTTTGAAATAAAAACCAAGAGTGTTTAGGCTAATCCTTGTTACTTTCACCTCATCATTCACTTGTAAGCATGTTTATTTCATTTTTCATGTTTCCTTTTCTTTACATATGTATCTTTTCATTTTTGGAGCTAGCATGCATGATTTGTGTTGTTTATACCATTTTTCCATTGATTTTAAAGTTATATATACTTATGGTCATCCTATAATTACTCCCATGGTATTCTTTGGTCTTGATGGTGATTAGGAACCCATGACACCCTAAGAAGGTGTATGGTAGGATTAGATTAGCTTTGGAGTTGATTTGAAGGGATTGGAATAGGTTTAGTACGATAAAAACTATTTTCGACAAGTATAAATTATGTTCTGTCCTTGTTTCATTTTTCTGGAAAAACCGACAGTTGGTACGAAACTTTGGCCTTGATATTTAGAAAATATACTTTAAAAGCGAATCCGTGGCGCTTGAGCGGATAAAAACGGACTTATAACGAAGAAGTTATGGATTTTACAAGTTTGATGACGAAATATATTATTTTCAGAATTTTCAGCAAACTGTTTTTACATTGTTTGGGTCAAAAATGAGCCTTAAGCTTCACAAATTATTTCGACTTCTCAAAAATATATTAGTTTACTTCGATCTGAAGCTAAGGGCGTATTATACGTAGAAAGCGGTTTGAAGCGACAAAGATATGCATGGCGTTTTCATAAACTTGCGTAACTATTATTTTTAAGAAAAACTATATTATTTTTACGAGATAAGTGTTACGGTAACTAAAATCACTATCTTTAACCCTTAATATCTTTATGATCGAGACCTTTTGGACGAAAACTCTGACGGTGAAACTTCTAGATTTCGATACAAACTTTCCAAAACCGTCGAGTTAAGTTCTCTAACGATCGATGTACACCATTTTACGACTAGTTTTCCAAAGCCATTTTTGTTAATTTCATGATATTTCGGCTGACATTGTTTTGCGGAAAAGTGATAATTTCACCAAAATCATTATAAAACCATTGTAGGATGACATTTTGGCGTAAAACTTGAAAAGTCATTTTGAAGGGTCAAGGCGTCAAGCGAGTATTTTTCGACGACGAGTAATATTTTCAAAACCCGAAATGGTATAAATAACATCTGAAATGCATGCATAACATTACATTGCAACTCATTACGTATCATAACATTCATCATAGGTCAAGAATTGCGTATCACATTACATTTCGGTGTACTCACTTTTGCCATCGCATCATTGTCCAAGTGAGTTTCATGGCCCCTACTTTTACTTGCTTTCATAACTGTTTTGGGGGAGATACATGCTCAAACTGTTTTCATTTACTTTCACAAGTACTTTAACTTTTATAAGGATTACTGTGAGTTTTCATAGCCCCACTTTTAATTGTTTTTATACTACTTTTGGGGGAGATACATGCTCAAACTGTTTTCATTTACTTTCACAAGTACTTTAACTTATATGAATTAATGAGTTCCATAGCCCTACTTTTACTTGTTTTCATAAGCTGTTTTGGGGAGATACATGCTCGACTATTTTTATTACATTCATGACTATTTGCAAATCATATGTTTGCTTGAGGCGAATGCTTAGTCATGCGTAGTAACTGTTTTGCCATACTTAGAAATTCCATATTATATTCATTGGTCTAACGGACTTGGTATATTCATTGGTCTAACGGTCTTGGTATATTCATTGGTCTAACGGTCTTGGTATATTCATTGGTCTAACGGTCTTGGTATATTCATTGGTCTAACGGTCTTGGTATATTCATTGGTCTAACGGTCTTGGTATATTCATTGGTCTAACGGACTTGGTATATTCATTGGTCTAACGGTCTTGGTATATTCATTGGTCTAACGGACTTGGTATACGATTATGGACTAACGGTCTTGGAACGATTTGAACATACACTATACATTAAAGGCGTGGGTTGTGAACACACACAGGTTGCAAGTTTTGTATGGGGACTTGGGCGAGTGGATTCACAATGCCTTTACATAAGCGATTCGATACATTGAGTTATGCACTATTTTGTGAATTCATTTGACGATTTCTGTTTGAACATAAACTATGCATATTAAGCGGTGGGTTGTGAACACACACAGGTTGCAAGTTTTGTATGGTAGGGACTTGGGCGAGTGGATTTACAATTCCTTTGCTACATAATCGATTTTGATAGTCTTTACATTTCAACGATTTACAATGCCTTTGCTTTGCATAAACGATTTGAAAGGCTTTACATTTCAACTCAAAACTCTATGAACTCACTCAACCTTTGTGTTGACACTTTTAGCATGTTTTATCTCGGGTATCTAAGGCATTCACTTCATGGCATGCATTTGGACACATCATGGAGTCGCGATGACGGTAGCGTCTCACTGGGTTTTACGCACTTTAAAACATCGTTTGAATTGTAACAAACTTATTTCCGCACAAGTTGATTTTCATTTGGGACCTACTTTGTAAACTCGGATTGTTTTATTAAATCAAACGATGTATTTTCCAAACGACACTTTAGGTCGTTCAATATAACTTTGATTGTGATGCTATGACAGTCAATCCCGGAATTCCATTCATTTGCAAAAAGCAGTAATTTGGGGTGTGATGATTGGCATCGAGCTTGATTATAGAGAACTAAGTTGCATCATTGACCCTAGACTATAACTACATCATCATAGCATCTCATCATTTCATCATAAGTGCATGTTCACTCATGCGGTTTATAAGTACATTTTTTTGAGTTATTTACTTTCATTTCAAATCGATTGTCACATTGATGCCTTCAAATACCCATCCCATCATACTCGCATCACTTTGGCGTGGAGAATGCCTGTCATTCCCTATCACAATTTTAACATCGGTTGACTCAACACCAAACAACATATGAGTCGATTAGTCCAAGCATTGCATAGTTACTCCTAAATTATACATAGCGTGATCACCTATGTCTAATTCAGGAAGAATCATGCAATGAAGGGAGTAGAAGGCTTATATGTGTAAGCAATTAAATGTCGAGCCAAATTTTCAAAAGATTTTCTTCAAACCACTTGTTTCCGGTTTGATCCGCGTGACAGTTCTTGTTTGATGAGTTGCAAAGATCGAGCTAGAAACAAGTTGTTACCTAAACCGATTTAGCCTAATCTCATGGCAGTTCTTGTTTGATGAGTTGTGAGATTAAGTAAAAATCGGTTACCAAAAAGTCTTTTGAGGGTTTTGCTCGAGAATGGGAAGGCTTGCCTCATCAAACCTAACCCGATAGACTAACAGGCTGAATTGAGGGGGTGAATTCCTTTTTGGTTGGGCGAATGTGACAACCCGTACTTTCAGGTCATTTCTCGACACAATTTATGCCTCACTATTTCAACATTTATAGTAAACTTGGTTTACTTGTTTCAAATTCGCGTAACCTTTATGGTTTAGCGGCGAATTCATGATCATAACATCGCGTACATTTCATATGGACTAAAATTAGTCTACATTTCATTGACATCATTTGCATCATGATAATTCATTCATGACATTTCATTTCACTTTCAACGCGTAATTTTTATATTAAATAAGCGTTATCGCGTGAGTTATTATTTTAAATATTTAATCCGTTACTTTCAAAAATGATCCCGATGTATTTTAAACTTACATTTAGTTTATAAAAACTATATTTTAGTTTTCCTAGTGTTTCAAATTTATTTGGTACATAAATCGTTAAAGTTATATTATTACGGCGATTTCTTAAAAATCATACGATAATTATTTTATCACTCAAATTATGCAAGAAACATATTTTTACAATTTTTATAACTACAATATATTTTACTTTGGCCTATTAAAACTTACTTGTAGACAATATTACTCAAATTTCACCAATATATACAAGTTACAACATCTTGTACTTAACCACTTTAACTTATACATTTGACTTACACATTTATATACACATAATAGAAAAGAAAAAAAAAATATAATAGGGAAACATTTCCCCTTAGAAACCGGCCAAGGGGGTTAATCACATAGTTGGTAGATTGTTTTTCTTACTTGTATAGATTTTTACACAAGCTACTCACACACTCTTTCATTCTCAATCATTCATAAGTTGGAAAAACTTTTTCTCTCCTTCTTCCTCATCATAAAAACCGGCCATACAAGAGATTTACAAGGGATCATCAAAATTTTTCAAGTTCAAGTTATATACAATCTAGATCACACTCTTGTTAAGGTTTTGAAATAAAAACCAAGAGTGTTTAGGCTAATCCTTGTTACTTTCACCTCATCATTCACTTGTAAGCATGTTTATTTCATTTTTCATGTTTCCTTTTCTTTACATATGTATCTTTTCATTTTTGGAGCTAGCATGCATGATTTGTGTTGTTTATACCATTTTTCCATTGATTTTAAAGATATATATATATAAGGTCATCCTATAATTATCCCCTTGGTATACTTTGGTCTTGATGATGTTTAGGAACCCATGACACCCTAAGAAGGTGTATGGTAGGATTAGATTAGCTTTGGAGTTGATTTGAAGGGATTGGAATAGGTTTAGTCGATAAAAACTATTTTCGACAAGTATAAATTATGTTCTGTCCTTGTTTCATTTTTCTGGAAAAACCGACAGTTGGTACGAAACTTTGGCCTTGATATTTAGAAAATATACTTTAAAACGAATCCGTGGCCGCTTGAACGGATAAAAACGGACTTATAACGAAGAAGTTATGGATTTTACAAGTTTGACGACGAAATATATTATTTTCAGAATTTTCAGCAAACTGTTTTTACATTGTTTGGGTCAAAAATGAGCCTTAAGCTTCACAAATTATTTCGACTTCTCAAAAATATATTAGTTTACTTCGATCACGAAGCTAAGGGCGTATTATACGTAGAAAACGGATTTGAAACGACAAAGATATGCACGTTTTCATAAACTTGCCGTAACTATTATTTTTAGAAAAACTATATTATTTTTACGAGATAAGTGTTACGGTAACTAAAATCACTATCTTTAACCCTTAATATCTTTATGATCGAGACCTTTTGGACGAGAACTCCTGAACTGAAACTTCTAGATTTCGATACAAACTTTCCAAAACCGTCGAGTTAGTTCTCTAACGATCGACGTACACCATTTTACGACTAGTTTTCCAAAGCCATTTTGTTAATTTCATGATATTTCGACGACATTGTTTTGCGACGAAAAGTGATAATTTCACCAAAAATCATTATAAAACCATTGTAGGATGACATTTTGGCGTAAAACTTGAAAAGTCATTTTTGAAGGGTCAAGGCGTCAAGCGAGTATTTTCGACGACGAGTAATATTTTCAAAACTCGTAAATGGTATAAATAACATCTGAAATGCATGCATAACATTACATTGCAACTCATTACTTATCATAACATTCATCATAGGTCAAGAATTGCGTATCACATTACATTTCGGTGTACTCACTTTTGCCATCGCATCATTGTCCAAGTGAGTTTCATGGCCCCTACTTTTACTTGCTTTCATAAGCTGTTTTGGGGAGATACATGCTCAAACTGTTTTCATTTACTTTCACAAGTACTTTAACTTTTATAAGGATTCTTGTGAGTTTTCATAGCCCCACTTTTAATTGTTTTATACTACTTTTGGGGGAGATACATGCTCAAATTGTTTTCATTTACTTTCACAAGTACTTTAACTTATATGAATTACCGTGAGTTCCATAGCCCCTACTTTTACTTGTTTTCATAACTGTTTTGGGGGAGATACATGCTCGACTATTTTTATTACATTCATGACTATTTGCAAATCATATGTTTAGCCGAACTGAATGCTTAGTCATGCGTAGTAACCGTTTTGCCATACTTAGAATTTCCATATTATATTCATTGGTCTAACGGTCTTGGTATATTCATTGGTCTAACGGACTTGGTATATTCATTGGTCTAACGGTCTTGGTATATTCATTGGTCTAACGGTCTTGGTATATTCATTGGTCTAACGGACTTGGTATATTCATTGGTCTAACGGTCTTGGTATATTCATTGGTCTAACGGACTTGGTATATTCATTGGTCTAACGGTCTTGGTATATTCATTGGTCTAACGGACTTGGTATACGATTATGGACTAACGGTCTTGGAACGATTTGAACATACACTATACATTCAGCGGTGGGTTGTGAACACACAGGTTGCAAGTTTTGTATGGGGGGACTTGAACCGAGTGGATTCACAATGCCTTTGCTTTGCATAAACGATTCGATACATTGAGTTATGCACTATTTTGTGAATTCATTTGACGATTTCTGTTTGAACATAAACTATGCATATTCGCAAGTGGGTTGTGAACACACCGGTTGCAAGTTTTGTATGGGGGACTTGGGCTGAGTGGATTTACAAAGCCTTTGCTACATAATCGATTTTGATAGTCTTTACATTTCAACGATTTACAATGCCTTTCTTTGCATAAAGCGATTTGAAGGCTTTACATTTCTACACAAACTCTATGAACTCACTCAACCTTTGTGTTGACACTTTTAGCATGTTTTATCTCAGGTATCTAAGGCATTCACTTCATGGCATGCATTTGGACACATCATGGAGTCGTGGTGACGACGCGTCTCACTTGGGTTTTACGCACTTTAAAACATCGTTTGAATTGTAACAAACTTATTTCCGCACAAGTTGATTTTCATTTGGGACCTACTTTGTAAACTCGGATTGTTTTATTAAATCAAACGATGTATTTTCCAAACGACACTTTAGGTCGT